>JAPFRF010000011.1:1350000-2025000 GCA_029282475.1 Phrynocephalus forsythii | reverse complement strand
CTGATAGCTTTAACAGGTACTGTACAAAAAGGTAGGTGCCATTTGTTGTGCTAGGAAGATCCTGAATTAAAGATGTCCAAAACTATTAAGAATTTCTTGAGCCAACTTAAATGTCTTTGTTATTTTACTTTTCTCCCCCAAAGGATGACAGACCAGCTCCTTGAGCCTCATAATCTTGTAGAAAACAAATGATGAAATCAGACAGAGAGAACAAAGGGGAAGAAATCTGCTCTGTTGAAATGGAAGGCTTTCTTTTCCTTTCTCCACTGTAAAGAAGTTTGCCTCTAATCTCTATGCCTGAGAGGGCTGTGTTAACAGTTTAGCTAATGTTTGTCTTTGCTTTTGGTTAAGGTTGAGTTTCCAACTCCACCTGTTCCCTCCCTGTGAGTTTCTACCAACACAGGTTGGGCAATGAGCCCAGGAGGGATGGGTGGCTTTCTCCTCCTTGCTCCCCTCCTCTCCCCTTGCCCAGCCTACCCTCATGCTTGGAGTCAGGTCCAATATTAAAAAAATGCTGAGCCTGTGTCATCTTCCCTCTCCCTCTCCCTCTTCAATCCCACATCCTATTGAATACCCTCCCTCCCTGCCACCACTTCCTCCATCACTGTTTGCTGGCCTTTTCTTGCCTTTTCTGGTGAGCATTGCAAAGCTTTTTCCAGGTTTGTGATGTCCTTCATTAAAAGAATAGGGACTGAAAAAGGCAACTTGGAAAATGGGTCCAAGTCACCAGTGGAGTCCAAGTCATTCGGGGGGTGGGGGAACCTGTTGATCCAAGATGAGTGGCTGGTGTGACTTGAGTCTTCATCCCTGGCATGACCTAACATTTTAACAAGTACTGTATTCTGTAAGTCTTTTGTTAATGCAGTTTCGACGACCACATAATGGTCCTTGTCAATTTGAAAATGGAGATGTGGAGATTTGTTTTTCCATCATTCCTCAGAATTATGTCAGCTGCCATTCAAATACACACATCTGCCATTTCTACAACCACAATGGTATAAAAATACATGCTGATTACTTTAACATTTACTCTAATAGTTATCTGTATAAAAGGCACATATTTAGAATGAAAAATCATGTTTCTTAGGTGTGTGCCATTTCAGAGACACCCAAAAGTTGAGTCATGGACTTCTTTTGTGAAATCAAAACGTGTCACTGCTCATTCAAGTAGCTTTGTCAGTCCACTGAGGCAATTTCCTTTTGGACAGGACATTGACCCAAGACACCCGAAGAGAGGCCAGTTCCTGCTGAATGAAATTCTTGAGAGGCTTTGGTCTTTGTGTGGGATGTAGTTCTTCAGAGGAGCCCTCTTATGGAGCCCAATAGGCAGGGAAGCTACTGATCCAGTGAAGAACATGGTCTGCCAGAAAGCACTTTGGCCTTTTTCTAGAGGAAGTATGCCTCAAAGCCTAGAGGGCTTGTTCTAGGTGATTGAAATGTAGGTGTGTGAGAGAGATTCTTGGAGAATTCTGGGAATTGGAGGCTTACAACTTGCACTATGTCTTCCAAGAAGCACTTGTGGGCCAGATTCCAAGATGAGCAACGCTGGGTGTGCTTCTCACACATGGACTCTCATGCAGAGTAGGCCAAATGCAGATCTTTAGCTCTTATTTGGCTGCAATTCCCAGTAGACATGGGCACGGAGCGGCGAAAATCTCATTTCCGTTTTCGGTTCTCGTTATCGTTACGTAATGGGTAACGGTAACGAGAATTACTCCGCTCCAGCTCAAACCCGAACCGAAAAAGAAAAATTGGGTGATTTTTCATTCCCATTCATGGCATCGCAGCGATCGCACAATGCCAAGCAGCACAGAAAAAAAGTTTTTTAAAAAAACCCAATTCCCGGCCAAAAAAGCAGGCGAAAATATGCCTGCCTCAGTGAGGGCACCTACCAGAGAGGGGTGGTTTCTGGGGGGGGGTCCCCGGCCTTCCCCCCCTCTCCTGTCCTGGGCTGCTGGTACCAGGATGGGGGGGGCATCCTCGTCGTCTCCATTTGCCATGCGGTGGGGGGATCCAAAATGGCGACCGCAATATTTATTTTTAAATCGTGGTCCAAAAACCCACCAAAGCACCACAGAAACATTTGAAAATTAGGTATTTTAAATGCCTGATTTTTTATAGTAGCAGCAGTGGGTTTTTCTTGCAATAAAACCTCTCCATTGATTTTATTTTATTTTATTTTTATTTTTATTTTTTTACACCTGCGCAATGATGGGCTGGCCATGGGATGGGACCATGCAAATTTTTGGACCCATTCCACCAATCGCATGGCCAGGTTTTGACTGAGACTTCTGGATGTGCCAGAGGGCATAAAAAGCCCACTAACCCTAACCCTAACCTTAACTCTAACCCTAACCCTAACCCATACGCCAGTACACTGTCCTTCTTAGTGGGTCAGAGGCACCCAGAGGTGCAGCCCACTAACCCACCCTAACCTTAACCGTACCCCTAAGCCTAGCCCTTACCCTAACCCCAACCCTAACCCAGATCCGTACGCAAATACACTTTCCTTCTTAGTGGGTCACAGGCACCCAGAGAGGTGCCTCCCACAGCCCACTATCCCCTACCCCTGTCCCATTCCCTAACCTGTACGTCAGTACGCTAGTACGCTCCCCTTCTTAGTGAGTCAGAGGCACCCAGAGAGAGAGAGGTGTCTCTGCCACTTACCTTCCATCCTAACATAATGTAATGTAATGTATGGTACGCGGCGGCTTCGCGTTACGCTTCCCTTCCCTTCCCTTCTTAGTGGGTCAGACGTCAGAGGCACCCAGAGAAGTGCCTCCCAGAGCCCACTTACCCCAACCCCAACCCCAACCCCAACCCAATCGACAAACGACAAACGGAAATGACAATTTTTTGAAAATTATCGCGACAAACGGAAACGATCCGAAACGGACCCGCCCCAACAAACGACAACTCGAAACGTCGTTTCTCCTGGTCGTGCCCATCTCTAATTCCCAGCATTCCTCATCATTGGGAAGGTTAGCAAAGGCTTGTGTGGCTGCAACCACATCCTGCAAACTGTATTTTGCCTCCCCTTGCATTATGGATACCAAATGAGATGGCATCAAGAGTCTATCTAGTTTATCACTCTTTCTATTATAATGTGAGCACCAAAGTTCAATTCTTTTCCAATCTGGACCTCCCTCTTCTAAAAATTAATAATAATCTTTGTATCACATTTCAATTGCCCAATTTACAACATAACAGTTCAAAACTTTTTAAAAGTACAATTAATTACAAGCAACTGTTAAAATTATTTCCAGAAGGACAGAGAAATGTCCTTGTGTTATAATAAATACAGCAGAGAGATTTCTAGCAACTTATTGACCTGTGTTCGATACTAATGGATTCAGGTCCCCAGCTCAAGGTTGACTCAGCCTTCCATCCTTCTAATGTCAGCAAATTGAGACCCAGCTTGTTGGGGATGGGGGCAATATGTAGCCTGCATAGCTAAACTGTAGACTGCCCAGAAGCTTTAAGCACTATGAAGTGGTATGCTATTTATTTATTCATTCATTCATTTGATTTCTAGACTGCCCATTTAGTGACAAGGCCACTCTGGGTAGCTTACAACAATGATAAAATACAATCACAGTACATAAATTAACAATATACAGTAGCAAAATATGCACATAAAATTAAGAACTCAAAAATAAAGCTAGACAAAAACATATTAAACATTATTCTTCAGAACTATATTAAAACAATTAAAATAAAATATAGACAAAACACTTTGCTTTGCTTTGAAATAGAGTCATAAGCTGCAACTAATGTAGGCCCATTAAATCAGTAGGAATTTGGTACATCTGCTCCTCTCTAAGCTCAATTAATTCAATGGGCCGAACACTTTATCACCAGATTTCAGCCACTGTTAAATAAAAATGTCTATTCCTTCCATGTTTGCCTCCATCTATGTTTTCATGTCTGCATTTAGAATATACAGGTGATATCTAAATGTACTATCTTGTGTTGAGTTGGTAAGTACTGTATGTTTCAATGTGGTGGAATTATGTATACTTTGTAACTAACTATAAGCAACCTAGATATGTGACATAAGAACATATGAATCAGAGCCATGCTGAATCAGGCCAAAGGCCCATCTAGTCCAGCTTCCTGTATCTCACAGTGGCCCCACCAAATGCATTTGGGAGCGCATGAGACTAGATATCTGTCTCCGGATACCACTCCCCTGCATCTGGCCCTTGAAGTACCCTGGTTTTAAGCCTGGAGATTACAGATCTCCATCATGGTTTGTAACCTGTGATGGGCTTTTCCTCCAGGAATCTGTCCAATCCCCTTTTGAAGGCATCCAGGCCAGATGCCATCATCCTGTGGCAGGGAGTTCCATAGACTAACAACACGCTGGGTGAAAAAATATTTTCTTTTGTCAGTTCTTACTCTCCCAGCACTCAATTTGAGTGTATGTCCCCTAGTTCTGGTATTTTGAGAGAGGGAGAAGAGCTTCCCTCTATCCACTTTACTCATACCCTGCATTATTTTGTATGTCTCAATCATATCCCCCCTCAAGCGCCTTTTTCCAGACTAAAGAGGCCCAAATGTTTTAGCCTTTCTTCATAAGGGAGGTGCCCCAGCCCAGTAATCATTTTAGTCGCTCTCTTCTGCACCTTTTCCAGTTCCACTATGTCTTTCTTGAGATGCGGTGACCAGAATTGTACACAATACTCCAGGTGGGGCCTTACTATTGTTTTGTATAATGGCATTATAATGTTGGCTGTTTTATTTTCAATCCCCTTTTTGATAATCCCTAGCATGGAATTGGCCTTCTTCACTGCTGCCACACATTGGGGAGACACCTTCATGGAGCTGTCCACCAACACACCAAGATCTCTTTCCTGATCCGTCACGGATAACTCAGAGCCCATTGAGTTGATAGATGAAGTTTGGAATTTTTGCCCCAATATGCATTACTTTACATTTGGTTACATTAAAACGCATTTGCCATTTCTCAGCCCACTCCCCCAGTTTGGAGAGATCCTTCTGGAGCTCTTCACAATCTTCTCTGGTTTTTACCACACGGAAAAGTTTTGTGTCATCTGCAAACTTGGCCACCTCACTGTTTATCCCTGTCTCCAGGTCATTTCTATCTATCTATCTATCTATCTATCTATCTATCTATCTATCTATCTATCTATCTATCTATCTATCTATATGTGGAGTCATTTGCAGGATATATATATATCCTGCAGGGCAAAGAGATTTCTAATTGCTCTCTCTCGCTCTCTCGCTCTCTCTCTGTGTGTGTGTGTGTGTGAGAGAGAGAGAGAGAACAATGGGCTATATATGATCCTCAATATAGGGATGGAAAGTTGCTATATCGGGCTTTCTAATTTATTTGGCTGGGTACAAACATCATTGGCACAAGATGACATCTGATGGTTTGGTTTGCATTACTTTACATTTGGCTACATTGAAACACATTTGCCACTTCGTAGCCCATTCCCCCAGTTTGGAGAGATCCTTCTGGAGCTCTTCACAATCTTCTCTGGTTTTTACCAGATGGAAAAGTTTTGTGTCATCTGCAAACTTGACCACCTCACTGCTTATCCCTGTCTCCAGGTCATTTATGAACAGATTGAAAAGCACTGGTCCCAGGACACATCCCTGGGGCACACCGCTTTTCACCTCTCTCCATTGTGAAAATTTCCCATTAAAACCTACTCTTTGTTTCCTGGATCTCAACCAGTTCTCAATCCATAAGAGTACCTGCCCTCATATCCCCTGACTGTGCAATTTTCTCAGCAGCCTTTGGTGAGGGACTTTGTCAAAATCCTTTTGAAAATCCAGATAGACTATATCCACCGATTCACCCAAATCTACATGCCTGTTGACCTTTTCAAAAAATTCTAAAAGATTTGTCAGACAAGACTTACCCTTGCAGAAGCCATGCTGATTTTCTCTCAGCAAGGTTTGTTCTTCTATGTGTTTTAAGATTTTCTCTTGGATGAGGCTTTCCACCATCTTACCTGGGACAAATGTAAGGCTAACTGGCATGTAGTTTCCCGGGTCCCCCCTCCTTCCTTTTTTAAAAATCGGTGTGACATCTACTATCCTCCAATCCCCCGGCACTGTGGCCATTTTAAGAGACAAGTTGCATATTACCATTAAGAGATCTGCAAGTTCATTTCTCAGTTCCCTAATAACCCTTGGGTGGATGCTATCTGGGCCCAGTGACTTGTTAATCTTCAATTTATCAATTAGTCCTAAAACATAACCTCTTTTAACCTGTATTTGATTTAATTCTTTAGTCAAGAGGGGCCATTCAGGCAGCGGAATCTGCTCAAGGTCTTCTGTCGTGAAGACAGATGCAAAGAACTCATTTAATTTCTCTGCAATTTCCAAGTCCTCCTTAATCTCCCCTTTTCCTCCCTCACCATCCAGAGGGCCAACTGGTTCTCTGGCAGGTTTTCTACTTCTAACATATTTAAAGAAGCTTTTATTATTACCCTTTATATTGCTAGCCATGTGTTCCTCAAAATCTTTCTTTGCCTCTCCTATCATCTTCTTACATTTCTTTTGCCAGAGTTTGTGTTCCTTTTTATTTTCCTCATTTGGGGAGGATTTCCATTTACAGAAAGACCTCTCCTTGCGCTTTAGAGCCTCTCTAACTCCACTCGTTAACCATGCCGGAGCCCTCTTGGACTTAAATGAGCTCTTCTTTCTTTGTGGTATGCACTTGTGCTGGGCCTCTGTTACCGTTGTTTTAAACAGGTTCCATGCACTCTGAAGAGATTCAATTTCTTTCTAACTAGTTTCCTCATCTGAGGGAAGTTTGCCCTTCGAAAATCAAGGGTTTTAATGTCTGATTTGCTTGACACTCTTCCTCCAACATGCATGGCAAAGGAGATTGCAGCATGGTCATTGTTCCCCAGAGGATCAGTGACATTCACATCCCTGACCAGGTCCTGAGTATCACACAGTATTACATCCAGAGTTGCCTGTTCTCGGGTGGGCTCCATGACAAGTTGCTCTAAGGCACAGTCATTCAGCAAGTCGAGAAACCCAGTTTCTCTTTCTTGCCCGGAGCTCGCATTGGCCCAGTCAATGTGGGGATAATTGAAGTCCCCCATGATTACTATCCTATCCTTCTGAGACACCTCCATGATTTGTCTCCTCATTTCAAGGTCCCCCCTCAAGTTTTTGATCTGGTGGGCGATAGCATACCCCAACTATCACATCACTCCTTGGACCTGGTAGTTTAACCCACAGTGATTCTATGGTGGAGTCAGACCCTCTGTCAATCTCCATTCTGCTGGATTTTACCCCTTCTTTAACATAGAGGGCCACTCCCCCTCCAACCCGCCCTCTCTATCCCTTCTATTGAGTTTATAGCCTGGGATTGCAGTATCCCACTGGTTCTCTACATTCCACCAGGTTTCTGTTATGGCTATTATATCAATGTTATCCCTAGCTGCCAAATGTTCAAGTTCTCCCATTTTTGGTCGGAGGCTTCGAGCATTGGCGTAGAAGCACCTGTACAGTGGGTTCTGCAACAACAGCTGCTGCTTTGTTCTTTCCCCCCCATGCCAGGACCCTGCCTGTCACAGAACCTGACTCTGAGGGGTTAAATGGTGAAGAGTTGCTGGAGGAGCCCTGCAGCTCAAGTCAGCAGGCAGCTGCATCTGATGACTCAGCTGAAAACATATCTTCTCCCCCTAGAAGGGCTATGAGCAGGATTCTGCAAATATGTGCTACCAGGAGAGCTAGGGAAAGGGTCTTTGATGCTAGATGGGGAATCAGGTCGGGAAGCCCTGAGTACTAGCAGGAGCCTTTCCAGTAGTAAGGGTGTGTTCCCTGTTTTGGGATAAAGCTGGTAAGCTCACCTTGACTTCTCTGTGGGAGCAACGCATCATTTGAACTTGCAACCACGTTCCTGTCTGTGACCTTGGCTCTGTTTCCTGATTTTGGACTGGCTTCCTGGACCACGGCTTGATCTGTTCCCTTGGGTTTGGCGTCTGGTTTCCGTGAGATATTCTGGTTTTGACTTGGACTGTTAATTGCTGGGAGTTGGATTCTGTTATTTATCTGGCACTTGATTGTTAGCAATGGACTTGAACTTGTCTGGCTTTCCACTAAAGATCTTGGCAAAGAACTGAACCCTGTTTGTGTGTGTGCTCTGTGTGCGGGGCTTGACAGATTGCTCCCACCCAAACTTCTTCAAGCAGAATGGAAGAGGAGGGGGCTGTTGGGATGACACCGCTGGGAGCTTTGCAAAACCAAGTGCTGCTTTTGTCTCAGGCAATTACTCAATTGCAGCATGCTCCAGCACCAGCTGGGTTGCAGCCCCGTTGCCCTTTGCTGCCTCCTGACCAGTTTGAAGGCAAGTTAGAGGAATTCCCTGCATTCTTGGCTCAATGCAAGCTTTTTATCGAGGTGCGTGCTCAAGAATTTCCTACTGAGAGGTCTAAGGTCTGCTTTATCATCAGTTTGTTGAAATGACAGGCGGCTAAATGGGCTACTCCTTTACTCCTCAGTGCCTCACCTCTACTGGATAATTATCAGGCTTTCCTGAATCACATTTCTTCAGCTTTTCAGAACCCCGTACAGGCTGTTAATGCCAGCAGGAGACTCAGAGCTTTGAAACAGGGCAAAGATTCAGTGTTTGACTACACCACTGCATTCCGTTTGATAGCACAGGATCTGAATTGGAATGAACCGGCACTGATTTCTCAGTATATGGAAGGATTGGCAGATGAAGTGCTTGATGAACTCTCTAGGGTGGAACAACCAAACACGTTACAGGAACTCATTACCCTGTGTCTCAGGATAGATGGACGCCTGGAAAGCCATCGCCTCTCCCGAGGCAAGAACTACAACCAGCAACCTCTTCCAGCTGTGCCTAATTTGCAATCCGGTGAAGCCCGCAGAATGGATCCAGAACCTATGCAACTGGGAGCTGCTCAACCACGCCTCACCCCAGAGGAAAAGGCAAGATGACGCTCTCATAATCTATGCCTGTACTGTGGAGGAGGAGGACATTTTGCTTCCAGTTGCCCTTTGAAGCGCTCCTCAGTAAGTGCTGCTACCTCTTCAGCAGTAAAAGGGCAGCTCCATCCTTGAAGGAACCCACAGGAATGGAGCATACCGAAGGGTTCCCAGACAATACCATCACACCCCAAGGACCTTTCCTGGTACTATCTTTGATCCAAGATGGCGGATGACAGCAGCTACTTTGTTTGTCTGCGCTACAGCGCTCTTGAATTTTTTTATATAGCGCTGTTTTGGTTTTTATTTTAATTTTTATTTGTCATGTGGGCTCTCTGGCTTCGCAGGGGGTTTGGGGGAGTCTTGGAGGGGCTTGTTTGGAACGGTCGGAGGGCCGGATTTGGTGGCTTTCCCTACGTGCCATTTCGGAGACGCCGGAGACGCTGCTTTCTTTTTCTTCTTTGAGATCCTTGCCCGGGTCTCCGTCGCGGGAGGTATTTTCATCTTGCACCGGTGTCTCTGGGTGGCCGACTGGGTGACCCTCCCCCCTTCCCCTCTTTCCCCCCCTCCATTCCATCGGTTTTTTTGGGGGGGGGGTCCGGGCTGCCGTGTTGTTGCGGTTTGCCGTTCGGGCGCCGGTGCCGCTTTTGTTGGTGCCGTTTTCCTGCCGCTTTTGTGGGGGCTAGGTGTGGTCATTCCACCTTTCCGCCCTGGCCCCTGTCGCCTTCCACCCCCGGCTGCGGTTGGCTCTTCCCGGAGAGGGTGGCGGGGTTCTCGGACCCTGGGCGGCGGGCCGGCCGCCGACTGTGGGCACCATGGTGCCTTTGTGGTTCCTGGGACTTGCCCCTGGGCGGTGGCTCTGTCCTTTGCTGCCGCAGTTTGGCTGCGCTGCCTGGGGGAGGAAGGTGTGGGTCCCGATCTCGGGCGGCATGTCGGCCGCCGGTGCCTTTGTCCCCCCCGGGGGTTTTTTCTTCGGACGGCGGATCGGCCGTCAGTGTGGGTGGGGCATGGGCCCTGGTTTCTCGGGCGGCAGACCGGCCGCCGGGGTGGCACCGTTCCATCGGGACTTGCCATCACGGGCGGTGGCTCGGCCGTCGGCGTTAGCCTTGGGGGGGACAGCTGCGGCTTATTAATTCCTTGTCGAGCTCTTTGCCCCCCTGGTAGGAGGCTAGCCCCCCCTCCACCAGCCTGTTGATTGTACCATCGACCTGGAGGGGGTGGGGTTTTCGGCTTTCGGGCGGTATGCCGGCCGCCGGTGCTATCATGCCCCCTTGTGTGACCTGCTTCCCGGGCGGCAGTTCGGCCGTTGGCCTCAGGGGGAGGGGCGCGGAGCCTCAGCTCTCGGGCGGCAAGTCGGCCGCCGGTGTGTCAAAGCCTGCTGGGGACTTGTTCCTTCTGGGCATTTGTTTGCCTGTCGGCGCCATCTCTGGGGGGATAGGCGTGGCTACTCCATCTTCCCCGCCTTAATTCCCTGCCCCCACATGCCTGCTCCCTACAGGTCTCGGCTGAACTCGATTTGTTCTACCGCCTTTCCATCGTTCTGGGGGGCGCTTGGTTGTGGTCATGCTCTGGGTCACCGGAAGGATAGACTGATTCCATCGTCATGCCACCTATGAAGTGAGAATTGAACTGGTGCCGCTACCTTTGGCTGTTTGGGAGGCTCCCGACAGCCTTCGTAGGTTGCGGTCTAGCCTTCATTGATGGTCACTGTTAGCGGCAACGACCCTCCCCCCCTTTCCATCAGTAGCCATATGAGAGCTCCATATGTTAATTTTTCTTATCTTATCTTATTTTATTTTATTTTTGTTTATTTTTGCTTGTTTACTTTGTATTTTGTTATCAGTCAATTGTTAGCTGTATTTTGTGTTGGTAATTGTATATTTTGCTTGTGTATTTTATTTGATTTGTATTACTTTGGAGTGGGACCCTGACCATCCGAGATCCCATGGAGCCTGCCGGGGGCCCCATTAGGGTGCTGTCGGGCCGCGGGAGGTACGCTCTGGGTCGGCGGGTCGATCGGATAAGGAGAACTCGGGACAGACAATTACTGCCTGTCCCCCGTTCTGACCCGCCGGCTCACCGCCAAATGGCAGGGATCCAATCCGTCTGCTCCCCCTCCGGCCTGTCCTGTCTGCTGATCAATGCCAGGTCGGTACATAATAAAACCCCACTCATCCACGATTTGATCGTGGATGAGTGTGCCGACCTGGCTTTCCTCACAGAGACCTGGGTGGGCGAGGGGGGTGGGGCTTCTCTCGCCCTCCTTTGCCCCCAGGGTTATCGTGTGCAGCAGTTGGGCAGGTCGGAGGGGCGGGGGGTGGGGTGGCTATGGTCTACAGGGAATCTTTTTATGTCAGTAGATCCGCGATGCTGGTGAGTCCAGGTTTGGAATGTCTCCACCTTATGGTAGGCCAGAGGGATAGGTTTGGGGTAGTGCTTGTGTACCGTGCTCCCCGCGACCCTGCACTCTCCCTTCCAGAGCTCTCCGAGTTCATCTCGGCGGCATTGTTGAGGTCTCCTCGCCTACTGGTGGTGGGGGACTTCAACGTGCACGCCGAGGGTGGGCTGTCTGGAGCAGCTCTGGAATTCATGGAGTCCATGGCCTCCATGAACCTGTCCCAATTAGTCATCGGCCCTACCCATAAGGGTGGACACACCTTGGACCTGGTTTTTGCCTCCACATTGCGGGGTTTTGATCTGGGGGTCGGGAGGCTGTTGGCCCGGCCCGTGTCATGGTCAGATCATTATCTGCTGATCTTCTCTGTTGCCGCAGCCACCCAGCCCCGCGGGGAGCCGGGCCCTTCCATCTGGGCCCGCCCTCGGGGGCTCCTGGACCCTGCACGGTTCTCGGAGGCCCTCGGGGGTGTTCCAGACGGCTTGGATGACGATCCGGCTGACTCCCTGGTCCAACGGTGGTTTGAGGAGGTGACTGGGGTAGTTGACCGGATTGCCCCCAAGCGCCTGATCCGATGCCGAGCCCATCCGGCCCCTTGGTTTACCGAGGAGCTGCGGGCGATGAAGCAGGAGCGGAGAAGGCTAGAGAGCAGATGGCGGAACGCTCGGACGGCATTGAATTGGGCTGCTGTTAAGGCGTCGACCGGTCGCTATTCCCATGCGATAAGGGCGGCCAGGAGATCTTTTGTCGCCCTGAGAATTGGTGAGGCCTCGAATCGCCAGGCAGAATTGTTCCGGGTGGTCCGAGGCCTCACCAATCCCGGTCCGCCAGGGCCTCCTCCTAGTGATTTCACTAGTGAGTCTTTCGCAGCCTTTTTTAAATCTAAGATAGAGGCTATCCGTTCCGAGCTGGACGCCGGTTGCACTGGTCTAGCCTCTGAGGTGGCTGGTGTCGGGCCGCCTCGGTCGCCTCGGTTTGTTGAGTTTGGGGCCGTTACACCTGCGGATGCCTCCAGGGCCCTGGGACATTGCAGGCCTGCGGCCTCTCCGTTCGACCCTTGCCCTTCCTGGCTGATCAAGATCGCAGGGGGGAGCATGCCGAAATGGGCTTCACTTATCGCCTCAGCCTCCTTCAGAGACGGGATTTTTCCCAGTCTTCTGAAGGAGACGGTGGTGAAGCCCATTATTAAAAAACCCGGCTTGGCTGTGGATGATCTGTCCAACTATCGTCCCATAGCCAATGTTCCCTTTTTGGGCAAGGTGATTGAGCGAGTCGCCGCCCTGCGTCTCCAGTCGTTCCTGGAGGAGAACCATGTCCTGGATCCCTTCCAGTCCGGGTTCAGGCCGCGTCATGGGACCGAGACGGCCCTGGTCGCGCTGCATGATGATCTGTTGAGGAGGGCCGACAGGGGTTGCTCTACCCTGCTGGTCCTGCTCGACCTGTCAGCGGCTTTTGATACCGTCGACCACGGTATCCTGCTGGAGCGGCTCTCGGAGGTGGGGATTGGGGGCCAGGCCTTGTGCTGGCTCCGGTCCTTCATTGGGGGCCGCACCCAGCGAGTGAGCTTGGGGGGTGAGTTGTCGGCTCCCTGGACACTCTCTTGTGGGGTGCCTCAGGGGTCGTCACTCTCCCCAATGCTCTTTAACATCTATATGAAGCCGCTGGCTGAGATCATCCGGAGTTATGGAGTCTGCGGTCATCAGTACGCTGATGACACGCAGCTCTATCTCTCCTTTTCCACCAGTGCAGTGGAGGCCGTTCGGACCCTTGACCGTTGCCTGGCTGCGGTTCTGGACTGGACCAGGACGCACGGACTCAAGCTCAACCCCGGCAAGACCGAGGTTATGTTCTTCAGGGGTACCTCGGAGGGGTATTGTGGCCCTCTTCCCAGTCTGGGCGGGTCCTCCCTCCAGCTGGCGCAAAGAGTGAGGAATCTGGGCGTCGTCCTGGACCCGGATCTGACCCTGGAATCCCAGGTGTCGGCCGTGGTCAGGTCGGCCTTTTACCACCTAAGACTCATCGCCCAGATTCGCCCATACCTCGATGAGGGCTCCCTGAGGACTGTGGTACAGGCACTGGTCATGTCGAGGCTGGACTACTGCAACGCTCTTTACATGGGGCTTCCCTTGAACCTTGTCCGGCGATTGCAGCGGGTCCAGAATGCGGCGGCCAGGCTGGTCGTTGGCGCGCGCCGCTTTGACCGCGCCACCCCCATCCTGGCTCGCCTGCACTGGCTACCCGTTGCCTCCCGGATAAGGTTCAAGGTGTTGGTTTTGGTTTACAAAAACCTCCATGGCTTGGCCCCTGCCTATTTGGTGGAGCGTCTTTCCCGACAATCAGATCTAGCCCGACCCACCCGCTCCTCGATGGCCCTTTCACTGAGGACTGTCGCCCCGAGAGAGGCCCGTAAAACAAGAACCCGAGGACGGGCCTTCTCGGTGGCCGCACCAACTATGTGGAATAAGCTTCCCGGTGAATTACGGCTGGCCCCCTCGCTGGCGTCATTTAGGAAAAACCTAAAAACCTATCTTTTCCGTGACGCCTTTGGTGATCTCTAGGGATCCAACTGTTCCCCCCCCCCCGCCGACTTATTTATTCTTGGAAACTATTGGTTTTAGCTATTGTATTGACTTGCTGTTTTATTTTTATTGTTGTAAACCGCCCTGAGTCCTTTTATGGGAAATAGAGCGGTATATAAGTGTAAATAATAAATAATAAATAAATAAATAAATAAATAAATAAATACCTGTAACTCTAGGGCTTCCTGATGGCTGGAAAGTACCTGTGTATGCTATGGTAGACTCTGGGGCAGCTCACTGCTTTGTGGATGATGGGTTTGTGCGGTGCCATTGGATTCCGGTACAGAACAAGGAAACTCCTTTGCTGGTAGAATCCATTGAGGGTCGGTTACTTTGTTCTGGGCCGATAGCTCAGGAAACCTGTCCATTTACTCTTCAGGTAATGGCCCACAATGAGCAGATTTGCTTTAATGTAACTCGGATGCCCCGGTTTCCTCTTGTCTTGGGACTTTCCTGGTTGCGAGCTCATAACCCATTGGTGGATTGGGTGCAAGGGGAATTGTACTTCAAGGTTCCTTGCTCAAAGAAAAATTCTTCTACTATCCTGGCAGCTGCCCATGCTACATCTGACCCTGTCTTGCCCCAGATATACCAAGACTTTGCGGATGTATTTGAGGAAAAGGGGGCTGACAAGTTACCTCCGCATTGGCCCTATGACTGTGCCATTGATCTGATACCTGGGGCACCCCTCCCTGTGGGACAAGTCTGTCCTATGTCTGAACCTGAGTTAGAAGCTTTGAGGGCTTTCCTAGACAAGAACCTTCGACGTGGGTTTATATGCCCTTCCAAATCACCATTGTCCGCAACGGTGATCTTTGTAAAGAAGAAGGGAGGGGAACTTCATCCTTGTAATGATTACCGGGCATTAAACAAGATCACTATTCGGGATCGGTACCCTTTACCCCTAATCTCTGAACTTTTGGACCGGTTAAGAGGGGCAAAGTGTTATACCAAGCTGGACCTTCGTGGGGTATATAATTTGGTGCATATCCGTAAAGGAGATGAGTGGAAAACCGCGTTTCGAACCCAGTACGGCCAATATGAACATTTAGTAATGCCTTTTGGACTGACAAACGCACCCAGTGTATTCCAGCGGATGATGAATGACATTTTCCATGATCTACTACATCGTTGTGTGGTCATTTATTTAAATGATATCCTGATTTATTCTGCTGATCCAGCTCAGCATGTTCAAGATGTTCGTCAGGTCTTGCAGTGTCTCCGGGAAAACAGACTATATGCTAAGCTGGAAAAATGTGAGTTTGACATTAAGGAAGGTGAATTCCTGGGGCATATTATTTCTCCCCAGGGAATCCGCATGGACCCTAAGAAAGTAGAAGCTGTGTTGTCCTGGCGGCAACCACAAAACCGTAAGGATTTGCAACGGTTCCTCAGTTTCGCCAACTACTATCGCCAGTTTATTCCTGCCTAGGCCAACATTGTTGCACCTTTAAACCGTCTCCTTCGGCCCAAAGAGCTTTTCCGGTGGACTCCAGAAGCAGAATAGGCTTTCTCTACTTTGAAAACCCGCTTCACCTCAGAACCCTTGCTCTGTTATCCTGATCCACAATTACCCTTCATAGTGGAGGCTGACGCATCTAGCGTTGCTCTGGGAGCAGTGCTATCTCAACAGGATGATCCCTCCCAAACCCGGCGTCCCTGTGCTTATTACTCTCGACAGTTAAAACCTGCAGAGAAGAATTATACTATCTGGGAGCGTGAACTGCTAGCCATCAAGACGGCTTTTGATGTATGGAGGCATTACCTCGAGGGAGCTCGGCACCCTGTTCAAGTATTAACTGATCATCGAAACCTTGAACATCTACAAACAGCCCGGCAATTGACTCAGTGACAAATCCGGTGATCATTACTCTTTTCCCAGTTCAATTTCCGGAGCAAGTACATTCCTGAGGCTCAGAATAAAAAAGCTGATGCGTTATCCAGAAAACCTGAGTATGCAGCGCCTGTGAAAGAGACATTAGTGGCACCCATCTTGCCTCCCTCTGTGTTCGCGGCCACGAATCCATGTCTCAGCTAGGCAGAAGAAATCCGTGAATCTCAAGCTCGCGATTCATGGACTCAGCAACGTCTTCAGGAACTCCAGAATGGGGATCATGGAGAGTTTTCTGCACAACAAGTGTTATTATTACATCGAGGGCGGTTATATGTTCCTGCTGGTCCTCTTCATAACCAGGTGTTGCATCTCTCACATGACTCTTTACCTGCTGGACACTTTGGACTTTACAAAACCCTGCATCTTCTCACAAGGGAGTTCTGGTGGCCACATGTCTGTGCTGACGTTGCCCGATACGTGGGTTCCTGTGAAGTTTGTTGGCGGGCAAAGGATGTTGTGACCAAACCCTCGGGTCTGTTGCATCCTTTACCAACACCCTCTGATTCCTGGAATGCTGTCTCCTTAGATTTCATCACGGATCTTCCTTGCTCAAAAGGATTTACCTGCATCCTGGTCTTCGTGGATTTGTTCACCAAAATGGCCCACTTTGTTCCTTGTCCTAAATCCCCTACTGCATCAGAAACAGCTCATCACTACTTGCAACACCTCTTCAGACTTCATAGTTTACCTGCACACCTCATTTCGGATCGTGGGCCACAATTCACCTCCCGCTTCTGGCAAGCAATGCATAAAGCACTGGGAATACAAGTTCACCTGTCATCAGCTTACCACCCCCAGTCAGATGGTCAGACTGAGCGCACTAATGCCACCTTAGGACAATATTTATGCTGTTATACATACTACTGACAAGATAACTGGGCGGATTTGTTACCTTTAGCTGAATTTGCATATAACAATGCTGTACATTCTTCCACTCGCCAGACCCCATTCATGGCTAATTATGGTTCTCATCCTCGGTATTTTCCAACTACCCTTCCTTCCACCTCTGTGCCAGCTGCGGATGCATACATTCAAGAACTCCATGGCATTCAGGAATTATTGCGAGAGCAACTTGACCATGCTAAGGAAGTATATAAGAAAGCAGCGGACAAGAAAAGACAGGAAGGGCCACAGCTAAATCCAGGCATGAAAGTTTGGCTATCTACTCGATACCTGAGACATCCTGGGTGATCCCGAAAACTAGATCCTCAGTTCATCGGTCCTTATCCCATCTTAGAACAAATCAATCCAGTTGCTTTTAGTCTGCAACTACCTGATTCCCTTCATATTCATCCAGTATTCCACCGATCCCTCTTGGTTCCAGCTGCAGACCCTGACCCCAACCGACCACCGACTCCTGAACCTCCTCCACCGATTTTAGTAGAAGGAGAAGAAGAATATGAAGTCCGTCAAATCTTGGGTTCTCGAATACATCGTGGAGGATTGCAGTATTGGGTAGACTGGGAAGGTTATGGACCTGAAGATCGGTCATGGGAACCTGCATCCAACTTGGATGCTCCTGAGTTGGTTCAACAATTCCATGACAGTTACCCTGATAGGCTTGGCCGATCGGAAGAGGGGGATCATGGGGAGGGGGATAGTGCCTGTCACAGAACCTGACTCTGAGGGGTTAAATGGTGAAGAGCTGCTGGAGGAGCCCTGCAGCTCAAGTCAGCAGGCAGCTGCGTCTGATGACTCAGCTGAAAACATATCTTCTCCCCCTAGAAGGGCTATGAGCAGGATTCTGCAAAGACGTGCTACCAGGAGAGCTAGGGAAAGGGTCTTTGATGCTAGACGGGGAATCAGGTCGGGAAGCCCTGAGTACTAGCAGGAGCCTTTCCAGAAGTAAGGGTGTGTTCCCTGTTTTGGGATAAAGCTGGTAAGCTCACCTTGAGTTCTCTGTGGGAGCAACGCATCATTTGAACTTGCAACCACGTTCCTGTCTGTGACCTTGGCTCTGTTTCCTGATTTCGGACTGGCTTCCTGGACCACGGCTTGATCTGTTCCCTTGGGTTTGGCGTCTGGTTTCCGTGAGATATTCTGGTTTTGACTTGGACTGTTAATTGCTGGGAGTTGGATTCTGTTATTTATCTGGCACTTGATTGTTAGCAACAGACCTGAACTTGCCTGGCTTTCCACTAAAGATCTTGGCAAAGAACTGAACCCTGTTTGTGTGTGTGCTCTGTGTGCGGGGCTTGACACCCCACAGCTATTATTTTCAGTAGACAAACTATCACATTCCATTATTCTCCCAGTACTAATACCTGTTATGTCATCTCTATGTGATTTCTACCCTTTCCCACCTCATTCCCTGTGGATGAGCTGTTCCGAACCGGATGCCACTCAGCTCCTGTCGGCTTTCCCCCAGTTATCAGTTTAAAAGCTGCTCTGCAGCCTTTTTGAGGTTGAGTGCCAGCAATCTGGTCCCATCATGATTCAAGTGCAACCCGTCCCTCCTGAACAGGTTTGGCTTGTCCCAAAATGTTCTCCAGTTCCTGACAAATCTAAAGCCCTCCTCTCGACACCATCGCCTCATCCACACATTGAGGCTTCTGAGCTCTGCCTGCCTGGCGGGTCCTGCATGAGGAACAGGTAACACTTCTGAAAATGCTACCTTGGAAGTCCTGGACTTCAATCTTCTTCCTAACAACCTGAACTTGGCTTCCAAGACTTGGCCTTCCCGACATCATTGGTACCAACATGTACCATGACCACTGGCTCCTTCCCAGTTCTCTCTAACAAGCTATCTAGATTTCTCGTGATGTCTGCAACCTTTGCACGTGGCAGGCAAGTGACCATACGGTTATCATGCTCATCACAAATCCATCCCTCCATATTTCTAATTATAGAATCCCCTAGCAGAAGTAGCTTCTCTCCTGCAGCCTGTTCTTCTACATGTACCTGATCCTGTATCTCATCAATTGTGATGAGGGAGAGATCCTCAGGTGGAACCAGTTGTTGCTCGGTGTGTGCCTCATGAGGTGTGATGAGGGAAAGAGCCTCAAATTGATTGTGCAATATGAGACTCCCTGAGCGATCCCTTGGCCTTCTACTCCTTTGAGTCACATTCCTCCACACATCTACCTCCTGGGTTGGGGAAGTGATTTCATCCTCAGAAGTGTGCCCTGTCTCTTCTTGGACCTGGATAGTCTGTTCCACTCTGTCCAAGAACTGCTCAAGCTCCTTAATATGTTGCTGGTTCGATATGCGGGCTAATGTCACCAGGGAGAAGCATAGAAAGGTGTACCCAAATAAGAAGCCCTGGAGGATGGGGGAAGTTCGGAGACTGTTGAAGGCCAGAAATTTTGCTTCCAGAACTGGAGACTGGATATTGCATGGCATAGAAAGAGCAAAGTTGAAGAGGGGCATTAAGAAGTTAAAAGCTGTGTATAGAGGAAAAATTGAAGATCATTTGAGCAGCCATGATATGACACAAGTGCAGCAGGGTGTTCAGCACCTTATTGGCTATAAATCTAGAAATTCATCACCTGTAGAAACTAATGCTTCCCTGGTGAGTGAGTGAGTGAGAGAGAGAGAGAGAGAGAGAGAGAGAGAGAGAGAGAGAGAGGGAGAGAGAGAGAGAGAGAGAGATTAATACCTTCTTTGCCCGTTTTAAGGTGACACCAGTAGAGATGTCAACACTGTTGTCAGAGATGCTGTCATTGTCCTATAATGGAAATGTTGCTAGGGTGGAAGAGAAGGAAGTGAGGCAGATATTAAAGAAGATAAACACAACAAAGGCTACAGGTCTTAATGGAGTGGCTGGTAGGGTGCTGAGATACTGCTCAGAATAACTAGCAGAAACTTCTATGAAGATTTTTAATCGCTCTTTGGACCAAGCCACTGTTCCACTGTGTTTGAAATCCTCTACCATCATACCCTTGCAAAAAAAAATCTAACATTGAATGTCTTCCGCCCTGTGGCACTCACACCTGTTATAATGAAGTGTTTTGAAAAACTGGTGCAAAATCATATTATGGCTTGTTTACCAGCCGGATTAGACTCTTGTCCATTTGCATACAAGAAAAAGAGATCCATGGAGGATGCTGTGATTATGGCCCTACATACTGTCCTGTTCCATCTGGAGAAACAAGGAAACAATGCAAGATTGCTTTTTGTGGACTTTAGTTCTCCACTCAGTACTATTCTTCCTCATAGATTGGTGCCCAAACTGTTGGATCTGGGGCTTCCGCCACGTTTATGTGCATGGATATTAGATTTTCTATCAGAACATTCCCAACAGGTCAAGATGGGATCTCAGGTCTCTGCGGATCTCAGTATAACTATGGAAACACCACAGGGGTGTATGTTGAGCCCACTTTTGTTCACACTATACACATATGGTTGTGTTCCCAACAACCCCAGTAATAAGATCATTAAGTTTGCAGACGATACAACTGTGGTTGGTCTGATTAGTGCTGGGGAGTGGGAGTCAGCTTACAGGAAAGAGGTGGAGATGCTGACAGAATGGTGTAGAGAAAATAATCTCCAGTTTAAAAAAAAATAAAAGCGATCCCTGTGGATTTCAGGAAATGCAAAATAAACATCCAGCCAGTTATTATTGATGGAAATTGTGTGGAACAGATTTTGGTGTTTCGTTTTTTGGGAATGGAGCTGAGAGAGGACCTGACATGGGGAGTAAACACTAAAGATCTGATGAAGTTGAATATGCTGACATGGAGGGTGGTGGAGTCTTCTTCTTTGGAGGTTTTTAAGAAAAGGCTGAACGGCCCTCTGTCGGGATTACTGTGATGGAGGTTCCTGCAGGGGGTTGGACTAGATGGCCCTTGAGGTCTCTTCCAACTCTATGATTCTATGAAGAAGCATAGCAGAGATTGTACTTCTTGAGATTTCTCAGAAGGAATAATCTTTCAAAAGATCTGCTGCTGGTTTTCTACCACTGCACCATAGAGAGTGTTAACCTATGGTCTTTATGTGTGGTTTGGGAGTTGTTACAGCTAGGGAAAGGGTAATACTGTCCAAAGTTGTGAAGACTGCAGAGAGGATAATTGAGTGTACTCTTCCTACTTTAAATCAATTGTATGCCTCCAGGTGTTACAAGAAAGCCATAGAGATTGTGCAGGATCCCACACACTCTTGAAATGATCTTTTTCAATTTCTGCCTACTAGAAGGAGGCATATTTCTGCTTGAGAAATAGTTTTTATCTGAAAGTGGTTGTTGCTTTGAATGCAGGAAAATGTAGGTTTTGAGGTAGTTTCTGTATAAATGCAGGGTGGGGTATGTTTGTGGTATATTCTGTATGTATGTTTCTGATGTAGATCTTTTAAATTTGTTTTTCTCTTAATTTCATTGTTCTGTATAGGACAATGACAATAAACTTTTTATCTTATCTTATCTGATTTTGAGGGGTTACCCAGGTTTTGGCAGCTTGTGGTAAAAACAGCAAAGTGCTTTGTGGACATACACTTTTCAAGATTATGGCCACAGGGCTGTGTGTGTGTGTGTGTGTGTGTGTGTGTGTGTGTGTGTGTGTGTGTGTGTGTGTGTGTGTGTGAGAGAGAGAGAGAGAGAGAGAGAGAGAGAGAGAGAGAGAGAGAGAGAGAGAGAGAGAGAGAGAGAGAGAGAATCAGAGGGTTACAGTATATTGCTTGAAGTGGGGCTGTGTCTTTCCGATGTCATAACATATCTCAGAGTCTGTTCGCAGCACCTTTTTTCTTCTTTTTCTGTTCTGTACCTAGGGTACAGTTACTGTTCGCCTCCCCCACCACACACACTTCCAGGAACACAATGTTCTTTAACTAGTTTACAGTTATACCCTGAAGCAGAAAGTCTAATTTTTCCTGCTTACCCCTTCCAGTTGACAGAGAAGGGGCAGGAGATTGCAATCAAGTTAAACAAGACAGTCAAGCAAGACAAAATGGCCAGCAGTTAAGATTGCCCTCCCTCCCCCCTTAAAAAAATATAAACCTACCATAAGTGGAATTAAGCATATTAGGACTTTTGCCAGCAAGGACATGTAAAGAGTGGCCTCACCCACTCAACATCTGAATGTCAGAGAACTGTTAAAGGCACAGAAATACATCGCTTTCCTGAGGCATTTCTGGTTGCGGGTGTTTGCTTTGTCCCCTAGGGACAAATGGATATGGTTTCCTCTTCCAGGGATTTCCAGAAGACCCCAAGTCCATGGATTCCTCAGGAGACTGTGGGCTCTAATGTTCTAATGTCTTTTGCACCCCGTTCTTTGGTGGATCTTAGGATCATTCTATTTTAAGAAAGAAATATAAAGTGGACACTTAAAACTTAAAGTATAGCATTGGGCACTAGTACCGCAGAGTGCTGCCTTGTGACCCCCAAGTTAAACCATGACAGTTTATTCAGTTTTACTTAAAAGGTTAAAAATTTTACTTAAAAAGTTTTACTTAAAAAGAATTGCCTTTAGAAGTGAATAGCAACCAAAGTAGCTCTCTCTATTGGCTCATAAGACATCTGCCACCACATCGGAGGACTACCGGCTACATTAAGGAATGCAGTGGAGATGGTGTGGTACCTCATTCTTATTCCATACCCTGCCACAGCAGCTCCCCATACACCCAGACTTAAATGGTCTGTTCTTTCCACATGCGTTATGATTAGAACTTCTGAACTCAATTTCTCACCTTATACTGTAGTCCTAATAGAGTGCCCTGGCTAGAGGCCACCAGGTCTTGATGGAGAATATTTTACCTCATCTCTAGGAGTGGCCTCACCTCTAGGAAAGACCTCCGCAGTTAAAGCACTCTCCCCACCCACCCAGCATGAATGGTATCTTCTCAATGACCAGTGCTTATTCTGTCATACTAACTGGACATGAGGGTGACTTTAATGTTTGGTGTGCTCCCATAATGCCTGAATGCAGTGGGTGCCCTTCAGGAGGAGTGCCTCACTTCTTCTTCTTCTTCTTCTTCTTCTTCTTCTTCTTCTTCTTCTTCTTCTTCTTCTTCTTCTTCTTCTTCATGTTTGTCTCACTTGGTGGTGAGGCCAGCTATTCTTGTTTTTGCCTTTCACTTGGCATGGTCATGGGCTAGGTCCAGGCGAACATGGGACAACTGTTTTAGGCCCTTTGTACACGACGCCTAAACTCCGCCGCAAATGGCTCCCAGCTCCGGAGCTTAAAATTGTTTCCCCACCAGCTCCGGAGTTTACAGATAATTAAGTGTGACCACGCCCACCTAAGCACGTCCCAGCGCACTTTTCAGGTACCTGCTCTCTGGAGGTGAAAATTCCTGATGCGGATATAACCTAGTGACTGCCCGGCTCTCCTTGCTTCTGTTTGTTCTGTTTTTGCCCCCCGCCCCTTTAAGAGATCTGAATGCAGTGCCAGGATGGCAGAACAGAGGTGAGCAGCATTCTTTTCTTCCTTTTGTTCTCCCTCCCCTCACGCAGCCAGCAGCGCGGAGGGGGTAGGAACGCAGGAACAGCGACAAACCCCTAAGATCTCTGGTCTGAATCTAAGTGGCCAGCGGATCTTAGGGGTCTTGTGAAAAGGCCCTTAGTCATCCCCTTGGTTGGGATTAGGGATGAGCATGAAACTGAAAAATAGTGTTTCATCTCATTTCATTTCATTGACCCCTTGACTCATTTTGTTGAATTTTAAAATGATTTTTTTGAAAAAAATTGTATGAAACAAAACAGAAATGAATCAATTTATTTCTCTAAAAATGGGTTCCGTGGGTCCTAGAGGTATCAAATTTGGAGAGTTTTGGGGTATGGAGGGCCAAGTTATTCAACTCCAAACAGGGTGCCCCCAGGAACAAATATGTAATCTAAAAGTACCTCAAAATACTGATCCCAGGAAGATAGCAGCATAGAAATTGCTGTGCGGCATCCTCAAACTCTCCCCTTGAAGCACTCCAAATTTGGAGTGGTATGGGGTAGGGGGAGACAAGTTATTCAACTTCAAACAGGGTGCCCATAGGAAAAATATATAATTTAAAAGTACTTGAAAATATGTTCTCATATATCTCCTTGCTCATTAGAAGCATTTCTAACTGAAGCTTCCATAGCAGAAATTCCTCCTTTGTAAAGGAAGGCAGAATTTGCAAGGTTCCTGCATTCATGGCTTTATCTCAAAAAGTGGAGTTCTTCTCTAAGCTAAAAAAAAAAAAAAGATTCTCTTGGCTCAAAAAATTAGAGGGTTATATCTTAGTTTTAAAAAAAAGAGTTGCTCCTAGCCAGCAATGCAACAGCAAACACAGGTGAGTGAGATAAAAAAAGTGCAATTACAAGTGGGGGTTGACCATTCATCACAAGTGAGAGTTGACCATTCATCATCTGGAGCCCATAACCCCTATGTTGGAATTTAACCCTTATCAAGAGATATTTAGCAGAGTCCTTGGGAAGTAAATATTCAGAGTATCCACAGTTCCATAGAAATACTCAGCACAAACGAAAGCGAGATGAATAGGTGTCAGCCAGTAAAGGGGGACAGTAGCCCAAATATATATTTGCTTCTCAGTAGCAAACAAACTCACATACACACCCAGTTGCTATGCATGGCTTAATAAGGAGAACAAAACAAGCTTATGCAGAAAAATATAACATAGCTTTACTATAAAATAGGGACAAGACAAAATAACAATGGATAGTTCATACAATACAAAAATACTTTGCTTAGCTTGTGCAGAAAGAGAAAAGGCAGTAACAGCATTCTGTTAGGAAAGGCAGGTAGCTGGCTAGAAAGGCATGGCTCAGGAATTGCTGACAAGGCAAAGGTAGAACCTTCCCTTATACTAACAGGAGAGGAGGGACAGGTGGAGGTGATGACTGGATAGTCTAAAAACAGGTTTCTAGAAGCAGGCTATTAAAGGGAAATAGGCTTTTTCATGCATAGCTGCATTGCCACTGAGATGGAGATAGAAAAATCCAACAGAAGAAGCATCCATCTTTGACAACACTCCAGGTAGGACATCAGTGGTTATTCACTGGATTAACACCAAATATGCCACACCTATTCATTCTTCACCTTACAGAGTTGTTGGTGAATGTGCTAAACAGGCTGAGCAGGAACTTCAAGAGATGTTAGACTTGGACATCATCCAGCCTAGCACATCTCCATGGGCTAGTCCCATTGTCGTTGTGCCAAAGAAGACGCCTGATGTTCAAATTCAGTCTAAGGTTCATTTTGTGTTGATTATCATGAGCTTAACCAACTGGCTGTTGTAGATCCTTACCCAGTGCCAAGAGCAGAAGATTTAATTGAGAAGATCTCAGGAAAGTCCTTTTTAACTTGCTTGAATCTTTCGTCAGGATATTGGTCACTTGAGTTAGACCCCAAATCCTGTGAGAAAAGTGCTTTCATCACTCAGAAGGGTCTCTGAATTCAAAATAATGGCTTTTGGACTGTGTCAGGCCTGCACAATAGGTAGACCGTGGGCTGCTGATAGCCTGTGAAGGGATCAAAAGTAGCCCGCTGGCCATCAATTAAAAAAAGTGAGGGGATAAGTTCTCTACCACTCCCTCCCCAATCCCAAGGACTACCACTGCCCCAGCAAAGTTCTGGGTCTGCCAGCCTACTATCTCAGCTGAGCGAGGCAGTCTAAGGGCCATGGTGGAGTCCCCAGCTCCCCCACACACTGGCCAGATGATCGGTGAACCACTGTCTTCTGGCCAGCTGAGTTGCTGGTGCAGAGCAGTGGGAGGGGAGGGAAGGGGCAGGGAGGGGACAGAAGAGTGAGAGGTGGGGTCACGGGTATGCCCACCTCCTTTGCATTGTGACATCTCCCCTCTTCTCCCCCATAGAATTCCTTCCTCCCACACTTCCCTTCCCTCCTCCTCCTCCTCCTGCCCCCATGACTGCTTCACAGAGACCATGACCCGCTGCCACTCCTCCTTCTCCCCTTCTGAGCCATTTCCTCCTCCTTGTGCCACCTTGGCGATGTGATTGCCCCACTGCTGTCTCAGCCCGCCCCAGCTGCATGGCGAACATGGCAGAAATGAGTGAGAGCCCTGGGTGGCAGCAGTGAGGGGGCTAGAAGGGAGAAGGGGTTAAGAGGAGGAGGAGGAGGGGAGGAGAGTCGGGTCAGGCCCTGGTTGGGTTGGGAGGTAAAGCACACCTTTTTTAAAAAAGTATTCCAGCAGCCCAGGCAAGCGGCAGTAACAGATCCACCACTGCCACTTGCCGGGGCTGCTCACAAGCATACACACACCTCCCTTGCACCTGCTCAAGCTCAATCCAAGGGAGGCATGTGCATGGTTGTGTGGGTTTCCCCTTGGAAGGAGTGATCTGCACAAGCATACACCCACCTCCCTTGCACACACCCACACCAGCTCAAGCAGGTACAAGGGAAGCATGTGCGTGGTCAGGCTTCCCATAGGAATGCATTGAAATCTGTTGCCTCCAGCACAGATTAATTGATTTGCAATGCATTCCTATGGAAAACCGGTGCTCTACTTCAATTTTTTTTTACTTATGAGCATGTGCTCAGGCTGGATAAAATTTGTAAGTAGAGGTTTTAGTGTAGTAGCCCTTACGTACTTTGGGCTGGAAAAAGTGTACGTTGGCCTTTTCAAAGTTGGACAGCCCTGAATTATGTAATTCCAGTAGTGCTTTCCAGAGACTGATGGATATCATTCTGAACAGTCTACCTTTTGCTAATGCTTACATGGATGACATCGTTATCTTTTCAGATACCTTTGAGGAACATCTAAACCACCTTCATGTTGTTTTGAAATGCCTAAGAGATGCTGGACTGACTGTCAAAGTTTCAAACTGCCAGTGGTTAAGAGGAAAAGTAGTTTATTTGGGACATTGGGTTGGTAGTGGTACCATTAAACCCTTACAAGCAAAGGGTGAGAAAGTAAAAATTGGCCGATTCTTGAAAACAAAAAACAAGTCCAATCTTTTTTGGGGTCTTGTGGGTTACTATTAAAAATTTATTCTATACTTCATTCACATAACCTTACCTTTAACTGAGCCAGTTAATGCCAGTGAAACTGAAGTGGACTCAAGAATGCCAAGTTGCCTTTGATACTTTGAAAAGTTACCTAATGCAATCTCCTACATTGATTGCACCGGATTTTCAGATTCATTCTTCAAACCAATGCTTCAGAATTTGGCATAGGTTGTGTTTTGTTACAAGAAGAGGAGGACATGCTACATCCTGTATCCATTTTGATTTAGGTGAATTTGTAATTGGTTGACTAATCATATGCAAAGGGTGATCATAAATGGCTCCTCCTCAGCATGGAGAGAGGTGGCCAGTGGGATGGCCCAGAGTCCAGTGCTATTCAATATATTTATTAATGACTTGGATGAAGGAATAGTGAATAGACTAATTAAATTTATACAAATACAAATAATACGAGCAACAAGGTCCAGTCTAAAATTAGTAATCATGTAACCTACACAATAGTAAAATTTATAGATAGATATACCGATAAATTAAATATACTAAATATTTAAAATTATGGATAAAAACAGGAATACAAAGAATAATACTCTTATACATAAAAATTAAACCTGCCGCTGTTCTCTTGAAGTTTGATGTCCATTATCCTTTGTTGGATAGCTGCTTTGGTGCTATTATAACTTAGAGAGGTGACATGATGATACCAAATTGAGAAGGGTTGCTAATTCGCTGGAGGATAGAAAATAATAATCTAAAATGACCTTGACAGATTAGAGTGCTGGGCCAAAGCTAATGGAAAGAGTTTCAACAGAGAGAAATGTAGGGTCCTGCATCTAGGCAGAAAAAAATGGAGTGCATAGATATAGGAAGGGAGACACCTGACTGGAGAATACAGTACATGTGAAAGGGTTTGGGGAGTCTGGGTGGACCACAAATTGAATATAAGTCAGCAATGTAATACGGTGGCCAAGAAAGCCAATGCAATTCTTGGTTGCATCAACAGAACCATAGTGTCTAGCTCAAGGGAAGTGATAGTACCACTCTATTCTGCTCTGGTCAGACACAACCTGGAGTACTGTGTCCAATTTTGTGCGCCCAGATCCCTTTCACAGGTACTATTCTCCAGCCAAGTATCCCCCATCCTGTATCTGTGCAATTCATTCTTTTAACCTAGATGTAGCACCCTACATTTACTTCTGTTGAAACCCATTCCGTTAGCTTTGGCCCAGCACTCAAATCTGTCAAGGACATTTTGGATTTTCATCCTGAAGGGACTCCCTCCCGAGGTCACCTTTGCCGCTATTATTTGAGCCAAGAGATGAAAAGAATCACGCCAGAGTTCAGGTAACGGAGAAATGCTTTACTTCTTTGCAAAGAGGCTCTCAGCCGAATTTTTTCGGAAAGCTGAGGGCCCCGAACAAAAAAACTTTTACAGTCTTTATAGCATTCATTCGCCAACACCCCTTCTTATCAGCAAAAAAAACAAGGATACATCTGGACCAAGAAAACGGATCAAAGGAATATATTGTTAGGACATCGTTTACAAATCATCCTGACAGTTCATTGACAAGGGAAGGCATCAATCTTACACAACAGCACCATCCAGCCTTATAATTCCTGGAAGCCCTCTTGCTGCGCTGTCAGATAAGTGTGACAGTTGGTAATTTTGTGACTTGGCAAAACAGGATGCAGGTTCAGGGAGATATGTCATGCTTTGAGCCACAATTTGATGTAGGAAGAAGAGGTGAATTAAAGGACATGGCTCGGATCGGAAGATTGACCCAGAGCACAGCCATTTTGCCTACCATGGTTGTGTATATGTGCTTATGCCAGATATTGAAATATCCCTATCATATTCCCTCCTCTTCAAATTAGACAATTAATTTGTATGCAAATTAATTTGTCTATAGACAATATACTTCTTAATATTTAACAAGACAATAAACTTAAGGTCAGTGACTAACAAAGAATAGTAGCAGAATATACAGAATTACATAAACATAAACATAAAAAGCAAGGTAACACATCTTTTGTGAAAAGTGTGTGGATCCCACTTTAAGCAGATGAGTCCAGTATGTTTACATTAATATATAGGAGTGTAAGTGAAACATCATTTTCCCAGGTTTACATTTCGAATCAAATACCTATAAGGATAAATGCCATTCATGGCCAACTAATTCACATATGTTTGTCCAAGTAAAATGTGGAAGGGACTGCCTTTTTTGCCATTTTACGTTCTGCCATGTACCCTTTTGGCCATGCACGTTTCAGACTGACAAAATAGCTGTCCTCCCCCTTATTTTGTGAGACACTTCAAAGAGGGGGTATGTGTGTGAAATATGCTAGCGTCTTATGCTGACATAAGTGTTTGCAACCATTATAAAACCATAAATGTGATTCTAGTTCACATACCCTTTTGGCGCATATGAAACCCAGAATTTTGCTGGCATAGCTGCTTGTTTTAAGGCAACTGTGGAAAAAGGCCTTCCCCACTCTCTGGGCAAGAGGAGACATGGGCTGCTGCCACTCCAGCCTAATAGATCTGACCAGTTCTCAAGCTTTTTAAACAGAGAAAAGTTTCTTGATACCTCCTCTGCATACCTGCATTCTGGTAACTGCTAATTGCTGGAAGCACCTGACAAAGCTTTTTACCACGTCATGTCCCTGTGCTTTCAATGACAGCAAATAATGACAATTCATTCATGACACAATAACCCAAAAATCCATAATAAAACAGTGGGGTGCATAATCGCTAATTGATAGTGTCCTCTATAATCCTCATTAAGAGCCTCAAAATTGGCTCTGTAACCAACAGTTTGCAAAAATCTGTCCAAGCCAATGCCTGTAAGTGTGAGGCAAAATCAATTTATCAGCGTCTCTGGTGAAGAAAATTGTGTAGAAGGGCACTTATAAAGTCATTGTTCTTCGGTATAAAGTTTCGTAAACACCCATGGGGTGCCTCTTGTGAGGAAAGTTGTATATAAAGTCAAGTTATAGTCTCTCTCACCCAATGCATTTGGGTAAAAAAAAAATCTCGCACACATTTGCTGCCATGGCTGTGAACGCTTAATCTACCGCCCCCCCCTCCTCTTCTTGTGGGGGATGGGTTTAAAAGGCAGGAAGTTTAAAAGCTGAAAGGAAAAAGTCAAATCCTCTGGAAAGAACTTCTTGACAAGCACACACAGAGGAAGGACCAATATTTTACTTTGGCCTCCCAATGTCTGAAGTAGCTTTCTTGGAAATCAGTTTCAAGCTGTCATCTGGGCTTAGATGCAAAGTCCACAAGTCCAGTCCGCGCTGGTTCCCTCTGGTCTGGTCTGGTCATCTTTGGTCCTCTGCCTCTGGCACGCATTGGCATCTACCATTGGCTTACTAGATTTAAAAACAGCCTGTCTCTGTTCTGGCGAAGAGGGTGTCAGAAGTTGCAAGTCTGCTGGCCGCATTTCAAAATAAAAGTCAGTGGCTGTTTTAAACCCACTCTCTCCCCCATAAAGAAACACTCACACAAAAAGGAAAAGGAGGCAGGAAGACAGGACTTCAATCTGTCAACCTGAGGTGCAGAGTGAATCATCAGGCTGCTTGGGGACCATCGGAATTGCCAAACGCAGCCGTCAGCTGGGCAAGGGTGCGATGATCACAGACCTGATTCGCATGGATTCCCTCTGTTCCGGTTGATGCTGACTTAAGTCGTCTGCTGCTGATGGGACATCACGGGTCTGGTCTCTCTCTGCCACAGGGTCGCCTCTGGGGTGGACCTCCTCGTCTGCTGGTTCTGATGCCTCCAACTTGAGACACATGTGGTGAATTCAGGGGGAGAAGTCATCATGATGATGTTGGTTGGGTCGCAGAGCCTCATCCCATGCTGGCTTTAACTTCCTCGTCCGGTGGTACTCAATGCTGCATGGTGATAGGGGCGATGGTGACGAATGGCCTTACAGGGGGTCCTCAGTTTGGCATCCACGAACAGCGCTGTCAGCCTTCCAACCCAAATCGACTCAGGACGGAAAATGTCTCCTCCAGGGTTTATCTGTGTAAAAAGAGACAGACAGACAGACACACACACACATATACACACACAGACACATATACACACAAAATTGGCCAAGCAACCTGAAAGTCTCGAAATGTTTACTGCCCATCATGTTGAACTTTAAACCAAGGCGAAACGTCATCCCTTCATTAGTTCTTAACAAGTTCAACTTGAAATAATGTGTCACTAGTGCGTCTGGGCTTCCAGTCTGCAGTTTGCATTTTCATAACAAAGTGAGAAGGTTCACTACAGAATTGTTCTTGAAAGACAAAAATTTCACCCCTGCCATGGAGTTCCGTAGGCAGAAAGAAGAAAAGAAAGAAGAAAAAACTGTTAAGTCCATTTAAAAAAACCTCTTTTTCTTCAGGGAAGCTCCTGAGGCAAGGTGTGGGTTAAAAGCCGCACACGCTATCTACATTTTAATGGCTTGGCAGCCTTTTACTGCTTAGAGCAAAAAGATAATTCCTTTGTTCTCCTGTGGTGAATTAGCTTGAAAGAGTCATTAAAATAACAAGTCAATTCATTATCCCTGTACCTTTTGAACTTCCAAAGGCCTATAAAGAAAAATGTAGATTGTGCTAAATGAGCAAGGCCCCTCTCCCCTTTTAAGGGGGCACGGAAAATTGTGTTAGTCCTTTTAGCTGGAAATGGAGAAAAACCTTCTTCTGGGTCTCCGATTATTTAGCAAGTATACAAATAGTCTCTAATTTTGTTGTCCTTAAATTTCTTCAATGTTTGCTTGGGAAAAATTCTTATGGCACATATGGTTATCACAGGTCAGAGTCATAGAATGGCTTCCTGGCTGTCTTTAGATCATTTTATTCCTATATTTTGCACTCATTCCCCTGACTGGTGTGTTCAAAATATAAGCTTTACCTCCAAGCTTTGTCTAACAGCCTGGGAAATCGTTCTAAAAAATTAACACATTGCTTTTTCATCCCGAAACGGGAGGCTGGATACGCTGATTTTGGTGGGTAAAATCCCACTCTCTGTTCCCCTGTCCTTAAAACAACAGCTTGGTGAAAGGAATGATTTCAATTTATGGGGTTCGTCGCCGGCGTGCTATTGGCTTTACAGAATGCAATGAGCAGTCTGAGTCTTTTGTAGACAGAAAAGAAGATTTATTGATTGCAATCAAGGGAGCCCTCACTCAATGCAAGATCGGGTGGGGAGTCCACCCGAGAAACGAAAGGAGGTATATTTTATAAGGTTTTCCAACACTCTTTTCCCCTCCGCCCATCCGAATTTACGTCACATACATTTGTTACATGCATCAAACACTAATTGACATCTTTGGTCATTTATTTTGTATTCCTGACACCAATTAAATGTATTCCTAGGTTTTTAATTGCTGTGGTGTTTGAACTGACTTACACGGATTAGTACCTGTGATGCATGCCAGCTGCTGAGCTCTCGAAACAGAGATAAAACTTTTTTGGCTGACGTATATGCAATTAGCTGTGTAGAGCTTCAAAGCTACGAAAATAATTAGATTGCTGGCTCAGCCAAATTTTGTAACAGAAGTCCCCCCCTCTTAGTGGCCGGAAAGGCTTGACCAGAGTTTTAGGACCAGAGTTTTAGGACCGGATATACATGTAAATACAATTGGAGTATTTTCTACTTCTAAATATATAACTTGTGTGGCTTATATTGTGATATGCTGGGGGTTACTAAAATAGCTATATATATAGGCCTGTTTCATAGCCTTCACTCCCCCCTGACGTGTTAAGGAAATTTACGCCAGTAAATTCTCCAAAGGTTGCCCCCCGTGGCTCCCGTGATAGACATATAAGGGACAAATGAACATATCAAAGGTGTATGTACAAAAGCGTGAATATTGCTGGAGCTTCCCTTCTTACCATTCCCTTGGGGAGGGGTTGTTCATCATGGCTCAGGGAGTGATTTTTTCAGTGTTCCTGACGAGAGTTTAGGCAGTGCTGCCAGGAAAACTTTTCCAGCCCTTTTTCCCAAAGGGCTTATAGGCACAGTTCAAAAAAATGAAGTATCACAACATGATTTGTGGCGTCTCATGGTGAGGGACGCATTTGAACAGGTGAATGACAAAGAAATACCCCTTAATTCACTAGGGCACTTTCTATAATGAAATGTTAAGTTAACAGATAAAGTTTTGCAGTGTCTGGGATTTAAAGGGACCCTCTGGCCAGACCCGCAGTCTGCAATGGATGGATGCGTTCCACGGACCACAGCATTTAAATTTCCCCTGTTGGAGAAATGCAACATGGTCACAGCAGTACAAGGGAACCTCCCAGGGTTGCACACTGCTCAGAGATTCCAAATTCCCAACTTTTGAAGGGGCTGGCATAAGAAGTGTAGATAATATAGTGATAGACTTGGATATCAAGATCCCTGTCCCAAAGTGATAACTAAACATGCTTTAAACAGCAGATTTGTTCAGTACCTTATTTCAGGACAATCATGAAACCCAAATAAATTTGCCTGCAACAGCAGTGCAAATGTGAGATATCGTGCTTGTGTGTTTGGTAGTCAGGCTGAAAACCCTGAATTCTAACAAAGCACCACACTTTAGGTTCATTTTGCAAATCAAATACTTATGAGGAAGATATGCCCTTGTTGGCCCACCAATTCCCATGTGTTTGCCCAAGTAAAAATGTGGGCAAGGCTACTTTGCCAGTTTTCTTCCTTTTTGCTGTCAAATGGCTTTAGACCTTGAAATATGATTTTTTCATACTGTCATCTTTCATAGAGATACACAAACATTAGTACCTGATTTCATAAAACAAAAATCATGACATGATTTCCAACCTTATTCAGGTGTGTGGTGTGCATTGAAACTCAAATTATAGCAGGCTGTGCAGAATTACCCAGTTGTGTTTGCATTCTCAAATGATAGACATTTGCAATGATACTAAATAAAGGTAATATACATATCATGAAGGCTAAAAGAGGCATAAGACACATCTAGATGGTGCTTAGAAAAACCCACTTTGCGCCATAAGCGACAATCAATAATTACATTCTCATGGTAAAGTCATGAATGAGCCGTTGAAATCCGGTCAGAAATGTCTCTGTGGCTGACAGTTTACACACAAAAAAATCTGCCCCGTAAACATGGGGCCAAGATTAGTTCATCAGTGTCTTTGGTGAAGAAAATAATGTAGATATAGCTACTTCATAAAGCCATTTTTTCTTTGGTATAAAGGCTCGTGAACACCCATGGGCACCAAAATGTCTCTCATTCAATACAAATTGCATAGAAAGGCAAGTCATAATCTCTGGCACTCAATGTTTTGTGAGTAAAAAGCATTTTCAGTGGCAAAGCATGATCATTACATAAAGCATAAAAGGCACATCCAGAGAGGCACTTCAGTAAGAGTTTTCACAGTGACTATCAATAATAGACAATAAACAATATCATAAACAGTGATCAATAATTAACGTCCCTTAGCAAGGCTTCTAAGGCCGCGGGGCATTTTCCTGCTAGATCGAGCACAGGGTAATGTAAATATGTAAAGTTGCTCTGGAGCCTACCGTGCGCAGGAAAAAAATAAGCGCTCACTTGTCGGATGCTGGGAGGCTGGTGTGTGCGTGTGTGGCAACACAAGTTCATGGTGGTCCAGGGCACGCACACAGACGTCGATGAAGGTCTGAAAGCAGTAGTTAAACCCCAAGTCTCTGTCCCGGTGAAAAAAAAGGGGTTAAATTGCGGACGTGAAGTCTGTTGGCCGCAATCCAAAATAAGAGTCAGTGGCCGGTAAGCTCCGTCTCCCCCCTCAGAGACAGACAGAGAGAAAAGAAAGGAGAAAAAAAAAGGCAGACAGACGGCATATTAACCCGTCAACCTGAGGTGAAGGGGGAAATCAGCAGACGGCAGTGGGGCTCTCCGAAGTGCCAAATGCAAGGCGCCCCCAGGAACAGGTGTGGTGACCACAGGCCAGGTTCACTTTGTCGTCCTCCGTCCAGGGTGAAGTCATCTAAGGCATGGGGCAATCTACAGCAGTGGGCAGAAGGCGTCACCGGTCAGGCCTCTCACCCTCTTGGTCGTGGGGTGTGGTCCACGCAGGGTGAAGAGGCTGGCATCGCTGGGTACAGGGGTCCACATCGATCGGACTCGCGAAGCGAAGTCATCTCGAAGATGGCATCAAAGGCATCAAAGGCGGGGAGAGGTGGGTCCAGGAGGGATGGCAGAATGGAGGGCAGGAGGGTCCCCATCTCAGCATCTACGAACGGCGGCGTCAGCTTTCCAAACCCGACCGACTCCATGATCCAGAAATAAAGAACGGATAGGCGTCTTTCCCCGGAGCGAAAAGCCCTTCCTCCAGGATGTGTCTGGGTAAAAGAAAGAACAGACACACGACCACAAACAGACAAACACAGAACACAAACACACACAAAATGGCCCCTCAGCTATCCTTGTGCTGCAAGGCAGGGTGGCACAGTCTATCTGGCAGCCTTGAAAAGGAAAAAATGTCATAAAAGGCAGAATGGGGCTTTCCTCTTCGTAAAACCAGGATGTGAAGTAGGGGGACCAAAGTCTATGGTGGGGGCACATCTGCACATCAGTAGTTATGCACAAGTTCAGCTGGCCACAATGGGTGCTTGCAAGATGAGTCCGCAGGACCTCACAAGCTAGATGCTCAGGTGTCCCCAATCAACCACTTGGGACAGACCCCATCCCCTAGTCAAATTGCTCTGCCACACGGGGACAACAAAAAAAAGGTGTAGCTGGCAGAATATTCATGAGATGCGAAGTAGGCTCTTAGCATGAACCAATTTGTTCCGGAAGGGAGTTTGGACTGGTAAGCGGAATGATAAAGTCACGGAAAAGTTCAGGCAGATACATGAGTAGGAGAAATAGAAGCAGCTACTATATTTAAACCACCATCAAGTCACCAAGCACACGGCGAATGCCCGTTTGGAGGTCGTGCAGGAGAATATCCAAACCCGCTTCCGTTAGGTGGACCCCATCACTTCTGAACAGGAAAGGTTGAGAGAGTGTCAAAACTGGGTGGGCAATCACGAAGCCAGAATCGTTGCGCACAGCTGCCTCCACTTGACGATTTAAGCGTGCCCTAGCCCCCTCTATTCTGAGTGGATCAAATGCCCCCCGCCAGTTCTGGCGAGGTATGATAGAAGACCAAACAATTCGTGTATGCGGGTAAAGTTGATGAAAAGTACGCAAATCAGCGATAATACGTCGAGCTAGGGCTGAGCTGTTCGTGTGAGGGAGATCATTTCCACCCAGATGAATGAGCAAAACATCAATATTACATTCAGAAGCCAATAGGGTAGCAGTTTCAAAGAAAGCAGCCCAGAGCATTCCGCGCACCCCTTTCCAAATTAGTCTAAGGCGACGTCCGAGACAGAGATTAGCACCCCACGCAGAGAGACGTGCGTGGCGGGCCGCCCAGAAAATGAAACTGTGGCCTATAATTACAACACGGCGGGGCGTACAATGTACCGGCCGTAGAATAATTGAAGCATTGTACATTCTGGGGTCACGGATCAGAGGTAGAAATCGCGGAGAGGGTCGCGCCACAGACGCGCTGGGTAAAGCAGAGTGTCTCTCCTCTGGGGTCTGGGGTTGCTGGCTAGGAACTACACACTGAGGTACAATTGGGGAAGCCATATACACAACCACACAGTGACAGAAAAGAGCTTATAGTCCAGCTGATTTCCTGCTTGGAAAAGAAGGGGTTAAATTTCAGGCGGAAATACCCAGGGCAAGCAGGATTCTGGGAGAAAAAAAAACTGAAGAAACTCCACCCCTCTGAAAATCAATGGCAATGGCCGCTGGTGAAGGAAAAGAAAACAAAGCAAGGCACCCTCTCTTGCTCCTTCGGGGTCCAAGGGGATACGCTATGAAAATTCAAGGAGCCTTAATGGGTCTGATCAGCGGAGGTGGTCACTGGAAATATCTCACCCTGCGACGAATTGTCCCACAGCGAAATTCTCAGGGCTCCTCCTCTTTCCGGACTGTCGCCTTCCGAAGGGGTCGGAATGCTTGAAGCAGCCTCAGGTTCTAAAACTGGTGATGATGCGGGTGAGTTAAACAATTAATAAAAATGTGGAAAAATGCGCAGTCCTCTATGTCTCTCTTCCTAACAAAGTCAGCAGGATTCCAATGTTGAAATCAGGCTGGATAGTTCAGCATTGATCACAGTCCCCAGGTCAATGAATTTCAATGGAGAGTGTCTGTTAGAGGCGTTTTAAAATATATTCATTTCCTTGCTACAAAAGGCAGCAATTGCTATGAGGCTTGGGGGGGGGAAGAGAAAAAAAATGAAGACTAGGCTGTGTTTCAGCATGCCTCGAATTCCCCTGGGAGGGGGAGGGAGTTGTTATCTTTGTTTGCCCTGCAAGGGGGGCGAGAGCAGAAAAAGAAAGGAGGGGCTGTAGACTTTTAAATTCCCCCGCAGGCTGCCTTATACAGCCTGAGGCAAGCAGATAATCTCCTTTAATTACTCAGTAATGAATTAGGTGTGAAATGCCTTGAAACAATGGAGCCATCCACCATTTCTGTGGCTGTCGATCTTGTTGTCTGCTTAAGCCTAATTTGAGAAGTGTGGCTTTTGTAATGAATAAACAAAGCCACTTAAAGAGCAGAGTGTTAATCCCCTTTAGTGATTGCAACGCCTTAAAAATGTTTGCAAGGCAACAGAGGAGTGTGGAGTGAGGCGTCTCTCTCTCCTTCAGTCCCCTGTCTGTCTACGGCCCCAAAGGCAAAGCCAGCGTTGTCAGAGGCTGCCAATTAAAAGTTATTATATTGCCTGTTCACCCCAAATCGGGAAGGAAAGAAATCTTAGGTGGACGTAGAAAATTTCTCTCTCTTCCTTCACCCTTATATCTATGGGGAGGCAAATAATGCCTAGATGTTACTTAAGTCCTTATGAAGAACATGAAATCACAGTTAAAAAAAATTCCTGCTTATTCTAAGACACCCGTTTGTTCCAAGAGAAGGGGGGGGAGAGACTAAGATCTTCTCCCCACTTTTCCTCTGTCTAAAAAGGTAGACTTGCGCAGTTTTGGCGCCTTTTGAAACAGCTCCCTGTGTTTGAAATTAAATTGCCTTGTCTTTTCTCAAATGTTCTTAACTACTTTTGGAGAAGGGAAAAAAAAAGGCATTCATTCTACTTTTTGTCATGGACTTTGCCAGCTGCCAGAAATGGTGCAGCCCCTGATTCGATTTCCCTGCTTTCAATTATTAAGAGTTCAGAAATAACGTCTCTACCTATCTCCTCATGTGGCGCATAGCAAGCATTAGTTCTGTTTAAGGCTTCTATATCCAAGGAGTTGGGCATTGGCGTAACGGGATGGAAGTACCTCCTGAATGCTTGAATAAGGCAATTCAGGGGTGCGCATCTCCCGCCTAGCACTTCCTGTTCCCTCAATTCTCCGTCCTCTCCTTCAGTTTTTTCGAAATCATACCTGTCCATCCCCACTTCTGTCTTGCCGCTCCCTTCTATTACACTTCCTCTATCCATCTGTCTTTCTCTACACTTTTTCAGTTCACCATCCTGCCTTTCCTTCCATCATCTTTCGGGTTTATAAAACCAGTTTAAAAGACTGGGGTGGACGTTTTTACCCTATAAGTCCTACCCAGTTTTACTAAAAATGCATTACTCAGATACCCTATGATGTTTTCCTTGTAAAATATCCCTTCAGCTGGTAAATTTTGTTGCGTGACCAGCCAGTCACAAAATATGCGGGATGTTGTTTATCCCTGAGTATTCAAAAGTATTTTTCTCACTGCCCATATTCCCCCTGGTATTATCAAAATTGCTGGCGGGGTCTTCTAGTTGGCAGAGTTTTTAGTCTCTATATTAATTAACTAAGCACGTCCTTGTAAATTCACACGCCTCTTGCTAGCAGGTCATAATCGGTCTGCCCTCCTTGAGGGCTAGAATCTTAATTTGAGATGGTAAAGTCCTGCCTTATCCTAGTTAGAGGGGTTCTTCTTAAAGCTTACTTACGTTCCATTTAATACTAAGATCATTACTTCTGGTGGCAGAATTCCAATGTTACCACAGTGCACATCAAAAAAGGGGGTGCTTAAACTGCACTAATTTATCCCCATAGGTTTGTTTTAAAGGTCTAACTGTGTGCCTATAAATTCTCCCACAACACCAAACGGAATCGTACTTAATTAATCACACCATACACACAACATGTGATACTGACGCGGCCTAAGTAGGTCGCCCTGGCTTAGGAATCGCGCGTCCAGACTCAGGTCGCTAAGGGGTATGTCCTAGAGATCACCCCAGCTCACGTACACACATCAATCACTGATTCCGTTTGATTCACACAAATCACCCACATTTTCCCGTCCTCCCCACGTAACTGCGATCCCCTGCCTAGGGAAAAATCTTATTAACTTATCTAAATTCAAACGGAGATAGTGGTGCTCCGTTGGTAGTAATTTGGGGCAAAGATTGCCAGTCCTTGCCCCTGCTTAGACACAGGGAATGGCCACTTCCCTGTGGTTACCAAAAAGAATTCAACTTAACACCCACACATATATTCAAACATTAATAAATCCTCTGAGGAAGCCAGAGCAGTGCTCTGCTTCTAATTCTTCAAAAACTTGGGGAGGTGAACGCTAGGGTTACTAGGGAGGAGCCCTTTTCCACCCTTGGGGGACCTCAGAGTCTCTCAACTCTTCGTCCCCCCTGGTTCGCGGGATGCTAGGGACGCAATCGTCCCTTCTCGTCTCCTTCCCTCCCCGGGGCCGACTCATAAGAATCCGCAATCTTCTCCACTCCACAGAGCTGTTAGATTCGAACTCACGCCACCCCACAACCGGTTTTTTTATCTTACCAAATTTCTCCTGCGCAGTCTTTCCCAGTTCCTTCCCCTTCTTCTGCCGGCACCTGTTTTCTCTCAAGTACGGTATCCCATTCAATGCTGACAGAGCGATCCTCCTCACAAGTTAGAGGGTCCGGACTAGGATCAGTCTGTAATCAGCACGAACTTCTTACAGTGACTTGAGTCAGACTCTGCAAGCCTCCTAGCAGTGGCACTTTCCCCGCATCTCCACCAAATGAAAGGAATGATTTGAATTTATGGGGTTCATCGCCGGCGTGCTATTGGCTTTACAGAATGCAATGAGCAGTCTGAGTCTTTTGTAGACAGAAAAGAAGATTTATTGATTGCAATCAAGGGAGCCCTCACTCAATGCAAGATCGGGTGGGGAGTCTACCCGAGAAACGAAAGGAGGTATATTTTATAAGGTTTTCCAACACTCTTTTCCCCTCCGCCCATCCGAATTTACGTCACATACATTTGTTACATGCATCAAACACTAATTGACATCTTTGGTCATTTATTTTGTATTCCTGACACCAATTAAATGTATTCCTAGGTTTTTAATTGCTGTGGTGTTTGAACTGACTTACACAGATTAGTACCTGTGATGCATGCCAGCTGCTGAGCTCTCGAAACAGAGATAAAACTTTTTTGGCTGACGTATATGCAATTAGCTGTGTAGAGCTTCAAAGCTACGAAAATAATTAGATTGCTGGCTCAGCCAAATTTTGTAACAGAAGTCCCCCCCTCTTAGTGGCCGGAAAGGCTTGACCAGAGTTTTAGGACCAGAGTTTTAGGACCGGATATACATGTAAATACAATTGGAGTATTTTCTACTTCTAAATATATAACTTGTGTGGCTTATATTGTGATTTGCTGGGGGTTACTAAAATAGCTATATATATAGGCCTGTTTCATAGCCTTCACTTGGCACTTTGTCTTTCCTTCGTGCTTTAAATTAAATTACCATGTTCTTCCTCAAAGGTTCTCAGCTGCTTTTGAAAAGGAAAAGGGCATTCCTTCAACTCTCCGTATGATATCTCATGGATATTGCCAGCCGCCAGAGTTGGCGTGGTTTCTGATTCAAATTCTCTGCTCTTGATTGTGAATAATTTAAAAATAATATCTGTGCCAATCCGTCCGTGCTATATACAATAAACAGTGGCTCCCCTTTAGCACTGCCTGGCTTTAAAAAGGAGTGTTTCTTGGGTGTTTTTTTTTTCACCTCTTAAGTTCTATTACGGGACTTGATCTTTTAAGGAATGTTATTCTCAAATGCCTTATGATGTTTTTATTTTAAAATGTCCCTTCGGCTGATAAATTTTGTTGTGTAACAAGCCAGCCTAATTTACACAAAACATATAGGATGTTGCTTTCTTCTAAGTACCTAAAAATATTCTTCCTAATGTTAATACTTCCCCTGGCCTTTTAAAATAGCTGGCGGGGTCTTCGATTTGGTGGAATTTTTTTCTCTATATTAATTAACTAATCGTATTCTTGCAACTTCATACACCTCTTGCTGGCAGGTCAAAATTGTTTTGTCCTTCTTGAGGGCTGGAATCTTAACTCAGGGTGGTAATGTCCTGCATTCTCTTAGTCAAAAAGGATTCTTCTTAAAAGTTACATTCGTTCCTGTTTCATTTAATACCAAAGTCATTTTTCCTGGTAGCTAAATTCCAGTTTGCCATAAAGCACATCAAAAGGGGTGTGTGATTTGCTTTGATCTGTCCCCATTTTAAAAGTTCTTATTCGTGTGCCTGTTACATGACGGGACATCTGGGTCCTGTCTGTGTTGACACTTAGGATCACTAACCCTGCTTACATTTAATCGTTGCTTGTGTCCTCAGTCTTCCTTTGTTCAAGAAATTCCTCATGTCTCCCTGCTACATCATACGCTCTTAAAAGATATCGCTGCCTCTTTGTCCAATTTCGTTCTCCTGCCGCCTCTTAATGCAAAGTTTCCCACTTCCATCACTGAGTCTCTGTATTTCTTAATTAACTCGGCTACTCTTTGATGATCCGCTTCTCCCCATTCTATATTTCCTTTTATTCTATGACAGGATTCCTCTTCTTCTTCCTCATCTCTCTTGGGGGCCCCTTTCCCTGTTTCTTGCTCATCTTTTGGAGGTTTGCCTGACGGTCCTGGCTGTGAAAGATCTTTTGGTGTGGGGAGATCATTATCTTTTGGAAGGGAAACGGGTGCTGGACCTTGCAAAGGCAAAGCTGCAGGAAGGGGGCCGCTGGATTCCCAGGAGGGATAGCCGCAAGATAAGGAAATGGTGGGGTGAAGACATCATAATCTTCAAGGCGGCTTTCTAAAGCTGCCTCCTTTTTCTTCAAAGCCAATAGCTTAGCTTGGGGTTGCAACTCTCTACAAAATTGAATCCATGAAGGATTTTTCTTCACATTTCCTTTCCAAACTTCAATTTAGGGAATGTGTTCAGGGCAGTTTTTAAGGATTTTTAACCACAGTTGCCTGATGATACTTTCATTAAAAGTCCCTTCTGCAACACTGGCTACTCAATCTGACATAAAGTCTGCATTCTTTCTCTCTCAATTTTTGATCCCAAAGTCATAGTTCCTGATTGCAGAGTGCCAATTTAACAGGAAACTCTCAAGAGGAGTTGAAGGCTTACTTGTGTTGTGGCCCATGATTTTTGGGTGTTTTATTTAAACTATGTTCCTATATTTCTCCCACACACTGCCACTGGACCCGCACCTGAATTTTACACAATTTTCACGCATACACCACTCGATACTGACAGCGACTCGGTGGGTCGCCCCAAACGAGAACTGCGCTTGTCCACACTCGCTCGGTTAGGGAGACGCTAAGCTCCAACCTTCCACACACTCACAGATTCACTGGGTCAGTGGCCACTCAAATCACCCACATTTCAAACCACCACCCCACCTAGTCTGGAGCCCACTGCCTACCCAGAACCTTATTTCTACTATTCTAAAACTTTGACAGCTGAGAATTTCTTCTTGTCACCGCACACCAAGTGGGTCTCCCGCCCCACTCGAACCCTTGAGGTGTTAGAGCACTGCTCTTCTCCCCTCTTCAAAACTACAGAACCACCGTTCTGCCAACCCTTTACGTGCCAGGAGGTCACCCCCCAGCCTAGGGATCCCAGAGAATTACTCTCCTTCCTGCTGCCCATACCAAACAACATTTACTTATTTCACAAGGGATGTTAGGACATATACACACTGCCCTTCTCCTCCCCAATAACTCAGAACCGTCGTTCTGTTACCCTTTTACACGCTTCAGAGGCTCACCCCCGAAGTTCCCACTTTGGACCGGTCTGATATCTACCAAATTCCTTCACGAACTTTTCCCCAGCCGGCAATCAGCAGTTTCTCCCCGAGCGGTCCGTCTCCACCACCACGTTAAGTGAAGAATTCCCCTTTTTCAAAATGAAAAGGTGCGCGCTGGAAATCTTCCCAAATCGCTGGCTGTTCGGCCCCGCTCGGTCTGGCCTCTGGCTCTAAAGGGAGGGCAATCCCGGCACGAGCCCCCAAATGAAGGGACTCCCTCCCGAGGTCACCTTTGCCGCTATTATTTGAGCCAAGAGATGAAAAGAATCACGCCAGAGTTCAGGTAACGGAGAAATGCTTTACTTCTTTGCAAAGAGGCTCTCAGCCGAATTTTTTCGGAAAGCTGAGGGCCTCGAACAAAAAACTTTTACAGTCTTTATAGCATTCATTCGCCAACACCCCTTCTTATCAGCAAAAAAAAACAAGGATACATCTGGACCAAGAAAACGGATCAAAGGAATATATTGTTAGGACATCGTTTACAAATCATCCTGACAGTTCATTGACAAGGGAAGGCATCAATCTTACACAACAGCACCATCCAGCCTTATAATTCCTGGAAGCCCTCTTGCTGCGCTGTCAGATAAGTGTGACAGTTGGTAATTTTTTGACTTGGCAAAACAGGATGCAGGTTCAGGGAGATATGTCATGCTTTGAGCCACAATTTGATGTAGGAAGAAGAGGTGAATTAAAGGACATGGCTCGGATCGGAAGATTGACCCAGAGCACAGCCATTTTGCCTACCATGGTTGTGTATATGTGCTTATGCCAGATATTGAAATATCCCTATCAATCCTATCCTCTAGGGTAGGGTTGTCCAACTTTTTCTGGCCCAAAGTGCCTAAGGGCTACTACACTGAACCTCTACTTACGAATTTTATCCGTTCTGGAGCACGTGCTCATAAGTTTAAAAAGAATTGTAAGTAGAGCAGCAGTTTCCCATAGAAATGCATTGAAAATCAATTAATCCGTTCTGGAGGGAACATAGTTCAATGCTTTCCTATGGGAAGGCTGACCATTCACATGCTTCCTTTGCACCCGCTCGAGCTGGTGTGGGAGGGTGCAAGAGAGACGTGTGTGTGCTTGCCCAGGCTGCTGGAAGACTTTTTTAAAAAGGTGCACTTTCCCTCCTAACCCGCCTGGGGCCTGACTCGATTCTCCTCCCTCTCTGGCCTCCTCCTCTTTTCCCCCTTGGTGCCACTGTCACTCACCTCTGCCATGTTCACTACACAGCTGGGGTGAGGTGCGCCAGAAGCGTGGCAATCACATTGCCATGGCAGCACAAGATGGAGGGAATGGTTCAGAAGGGGAGCAGGAAGAGCGGCAGTGGCGGGTCATGGTCTCTGTGAGGCAGCCATGGGGGGAGAGGAGGGGTGAGGAGGAGGAGGGAAGGGGGGGGGAAGGAATGCTCCAGGGCAGAAGAAGAGGGGAGATATCACCACGCAAAGGAGGTGGACACACCTGCGACCCTGCCTCTTGCTGTCTCCTCCTCTCCCTCTGCTCCACACTAGTGACTCTGAAAGGAACTGTTTCTCGGCTTGGGGCCAGTGAGCAGGGACTTCCACAAAACTGTACAAACAAGTCTGGATCGTAATTGATGAGGAAAGAGATTTATTGATTGTCAACAATCGAGATATCTCTCTGGACCAAAAATCCGAAAGAGAAATCCGTCGAACAAAGGATTGCAACTATTTTTATAATTTAATCAAAACTCCTTCTCCCCCTCCCTTCCAGACAAACGTCACCGACATCTGTACATTCATCAAACACAACATTGACAGTTTGTTTTTCCCAACTTGTTGATCTTCTTGGCGCTAGTTCAATGTCTCTTCTAACGCTTAACTACCCTTCTTCCTTTGATGTGCCCTACAGAACCAGCTGGGAAAGTTTAAGGAGTATTTCTATCCTGACAGGTCTCTAGATCGCCTGCGCCCAAGGACGTTCTGAATGCGCTCGCTGGAGGGAGGTAGACACGAGAGATATATGGCTCCCTCTAGCACCTGGGCACCCTCAATAGCTTCAAAGACATTTGTTTCATGCGAGATAATGAGTTTCTATTCTAAATGAAGCTTTTAAAAATTAATTGGCGTCCTTGGACTCTCTGCGCATGTGCACGGCATTTCGCTGTCAAAGCGGAAACCCCTGCTCGTTGGCGCTGTTTCACCGGAAGAGCAGAACCAACGTTTTGCTTAACCAAGGTCTGCTTTTAAATATAAGTGTATAGATAGTGCTTGCGAATACATTTGTGTCCTCTAGATATCTACTTTATGTTTACATGGTATTATAAGTGCTCAGAGTACATAGCTGGTTAATATACATTCAGCTTAAAGGGATTGTTACGTAATGGGGATTGCTGATAGCTACAGGCATTTCAACCAATACTCTTCAACTCCACTGGTCACGAGACAGTGGCATGCTAATCTTCTGGCCGGGAGGGGGAGCAGGGGACTGTGCCACAGCCCTTGAGCTGCCCCGCTTGGCTTAGACAGTGGGCTGGCAGACCCAGAATTTTGCTGGAGCAGTGGTGGTCCTTGGGGTGAGGGAGGTGGAGGTGGAGAACTTATCCCCTAACTTTTTTTATTGATGACTGGCGGGCTACTTTTGAACCCTTTGCGGGCTACTGTTAGCCCACAGTCTACCTGTTGTGCAGGCCTGCTCTAGGGAATTAGCAACTCCACCCAATTTGGTATACTCTGGAAATCTGATCAACCTACTCTCTATTCCTTCCTCCAAGACATTAATAAAGATATTGAATAGCACGGACCCAGAACAGAACCCTAGGGCACCCCACTGGTCATGTCTCTCCAAGCTGAAGAGAAGCTATTTACTAACTTCTTTGCAAGAATATCATGGGGAACCTTATTGAAGGCCTTAATAAAGTCCATATAAGAAATATCCACAGCATTCACCTATTCCACCAGTCCTTTAACTCGGTGGTCCCCAACCCCCGGTCCGCGGACCGGTGCCGGTCCGTGGACCGGTCGGCACCGGGCCGCCTGGGGAGGCCGGGGAGGCTCCTCCCCTTTTCCTCCGCCGCCCTCCTCCTCCTCTTTTCTCCCGCGGGCGGCCGGTGGAGGAGGAAGGCTGGAGGAAGGCTGGAGGAGCGCAGGAGGAGCTGCCGCCTCCCTCCTCTGCCCTCCTCCTCCTCGCCCTCCACCAGCAGCAGCAGCAGCAGCAGCCACAGCAGCGGCAGCGCGTCCTCCTCCTCCTCCTCCCGCCGCCGCCGCCGGCGGGAGCAGCAGCCGCAGCGAGGGCAATTGCGGAGGGGTGGCGGCGGCGGCGGCGGGGACGGGGCGGTGCAGCAGCAGCCACCCCCACAATCGCCCCCCGCCGCCGCCGCCGCCGCAATTCCCCATCCCGCCGCCGCCACCCCTCCGCAATTGCCCTCGCTGCTGCTGCTGCTGCTCCTTCGGCGGCGGTGGCGGGAGGAGGAGGAGGAGGAGGAACCGGGCAGGAGGTGGCGGCGGCTCTCGTCGTTGCCGCGAGGGCGCTTCCTGGCGCGGCCGGGTGGGTGCCGCGCGGCGCCTGAGCCATGAGCCGCGCGCGGGTCTCGCTCCTGGCGCCGCGCTTGCTCCTGCTCCTGCTGCCGCCGCTGCCGTGGGCCTCCTCCTCCGCCGGGAAAAGTGCTGCTGGCGTCCCGCTTGCTTTCCCGGCGGAGGAGGAGGCCCACGGCGGCGGCGGCGGCAGCAGGATTAAGCGGGCGCCAGCAGCGAGACCCGCGCGGCACCCGCCCGGCCGCGCCGGGAGCGCCCTCGCGGCACCGGCGAGCCGCCGCCGCCTCCTCCTGCTCCTGCTCCGGTTCCTCCTCCTCCTCCTCCTCCTCCCGCCGCCGCCGAAGGAGCAGCAGCGAGGCAATTGCAGAGGGGTGGTGGCGGCGGCGGGGGACGGGGCGATTGCGGGCGGCGGCGGCGGCGGGAGGGCGATGCGGGGGGTGGCTGCTGCTGCTCCTCCGGCGGCGGTGGCGGGAGGAGGAGGAGGAGGAGGAGGAACAGGAGCAGGAGGAGGCGGCGGCGGCTCGTTGGTGCCGCGAGGGCGCTTCCCGGTGCGGCCGGGCGGGTGCTGCGCGCGGGCGCCGGGCCAGGAGCCGCGCGCGGGTCTCGCTCCTGGCGCCCGCTCGCTTTCCCGGCGGAGGAGGAGGCCCACGGCGGCGGCGGCGGCAGCAGGATTAAGCGGGGCGCCAGCAGCGAGACCCGCGCGCGACTCCCGGCGCCGGAGGAGGAGGCGGGGGCCCGCCTGCCCAGGAGCCCCGGGTTCCCCCATCCCGCCCGTGTGTGTGTGGGGGGAGTGGCACCCCGACGCCCCAAGCCGGTGAGTGCCGCCGCCGGTCTCGTGCCTCCCCCTCCTCCTTCCCTCCCATCATTTGCTTTCACCCCCTTTTGCCTCCCCGCCGGACCCCCTTTCGCATTCTCCCCCCTCCCCCTCCCCACCCCCGGGCCACAGAAAATTTTTAAAAAATTTCCCGGTCCGCGGGGACAAAAAGGTTGGGGAGCACTGCTTTAACTCAATCAAAGGGGATCAAATTAGTCTGGCATGACTTGTTTTTAAGAAACCCGTGTTGACTTCTTGTAACGACAGCATTGTTTGTTAAATAATTATATACTGCCTGTTTAATAATCCGCTCTAGGATCTTTCCAGGAATTGAAGTCAAGCTGACTTGATGGTAATTATTTGGGTCCTCCCCCCCTTTTTTTTAAATGGGGACAACATTAGCCCTCCTCCAATCGATGGGGACTTCCCCTGTTCTCCAGGACTTCTCAAAGATTATTGCCAATGGTTCTGAAATTACTTCTGCCAGTTCTTTTAATATCATCTGTAATTCATCTCTCCCAGGAGACTTAAATTCATTTAAAGTTCCCAGGTGTTTCTGTACTACCTCTCTACCTATTCTATGTTGCAATTCCCATCCTACCTCATCTACTCTTTGTCCTGGCGGATCTCTTTCTTCCTTTTTGGAGAAAATGGAGGCAAAGAAGGTGTTGAGTAATTCTGTCTTTTCCTTGTCTGGTAGTAACTGGTTATTATCGCCATGCAGAGAGCCCATCATTTCCTTATTTTTCCTTTTGCTCTGGACATAACTAAAGAAACCCTTTTTACTATTTTAATCTCTCTGGCAAGTCTAAGTTCATTTTGCACTTTAGCTTTTTTTTTTTTTTACCATCCCCCTGCATATATTAGCTATTTGCTTATATTCCTCTTTGGTACATTCCCCATTTTTCCATTTCTTGTACTTGTTTTTATTTATAGTTAGCTGAGTTGAAAGTTCTTTAGTAAACCATTGCGGTTTCTTTAGTCCTCTCCTATTTTTTATTCTTGTTAGAACAGCTTTAGTTTGTGCCTTTAATAGCTCGTTTTTAAGGAACTCCCATCTATCATGGACTCCCTTCTCTTTCAGTGTTTCAGTCCTTGGAATCACAGCCAATTATCCCCTAAGTTTACAAGAGAAGCAGCCTCCATGGCTACTTCTATTGCTGAGGCAGTTCAAAGCGGTGGGCTATGTCATTTTCCCCACTCATCCCACCCACTGCCCAGATTATTAGCATGCTGGCTATGGGGCAGTTCAAAGCAGAAGGGCCATGGCAAGGTCCCCCGCTCCCCCCCACCTGCTGCCAAGATGGTTGGGGTGCCGGCTGCAGCTGACTGGGGCAATTTAAAATGGGAGGGCTGCAGCAAGGTCCCCTGCTCCCTCCATGACCCCAAGGCCCTTCCCCTGCCCCTCCTCCACCCCACCCACCTGGCTTCCTTGTGTGGAAGGAAGGGGGCAGGCGGAGGCAGCATCAGGCAGCTGTCCGAGCCAGAGCAGCCACAGCAGTGGGCTGATGGAGGGATGGATGGTAGGGGACCAAGGGGGGAAAGGAGCTAATTACCACCCACCCAGCCCCCTCTGAGCTGCTGCCTTGCTCCGTGAGGGGAGGAGAGAGCTCAGCCATGGCTGGAGGCAGAGGCCGCCGCCATCACCACTGGGTTAGAGACCAGTGAGGAGGAGGAGGTGGAGAATGAAAAGAAGGGAAGGCCGATGGTGGCCTGGGCCTGGTTCCTGGGAGGCTGGCAGGGCCGCATTTGCCCCCGGCTGGTGATGGGCAGGCCAGCGAGTCATCTGAGTGCCACGGCCTTGCTGGGCTCGGCCAGTGACTTTGCGGGACTCGGCGGGTGGCTTTGGGAAGGCCTTCCTGCCTCCCCTGCCTCCTTCCCAGCCCTTGCTCCCTCCCTCCATCACTCGCAGTGCACCAAGCCAGGCCGGGCTGGGACAGGCCAAGAGAGGAGGCAGCTTTCCCCCCAGGGTGCAGTGAGAGCATGATGACCTGGGCGCACGGCTCGATCTACGTGTAGTGGCACCAGCCTTGCTGCCCCTGCTGCAGCTGCTGCTCCTCATCCTGAGGAGGCGAGTAGGGTTTGCCTGGGCTGCCACCTCCTTCCCGACGCAATGAAGGAAGGAAGGAAGGAAGGAGAGAGCTGCTCCAGCCACCCCTATAGGAGGAGGAGGAGGAGGCATATCAGAGGGATCCCAGTGGTGACACTGTTGAGACCACAGCAAGCTAATCCTGCTGCAAGCTGTTGGATTTCACAAGACCCAATAAAAAAAATCCAACACAGAGAGATCCAGGGAATATTACCAGTTTATTAGGCCTAATAAAGATGGTAAGGCGAACGGATCACTCAAGGCAGAAGTGAGGCGTTCAGCAACCCCAAACAGGCAACCCCCAATCTTTATTTCCTCCCTTTCCCGCCTCCCAAAGTGACGCCTCCTCTGGGCCGGGTCAGGGGTGGTGTTCTCGGGACCACCAATGAAGTGAGTCCATGAGTCTCTTGGGGGAGGTTCCGGGCGTTCCACAGTCCATGGCCCAGGCCCCCTGTTGGGGTGCGATTAGGCAAAAAACTAATCCTTTAATGTGTGTCCAAGGGATTGACAATGAAAGGGGAGAAGCCAGTATTGTCCAAATGCCTGGGTAATCACAAAACAATTAACAGGTAGATGGGGAGACTGGAACAATCACAATGGGGGGGGGGGCGAGGAAGTCACAATGGAGGTGGAAAAGCTGATCAGGAAAGTCCTTTGCTGCCAGACGGTGCCTTGGATGAATGTGGAAATGGAACAATGGAATGCCTTGGGCTGTGATGTTATCTTTGATGCATCCGCAGGTGAGACGTGCTAGTGTGCTTGGAAGAAATGGAGTCTTGCTGGAAGATTCTCTCCTTTAGCCATGCTGCTGCCCCTTTGCCCAAAGATGGCTTAGGTCCAGAAAGCAGAAAAAGTGTAGGAAGAGGATAGGATGAAGGTGAGGCAGGGGAAAAGGGAAGGAGGGAAGGAGGGGGAGAGAGAGAGAGAGAAAGAAGTGGATGAGGGAAGGAGGGGGGAGTACCCAGGAAAACATAGTGAGGTGAGAGGTAAAAGGGGGGGGGGAATGACCTTCTAGCTCGAGGTGGTGGGGAGGGGAAGGCAGGAGAAAGAGAGGGGGTGGGTGGGTCAGCAAGCAACATCAATGGGTGAATGATGAGTCATCCATGATAAGAAATGGGGTGGGTATAGTCTTGGGGTAGAATAATGGCAGACCTTCCCATGGTGCAGATGCAAAGGAATGTGATGTCCAGGTGCTTGAGCTGGAAGCTGGAGGGCTGAGCAGGAAAGGGTGCCCCATACAGCCCATTGTCTCTGTGAAGGAAGGAGAAGATTCCCTCTGGCAAAATCCATTCAGGGGAACCAAGCAGTTTGAACTGGTCTTGCCATGTGCTCGTGGGACAAGGAGGAGGGAGGGGAGAGGGGGGACTGGGCTCCTGAGCTGTATCCCTGGTTGGCTTTTAAGGGGGTTAAACGTTAGTGCTCAATTCTATAATTCTATATATTTTTTATATTTCCATTGTGACTCATCATTCCCCCTTTTTCAAATAAAAATAGGTGTCCAGAAGGATCACCTCTGTGATTTCTGCCACGGAATGCACCCAATTATCTGAAGTGAATTTAGATCGAGGGAAATAGCCAATTCAGGGTAGTCCTTTCTCCGATTTGGCTGGTTCTTGGCACACTGAATCTCGTTGTAATGCATTGTGTGCCAGAAGCACACTTGTTTGAATTAATGCCTCCCATGGGGAGCAGGGTGGCAGGGTTTAAGACAGTGCTCCCCAACCTTTTTGTTTCCAGGGACCGGTATTTATTTTATTATTTTCCCGTGGCCCGGGGTGGGGGGTGGGGAGGGGGAGATGGGGTGTGGGGGGGCAGGGGAGGGTGTGGGGGCGGGGAGGGTGTGGGGGCGGGGGAGGGGGGGGGGAGGAGGGGGAGGGGGAGGTGCGGGGGGGCTTGGGGTGTGTACCTTGGGGGCCACGGGAGCGGCGGCGGCGGCGGAGCAGCGGCGGCGGTGGCGCGCAGCGGCGCTTGCCGGCTGGGGCGTCGGGTGTGCGCTCCCCGTGCGCACGGGCGGGGGGAAGCCCGGGCTCCTGGGCGGGCGGGCCCCCGCCTCCTCCTCCAGTCGGCGGCCGGAGGCAAGCGGCGGCGCAGAGGTGCCCCAACCGAGGCGGGCGGCGGCAGCGGCGGGTGGCGGCGCTTGCCGGCTGGGGCGGCGGGCGTGCGCTCCCCAGCGCGCGGGCGGGGGGAAGCCCGGGCTCCTGGGCGGGCGGGCCCCCGCCTCCTCCTCCAGTCGGCGGCCGGAGGCAAGCGGCGCGCAGAGGTGCCCCAACCGAGGTGGGCGGCGGCGCGGCGGCGGCGGTGGCGGCGCTTGCCGGCTGGGGGTGGCGGGTGTGCGCTTCCCCGCGCGCACGGGCGGGGGAAAGCCCGGGCTCCTGGGCGGGCGGGCCCCGCCTCCTCCTCCAGTCGGCGGCCGGAGGCAAGCGGCGGCGCAGAGGTGCCCCAACCGAGGCGGGCGGCGGCGGCCGTGGCGCGGCAGCCGCCCGGGTTCGGCTGTGGCTCTGCGGCCGGCGGCGGGGCGCCCGCGGCCGGGCGGCAGGGGTGCCCGCCTCGGTGGGGCACCTCTGCGCCGCCGCTTGCCTCTGGCTGCGGCCTTGGGGCGGGCGAGCGGGAGGGGGAGGGGAGGGAGGCCGGTGGGGGTGGCGTCTCCAGCCCGAGGGCGCCCCGCCGCCGGCCGCGGAGTCGCGGCTGAACCTGGGCGGCTGCCGTGGCCGCCGCGGCCGCCGCCAGGAGGAGGAGGCGGGGCCCGCCCGCCCAGGAGCCCCGGGCTCCCCCACCCCGCCCGTGCGCCGTGCCCGGCGGCGGCGACTCCTCCTCCAGCTGCCCGCGGGACAGAAGAGGAGGAGGAGGAGGGCGGCGGAGGAAAAGGGAGAGGAGCCTCCCGGCCTCCCAGGCGGCCCGGTGCCAACCGGTCCACGGACCGGCACCGGTCCGCGGCCCGGGGGTTGGGGACCACTGGTTTAAGACATTACATGTTACCAACCGCAGTCCTGGATAGTCCAGTAAGGCAGCCTGGTACTGGGCAATTCTAGCATTGGACATCCAGTGGCTTCCCTTCTGCTCCAATACTGCGCTAACAGCATGTGGGGCATAAAGAGTCTGCAATGCCCCCAAGGTCAGCTTACTTGCTTCTCGACTTGGGTCTACAGCTGCCTTTGTTACCTAGGGCACGCTGTCCAGCCCCTGACATTCTGGTCCAGTTGGTTGGACAGATAGGCTGCTGGTCTCCACCAGCTCCCTTCCATCTGGGTCAGGTATACCTCAAGCCAGAGCTTCGATAAGCTTGATCTTTAGGTCCTGGAATGCCTTCCGCATCTCTTTACTTGACTCAACCCTTTCACCGGTCTGCTTTAGTCCCTCAAATAGGGGTCTAGCCAATTGTGCACTTCAGAGATCCAAACATGACAATAACCAGCCATTCCTAAAAAGGCCCTCCATTTCCTTTTAGCCTGAAATAAGCCGAGGTATAAGACCCCAGTCTGCCCGATGTATGCATTGCTTTGGAAACTGCCAATAGGTGAAAATCAAATAACAATCCCATTGCAATTTTTACAGAGGCAGGCAGGGAATCCCCTGGCTAAACTCCCCAATTGGGGACTGATTCCTTTGGTTCTGTTCTGAACTGAGGAAACAAAAACATTTTTAGCAAATAGGCACCCAGTTCAGTAGTTTCATGGGACTCAGTTAGCCATTTCAGAGACAAAACAATGTTAAGTTTCAAACCAAATTCAAATTGCAGATAAACCAGTCCTGCAACTGGAGGCTCTACATTTCCTCCTGGATTGAAAGGCAGCAGTAGCTCCCGGGGGGGGGGGCGTAAGAGGAGGGATTTAGAGAGAGAGAGAGAGAGAGAGAGAGAGAGAGAGAGAGAGAGACAGCTGAGGGAGAGGGGGGGCTTGGACACACCACATCTCACCACGGCTGGTTGAGGATAAGACAAGGCTGCTCTCTGGCCTTTGGTTCAGGTGACTGGTTGGTTCCTCGTCCCCAGGTGGATGAAGCAAGGGGGTCACTCCGGGGTTGGGTGTGGGCATCTGATGGTCTCTTTGCTTCTGGATCTTTAGGTAGTGAGTCAGTCTTTTCCCTGGAATGGTGGGCCCAAGATCTCATTTCTTCCATCTTCACAGCTGTTGGGGTGTTGAGGAGAACTTGGTATGCTGGGGGGGGACCATTTCGCCTCCACGCGGCTGGGATGCAGCTCTCCACCATCGCTCAGTCTCTTGGGTGGAACTCGACTGGGGGGTGGTCTCTCCGAGGAGGGACGGCTGCAGCGACCTGCTGAGAGAGAGGGGAGAACACCCCCCCTTCCAGCTCCCTAGAATAGGACAGCAGGGCTGATTCCCTGGGTCAGGCTTTGGGGGGCTAGGGTAACAAAGGGGCTACCATGCAGGGGTTTTAATCAGGACAGTACTAGGCGGGCGGTGGGAGTGGCTCAGATGTGGGCCAGAGCAATGGGTAGAGCTTTTGGTCATTCGAGTCCTGTTTCTTGGGAAATTTTTAGCCAATTGCTGTGGTTTTTTTGTTTTTGTTTTTGTTTTGTTTTGTTTTTTTTAATTTTGAGCCTCTTAACTTTTCTGGAGGCTTGTGGCCAATAAGTCGAATGTAGGGAGGTAGATGGCCACCCAACCAGAAGATTCTGCTTAGCCCCAGCCCTGGGCATTTCCATGAGATCAACGTGCCATGCCTCCCCTGGGTAACAGGTCTGTCTAAGAACCCCCTGGGGTATAGTTTTAGTTCCCCATGGGTTGTTCTGTAGGCAGATGAGGCAGGAAGCAACCATGCCTTTGCAAACTGATTGCAGCTGAGAGTGGAAGTATCGATGTCTTAGCCAATTGTACAAAGTTTTCCCTGAGGAATGTGAGCCCCTCATGGAACCGTTTGACTTAATAGGACAGTATTGCTGAGAGGAACTGCCCAAGCCCATTGATCACCCACTAGCCATTCTCCCACTTCTCGCCAGACTGTAGGGAATTCAGGGAGGAGCACAGAGGAGCAGTTCTTTGTTCAGGAGGCGGGGGGACAGGCTCCCCCCTTTTCAGATATGACAGTGTGTACTGGGGTGGAAGGAACTGCATGATGATGGGGCTAAGAGTACAAGGGACTACGGAGGAGGGGGGGTTAGAAGGGAGGGGCTAAGAAGGAGGGGGTAGAAAAGAGAGGGGTTGCGAACCGGATGCCCCACCACATGGCTAGGACTATGATATTGGGGGGACAGGGCGGGAAAAAAAACCAGAAACTGGGTGAAGGACCATGTTGGGCACCTGGGAAGGGGGACCCACAACACCATTTAAGCAGGGATTCATCCCAGCAACAGCCAAAACAAAAAGGGAAACAAAGAACGGGGCCCAGCAGTTGCCATGAGGTCCCCAGGCTGCTCGAATTAGGCCATATAGTAGGTCTGGAAGGGAGGGGGTAGCCTTCCCCCCCTTTTCCACATTGGGGTTAGAATGTCCCCACCCTGGTATAAAACCTTTAATCAGCGAAAAAGAGGGGGGGGTAGGCGGGGGAAAAACACATGCCTTCTCTTCTGAAAATGGAGAAGGCAAAAACATTAGGGCCACCTTTTTGGACATGTTAAGGGAAAAAAATTGGAATGTTGAAACATAGAATACACACACGTCAGAAGGAGGGGGCCTCCCAATCACCCATGCACAGCTTAAGACCATCCAGCACACAGAGGGAGTGAGGGGGCATCTCGCATAGGCACACATACACACATATACACACACCTTGCTGCTCAGACAGAGAGCGCACTCTGCAGAAGCTCAGAGGCACCCTCACACTCTGCCCCCGGGGAGAAGGAAAAAAGAGGGAAGAAAGGGGGAAGGTGTCACCCCCCTGGTTTTGGGAAGAGGAGGAGGGCGCATCCACATGGCCCTGCGCGCTCCCATGCGCTCTCCACACATACACACACAACAAAACGAGGGAGTATAACAGCCAAAGTAAGGGAGAGGGCAGAAACCACAGGCATACATTAGCACATGCAATAATTGCAAGACTACGTGACCCAGATTCAAACAACACATTCATTCAACGCCCCCCCTCAAAGGGGAGGCAGACAACGTGCCCCCCTCCTTTTTTTTCTTCAAAAAGACAAAAACAGTAAAGGCAGCTCCTGAGCCTCTCAACAAGCTACCCTAGGAAAAACTCAGTTAGGCAGGCATTGTGCCTCCCTTACTTTCATCAAATATAGGCAGACAGACAGACAGACAGACAGACAGATAGATAGATAGATAGATAGATAGATAGATAGATAGATAGATAGATAGATAGATAGATAGATAGATAGATAGATAGAATGGTACCTTGCACAAAGGAACCAATTTGCCCCAAATGAAACTATGTTAAGCAAATTCTCCTCTACACAAATTTCCATAGGAGTGCATCGAAAACAGAGCAATCCTATTTCTGTGTTGCACGGATGTTCTCATAGGCTACCACGTTGAGCCAATTTCCCCTATCACCAGAACTTTTATGTTGTACAAATTTTTATGTTACACTAGCTGTTTGTCACACAAGGGTCCACTACAGATAGATAGATAGGTAGGTAGGCAGAGAGCAAGGGAGGGTGAGAGAGAGAGAAAGAGAGAGAGAGGAGGTGAAGAAGCCTCACCTTCCCTTTTTGGATTGGAGCTGAATGATTTTTCCTCTGTAGGAGAGGAAAATCAATCGAGCTCCACATGTGCTTGGGCAGGGGGGTGGGTTGGATATTTTCAGAATAACCAGGTCCACATACTTTTGCTAGAGCCTCCTTGTAAGGAGGCCTCCCCTGGATTCAGTAATATGGACCCGAGGGGCAAGGAGGTTAGTTTATGTACATAAGTAGCCCCAGGGACCTGGCAGAGGAGTATTTTCTTGTGGGGGGGGGGTTCCCCATGTGAAGGTGCCTGGTTTCCTGAAAAGAGGGGCTTTTTTTGCATTCTGACCGTCTGGTCAGTTCTAAAGACAGAGGTGAGTCTCCCCAAGGGGGCTAGCATTTGAATTCCCTTGGGACTGAGATAGCAGGATGGAGAAGGCTGGTGCTCTACTAGCACCCCCTTCTAGAGATGATGGGGATGGGATCGGCTGGTGATGAGTCACCCATGTGGCTGGCACAGGAGAGGGTCAGATGGAGAAAGTCTTCCCCGCTCCAAACAGGATCTGTTAGGTGGTTGGGCTTGCATTTGGTGGTGCTAAGGATGCTAGTTTTCCCAACCCTTGACAAACTGGGGTTTTGAGGCCGACTTGCCGGCAAATGCCTGCCTCTCTGCCCAGATTGTAAAAGAAAAAAATCCCCTCCCGTGGCCATCGGGAAAGGTCCTGGCCAAGGTGGCATAAAGGCCAAATGACTCTGCATAATTTTCCTAGGTTTTTTTCTGTTTTTTTTTCTTGTTTACATTTGGTCTCTGGATCCATCCCGGCAGGAAAGTGGTCCAGGGCGCAACCAAGGGGGGCCTTTTGTACCCCAGCGGGAGATAATTAATTTCCCATCACGGCAAGCACTAACACTGGGACTTCCCTACTTCCACTAAAAAAAATTGGATTTCCTAATTATCTTTTTTATCGATTTTGCCTTCGAATTCCCTTACCCTACTTATAATTCCAGGCCTGGGGAGTTTTTCGCCACACGCACTGCGACCCTAGTGGTCCAGATAGTGCCAGAAAGACGTCTCTTCCCCTCCCCTTTTTGGCTCTGGCTTCTCCCCGCTCCCAATCACGCGAGTCCCACTGCCCTTTGGGACTCTCGACCCCACGGTCCAGGCCTCACCTCTACCTGGGGAGCACACTCAGGAGTTTGGAGTTACCGCAGGACAAGGTTTTTGTGGATCCCTACGCAAGGGGAGGGAGTTTTTTAATCCTCCGGCGGCATGGGTGGCTCGCTATACCCCTACCCCCCACTTGGGCCCCCGTTCCGGGAACCCTACAGAGACCCCCTTGTCCTACCCCCAAACATGCACTCTCTCGCTCGGACGGGGTAGAGCCGTCCCCCACTCACGCACACTCAAGTTCCGGGGCATTTCGCAATTCTTACCACTCTTCTGGTCCCAGCTTCTTCGTCCGAACTCTCAGCTCGCCGTGACAGTCTTCCTTCCTGAACCCTAACAGCTGGATGTCTCTTACTCCATTCATTGGGACCACAGGGATCTGCCAGAGGGAGTCTAGACTCCCCTCTCCCAGCAATCAGGCTGGTGGCGCCAGAGAGAGAGCTAGGCTGCCTCTAGTTTCGTCCTGAGTCCCGCAGAAGGGAAGCTCCCAAAACGGGGCCAAAAGAATTTTTGGGGCGGCCCCGGAGGTTTCAGGGAGAAACAACCCTTCCTGGCCCACCCAGGGACGCCAAATGTTGAGACCACAGCAAGCTAATCCTGCTGCAAGCTGTTGGATTTCACAAGACCCAATAAAAAAAATCCAACACAGAGAGATCCAGGGAATATTACCAGTTTATTAGGCCTAATAAAGATGGTAAGGCGAACGGATCACTCAAGGCAGAAGTGAGGCGTTCAGCAACCCCAAACAGGCAACCCCCAATCTTTATTTCCTCCCTTTCCCGCCTCCCAAAGTGACGCCTCCTCTGGGCCGGGTCAGGGGTGGTGTTCTCGGGACCACCAATGAAGTGAGTCCATGAGTCTCTTGGGGGAGGTTCCGGGCGTTCCACAGTCCATGGCCCAGGCCCCCTGTTGGGGTGCGATTAGGCAAAAAACTAATCCTTTAATGTGTGTCCAAGGGATTGACAATGAAAGGGGAGAAGCCAGTATTGTCCAAATGCCTGGGTAATCACAAAACAATTAACAGGTAGATGGGGAGACTGGAACAATCACAATGGGGGGGGGGCGAGGAAGTCACAATGGAGGTGGAAAAGCTGATCAGGAAAGTCCTTTGCTGCCAGACGGTGCCTTGGATGAATGTGGAAATGGAACAATGGAATGCCTTGGGCTGTGATGTTATCTTTGATGCATCCGCAGGTGAGACGTGCTAGTGTGCTTGGAAGAAATGGAGTCTTGCTGGAAGATTCTCTCCTTTAGCCATGCTGCTGCCCCTTTGCCCAAAGATGGCTTAGGTCCAGAAAGCAGAAAAAGTGTAGGAAGAGGATAGGATGAAGGTGAGGCAGGGGAAAAGGGAAGGAGGGAAGGAGGGGGAGAGAGAGAGAGAAAAGAAGTGGATGAGGGAAGGAGGGGGGAGTACCCAGGAAAACATAGTGAGGTGAGAGGTAAAAGGGGGGGGGGAATGACCTTCTAGCTCGAGGTGGTGGGGAGGGGAAGGCAGGAGAAAGAGAGGGGGTGGGTGGGTCAGCAAGCAACATCAATGGGTGAATGATGAGTCATCCATGATAAGAAATGGGGTGGGTATAGTCTTGGGGTAGAATAATGGCAGACCTTCCCATGGTGCAGATGCAAAGGAATGTGATGTCCAGGTGCTTGAGCTGGAAGCTGGAGGGCTGAGCAGGAAAGGGTGCCCCATACAGCCCATTGTCTCTGTGAAGGAAGGAGAAGATTCCCTCTGGCAAAATCCATTCAGGGGAACCAAGCAGTTTGAACTGGTCTTGCCATGTGCTCGTGGGACAAGGAGGAGGGAGGGGAGAGGGGGGGGACTGGGCTCCCTGAGCTGTATCCCTGGTTGGCTTTTAAGGGGGGGGTTAAACGTTAGTGCTCAATTCTATAATTCTATATATTTTTTTATATTTCCATTGTGACTCATCATTCCCCCCTTTTTCAAATAAAAATAGGTGTCCAGAAGGATCACCTCTGTGATTTCTGCCACGGAATGCACCCAATTATCTGAAGTGAATTTAGATCGAGGGAAATAGCCAATTCAGGGTAGTCCTTTCTCCGATTTGGCTGGTTCTTGGCACACTGAATCTCGTTGTAATGCATTGTGTGCCAGAAGCACACTTGTTTGAATTAATGCCTCCCATGGGGAGCAGGGTGGCAGGGTTTAAGACAGTGCTCCCCAACCTTTTTGTTTCCAGGGACCGGTATTTATTTTATTATTTTCCCGTGGCCCGGGGTGGGGGTGGGGAGGGGGAGATGGGGTGTGGGGGGCAGGGGAGGGTGTGGGGGCGGGGGGAGGGTGTGGGGGGCGGGGAGGGGGAGGGAGGAGGGGGAGGGGGAGGTGCGGGGGCTTGGGGTGTGTACCTTGGGGGCCACGGGAGCGGCGGCGGCGGCGGAGCAGCGGCGGCGGTGGCGGCAGCGGCGCTTGCCGGCTGGGGGCGTCGGGTGTGCGCTCCCCCACAGCGCACGGGCGGGGGGAAGCCCGGGGCTCCTGGGCGGGCGGGCCCCGCCTCCTCCTCCAGTCGGCGGCCGGAGGCAAGCGGCGGCGCAGAGGTGCCCCAACCGAGGCGGGCGGGCGGCAGCGGCGGTGGCGGCGCGCTTGCCGGCTGGGGCGGCGGGCGTGCGCTCCCCCCAGCGCACGGGCGGGGGGAAGCCCGGGGCTCCTGGGCGGGCGGGCCCCCGCCTCCTCCTCCAGTCGGCGGCCGGAGGCAAGCGGCGGCGCAGAGGTGCCCCAACCGAGGTGGGCGGCGGCGGCGGCGGTGGCGGCGCTTGCCGGCTGGGGTGGCGGGTGTGCGCTTCCCCCAGCGCGCACGGGCGGGGGAAAGCCCGGGCTCCTGGGCGGGCGGGCCCCCGCCTCCTCCTCCAGTCGGCGGCCGGAGGCAAGCGGCGGCGCAGAGGTGCCCCAACCGAGGCGGGCGGCGGCGGCCGTGGCGCGGCAGCCGCCCGGGTTCGGCTGTGGCTCTGCGGCCGGCGGCGGGGCGCCCGCGGCCGGGCGGCAGGGGTGCCCGCCTCGGTGGGGCACCTCTGCGCCGCCGCTTGCCTCTGGCTGCGGCCTTGGGCGGGCGAGCGGGAGGGGGAGGGAGGGAGGCCGGTGGGGGTGGCGTCTCCAGCCCGAGGGCGCCCCGCCGCCCGCCGCGGAGTCGCGGCTGAACCTGGGCGGCTGCCGTGGCCGCCGCGGCCGCCGCCAGGAGGAGGAGGCGGGGCCCGCCCGCCCAGGAGCCCCGGCTCCCCCACCCCGCCCGTGCGCCGTGCCCGGCGGCGGCGACTCCTCCTCCAGCTGCCCGCGGGACAGAAGAGGAGGAGGAGGAGGGCGGCGGAGGAAAAGGGGAGGAGCCTCCCCGGCCTCCCCAGGCGGCCCGGTGCCAACCGGTCCACGGACCGGCACCGGTCCGCGGCCCGGGGGTTGGGGACCACTGGTTTAAGACATTACATGTTACCAACCGCAGTCCTGGATAGTCCAGTAAGGCAGCCTGGTACTGGGCAATTCTAGCATTGGACATCCAGTGGCTTCCCTTCTGCTCCAATACTGCGCTAACAGCATGTGGGGCATAAAGAGTCTGCAATGCCCCCAAGGTCAGCTTACTTGCTTCTCGACTTGGGTCTACAGCTGCCTTTGTTACCTAGGGCACGCTGTCCAGCCCCTGACATTCTGGTCCAGTTGGTTGGACAGATAGGCTGCTGGTCTCCACCAGCTCCCTTCCATCTGGGTCAGGTATACCTCAAGCCAGAGCTTCGATAAGCTTGATCTTTAGGTCCTGGAATGTCTTCTGCATCTCTTTACTTGACTCAACCCTTTCACCGGTCTGCTTTAGTTCCTCAAATAGGGGTCTAGCCAATTGTGCACTTCAGAGATCCAAACATGACAATAACCAGCCATTCCTAAAAAGGCCGTCCATTTCCTTTTAGCCTGAAATAAGCCGAGGTATAAGACCTCAGTCTGCCCGATGTATGCATTGCTTTGGAAACTTTGCCAATAGGTGAAAATCAAATAACAATCCCATTGCAATTTTTACAGAGGCAGGGAATCCCCTGGCTAAACTCTCCAATTGGGGACTTATTCCTTTGGTTCTGTTCTGAACTGAGGAAACAAAAACATTTTTAGCAAATAGGCACCCAGTTCAGTAGTTTCATGGGACTCAGTTAGCCATTTCAGAGACAAAACAATGTTAAGTTTCAAACCAAATTCAAATTGCAGATAAACCAGTCCTGCAACTGGAGGCTCTACATTTCCTCCTGGATCGAAAGGCAGCAGTAGCTCCCTGGGGGGGCATAAGAGGAGGGATTTAGAGAGAGAGAGAGAGAGAGAGAGAGAGAGAGAGAGAGCTGAGGGAGGGGGGGGCTTGGACACACCACATATCACCACGGCTGGTTGAGGATAAGACAAGGCTGCTCTCTGGCCTTTGGTTCAGGTGACTGGTTGGTTCCTCGTCCCCAGGTGGATGAAGCAAGGGGGTCACTCCGGGGTTGGGTGTGGGCGTCTGATGGTCTCTTTGCTTCTGGATCTTTAGGTAGTGAGTCAGTCTTTTCCCTGGAATGGTGGGCCCAAAATCTCATTTCTTCCATCTTCACAGCTGTTGGGGTGTTGAGGAGAACTTGGTATGCTGGGGGGGGACCATTTCGCCTCCACGCGGCTGGGATGCAGCTCTCCACCATCGCTCAGTCTCTTGGGAGGAACTCAACTGGGGGGTGGTCTCTCCGAGGAGGGACGGCTGCAGCGACCTGCTGAGAGAGAGGAGAGAACACCCCCCCCTTCCAGCTCCCTAGAATAGGACAGCAGGGCTGATTCCCTGGGTCAGGCTTTTGGGGGCTAGGGTAACAAAGGGGCTACCATGCAGGGGTTTTAATCAGGACAGTACTAGGCGGGCGGTGGGAGTGGCTCAGATATGGGCCAGAGTAATGGGTAGAGCTTTTGGTCATTCAAGTCCTGTTTCTTGGCAAATTTTTAGCCAATTGCTGTGGTTTTTTGTTTTTGTTTTTGTTTTGTTTTGGTTTTTTTTATTTTGAGCCTCTTAACTTTTCTGGAGGCTTGTGGCCAATAAGTCGAATGTAGGGAGGTAGATGGCCACCCAACCAGAAGATTCTGCTTAGCCCCAGCCCTGGGCATTTCCATGAGATCAACGTGCCATGCCTCCCCTGGGTAACAGGTCTGTCTAAGAACCCCCTGGGGTATAGTTTTAGTTCCCCATGGGTTGTTCTGTAGGCAGATGAGGCAGGAAGCAACCATGCCTTTGCAAACTGATTGCAGCTGAGGGTGGAAGTATTGATGTCTTAGCCAATTGTACAACGTTTTCCCTGAGGAATGTGAGCCCCTCATGGAACCGTTTGACTTAATAGGACAGTATTGCTGAGAGGAACTGCCCAAGCCCATTGATCACCCACTAGCCATTCTCCCACTTCTCGCCAGACTGTAGGGAATTCAGGGAGGAGTACAGAGGAGCAGTTATTTGTTCAGGAGGCGGGAGGGGCAGGCTCCCCCCTTTTCAGATATGACAGTGTGTACTGGGGTGGAAGGAACTGCAGGATGATGGGGCTAAGAGTACAAGGGACTACGGAGGAGGGGGGTTAGAAGGGAGGGGCTAAGAAGGAGGGGGTAAAAAAGAGAGGGGTTGCGAACCGGATGCCCCACCACATGGCTAGGACTATGATATTGGGGGGACAGGGCAGAAAAAAAAACCCAGAAACTGGGTGAAGGACCATGTTGGGCACCTGGGAAGGGGGACCCACAACACCATTTAAGCAGGGATTCATCCCAGCAACAGCCAAAACAAAAAGGGAAACAAAGAACGGGGCCCAGCAGTTGCCATGAGGTCCCCAGGCTGCTCGAATTAGGCCATATAGTAGGTCTGGAAGGGGGGTAGCCTTCCCCCCCTTTTCCACATCGGGGTTAGAATGTCCCCACCCCGGTGTAAAACCTTTAATCAGCGAAAAAGAGGGGGGGTAGGCGGGGGAAAAACACATGCCTTCTCTTCTGAAAATGGAGAAGGCAAAAACATTAGGGCCACCTTTTTGGCCATGTTAAGGAAAAAAATGGAATGTTGAAACATAGAATACACACACGTCAGAAGGAGGGGGCCTCCCAATCACCCATGCACAGCTTAAGACCATCCAGCACACAGAGGGAGTGAGGGGGCATCTCGCATGGGCACACATACACACATATACACACACCTTGCTGCTCAGACAGAGAGCGCACTCTGCAGAAGCTCAGAGGCACCCTCACACTCTGCCCCCGGGGAGGAGGAAAAAAGAGGGAAGAAAGGGGGAAGGTGTCACCCCCCTGGTTTTGGGAAGAGGAGGAGGGCGCATCCACATGGCCCTGCGCGCTCCCATGCCCTCTCCACACATACACACACAACAAAACGAGGGAGTATAACAGTAAAGTAAGGGAGAGGGCAGAAACCACAGGCATACATTAGCACATGCAATAATTGCAAGACTACGTGACCCAGATTCAAACAACACATTCATTCAACGCCCCCCCCTCAAAGGGGAGGCAGACAACGTGCCCCCCTCCTTTTTTCTTCTTCAAAAAGACAAAAACAGTAAAGGCAGCTCCTGAGCCTCTCAACAAGCTACCCTAGGAAAAACTCAGTTAGGCAGGCATTGTGCCTCCCTTACTTTCATCAAATATAGGCAGACAGACAGACAGACAGACAGACAGACAGACAGATAGATAGATAGATAGATAGATAGATAGATAGATAGATAGATAGATAGATAGATAGATAGATAGATAGATAGATAGAATGGTACCTTGCACAAAGGAACCAATTTGCCCCAAATGAAACTATGTTAAGCAAATTCTCCTCTACACAAATTTCCATAGGAGTGCATCGAAAACAGAGCAATCCTATTTCTGTGTTGCACGGATGTTCTCATAGGCTACCACGTTGAGCCAATTTCCCCTATCACCAGAACTTTTATGTTGTACAAATTTTTATGTTACACTAGCTGTTTGTCACACAAGGGTCCACTATAGATAGATAGATAGGTAAGCAGAGAGCAAGGGAGGGTGAGAGAGAGAGAAAGAGAGAGAGAGGAGGTGAAGAAGCCTCACCTTCCCTTTTTGGATTGGAGCTGAATGATTTTTCCTCTGTAGGAGAGGAAAATCAATCGAGCTCCACATGTGCTTGGGCAGGGGGGGGTTGGATATTTCCAGAATAACCAGGTCCACATACTTTTGCTAGAGCCTCCTTGTAAGGAGGCCTCCCCTGGATTCAGTAATATGGACCCAAGGGGCAAGGAGGTTAGTTTATGTACATAAGTAGCCCCAGGACCTGGCAGAGGAGTATTGTCCTGTGGGGGGGTTCCCCATGTGAAGGTGCCTGGTTTCCTGAAAAGAGGGGCTTTTTTGGCATTCTGACCGTCTGGTCAGTTCTAAAGACAGAGGTGAGTCTCCCCAAGGGGGCTAGCATTTGAATTCCCTTGGGACTGAGATAGGAGGATGGAGAAGGCTGGTGCTCTACTAGCACCCCCTTCTAGAGACGATGGGGATGGGATCGGCTGGTGATAAGTCACCCATGTGGCTGGCACAGGAGAGGGTCAGATGGAGAAAGTCTTCCCCCCTCCAAACAGGATCTGTTAGGTGGTTGGGCTTGCATTTGGTGGTGCTAAGGATGCAAGTTTTCCCAACCCTTGACAAACTGGGGTTTTGAGGCAGCCTTGCCGGCAAATGCCTGCCTCTCTGCCCAGATTGTAAAAGAAAAAAAAATCCCCTCCCGTGGCCATTGGGAAAGGTCCTGGCCAAGGTGGCATAAAGGCCAAATGTCTCTGCATAATTTTCCTAGGTTTTTTTCTGTTTTTTTTTCTTGTTTACATTTGGTCTCTGGATCCATCCCGGCAGGAAAGTGGTCCAGGGCGCAACCAAGGGGGGGCCTTTTGTACCCCAGCGGGAGATAATTAATTTCCCATCACGGCAAGCACTAACACTGGGACTTCCCTACTTCCACTAAAAAAAATTGGATTTCCTAATTATCTTTTTTATCGATTTTGTCTTCGAATTCCCTTACCCTACTTCTTATAATTCCAGGCCTGGGGAGTTTTTCACCACACGCACTGCGACCCTAGTGGTCTAGATAGTGCCAGGAAGACATCTCTTCCCTCCCCTTTTTGGCTCTGGCTTCTCCCCGCTCCCAATCACGCGAGTCCCACTGCCCTTTGGGACTCTCGACCCCACGGTCCAGGCCTCACCTCTACCTGGGGAGCACACTCAGGAGTTTGGAGTTACTGCAGGACAAGGTTTTTGTGGATCCCTACGCAAGGGGAGGGAGTTTTTTAATCCTCCGGCGGCATGGGTGGCTCGCTACCCCCCTACCCCCCACTTGGGCCCCCGTTCCGGGAACCCTACAGAGACCCCCTTGTCCTACCCCCAAACACGCACTCTCTCGCTCGGACGGGGTAGAGCCGTCCCCCACTCACGCACACTCAAGTTCCGGGGCGTTTCGCAATTCTTACCACTCTTCTGGTCCCAGCTTCTTCGTCCGAACTCTCAGCTCGCCGTGACAGTCTTCCTTCCTGAACCCTAACAGCTGGATGTCTCTTACTCCGTTCGTTGAGACCACAGGGGTCTGCCAGAGGGGGTCTAGATGCCCCTCTCCCAGCAATCAGGCTGGTGGCGCCAGAGAGAGAGCTAGGCTTCCTCAAGTTTCGTCCTGAGTCCCGTGGGGGCGGCCCCGGAGGTTTCAGGGAGAAACAACCCTTCCTGGCCCACCCAGGGACGCCAAATGTTGAGACCACAGCAAGCTAATCCTGCTGCAAGCTGTTGGATTTCACAAGACCCAATTAAAAAAATCCAACACAAAGAGATCCAGGGAATATTACCAGTTTATTAGGCCTAATAAAGATGGTAAGGCGAACGGATCACTCAAGGCAGAAGTGTTCAGCAATCCGAAACAGGAAACCCCCAATCTTTATTTCCTCCCTTTCCCGCCTCCCAAAGTGACGCCTCCTCTGGGCCGGGTCAGGGGTGGTGTTCTGGGGACCACCAATGAAGTGAGTCCATAAGTCTCTTGGGGGAGGTTCCGGGCGTTCCACAGTCCATGGCCCAGGCCCCCTGTTGGGGTGCGATTAGGCAAAAAACTAATCCTTTAATGTGTGTCCAAGGGATTGACAATGAAAGGGGAGAAGCCAGTATTGTCCAAATGCCTGGGTAATCACAAAACAATTAACAGGTAGATGGGGAGACTGGAACAATCACAATGGGGGCGAGGAAGTCACAATGGAGGTGGAAAAGCTGATCAGGAAAGTCCTTTGCTGCCAGATGGTGCCTTGGATGAATGTGGAAATGGAACAATGGAATGCCTTGGGCTGTGATGTTATCTTTGATGCATCCGCAGGTGAGACGTGCTAGTGTGCTTGGAAGAAATGGAGTCTTGCTGGAAGATTCTCTCCTTTAGCCATGCTGCTGCCCCTTTGCCCAAAGATGGCTTAGGTCCAGAAAGCAGAAAAGTGTAGGAAGAGGATAGGATGAAGGTGAGGCAGGGGAAAAGGGAAGGAGGGAAGGAGGGAGAGAGAGAGAGAGAGAAAGAAGTGGATGAGGGAAGGAGGGAAGGAGGGGGGGAGTACCCAGGAAAACATAGTGAGGTGAGAGGTAAAAAGGGGGGGGAATGACCTAGCTTGAGGTGGTGGGGAGGGGAAGGCAGGAGAAAGAGAGGGGGTGGGTGGGTCAGCAAGCAACATCAATGGGTGAATGATGAGTCATCCATGATAAGAAATGGGGTGGGTATAGTCTTGGGGTAGAATAATGGCAGACCTTCCCATGGTCCAGATGCAAAGGAATGTGATGTCCAGGTGCTTGAGCTGGAAGCTGGAGGGCTGAGCAGGAAAGGGTGCCCCATACAGCCCATTGTCTCTGTGAAGGAAGGAGAAGATTCCCTCTGGCAAAATCCATTCAGGGGAACCAAGCAGTTTGAACTGGTCTTGCCATGTGCTCGTGGGACAAGGAGGAGGGAGGGGAGAGGGGGGAACTGGGCTCACTGAGCTGTATCCCTGGTTGGCTTTTAAGGGGGGGGGGGTTAAAGTTTAGTGCTCAATTCTATAATTCTATATATTTTTTTATATTTCCATTGTGACTCATCAACACCTCAGGGCAGTGATTCAGAGCAGGGAAACATCACTGGGGCCCCGGAGAGGCGCTCATGGGCCAATTCTGGGGGACTCTGCCCACTTGCCTCTTCCTCCCCCTTTTCCCCCCATGTTGGCCTTTTTTGGACTGTGGTCTGGCCCCAGTGGTGTCTGGGTGGTGGTAGACCAGCCCACTGTTTGAAAACTTTGAGCCCCCCTGGTCTAGATCAAGGAAATTAATAGTACCACTCTATGCTCCTGGTCCAGAGGATGGCGACCAGGATGATTAAAGGTATGAAAGAAATGTCTTTCGAGGAGCAGCTTAGGGAGCTGGGAAAGTTTAGCCTTACAAAAAGAGGGTTGAGAGGGGATATGATAGTCATGTTTAAATATTTGAAAGGATATCATATTGAAGAGGGTACAAGTTTGTTTTCCATGGCTTCAGAGATTAGGACTCGGTGCAATGGTTTCAAACTACAGAAAAAGAGATTCCATTTCAACATCAGGAACAACTTCAGGATGGTTAGAGCTGTCTGGTAGTGAAATATGCTGCCACAGAGGATGATAGTCACCTTCTTTGGAGGTTTTTAAGCAGAGGCTGGATGGCCATCTGTCGGGAGCACTGTGATTGGGGTTCCTGCATGGCAGGGGGTTGGACTGGATGGCCCTTGTGGTCTCTTCCACCACTATGATTCTATGATGTCAATATTTGTTGAGAATTTCCTTCTTCTAGTCACAGGCTACCCCTAATGTCTGTTTCTTGCCAATTCATCTAAACCCAGGCAGCTAAACCAAGCATAAAAAACCCTGTCAGTATTGCTTTCTTCTGCATTTGTTTTTGGAAACTTTCCATCCTAACCATGTGATTTAAAAGAAGAGAGAGAACTTTTCAACCTATCTTCTACTACGCATATTCAATAGGCAGAGCTCTTTCCAGCACAAGGGGGCCATGCTGTTCTTCCATGTTATATACATGTTAAAGATGGGGTATTTCTTGGAATGGGGGGTGGGGAGAAAAAACTGGCAAGCCTAGTTTCCTATAAACAGGGTTGAACATACAGGTACTCAAACCTAGACTTTTAGAGTTAAGCATTAAAAAACTGAGCCTGGATGGATGGATCTGTTTGTTTGGTTTCCTTTGGTATTAGAAATTCTATTTTTTTTTTTTTTAACTGTTCACTTCTTTCAATTGCAGATGTGTAAATATTTGGAATTGGAAGGGGGGAGATTATAAAAATGAACTGAAAGGAAACTTTCTTCCATTCCTTCAAGCCAAGATACACAAAAAATAGGAATGTGAGATCAGTGGGCAAGACATGCCGAAATGGATACTGTGGAGCCTGGAAGGAATCATTTTAATTCCATGGAACATACTTCCCTTTAAAACTGAATGTATTATGGAGCGGTAGTTGCCTCATGCTCTCCTTATCTTCCTCTTTTCCTCCACGTTATCTTGGCTGAGCTAGGGTTTGGTGAGTGAAGGCACTGTTGGGGCTGCAGCTTTGCTGGTGACAGTGCTGCTGCTATGGGAGACTGCTTTCATCCCAGCGGCCTCTCACATGGGCGGGGACAGGCAGGGAGGGCCAGAGCACGGCAAGTTGCTAGATTGATCTGGAAGGGAACCAGTTTAATCCCAACCATCAAGAAAAGGGAACTGCCAGCAAGGCAAGGACAGCCTTTTGAGAGCGGGCCAAAAAGTGAAGGGAAGAAGAAACATCTGTCCTGGAAAAGAGACCCCAGCCACCTGCTGGAGGGGTGGGGGGAACAGCCCTCCAAGGAGAAGGGAGCCGAAACGAAGCATCGTCCCAGACAGCATGCACGAGGTTGGTCTCCCTGGGTTTTTGTGGCAGGGCAGAGGGAGATGGGCTTTGCTCACCTGGGAGACGGGAAGGGCAGATCCCTGGAAAGGACAGGAGCGAGGTGTGTGTGGACAAGAAGGGGGATTGGTTGGGGAGGGAAAAGGCAGCTAGTTATTTTCCACTATAATGACAGATACAACCTCTGTTCCAAATCTGTAACTAAACAGGATTGCCAAGTGTTCTGTAGCTTTAATGTCCCTTCTCAAGTGCTTTAGCAGCAGCCAGGTGTACAGAAGCTTAGCAAGTGGTACTTAAATTCCCCCTAAGAATGTGTCACTGGCTAAAATGCTGGCATGTCTGGCTGCTCTTGAAGGCACAGTGGGGAAAATGAAAAAGAGGGCAGTTCTGTAGGAGGGTGCCTTGCAGGTTCTGTCCCCCACATTCTTACCCTACGATGGGCATACATGTTTCCCTGTGGTGTTGAAAGAGCTGCCATCCATGTTCATTTGCAAAGTAAAAACATCTTGACACCCCTCACCCCACACGTGCATGAAGGTACATAGCATACTGAAGTACAGGATGTCTCACTGTCTGTCTCATCCATCCTACTCCCTTCATGAACCCCCTGGGCCATACTGTTTTTATTGCCATTCCTTTGGGTTTTTTACAATGTTCTTTGGGCCTCTTGAACTTTTTTAAAAAAGGCCATTAACTAGAGTTACTGAGAGGGAAACAGCACCAAAGTAACAGAGAAGGGGTGTAAGGGTATGTGTGTGTGTGTGTGTGTGTATTACAATCTACTGTGTGTGTGTGTGTGTGTGTGTGTGTGTGTGTGTGCGCGCGCATGTGTGTGCACATGTGTGTGCATGTGTGTGTGTGCACATGTGTGTGCATGTGTGTGTGTGATTTGAGTGCTGTCTTTGTTCCCATAGGGGACCCACTAACTATTAAACAATCAGTAGTTTTCAAATACCTTAACGGACAGCATATTTAAAAATCATACCAAATAAAACCAAGATTTTAAAACATTTAAAAATACATTTAATAAAAATACAGGCAGACAGTGAAGCATAAAGTGTGTGTGTGTGTGTGTGTGTGTGTGTGTGTGTGTGTGTGTGTGTGTGTGTGTGTGTGTGTGTGTGTGTGTGTGTGTGTGTGTTTCCTTGGCTAAGGATGGAAAGACAAGAGCAAAGGGGCCAACCTGGTTTTTTGTAGAAGTGTGTTCGAAAGCCCAGAAGCAGCCACTGAGAAGGTCCTGTCTCATATGCTCACCAAATGAACCTGGGAAAGAACCACGGGAAGGGCCTCCACAGAAGACATTAAGAGCATAGAAGACTCAGCTGGAGTGACACAATCCTGGAACGAAGTAATATAGGCTGAAAGTGTGTGATCCTCTTCTGTATGAACAATGTCATTTATGGCATCACCAGTGCTAAATCACCACATCTCATGCATCACGGAATTTCCGAATGAGGCATGAAAGCAGCAATGATTTGCCATTCTTGCTAACATCTTTCCCATTATGCATGTGGAACTCTGCAACACAATCTCAACCATCTGTCATAAAGCCAAGAATCTTAATGGTCTGGAAGTTGAGTCATGGCTACTGGACTTCTTTTTCTTGAGAGATAGAAACATTTTGCTGATCATCCAAACAGCTTCATCAGTCTGAATACAGCTAGTGTGAGTTCTCCATCTTATAGTCAGCTTTGACCTCTTGTCACCCTGGTCTGAGATAGGCTCTTAAGATGAACAATGGCCTGAATAGTCTTGTTAGGTAGATAATAGTATCCATAGCCTTAAGGTGAACAATGGTTTAAGGTGCTGAAACCTTATAAAGTATTGGTCGTTAGCTATGGCCTTGGTAGTGAAGGCTTTTTGATTTGTCTATGTATTGTTGAAAGCACACTCTGATAAGTAGCATGTAGTGAATGACCAGGTTCTTCCCTTGGATCTGCGTCTCCGGCTGATTCCTTGTTCTTCTTGGTTGGGACATTGCTTTGTTAAGTGCTGTCTTCAGGTGCCTGTCTTCCTTCTTCTTGGCTTCTGTGGAGGTGGGGATGCTCTCTGCTCTGTGGCTGATGGCTCCTAATTTGTGCTGTAATAGATGGTGGGAGTCAAACAGTAAGTACTGATCTGTGTGGGTGGCTTTCCTGTAAACTTGTACTCCCAGGCCACAGTCGGGTCTGATGATGAATGCACAATCCAGGAAAGCCAGCCTGTTGTCCTGGTTGTCTTTCCTAATGAACTTGATATTAGTTTCACTAATATAATATTTCAGACACAATGGAATAACCTGGTCATTCCCTACATGGCTGCAGTGTCTGAGAAGCTTAAAAGGAATGTTGGCAAACACCACATCGCTGTTTATTTCAAAACCACAAAAACACTAAGGCAGAGACTCGTCCACCGTAAGGATCCAATACCAAAACAAAAAAGGAGCAATATAGTATATGCACTCCAATGCAGTGAGGAGTGTGCAGACCTCTACATTGGAGAAACTAAACAACCATTAAACAGAAGGATGGCCCAACACAGGAGGGGTAACAGCTCAGGACCAGAATAAGCAGTACATCTCCATTTGAAGGACAAAGGGCACTCATTCAAAGATGAGGATGTACAAATATTAGACAGAGAAGATAGGTGGTTTGAGAGAGGAGTCAGGGAAGCCATTCATGTGAACATTTGAAACCCCCTCCCTCAACAGGGATGGCAGCCTCAGGCATAGTCTATCTGCTGCTTATCAGGGTGTGCTTTCAACAATACCTAGACAAACCAAAAAGCCTTCACCACCAAGGCCATAGCCAACAACCCATACTTTATAACAGGCATGTCCAAACTTTGGACCTCCAGATGTTTTGGACAGCAACTGCCACAGTCCTTTGCCATTGGCAATCTAAGCTTAGAATTCTGGGAGTTGTGGTCCAAAACATCAGGAGGGTTGAAGTTTGGACATACCTGCTTTATATGTTTCAGCACCTTCAGCAATTGTTCAGCTTAAGGCTATGGATACTATTATCTACCTAACAAGGCTATTCAGGCCATTGTTCATCTTAAGAGCCTATTTTAGACCACAATGACAACAGGTCAAAGCTGACTGAAATTCAGAGGACTCTCACTATCTGTATTCAGACTGATGAAGCTGTTTGGATGAACAGCGAAACGTTTCTGTCTCTCAAGAAAAAGAAGTCCAGTAGCCATGACTCACCTTCCAGATAAACTCACCTGGATGACTGAGAATCTTCACAGACGAATCCTAATGGTGTTCATGTAAAATATGCATAACTGGCCGTCAGGTGGTTATGATTCATTGTGAAAGAATGCCAAGGCATCTTTCAGACTCCTGACTAATCACACACATGATTGTGCAGCCAAGCTTACCAAGATTAGCTATAGGATTTTTGCCAATTTATATCATGTTGGCTGAAATCCTGTTGCTTAGTGTAGATAAGTCATAGTAGAGTAGGCCTATTTTATCTGAAATAGATGGGTCTACTCTAACTGCAACTTACTTTAGCATAGTAATTTGCCCATTGGAGTGGGCCCATTTGAATCAATGGAAACTATGGAGCAAATGACTCCACAAATTCCATTTGGTTCAATGGGCTTCCTCTAGTGTGATTTACTACATCAAGCAACAGGATTTTGGCCAGCATTGTATCATATCATATAAACCAGTGCAATTGTTTTGTATAGAAAAAAATCAAAGTAGATTTCTATACTTGACATTCAAGTGTTGACCAAATGGCAGGCAAAAGATATGAAGTGAAAACAGCCTTTTGAGTGTGAGTGGAAAAGATTGGTAGTGGAGAAGCTGGGATGGGTGGGGAGTCTTAATTTCTCTCTCTGCCTCTATCCCTTGATTTCTCTGGTGGGGAATTATTTCTTCTTTGACTTGTGTGAAGACGAAAGAAAACATAAAGATGCAATCATATGTATTGTTTACAGATCTGTGGTTATGGAAGGATGGATGGATTGACTGATTACATTTTTATGAAGGCACCCAAGATGGTTCATCAAAACAAACCAAGTAAAAACATGATAAATTCTTGCATCAAAAGAACAATTAAACATGCTATAGTGCTAAAACAATTATTTAACAAATAGAAGTAAAAAAGGTGGGTTGAGCCATGTGACCAGAAAAACAAATTCAAAAGTTGACTAGGTGATACCTTTATTGGTCACTACTAAAACAAAAAATGTAAGCTAAGCTTTCGATAGCAACTTGTTATCTTTATCAAAGTATTGTACCAAAAATGCAATCTTGATAGAGGATGTAGTCTTTCAGGCACTGAGAATCTTTTTGGTGAGATGGAATACACCAGACAAGGGTATCAGGAGGCAGGGCTGGTGTTAAGACTGCTTCAAAGTTTAACACCCAGCATATCAAAACAGCATAGTCCTTGCCCACCACCCTTCCCACCCTCAATTTGGCTCTATCGATCCCAATTGTTTACAACACCTGAAAGGCACATTTAAGCATACATAAAATAATAATGTTCAGCAGTGTAAAACAAAACTCTTTAATGCTCAAGGCCGCGGTCACACCAGCGTTTTCTGATGCGTGGTTTTTTTCGGGCAGTCACGTGGTATTTGATGTGCAGGTAGTGTCCTGTTTTCAGGGTAGTATTTTTCTGCTCTGTGCCCGTCTCTCCTTGCTCTTTTCCCTTTTTCCCGGGTTGATTTTCTAAGTCTCCATTGCATATATAAAAAAAATTCCCCTGGGTGATTACTGGCAAACCGTCTTTCCATCACTGCAGTTTCTCATTGTGAGAAACTGCCTGCTTTCCTTCCTCATGTGTCATGTGTTCTCAATAGTGAATTTTATGTGAAAGAGCAATGTCTATAACCACCATAGGGTGTCACTGCTGTTTATTTTTTTTTTTACCCCGGCCCTCCAATGAGGCCTGTACCAGAGAGTCTTTGTAGTAACAACCAGCCACCAGCTTCCCCCAAAGTACCCCGGCTGGTAATTTGTTCCATCTTGCCTTGTTTGTTGGAACGGGGTGCTTGGCCGGGGCGTGAGGCGAGCTGGTTGAAATGTGCCACCTGTTAACATCTCCCTCACCTGGTTTGGGTTTTTTCCCCCAGACAGCCCTCCCTTCTCATTGTGCACAGTTCTTACACCCATATTCTCCAGCCCCCCTCCCGCCCCAAACAAACCTCGGACTGCAGGCTTTTCTGCGGCATAGACACATTTTTCTGCATTTCCTTCATGCTGTAAGGTGGAGAGTGAGCAACAGCTGGAGGGGGGAAGCTGAAAATTTCTGGTCAGAAGGTACCTAATTCCATTTAATCCATCCACATGTGGCATGGCATGGTGATCTACCTGCCAACCTATACATGGCAACACACACGTTCCTTGCTCTGGTACATCACAAGCAGCTCCCCTTCAATATATATCTATATCTATATCTATATCTATATCTATATCTATATATCTATATATCTATATCTATATCTATCTATATCTAAGAACATAAGAACATAAGAAGAGCCATGCTGGATCAGGCCAAAGGCCCATCTAGTCCAGCTTCCTGTATCTCACAGCGGCCCCACCAGATGCGTTTGGGAGCGCATGAGACTAGATATCTGTCTCCTGATACCACTCCCCTGGATCTGGCCCTTGAAGTACCCTGGTTTAAAGCCTAGAGATTACACATCTCCATCATGGTTTGTAACCCGTGATGGACTTTTCCTCTAGGAATCTGTCCAATCCCCTTTTGAAGGCATCCAGGCCAGATGCCATCACCACATCCTGTGGCAGGGAGTTCCATAGACTTACAACGCGCTGGGTGAAAAAATATTTTCTTTTGTCAGTTCTTACTCTCCCAGCACTCAATTTGAGTGTATGTCCCCCTAGTTCTGGTATTTTGAGAGAGGGAGAAGAGCTTCCCTCTATCCACTTTACTCATACCCTGCATTATTTTGTATGTCTCAATCATATCCCCCTCATTTTTTTCCAGACTAAAGAGGCCCAATTGTTTTAGCCTTTCTTCATAAGGGAGGTGCCCCAGCCCAGTAATCATTTTAGTCGCTCTCTTCTGCACCTTTTCCAGTTCCACTATGTCTTTCTTGAGATGCGGTGACCAGAATTGTACACAATACTCCAGGTGGGGCCTTACTATTGTTTTGTATAACGGCATTATAATGTTGGCTGTTTTATTTTCAATCCCCTTTTTGATAATCCCTAGCATGGAATTGGCCTTCTTCACTGCTGCCACACATTGGGGAGACACCTTCATGGAGCTGTCCACCAACACACCAAGATCTCTTTCCTGATCCGTCACGGATAACTCAGAGCCCATTGAGTTGATAGATGAAGTTTGGAATTTTTGCCCCAATATGCATTACTTTACATTTGGTTACATTAAAACGCATTTGCCATTTCTCAGCCCACTCCCCCAGTTTGGAGAGATCCTTCTGGAGCTCTTCACAATCTTCTCTGGTTTTTACCACACGGAAAAGTTTTGTGTCATCTGCAAACTTGGCCACCTCACTGTTTATCCCTGTCTCCAGGTCATTTCTATCTATCTATCTATCTATCTATCTATCTATCTATCTATCTATCTATCTATCTATCTATCTATCTATCTATCTATCTATATGTGGAGTCATTTGCAGGATATATATATATCCTGCAGGGCAAAGAGATTTCTAATTGCTCTCTCTCGCTCTCTCGCTCTCTCTGTGTGTGTGTGAGAGAGAGAGAGAGAGAGAGAAACAATGGGCTATATATGATCCTCAATATAGGGATGGAAAGTTGCTATATCGGGCTTTCTAATTTATTTGGCTGGGTACAAACATCATTGGCACAAGATGACATCTGATGGTTTGGTCCCCAATACAGTACATTTACACTGCCGGAAGTGGTGTAGGCAGGCATCAGTTTCCCATGATTCCTTCTATACTTTGGGTGTACTTGATAATTTGTAGCAGTGGTTCTCAACCTGTGGGTCCAAGATGTTTCTGGACTGCAATTTCCAGAAGCCTCCACCACTCACTGTGCTGGAAGGGTTTTCTAGGAGTTGTGGTCCAAGAACCACTGATCTGTAGGGTCTCTTCCAGCTCTTCAGTTTGATGATGATGATGATGATGATGATGATGATGATGATGATGATGATGATGATGATGATGATGATGATGATGATGATGATTCTTCCAAATGAGCTAGACTGACTTGAGGATGGGACTGAAGCACAATCTGCCGCTTCTTCAGTAATGATGATGTACTCTTTGTACATACTCTCAGCGACCCTTGCTCTCTTCGTCTGGTTCAAACCCCCCCCAAATGCCTGACACTATGGAAAGAGTCCAGGTGTGCGTGTGGATGGATGGATGGATGGATGGATGGATGGATGGATGGATGGATGGATGGATGGAGAGGCGGCTAGAGCCAGCTCCCCTTTTTCTCAAAAAGTTAGAAGCAGGAGGAAGGCTCTCGGCAGCTTACATGTTCTTGCTCCTCCCTGGCCTCTCCCACCACCCTCCATCTTGCTCCTTCCATGCCCTCCCCCACCTCATGCCAGGCTCTCCTATCCATCACTGCAGAGCCAGGATGGAAACATGACCCCCACTCTTGCTTACTGCCCATGCCAGACTCTTCCCTGGTGCTGAACTGAATCCAAAATGTACTTCATATCCATGCCTCTTCTCTCCCCCCCTCCCTCCCCCCTGCCATCTCCTGCCTGTCCCTCAGCCGCAATTTGAGAGGGAGGAGGAGGAGGGAAGGGAGGCAAAGAGGCTTGCTGTACTAACAGTTACAAACAAACAAATAAATTTTAAAGTTAAAATTAAATAATGCCATAGAATGAATGAACGTGACAAATACAGGAGGCTAAAGACACTATGGCTTCACAGAGGAAGTTCAGGAGGGAGGACTTGGATCCTGCCCATGGGAGGAGAAGCAGTTTCCTTTCTCTTCTTTGGGAGTGTTTTCTTCATTCTTCATGCAGACAGGGTAGTGGGGGGCAGAGGGGGGAGGCCAAGAGACTTCTATCTTTCCAAGGTGGCTACCATTCTCAAGCACTGAGTACTATGGTGAAATGATTTTATCTTCTCTGATGCTAATCCTTCAGCTACTGTAATCAACATGCCAATACTTAGGAATGTTATAACCATTGTAGATGGGAGTGGGGGTGGGGAGGACAATACTGCACTGAATTGGCTTTCACCATCACAGGCATTTCCAAACTTCAGCCGTCCTGATGTTTTGGACCACAACTCCCAGAATTCCAAGCCTATATTTCCAATGGCAAAGGACTGTAGGAGTTGTGGTCCAAAACATCTGGAGAGCCGAAGTTTGGACATGCCAAACTGGAAAAAAATTAAAAAAATCAATCAAAGGATGTGTGTTGTGCAATCAATCTGTGGACAGAGATGGGCTCTATATGGACCTTTAAAGTTGAAATTATTGTACTATCCATCACTGCAGAGCCAGGATGGATATGCTGCTCCAATCAGTAGGAAAAGAGGGAGACTAAATGCGAGATGGAAGGACTGTCTGAAGGAAGCCACCGCTAGAGGCCTGTCGTGTCGAGTGCTGAGTTTAAAAGGGCTAGATATGAGCTGGCATGACTCTTTGAAACCAGCTTCCCCCCTCTATGATTCTATGAAATAACACTTATAATAATACTTAAAACATCTTATTAGCTTTCACCAACTGCCACCACTAGGAGTTCCTTTGTGAAGATGGGTGTTACAGAAAGAAAGAAAGAAAGAAAGAAAGAAAGAAAGAAAGAAAGAAAGAAAGAAAGAAAGAAAGAAAGAAAGAAAGAAAGAAATGAATAAATATTTTCATTTAATTGAGAGCAGGGATATGGGCCACATCTTACTGCATTAAAAGACATTACATTACAGCTGCAAGAGAAATGTATCATTTAAAAACATGTAAAAGTTATGAGTGAGGGAAAGAAACATTGCAAAACAAATTGTCAAAAAATCAGAGTTTTACAAATTAAACTGTCCAACAAGACAATATTACAAGGGCAACTAGGCTATTGTAATCACAGTCTGATAAGTGTCAGACCATCTGCGACTGAACACCCCCACACACTTTTATTTAGTCCAGTGCAGAATTTATTGCCCTGTTGTAAAATGCCAAAGGGAAAAATAACAGATTACTGATCAAAGAAGAGTGAGGAGCCAGTTACTTTTTTGCAAGGTCACAAGGGGAGGGGAGAGAAAGATAACCATCCTTAATAGATGAATACTAACTAATGCTTTCCCCCCCTTAACCCCTTTGCAATCCAGAAGCTTTTCTCCATGCTTATCTTCCCATAGTCAAAACATCTCTCCCACCTTGATAACCATATGGTCATGTGCCTGCCAGGTGCAAAGGTTGCAGATATCACGAGAAATTTAGATTGCTTGTTAGAGAGAACTGGGAAGGAGCCAGTGGTCATGGTACATGTTGGTACCAATGATGTCGGGAAGGCCAAGCGGTCAGTCTTGGAAGCCAAGTTCAGGTTGTTAGAAAGAAGATTGAAGTCCCGGACTTCCAAGGTAGCATTTTCAGAAGTGCTACCTGTTCCTCATGCAGGACCCGCCAGGCAGACAGAGCTCAGAAGCCTCAATGCATGGATGAGGCGATGGTGTCGAGAGGAGGGCTTCAGATTTGTCAGGAACTGGAGAACATTTTGGGACAAGCCAAACCTGTTCAGGAGGGATGGGTTGCACTTGAATCATGATGGGACCAGATTGCTGGCACTCAACCTCAAAAAGGCTGCAGAGCAGCTTTTAAACTGATAACTGGGGGAAAGCCAACAGGAGCTAATCATAGAATCATAGAACCATAGAGTTGGAAGAGACCTCATGGGCCATCTAGTCCAACCCCCTGCCATGCAGGAAACCCTTCCGACAGATGGCCATCCAGCCTCTGCTTAAAAACCACCAAAGAAGGAGACTCCACCACCCTCCGTGGCAAGCATATTCCACTGCCGAACAGCTCTAATTGTCATGAAGTTCTTCCTAATGTTCAAATGGAATCTCTTTTCCTGTAGTTTGAAACCATTGCCCCGAGTCCTAGTCTCTGAAACCATGGAAAACAAACCTGTTCCCTCTTCAATATGACGTCCTTTCAAATATTTAAACATAGCTATCATATCCCCTCTCAGTCTTCTTTTTGAAAGGCTAAACATTCCCAGTTCCCTTAGCCATTCCTCATAAGACATTTCCTCCAGATCCTCAACCATCCTGGTCGCTCTCCTCTGCACCCGCTCGAGGTTGTCAACATCCTTTTTAAACTGAGGTGCACAGAACTGGACACAGTACTCCAGGTGGGGTCTGACAAGAGCAGAATAGAGTGGCACTATCACTTCCCTTGATCTAGACCAGGGGTCCTCAACCTAAGGCCCCGGGTCCGGATGCGGCCCCCCAAGGTCCTGAATCCGGCCCCTGGGACCAATTGCAACCCCCCACCTACCCCCTCTTTTGTGAGCAAGCCAGCCTCTGCAGCTGCTTTTGGACTGGGATCCGGCCCCCAGTGGTGTCTGGGTGGTGGTGGACCGGCCCGCTGGTTGAAAACTTTGAGGACCCCTGATCTAGACACTATGGTTCTGTTGATGCAACCAAGAATCGCATTGGCTTTCCTGGCCGCCACATCACACTGCTGACTCATGTTCAATTTGTGGTCCACCAAGACCCCCAAATCCCTTTCACATGTACTATTCTCTAGCCAAGTGTCCCCCATCCTATATCTGTGCAATTCATTCTTTTTACCTAGATGCAGCACCTTACATTTCTCTCTGTTGAAATTCATTCCATTAGCTTTGGCCCAGCATTCTAAACTGTCAAGGTCCTTTTGGATTTTCATCGAATACTCTAGGGAATTAGCAACCCCTCCCAATTTGGTATCATCTGCAAATTTAATTAGCATACTCTCTATTCCTTCCCCCAAGTCATTAATAAAGATATTGAACAGCACTGGACCCAGAACAGAACCCTGGGGCACCCCACTGGTCACGTCTCTCCAAGCTGATGAGAGGCCATTTATGATCACCCTTTGGGTGCAATCAGTCAACCAATTACAAATCCACCCAACAGTAGCACTATCTATCTCACTTTCTACTAACTTCTTAGCAAGAATACCATGGGGAACCTTATCGAAGGCCTTGCTAAAGTCCAGATAAGCAATATCCACAGCATTCCCCTCATCCATCAGGCCTGTAATTCTATCAAAGAAAGACATCAAATTAGTCTGGTATGACTTGTTTTTAAGAACCCCGTGTTGACTTCTTGTAATGACAGCATTGTTTGTTTGATAATTACTGCTTAATAATCTGCTCTAGGATCTTTCCAGGAATTGAAGTCAAGCTGACTGGGCGGTAATTATTTGGGTCCTCTTTTCCCCCCTTTTTGAAGATGGGGACAACATTAGCCCTCCTCCAATCAATGGGGACTTCTCCTGTCTTCCAGGACTTCTCAAAGATTATTGCCAATGGTTCTGAAATTACTTCTGCCAGTTCTTTTAATATTGGGTGTAATTCATCTGGCCCAGGAGACTTAAATTCATTTAATGTTTCCAGATTTTCCTGTACTACCTCCCTACCTATTCTATGTTGCAATTCCCATCCTACCTCATCTACTCTTTGTCCCAGCAGATCTCTTTCTTCCTTTTTGGAGAAAACAGAGGCAAAAAAGGTGTTGAGTAGTTCTGCCTTTTCCTTGTCTCCTGTTAGTAACTGGTTATCATTGCCACGCAGAGAGCCTATCATTTCCTTATTTTTCCTTTTGCTGCGGACATAACTAAAGAAAGCCTTTTTACTATCTTTAATCTTTCTGGCAAGTCTAAGTTCGTTTTGTGCTTTACGTTTTTTTACCACCCCCCTGCATATATTAGCTGTTTGTTTATATTCCTCTTGGGTGAATTTCCCATTTTTCCATTCCTTGTACTTGTTTTTCTTTATAGTTAGCTGAGTTGAAAGTTCTTTAGTAAACCATTGTGGTTTCTTTAGACCTCTCCCATTTTTTCTTCTTGTTGGAACAGTTTTAAATTGTGCCTTTAATATCTCGCTTTTCAGTAACTCCCATCCATCTTGGACTCCCTTCTCTTTCAGTGTTTCAGTCTATGGAATCACAGCCAATAATTCCCTAAGTTTACAAAAATTGGCTTTCTTAAAGTCCAGGATTCTTGTCTGACTATGCTTAGCTTCACCTTCCAACTGTATAACAAATTCCAAGAGGGCATGGTCACTTTTACCTAATAATCCCACCACTTCGACCCCATTTACAAGGTCCTCCTTATTGGTTAAAACCAGATATAAAATGGTTTTGCCTCTGGTTGCCTCCTCTACCTTCTGGACCATGAAATTGTCTGCAAGGGCAGTAAGGAATTTGTTAGACTTTGCATTCCTTGCTGAGTAGGACTGCCAGCATATATCAGGATAGTTAAAATCCCCCATTACTACTACATCTCTCCCTTTTGACCGTGTGGCTATCTGCTCACAGAAGGCATCATCCCACTCCTCCGGCTGGCTTGGGGGTCTATAATATACTCCCACAGTGACATCCCTCCTAGTTTTTTCACCCCTGATTTTAACCCAAATACTCTCAACATGATTCCCCTGCTGTTTATCTTGTATTACTTCAGCAGTATAAATGTCCTTAATATATAAAGCTACACCCCCTCCTTTCTTACTCGGCCTGTTCCTTTGAAACAAGTTATACCGACCAATGATTACATTCCAATCATACGTCTCATCCCACCATGCTTTAGTGATGCCAATTATGTCATATTTATTTTGCTGTATTAGGAGTTCCAGCTCTTCTTGTTTGTTCCCCATGCTCTGTGCATTGGTGTAGAGACATTTTAGGCTGCGTGCACTTCTAACATGTCCTTTGCTTAACCTGTTTTTCCTTGCACTGATGGTCTGCACTACTTTTTGTCCTGCTCCTATTTCAACATTTGGGCTAATCTCCACATCCCCTTCTGGATCTCTACCGTTAAGAGAATTTTCTCCCTCCCCCTGCAAACTCAATTTAAAGCTCTCCTTATTAAATCTGCAATCCTCTTGGCAAAAAGATTCCTACCAGCAGTGGTGAGGTGCACCCCATCCTGGCCCAATATCCCGTCTGAATGAAAAAGCAAACCATGGTCCAAGAATCCAAATCGTTCCTGCCGGCACCATCTCCGAAGCCAATTGTTCACCTCCACTATTGTTCTTTCCCTTCGTGGACCATGTCCTTCTACAGGGAGGAAAGATGATATTACCACCTGTCCACCCAGGTCCTTCAGCTTCCTACCCATCTCTTCATAGGCCTTTGTGATATCTTGAAATCTGCACTTTGAATGGACCAAAAGAAATGGGTTAGAATCAGTGGACCTGATGAGTCTCGTCAGACTCTCTGTTACATCCCGAATCTTGGCTCCAGGGAGACAGCAGAGCTCTCGATTCATTTTGTCAGGCCTGCAGATAACCGCTTCTGTTCCTCTAAGCAAGGAGTCTCCAATCACCACCACTCTCCTTGTTCGAGGCTTGGTAGGTGCCCTTTGTTGTACTGTTGGATTTCTCTGTGCAGGGTCTTCAAGTTGCCCTTGCTGTTCTAGGTGCAGTTTCTGTTCCTGGCTGATAAAGGAGAGAGGTTGGAATCTATTGTGCAGTTGCATCCAGTGAGTGGCATCCGGTTCGGAACACCTCATCCCCGGGGAATGAGGTTGGAGAGGGTAGAGAATGACATAGAGATGACATTGTTGAATTTAAAATAAGTTTAAAATCGAATTTCAGCCAGGCTAGTCCTGCTGAGTTCCGCTGGACCCCAGAAACCCAATGAAGAGTCCAACGAGAGAGAGATCCTGAAGAAAATACTGCGTTTATTAGGCCAAATAAAAGACAGCAGGCAGACACAAGCCAGAGACAGAGCAAAGATGTCCCACCCCCAGCACAAAGAGAACCACATTTTTATTAGTTCCCCCTCTTCCCTCCCCCGAGTGGCACTGCCCAGGGGTGGGCAAGGGGTTGATCTTTCTGGTGGTCCAATTGGTGTGGTCCAGGGGCTGTCCAGAGGCGTTCCTGGGCGGCCTCTAGTAAGCTGGAATCGGATGCCCGCCCAGGTGTTGATGAGTCAACTGTGTCCTTTAATTAGGCCATCAGGGTGTGACAATGAAGAAGGGGGAACAGGGTATTGTTCTGGGGACTAAGTAAACTTGGGTAATTGGAAAGTCAATAGAAGGTTGGTGAAGGTCAATACAGAAGTCAATGGGGAGCCGGAAAGCTGGAGGTAGCTAGACAGTTCCTTTGTGGATGCAGACAGTCCTTTGTGGATGCAGAGATGTGATAATGAAGAGCCCCCAGGCTGTGGCATAATCCGGAGGAGATCTGTGGAAGACGTGCCAGGATTTCTATGGAAAATGGTCTCTGCTTCTAGAAGATGTGACCTGCCTCCTTGAATCGCCATAATGTTGTTCTTGTCATGCCATCACCCCTTTGCCCCAGATTATAGGTATAGAGGCCATAGGATAGAACAGAGACATGTTCAAAGCACACCTAGGGAAGAAGGGGTGGGAGGAAAGAGGAGAGAGAGAGAGAAAGGAAGAGAGAGAAAGAGAAAGAGAGAGAAAGAGAGAGGGGGGAGTGAATGAGAGTGAGAGACAGAGAGAGAGAGAGAGAGATGGGGGGCCCACCTTGGATCAAGGGTTTTGGGTCCATTTAGGCAGAGGCAGGGAAACCAAGTTTCTAAAGGTAAGGAAGTCCCTGGTTCTTAGGAATGATCATTCAGAATCATTCCCTTGCAAGCCAGAGCATGAAGGAAATAATTCATCAGTCCAGGGAGAATTCCCTGAACTGAATCTCTGGCTAAGGGTTTTAGGGTTGGGGGGAATAAGGGAAGAGGGGCAGGAAGGGGTTAACTGATACACCAGCAAGGGACATTTCACATTCCTTGGCGGGAACCCCTGGAACCGAGAAAACCGGTTTTCCAGGGGTTTCCGCAAGAAGGGAAACCCTGTCTGGTTGATTCTGGAGCGGGGGTTAGTCTACCACCATAGAGAAGAGTAGATAATAAAGCGGAGAAAAAAAGGGAAAGGGGAACGGGCTACCAGTATAGAAACGAATGAGCGAGAGAAGGCATGAATTCTGTGGAACTGCAGCTCGGGTAAGAGGTAGCGAGAGGAGTCGCTACCCTAGGCTGCTTTATCTGAGTCTCTGGAACTGAGAGTCGGGTAGGAGGGGTGGATTTGTACCTCTTAGCCGGCAAAAGCGGCGGTTTTTGTATTTTTCCCTATATCTCGGGAACGGTTTGGAATTTTGGGACCGGGAAAAAAGTGTCATGCTTGTGACGATGTGGGGCGTATTGGGGCGGTTCTGATGGCTCTCTGAACTGCTCCAATTATTATTTATAGAATTTATTTTTCCATTATAACTCTTCATTCCCCCCCTTACCAGATATGAAGGTGTCCGACAGGATCACCTTCCTGGCAAGCAGCCTCATCTTGCCTCTGTCATGTGGTGACCCGCCTTACCGGACGAGAGAGTACTTTTGAGTAACATAATGGATAGCGCACCGAATTAATGTGCCCACTATCACAAGCACCAGAAGTAAGCCAATTAAGCCCACAGAGAGCTCTTTGATCCAATTCGAATTTGGCAGCCAACTTGTGAGCCAGCTCCATAGAGAGGCATTGTTATCCGAGTAAGTGGCTTGGATTGCGGAAGCTACGTGCCGAATCTTTGCAATATCAGTAGTGATTCGCCCCCTTTGATCAATGAAATGGCAGCACCGAGTCTGATTCAACCATTGGCAAAATCCACCCGCCCTACTCAGGAGGAAGTCTAATGCTAGTCTATACTGCACCAGGGTCTCCGCAATGGATGTGGTTTCGGTTTGTAGGGCAGAGGCCACATCAGCTGTGTCATTGGCAAGGGCTTCTAATTGATAGGATAAGCAGCGAATTTGGCAGACACTAATGGCGACCCCCCCAAGCGGGAAAGAGAATAGAAGCAAAGTGTTGGCCTTCAGTCAGGAAGGTGCGATCTGGGTCATACCCCTTCTCCTCACTGTAAACCCATTTCTGCCTATAGAAAAGGTGGGGTGGCACCCATGCAGATGCGGGTTGATGTTTTTGATATAATTGGATACCTGCAGGCATTAGAGTACCTAAGGTACATGATCCATTCCAGGCAGCTGGGAGGACTCACCCTGCCCAAGAGCCACAGACCCAAAATACCCCCTGTGGGAGGCCATGGATCACAACGTTTAGGATGGCCAAATAGGTAGACTGAATTTGATTGAGAGACATGTTGACCCGTTTGTTTTCCTGAATATATTGTGGGAGGCAGCTAGGAGTCGGATGGGGTTCCCCTGAAGGATGGTCCCCCACATCCATGGTGCAATTACAATAGGGATAATCCCCAAGTTGTTGGAAGGGAATTTGGGATCCCTCGTGTGCCAGGGTTCTGTGTGTGGACTGGTTATGCCATGTCACACAGATAGGAGCCAATGGCCAGTGCTGCTGGTAACTTAAGGTGAATTGATCTGGATCAGTCACTTGGGTATTGGTTCCCTGGGGAACTGTGTATAGATGGGTTTTGTTCCAGTCTTGCGGCTCCAGGCACACAGTTGGCATAATGGGCCAGCCAGCTTGAATGTGGTGTGGCCCAAAGGCACTCACCCAACAATCGGTAACATTAAGCGTTTCTGTCATGTTATGCACCATCATGTGGAATGTGTTTTTGTCCCACCCTGGCCATGCCCTAGTGAGGAGGAGGGAGATGACCCATAGATTGAGACACAGCAAAAACACCTGGGAAGATATGATTATGTGGGAAATTCGAGGGTGGACGCAGGAGAGGAAGAGAGAGAAGGAAAAGAGAAGGACCCAATACTCACCACTGGGCTCCGGAGTTCTGGGCGATGTGAGGCAGGCAGGTAGACGGCGGTGTGGGTGGATGACAGATCCTGGGTGGTTGATGTTGAGAGTGGGGGGCCAAAATGAGTCCAGGCAGGTGACAATAGGTAGGAGGCGGGTTCAGGCAAGATGAGTCCGGGCAAAGTCCAGTGGAATGAGGCTAGCTTCTGCTGTTAGGTGCGGAAAACAGCAGTGAGTTCCTCATCCCAGAAAGGATGCAGATAAGCAGTTGGGTCAGGGCTAGGTGAGGGGGCCTCCTTTGCCCTCTGCCGGGTGATCTTAAGGCAGAGAGGCTCCAGCTGTTGGCACGCCCACTCCTCCTCTGGTGGCGGGACAGTCTTGACGCGGGAGAGATGAATTCAGGACTTTATTCCCTCCACCTTCACTGCTGGTGGCGTGCTTAGGAGGACCTGGTGTGGGGGTGGCCATTTGGCTTCCAGGCAGCAGGGGTGCAGTAATTTCACCAGGACCCAGACCCCTGGGTGGACTTCGGTTGGGAGATCCCTCCGGGGTGGGATGGCTGCAGCGACCTGCTTGGAGAGGGAAGAGAAGACCCCCTCCAGGGGCTGGTTCCCAGGGTCGGGTTTTGGGGCTTGAGCAACGAAAGGACGGCCATGGAGGAGTTCGAAGGGGGACAGTCCTAAGTGGGAGGTGGGGGTGGCTCAGATCCGGGTGAGGGCAATAGGTAGAGCCTTTGGCCATTTAAGTCCCGTTTCCTGGCAGATTTTTGCCAATTGCCGTTTTAAAGTTTGATTCAGCCTCTCAACTTTTCTGGAGGCTTGTGGCCAATAAGCCGAATATAGGGACCATTTAATTTGGAGGTAGGTGACCACCCCTTGCACAATTTGGGACACGAAGTGTGGCCTGTTGTCCAATTCCAGACCGAGGGGTATACTATGCACTTGGATTATGTGCTCCATGAGAGCCTGTACTACCTCCCGGGCGGTCTGGGTCCTGCAAGGAATTACCTCTGGCCACCCACTGAATAAATCTACAAAAACCAAAAGGTTTCGCTTGGCTCCAGCCCTGGGCATCTCCGTAAAATCAACCTGCCATGCCTCCCCTGGGTAACTGGCCCTCCTGAGAACCCCCTGGGGTATAGCTTTAGTTCCCCGTGGGTTGTTCTGGAGGCAGATGAGGCAGGAAGCGGCTACACTTTTACAAATGGGCAGGAGGTCAGGATGAAAATATTGTTGCTTTAGCCAATTAAAAAGGGTTCTTCCAGAGATCGAACACCTGCAGGCTGGAGGTCAGATGGGAGGTTGCATTCTCGTCAGCTCGAGGCGATCCTTAGAAGCGGAGTGTTTGGAGAGGGGCGACTTTGGCGTGAGTCTACCTAACCCCAAGGGGGGATCTTGGGGGCAGCACCCTGGCAGCGTCAAAAAAGGGACTGAAATAAGAAGAAGCAAGTAACTCCCTTAAGTCTTGGTGTGATAGTGCAGGACGCACTACGGAGCAAGGGAAGGGAGGCATAAACCCTGACACCAAGGGATTGGAGCAATACTCCGTTTTCTGACGCCCCAGACTGACCCAGCCATTGCTATATCCTTCTTTCCAACTAAGATAAGAAGACTTCTCCTCCCCCTTAGTTTATTAGAACTAACACCGTGTGGTAAAATAGCCGGGGGAGGACCGGTCCGAAAGAGTGATTTATATGCTGTATCGCTAAGTGGAAGAAGGGGCCGAGAGAAGCCGCACTCTGCAGTCGTTAATGATCAATGGGTTGTGAGGAATAATAACAAGATGATTTTACACAGCTAAGAGATTTAACCGTGGGGAGAGGAGGAGGAGAGAGATGAAGATGGCGAATAGAGCTGATTGAAATGCCGACAGTTTGGAAGTAGAGGAAGTAGAGGAAAGCAGAGGAAAGTAGAGGAGAGGAGATTAAAAGCTTGAAGTTTAAACGTATTGGATTAAGGGTCACGGAAAACTGGAATCTATTCATCTATTTGGAATCTATTTGTTGAAATCTTACTGTTTGTAGCCTGAAACGAACCCTCTGGTAAACCCGTGAATTAATGATATGGAGTGCACAAGGTGCAGAGAGTGTTAATCAATCACAAGTGAACTCGACGTAATTGAGCTGCCTGGGGAGAAACAGAACTGAGGGGAGAATTGAAGTAACATGAGCCTGAGGGGAATTTAAAGAAGGAGGCCAGCTGCTGGAAACCGCAGCGATCTCTGAAAGTGAGAGATCAAACAAATATAAATCTGAGGGTTCATAAAGGTATCATCTTGTACACGCCCCTACACGGAACTTACAGTTTATACCCGACAGCCCAAGCAGCTTCAAAGCAGAAAACGTGAGTCGCCAAAGATAATAAAGCTAATGGGTTCAAAGAAGGGACAATCATCCATAGGTGTATTCGTGACCCAAGGCCAACAGAGGAGGAACTCGACAGCAGAAACAGAGCAAAACATGGACCTGAAAGAATTCTTGATATCAATGGACAAGAGGATAAGTGATAGATTTACATCAATGGAAGAAAATTTTAAAACCATGGAAGAGAATTTTAAATCGATTGAGGGAAAAATAGAAGGAATGGCTCAAAAGGTAGAGAAGAATGCCCTTTTAATAACAGAGTTGACAAGTCAAATTAATGGAATTACAAATAAAAATCAAGAATTGGAAAAAACCATTCAGGATGTGAAGACAGTAAACGATAAACAAGAAGAGGCAATTAAAAAGACGCAACAGGAACAAAAGGATATTAAAAAAGAACAAGAAAAATTTAGAGATGACTTACAAAAGATGAAAATCCTGCATGAACAAATCTTAGATGCAAATGCGGTCCTTGAAATGCGACAAAAGGAGATGATATTAAGGCTGAAAGGAATACCAGAGAGTCAAGGAGAAGATCTTTATGGTAAAATTAAAAATGAACTGGCTTCCTGGCTGGGAGTAGAAGAAAACAGCCTGAATCCTGATATAGATAAAGTTTACAGACTGAGATCTAAGAATAATATGAAGAAGAAGGGATCTGATGATTGCCTCTTATATTTAAATTCAAGACTCTTGAAAGACAAGATGTTGTTTAAGAACAGAGCTGATCCATGGAAAATAGGGAATAACCTGATCGAGATTCTGAGAGAAGTTCCCAGCCGTATATTAAAGAAGAGAGAAAACTATAAGTTCATGACTTCAGCTCTCAAGAAGAATAAAATCCCATTTAGGTGGGAAACGCCAGAAGGTTTGACGTTTAAATATAAAGATAAGAAAAGGACATTTAGATCGGTGGAAGAGACTGGAATATTTTGGAGGAAGTATGAAGTAGAACTCTGCGGCGAGAAAAGAGGAAGACTGTGAAGGATGGAGCCATTCGTATAAAGTTAGCTTTACCTCCTGCCCAACCCTTAAGATGAGATAATTTTCCTAGTATTTCTGCTAGTATTGTTTTCTATCAAAAAAGGGAAATGGGATTTTATGGTTTTACAAGAAACTCATGTAAAAAGCGATCATAGTAAAATTTTAGAAAATCCAAGACTGGGAGTTACCTTCACAGCATCAGCAACAGTAAAAAAGAATGGAATAGTTATGTATGTTAGACCAGAGTTAAGACCCGAATTGATTTTTAAAGATGAGGAGGGAAGGTTATTAGGTGTGGAAATATCTATAAATAATGATAAGATTTTGATAGTAGGGCTTTATGCTCCTAATAATAAAAAAAGTGAGTTTTACCGGAAAGTGGGGAATTCATTAAGGGAATATATGGATCAAAAGATAATGCTTTTGGGCGACCTTAATGGAGTGGTATCGATGGATTTGGATAGGACGGACAAGATAAGAGTAACGAACTCGGGGAAACTACCACTTACCTTCTTTGAAATGGTGGAAGATATGAATTTATTTGATGCGTGGAGAGTTAAAAATCCGAATATAAAAGAAATAACGTACTTTTCAGAGGTACATAAATCAGGTGGTAGAATTGACAGTATCTGGATTTCTCAAGATCTAATTCTTAATTTAGAAAAAGCCGAAATTCATGAGAGAACCCTGTCAGATCATAATCCGGTTGCCATTTACCTACAAGTTCAAAAAAGGGTAAAAGGTAGATGGAGATTAAATGATGATATCTGGAAGATGGATGAAACAATAATTGAGATTAAGAACCAGATGAAAGAATTTTTTCAAATAAATAATACGGCTACTATTAATAAGAATATAATTTGGGAAACCAGTAAGGCATATATGAGGGGGTTAGGGATACAGGTAATGGCTAAAATAAAGAAAGATAGAGAAAAGAATATAACGGAAATTACAAAAAAGATTAGAGACTTAGAAAAGAAATTAATCCTAAAGCCTGAGGATTCTGATCTACTGAGGGATATAAAGATTTTAAGAAACCACCTGTCAAGTCTGATTGAACATGAGGTTGAGAAGAAAATAAAATGGACTAAACAAAGATTTTTAGAATATGCCAATAAACCTGGAAAAATGTTAGCGTGGTTAACCAAGGAAAAACAAAAAGAGAGGATTATAACTGAGATAGAAGATCAAGAAGAGATAATAACAGACCCAGAAAAAAATAAAGAAAAATTTGTGAAATTTTACAGTGAGTTATATAAATCTGAGCAAACAGATATAGAGGAAATAAAAAGATATTTAGAAAGTAAACCACTGCCTAAAATGGAGGAAAAAGATATCGAATATCTAAATACGGATATAAATGATGAAGAAATCTTAGAAGTAATTAAAAATTTAAAGATGGGGAAAGCTCCGGGCCCGGACGGGATAACGGTTGCTTATTATAAAACTTACAAAGCGAGATTTTGCCATACTTAAAAGAGATCATAAATAATGTAATGAAAGAAGGTGCAATGCCAGAATCATGGAAAGAGGCATTAATCTCGGTTATCCCGAAACAAGGGGCAGATTTAAAACAAGTTAAAAATTACAGACCCATATCTTTACTGAATATAGATTATAAGATCTTCACAGGGGTAATCGCAAATAGATTGAAAAAAGTTCTGACCAGAATCATTGGAAAGGAGCAAGCCGGATTCATCCCAGGTCGATTTATGAAAGAAAATATAAGAACAGTAATAAACATAATAGAATATGCGGAGTTGAATCCAAGTAAGGAATTATCTTTGTTGCTAATTGATGCTGAAAAAGCATTTGATTTAGTTGATTGGAATTTCTTAAATTATGTAATAGAGGAACTAAAAATGGGGAAAAATAAAAAATGGGATTAGAGCTATATACTCTACCCAAAAGGCTAAATTGATTATAAACAAGGAAATTACAAAGGAAATCTCAATTGAGAGGGGCACCAGGCAAGGTTGCCCTCTCTCACCGTTGATATTCGTCCTGCTGCTGGAGATTCTTTTGAGAGCTTTAAGAGAAAATAATAAGATAGAGGAGTTAAAGTTAATGGAATAAAGTATGTACTCAGAGCATTTGCTGATGACGTAATAATATTTACAGAAAAACCCCTTATGTGTATAAACGAAATTTTTAAAGAATTGAACCAATATGGGAATATTTCCGGTTTCAAACTAAATAAAGCAAAATCAAATTTGATAACTAAAAATATGAATAATAAAAACCAAAAAGAACTGGAAAATAAGATAGGGGTGAAAATAGTGTCAAAAGTAAAATATTTGGGAGTGTGGATCTCCAGCAGTAACACAAATTTGTTCAAAGATAATTATATTAATAATTGGAGGGAACTAAAAAAAAATATGAAGAAATGGGAAAAGCTAAATCTATCAATTTGGGGAAGGGTAGCTTTAATTAAGATGTCAATTTTGCCCAAGATGGTGTTTTTGTTTTCGGTTTTACCCATTATCATAGGAATTAGGTGTTTCAAAGAATGGCACAAAGATTTAGCAGATTTTATTTGGCAGGGCAGAAAGGCCCGAATAAAATTAGAACTAATGATGAGACCTAAAGATATAGGAGGATTTGCCCTCCCAAATTTCCAAAAATATTATGAAGCAGTGGCCTGGACATGGATAAAAGAATGGATAAAATTAGAAAAGAGGGAATTGTTAAATTTGGAGGGGTGGGACAAAATTTACGGATGGCACGCTTATTTATTTTATGAAAAAGCCCGATTACACAAAAACTTCAATAATCATATTATTAGGAAAGCACTTTTGGAGGTCTGGCTAAGAACAAAAATAAAGTTATAAATAAGACCCCATGGTGGATTTCCCCCCATGAAGCTACCTCAATATTTAATAATAATATCAATAGGGATTTTGTGAGATATGAAGATCTGGTTCAAGCAAGATCGGATAATCCTATTCTTAAGAATTTCCAGGAAATTAGGGAAAAAAATCTTAATTGGCTTGAATATCAACAGATTCATTGTACATTTAAAAAAGATAAAGATAAAGTTGGATTTGTGAAAGAAATATCTATTTTCGAGAAGAAATTTTTAAAGCAAGAGAAAAAAAATATAACTATAATGTATAACTTACTGCAAAATAACTCTGTGGATAAACAAATAAAGTTTAAATCAGTCCAAAAATGGGAAAATGATTTTGGTTATCAATTAGATGAAAAAGAATGGATGAGAGCATGGTTATGGACAACTAAATTTACATCTTGTATATTGGTAAGAGAAAATTTATGGAAGATGTTACATCGATGGTACCTTCCGCCACAACGTCTAGCTAAAATAAAAAGATCAAATGATAACTTTTGTTGGAAATGTGCAGGATCTGTAGGGACACAATTCCACATGTGGTGGACGTGCCCCCGTAATCGAAAGCTATTGGAGTATGGTACATAAGGAATTGCAAAAATAACCAAAACTTCATTCAAGAAAAGACCAGAGTTATTTTTATTGAACATAATAAACACAGAATTCCCGAATGATAGAAAAAATCTTTTGTTGTATGCGATTACGGCTGCTAGGGTACAATTAGCAAAATACTGGAAAACACCACAAGTCCCATCTAGGGATGAATGGCTAATGAAGTTATGTGAATACCTGGACCTTGCTAAGATGACCTGTAAAATAAAAGAGAAAAATAATAAGTTAAGAGAAGAATGGAATTACCTAAACAAATATTTAGCAAATTTAGGGAATAATAGTATATGGCTGTGTTTGGATTAACTCATAACTAGTTTTGTGTATAGATGAATTGTACTGAGGATTAGAATTGAATAGTAAATATTTGAGTATTAATTTAAGATTTAACGGTAATTTACAATAGGAAGTTAAAAAGTGTGGATTTCTCCCGTGGAAGCTATATTTTATCAATGTGTGTACTTATTTGTACTCTTGTCTTTTCTTCTTTTTTCTTTTTCTTTTTCTTTCTCCTCTTCGTTCTTTTATTCTGGGTAGGTTTTGTATTGTTATCTCTAGGTGTACTGTTTAGTGTATATGTTATGTTTTCTGATTATTGACTAATAATAATAATAAATAAATATTAAAAAAAAAGGGTTCATGAGTGTGTGCCTCCATGGAACCGCTGGACCAAATGGGGCAAAACTGCTGTTGGTATTTGTACAAGGCCATCTACCACCCACCAGCCATTCTCCCACTTCCCGCCAGACTGTAGAGAATCTAGAGAAGAATAGAGAGGGGCAGTTTCTTGTTCAGGAGACAGGGGAATAAGAGGGTTTCGACTGTCCTGAGGGATAGGGGAAGGGCTAGGTTCTGCCAGGCACATTTCACGCTCTCCCCCCTTATTAGATATGGCAGCGCGTCTGGCACATGCATCAGCCAGCCGGTTTCCTTGGGATATATAGCCCTCGTCTGTTTGATGTCCTGGGCAGTGGACCATGGCCACCTCCTTAGGCAGGAGAAGGGCCAACATGAGGCGGTCCAGCAGAGGGGCTATTTTAAGGGGCTTTCCGTCTGCCCCCACGAATCTGCGAGCCTTCCATGGGGCTGCATGGGTATGTGCTGCCAAGAAACAATACCGGCTATCGGTAAAGATGTTAACCCGCTGCCTGGTGGCCAATTTGGCAGTGGCAATGAGGGCTTCCAATTCCGCTGCCTGGGCTGAACACTGGGGTGGAAGGAACTGCATAAGGAGGGGACCCCCCTCCCCAACTACAGCGAACCTGGTGTACCGGGAGCCATTCTGGATAAAGGAAGACCCGTCTGTCCGGAGGGTTAGGTCTGGGGACTCTAAGGGAACTGAAGAAAGATCAGGGCGAATTCCCACCACCACAGACAGAGTTTCGAGACAGTCATGCTGGGGAGTATCAGAGGGGGTAGGAAGGAGGGTAGTGGGGTTAAGGCAATTGGAGCGGTAGAGGGTGATAGAATCATTATCAAGAAGGAGGGAGACATACCAGGCCAGCCTGGCAGAGGTTGCCCATGCTGGCAATTTCTGTTCGAGGAGGGTGGACACAGAATGGGGAGAGTGGACCCGGATAGGGGCCCCTGCGGTGATTTTGGCTGCCTCAGCCACCAACAGAGCAGTTGCAGCCACGGCCCGAAGGCAGGCTGGCTACCCTGAGGTGGTGGGCTTGAGGGACTTGGAAAGGTAGGCTACTGGAAGGCGCTCGGGACCCACTGGCTGAGTGAGGACCCCCCAGGGCGATGGATGCCTTCTCGTGCACAAACAGATCAAACAGAAGCGTTTGATCTGGCCTGCGCCAACGCCTTCCGGATAGCTTCCCATGCGTTCTGGTGTTCCCTCGTCCACTCCCAGGCCATATCTTGGGAAGTAAGCTGATAAAGGGACTTGGCCAAGACAGAAAAGTTAGGGACCCAAAGTCTCCCAAACCTAGAGACCCCCAGAAAGGAATGAAGCTCTTTGACATTTTGGGGTGGGTTGAGGTCATTTAAGGCCTTGATTCGGGAAGGATGAATGAGGCGGGTTCCCTTTTTAAGGATGTATCCCAGGTAAGTGACCTCCTATGTCACCCACTGAACCTTTTTCTGGGATACCTTGTACCCGCAGGAAGCCAAATGGTTGAGGAGGGCAACAGATTGGGATTCGAGCAGGTCCCGGTCTGAATGCATGGCCAAGATGTCATCAACATACTGGAGAATGGTTGCTCCAGGGGCCAAAAAAGACCAGAGGTCACTAGCGAGGGCCTGGACGAAGACCCGGGGGCTGTTGCAATACCCCTGGGGTAATCTGGAGCAGGCCAGCTGGGATTTAACTCGGGTGACCGGGTCTTCCCACTCGAAGGCAAAGACAGGTTGGGACTCAGGGGCCAGAGGAATACAGAAAAAGGCGTCCTTCAGGTCTATTACAGTGTACCAGACCTGAGAACGGGTGAGGGTAGTTAGGAGGGTATGGGGGTTGGCAACTATGGGGTGAAGTAACTGGGTCCTAGTGTTCACTTCCCTCAGAGCCTGAACAAATCTCCAGGTTTTGTCCGATTTGGGGACCGGGAAGATGGGGGTACACCAGGGGGAGTCAGTACGGATCAGGAGCCGTTCAGTTAGAAAGTTATTAATTGTGTCTAAGAGACCAAACTGAGCTTCAACCTTTACTGGGTATTGTTTGATGGAGATCGGGAGGGCGTCTGGTTTTAGGGGGACCTTATGGGGAATTGCATATGTGGCACACCCGGGTTTCCCAGTGTACCAGACCTCAGGGTTCACCGCGGACCATGAAGGTGGCGGGTCCTGAGGTGAGGGAGAGCCTATATAACAGAGATGGGACAGAGAGGAAGGGAAGGTTATGCGGATACCCCCTGGGTCACAGTGTATGGTGGCCCGAAGTTTACACAGGAGGTCCCTGCCTAGAAGATTTAGAGGACACTGGGGCAGAACCAGAAAAGAATTATGGGTTTGAGACTGGACAGAGACAGGTTGGGTAACCGAGGCCTGGGTGACTGACCCCCCTACTCCCACTATAGGGGTGGTGAGGGATTGGATTAGAGGAAAATCCCCGGGGGTATTAAGTACAGAGAAGGTGGCGCCTGTGTCCACCAAGAATTTGGTTTTTTGACCCCCTACATTTATCTCCACCAGAGGCTTGGGGTTTGAAATAAGACATCGCCTCTGGAGGGGTGTCAATCTTGTTCCCCTTCTGTTGCAGCCATCAGGGCGCGAGGCAGGGGAGGAGGAGGGCCAGCCCTTACCTCACAAGGGTACCGGTCCCCTTGTACGAGAGGGACGGTCCCCTCCCCCCGACCCTGGCTGGGGCCCGGTGGTGGCAGGGGTTTCCGGGGTTCAGGCTGACGAGGCGGGAAAGGGGCGCACCAGTCCCAGTTAGGGGGTGCGGAGGGGCTGCATCAAAGGTCCGGTGTTCCCTCCTATAGCTATCCCTGTGGGGACATTCTTGGACCCAGTGATCTGGGGATCCGCAAGAAAGGCAACAGCCACGCCTCGGTAGGGGCCTCAATCCTTTGGGGGCTGTTCCCGGGGGACATTTTGCCAGTAAGGCTGCATGGCAGCCGCTAGTAGACTGGCTTTCTTTTTCATCTTCTGTTCCGCCTTTGCCTCCTCCAGCTCAGGCCTTTGATAAAAAACCTGAAACACTGTTTGGACTAGGGTCTCTAGAGGCTGGGCGGCAGGGGTGGGGAGTTTTTGCAGCTTCTTCCGAATATCGGGGGCTGCTTGGGCAATAAAAGTGGTGCAAAGGGCGGCCAAATTCCCAGGGTCTTCTGGATCTACGTCGGTATGCCGACAGTAGGCATCCTTGAGTCTGGTTAAAAACTCGGTCGGGGTTTAATCGGGGGCCTGGACTGTATTACAGTGGAACCTTGACTTACATACTGCTTGACTTGCATCATATTTGACTTGCATCAAGAAGGGGCCTGTTTGACTTGAGTCGCAGGCTTTGACTTACATCTCAGAGCAAGGCACCGGAATTGGGCGGCAGCCACAACCCAGTATCGCGGCTGCTGCCTCCAAACTGCTCCTGCCTTCTTCCCCTCCTCCGGCAGCGGCGGCTTCGGCGAGGCCAGCTCAGAGCACCTGGAGCTGGTCCTCGGCCTCACCGAAGCCACCGCTGCTGCCAGAGAAGAAGAAGGGCCGGGAGCTCAGGGCTGGCCTCGCTGGTTAGACAGTCGGCTGAGTCTTGTAAAAAATCTGGCTGCAGAAGTCTGGTCCACAATGGAAGCATTTTAGTTGGGGAGCTGTAAAGTTGTGGGATTCTAATGGTAAGCATAGAGTTGTTCAGAACTTGGAACGTCAGGTCAAAAATCAGTAAAAATTAAATGTTAGACGTTGCTATGAACTTTAAAAAGTGGAGGCATATAACTTGTGGACTATAATTCCACTGCCTCCTCCTCTCTTTGAAGAGACATTTCATTTACATCCCCAGAAGGAATCTCCTATCCCAGTCAAATTTGTGTTAAACTGCTGTTTTTGGGGGTCTTTTTCATCATCTGGAACGGATTAATCCGCTTTCCCATTACTTTCTATGGGAAACGTTCGTTTGACTTAAGTCATGTTTGACTTAAGTCTAGACCACTGGAACGGATTAATGACGTAAGTCAAGGTTCCACTGTATAGACCTTTTGGTAATTTACGATTTGAGGGATCCCCTTCTTCAATCCCTCTCTGATGGCCTGCCGGGCCTCCTCTATCCCGGCTCGGCCGAATTCTGTTTGGGTCATTCGCAGTGGCCAGAGGATTTAGGCAGAGAACCTCCTCTTCGGTAGGTGGGACAAGGGGCTCAGGGCCGTTCTCTCCCCCCCCCCCCGGGTTGGCCCTGGATGTAGGTCCGCTGCCACTCAGTGAAAGCTTCGTAGGCTTTCCCCATTACTTGACGGTGTTCCTCCTCGTTAAGCAGGGCTGACAGTAAGGCAAAGAGATAAGGGATATCGGAACGGTGGGTGGAAATTATCCTATTTATTAAATCCACATATTGTTGGGGGCTTTCCCGGTAAGGAGGCAGCCCCTGCTTCCAGTTAAAAAGATCAGCTGTGCAAAACAGTGTGTGGACAAAGACTAGTCCATTTGGCCCAGGGACCTGCCTGACTGGGACCTGCCCAGCAGGGTTAGTGAAAGTCCCCGGGTCATTGGAGGTGTAATGCTCAGGAACCTTTCGTGAGCATTCAGACCTCCTAACCTCTTCAGGTGATGGGTTGGGTGGAGGGGTTATGGGGGTAGAGGAGGACGGGGATGCCACCACGGGATCCCCCTCTGCCTGGGCAGCCTGCTATCTGGACCAGGAGGAGGCGCCGTGGTGGGGGCAGCAGGTTCCCTACTGGATCTCCTTCCCTCCCGGGGTTGAGAAGGGCCAGCAGGTGGGGGTACATATGGGGGAGGGAAATCTTCCTCTTCTGAGGGTCTTACAAGGTGGGGACCTCCCTCGAAGAGGATCTTTGGTGTGGCTGGACTTGCCTTAGGTGGCGTTAAAGCTGCAAGTTTTCCCAGCCATCGAATGAACTGGGGCTCGAGGCCATCTTGTTGGCAGATGTTAGCCTCTGCTCCCAAATTGTAGAAGATATGGAGCTATGGCAGCTCCGATAAGCAGTGGTTCTGCCATAAATACTGCTCCATGTGGTGGAGGGTCCCTCCAATTGTCCCCTCCTGTGGCCATCGGGGGAGATCCTGGCCCAAGTGGTATAAAGGCCAAACATCTCTGCACAATTTAACAAGTTTCTTTTTCTGGCATTTCATCCCTGGATCAAGGAGGGCAGTAAAATGATCCAGGGCACATTTGAGGGGGGTCTTAGAGGCCCCAGCTGAGGAGAGTTCGTTACCCATCTGCAGTGACTTGGTTCCCCAACCCGGGGAAAGTTGCTCGCCGTAGCCTAGCACCCTTTTTTCTAGCCTAGGATTCTACTTTGGGAACTCGTCAGTTCCCTTTCCACTCAGGCCCTTATCCCGCACCAGCCGCACGGACTCTGCTGCCTCAGAATCCTCCCTCCCAATCTAGGTCTAACCTAGTGCTTGGGAACACACTCAAAGTTTGGGAATACCACCACCCCCGAACTCGCAGACTCTTTTGCTCGGGCGAGCTAACTCGCCCCCCCCCCACACACTCTCAGGTTCCAGGTTGTCCCGTGCTTCCAAAGTGCCAATTCTCACCAAGTCCAGTGCCTCAGGTCCAGACTCCAAGCCTCGACCTCTCAGCTTCTTCAGTGCTGGGGTGAATTCTCTCCTCTGGAAGTTCTCTCCTCAAGAAAACCCTAACAGAAAGATGTCTCTCATCCTTCATTCAGAGCTGGAAAAGGGTCTGCCAAGTGAGGTTCAGTCCCCCATTATCCAGCAAGTGGCCGGTGGTACCAAAAGAGGGAAACTGAACAACTCTTGGTTTCGCCTCTCAGCTGCTCGGAAGAGCAGCTCCAAAATGGGGCCAAAAAAAAATTTGGGGCAGCCCACAGAGAGCTTAGGGAGATTAACCCTTCCTCCTCCTGGCTGGATCGCCAAATTTTTTGAATTTAAAATAAGTTTAAAATTGAATTTCAGCCAGGCTAGTCCTGCTGAGTTCCGCTGGACCCCAGAAACCCAATGAAGAGTCCAACGAGAGAGAGATCCTGAAGAAAATACTGTGTTTATTAGGCCTAATAAAAGACAGCAGGCGGACACAAGCCAGAGACAGAGCAAAGATGTCCCACCCCCAGCACAAAGAGAACCACATTTTTATTAGTTCCCCCTCTTCCCTCCCCCGAGTGGCACTGCCCAGGGGTGGGCAAGGGGTTGATCTTCCTGGTGGTCCAATTGGTGTGGTCCAGGGGCTGTCCAGAGGCGTTCCTGGGCGGCTTCTAGTAAGCTGGAATCGGATGCCTGCCCAGGTGTTGATGAGTCAACTGTGTCCTTTAATTAGGCCATCAGGGTGTGACAATGAAGAAGGGGGAACAGGGTATTGTTCTGGGGACTAAGTAAACTTGGGTAATTGGAAAGTCAATAGAAGGTTGGTGAAGGTCAATACAGAGGTCAATGGGGAGCCGGAAAGCTGATGAAATCATCCGGATGTAACTTGACAGTTCTTTTGTGGATGCAGACGGTCCTTTGTGGATGCAGAAATGTGATAATGAAGAGCCCCCAGGCTGTGGCATAATCTGGAGGAGATCTGTGGAAGACGTGCCAGGATTTCTGTGGAAAATGGACTCTGCTTCTAGAAGATGTGACCTGCCTCGTTGAATTGCCATAATGTTGTTCTTCTCATGCCATCACCCCTTTGCCCCAGATTATAGGTATAGAGGCCATAGGATAGAGCAATGTTCAAAGCACACCCAGGGAAGAAGGGGTGGGAGGAAAGAGGAGAGAGAGAGAGAGAAAGGGAGAGAGAGAGAGAGAGAGAGAGAGAGAGAGAGAGAGAGAGAGAGAGAGAGAGAGAGAGAGAGAGATGGGGGCCTACCTTGGATCAAGGGCCTTGGGTCCATTTAGGCAGAGGCAGGGAAACCAAGTTTCTAAAGGTAAAGAAGTCCCTGGTTCTTAGGAATGATCATTCAGAATCATTCCCTTGCAAGCCAGAGCATGAAGGAAATAATTCATCAGTCCAGGGAGAATTCCCTGAACTGAGTCTCGGGCTAAGGGTTTTAGGGTTGGGGGGAATAAGGGAAGAGGGGCAGGAAGGGGTTAACTGATACACCAGCAAGGGACATTTCACATTCCTTGGCGGGAACCCCTGGAACCGAGAAAACCGGATTTCCAGGGATTTCCCAAGAAGGGAAACCCTGTCTGGTTGATTCTGGAGCGGGGGTTAGTCTATCGCCATAGAGAAATATAGTAAGCAGAGGAAAAAAAGGCAAGGGGAACGGGCTACTGGTATAGAAACGAATGAGCGGGAGAAGGCATGAATTCTGTGGAACTGCAGCTCGGGTAAGAGGTAGCGAGAGGAGTCGCTACCCTAGGCTGCTTTATGCGAGTCTCTGGAACTGAGAGTCTGGTAGGAGGGGTGGATTTGTACCGCTAGTGCTGCTGGAAGGCTGGACGCCTCTCTGGAACCCAATTCGGTTAGAGATTTCGAATTTCCCGGGGAAGGGCTATGGTTCTTTTTGGTTGGGGCGGTCTACTCAGCCAATTCATTGTAATAGGCCCCGCATTGTGCGCCCCCGTCTGGCCATAATTAATGAGTCATTGATAGATGGTGGGGGCGCTGACTGGTTAAAATGCGCAGACAGGGTTATCTTCGCACTCCTGCTGTTTTATGGAGTCTCCGTGGAAATGAACTGCCACAGCTGACTAGATATTTATTTATTTATTTATTTTTCAGATTTATATACCACTCCTACTTCCCAAACGAGAACTCAGGGCGGTACACATAAAAATTAAAAGACTAAAAAGGTGGCAAAGATAGGGGCAATCACAATGGCCATCCAAACACATACGAGTATGAGTATGAGTAAGCCGGGGCAAAGAGAAAAAAAAGAAATTGTTGAAGGCGTCCCTGAAAAGCAAGGTCTTTAAGCCTTTCTTAAAAGACGCCAACGACGGGGCCTGCCGTAGTTCGCTCGGTAAGCTGTTCCAAATGGACAGCCCCACCACCGAGAAGGCCCACCCACGAGTACTCGTTTTGCGGGCCTCCCTCGGAGGGACGGTCTGGAGCGAAAGGGCCAATGATGAACGGGTGGTTCGGGCCAGATCTAATTGTCGGAGGAGACGCTCTGCCAAATAATCAGGGGCCAAGCCATGGAGGGTTTTGTAAACCAAAACCAGCATCTTAAACCTTATTCGGGAGGCAACGGGCAACGAGTGAAGGCGAGCCAGGATGGGGGTGCAAAATGACGCGCACCTACCACCAACCTGGCTGCCGCATTCTGGACCCGCTGCAGTGTCCGAACAAGGTTCAAGGGAAGCCCCATGTAGAGAGTGTTGCAATGATCCAGCCTCGACATGACCAGTGCCTGTACCACTGTCCTCGGGGAGCTCTCGTCAAGGTACGGGCGAATCTGGGCGATAAGCCTTAGATGGTAAAAGGCCGACCTGGTCACGGCTGACACCTGGGACTCCAGGGTCAGATCCGGATCCAGGACGACGCCCAGATTCCTCACTCTTTGCGCCAGCTGGAGGGCGGACCCGCCCAGACTGGGAAGAGGGCCACAGTACCCATCCGGGCCGCCCCCGAAGAACAGAACCTCGGTCTTTCCAGGGTTGAGCCTGAGTCTGTGAGTCCTGGTCCAATTCAAAACTGCGGCCAGGCAGCGATCAAGGGTCTCGACGGCCTCCACTGCACAGGTGGAAAAGGAGAGATAGAGCTGCGTGTCATCAGCGTACTGATGACAGCAGACTCCAAAACTCCGGATGATCTCGGCCAGCGGCTTCATATAGATGTTAAAGAGCATTGGGGAGAGGGACGACCCCTGAGGCACCCCACAAGAGAGTGTCCAGGGAGCCGACAACTCACTCCCCCAAGCTCACTCGCTGGGTGCGACCCTCAAGGAAGGAACGGAGCCAGCCAAAGGCCAGACCTCCGATCCCCACCTCCGAGAGCCGCCCCAGCAGGATACTGTGGTCGACGGTATCAAAAGCCGCTGACAGGTCTAGAAGGACCAGCAGGGTAGAGCAACCCCTGTCAGCCCTCCTCAACAGATCATCGTGCAGAGCGACCAGAGCCGTCTCAATCCCATGACACGGCCTAAACCCAGATTGGAAAGGGTCCAGCACATGGTTCTCCTCCAGGAACGACCGGAGACGCAGGGCGGCAACCCGCTCAATCACCTTGCCCATAAAGGGAACATTGGCTATGGGACGGTAGTTGGACATATCGTCCACAGCCAAGCCAGATCTTTTAATAATGGGCTTCACCACTGTCTCCTTCAGCAGACTGGGAAAAATCCCGTCCCTGAAGGAGGCCGAGGCAATTAGCGAAGCCCATTTTGGCATGCTCACCCCTGCGATCTTGATCAACCAGGACGGGCAAGGGTCGAACGGAGAAGCCGCAGACCTGCAATGTCCCAGGGCCCTGGAGGCCTCCTCAGATGTAACAGACCCGAACTCAACAAACCGGGGGGACCGAGGCGGCCCAGTATCAGCCACACCGGGGACTGGATCAGGGCAACCGGCGTCCAGCTCAGGGCGGATGGCCTCTATCTTAGATTTTAAAAAGGCTGCGAACGACTCACTAGTGAAATCACTAGGAGGAGGCCCAGACGGACCAGGATTGGTAAGGTCTCGAACCATCCGGAACAACTCCGCGTGGCTATTCGAGGCCTCACCAATTCTCAGGGCAACGAAAGATCTCCTAGCTGCCCTTATCACTCGAGAGTAGCGACTGGTCAACGCCTTAACCGCAGCCCAATTCAAAGCCATCCGAGCGTTCCGCCATCTGCTCTCTAGCCTTCTCCGTTCCTGCTTCATTGCCCGCAGCTCCTCGGTAAACCAAGGAGAAGAGCGGGCTCGGCACCGGATCAGGCGCTTGGGGGCGATCAGATCGGCTGCCCCGGTCACTTCCTCAAACCACCTTTTGACCAGGGAGTCGACCGGATCGTCATCCAGACCGTCTGGTAGAACTCCCAGGGCCTCCGAAAACCGTGCAGGGTCCAGGAGCCCCCGGGGGCGGGCCCAGATGGAAGGGCCCTGCCCCCCGTGGGGTGGGGTGGTGATTGCCAGGGAGAAAGTCAGCAGATGATGATCTGACCATGACACAGGACGGACCAACAGGTTGCCGACCCCTAGATCAAAGCCCGTCGATGTGGAGGCAAAAACCAGGTCCAGGGTATGTCCTCCCTTGTGAGTGGGACCGATGACAAATTGGGACAGGTTCATGGAGGCCATGGACTCCATGAACTCCAGAGCTGCTCCCGACAGTCCAGCCCCGGCATGCACGTTGAAATCCCCCAACACCAAAAGGCGGGGGGATCTCACAAGTGCCGCCGAGATGAACTTGGAGAGCTCTGGAAGGGAGAGTGCAGGGTCGCGGGGAGCTCGGTACACAAGCACAATCCCAAACCTGTCCCTCTGTCCCACCACAAGGTGAAGGCATTCAAGCCCCGGGCTCACCAACATCGCGGATCTGCTGACATGAAAGGAGTCCCTCTAGGGAATTAGCAACCCCTCCCAATTTGGTATCATCTACAAATTTAATTAGCATACTCTCTATTCCTTCCTCCAAGTCTTTAATAAAGATATTGAACAGCACTGGACCCAGAGCAGAACCCTGGGGCACCCCACTGGTCACGTCTCTCCAAGCTGAAGAGAGGCCATTTATGATCACCCTTTGGGTGCGATCAGTCAACCAATTACAAATCCACCTAACAGTAGCACTATCTATCCCACTTTCTACTAACTTCTTAGCAAGAATACCATGGGGAACCTTATCGAAGGCCTTGCTAAAGTCCAGATAAGCAATATCCACAGCATTCCACTCATCCACCAGGCCTGTAATTCTATCAAAGAAAGAGATCAAATTAGTCTGGCATGACTTGTTTTTAAGAAACCCATGTTGACTTCTTGTAATGACAGCATTGTTTGTTAGATAATTGCAGACTGACTGCTTAATAATCTGCTCTAGGATCTTTCCTGGAATTGAAGTCAAGCTGACTGGGCGGTAATTATTTGGGTCCTCTTTTTTCCCCTTTTTGAAGATGGGGACAACATTAGCCCTCCTCCAATCGATGGGTACTTCTCCTGTCTTCCAGGACTTCTCAAAGATTATTGCCAATGGTTTTGAAATGACTTCTGCCAGTTCTTTTAATATCCTTGGGTGTAATTCATCTGGCCCAGGAGACTTAAATTCATTTAATGTTTCCAGGTGTTCCTGTACTAGATCTCTACCTATTCTATGTTGCAATTCCCATCCTACCTCATCTACTCTTTGTCCCAGCGGATCCCTTTCTTCCTTTTTGGAGAAAATGGAGGAAAAGAAGGTGTTGAGTAGTTCTGCCTTTTCCTTGTCTCCTGTTAGTAACTGGTTATCATCGCCACACATAGAGCCTATCATTTCCTTATTTTTCCTTTTGCTGCGGACATAACTAAGGGTATTTGTACACGACCCCTAAACTCCGCAGCAAATGGCTGCCAGCTCCGGAGCTTACAATTGTTTCCCCACCAGCTCTGGAGTTTGCAGGAAATTAAGTGCGACCACACCCACCTAAGCGCGTCCCAGCGCACTTTTCTTGTACCTGCTCTTGGAGGGTGAAAATCCCCAGGTCCGGATTTAATCTGGTGAGTGCGGGGCTCTCCTCGCTTCTGTCTTTTTTTTTTTTGCCTCTCGCCCCTTTAAGAGAAGGGGCGGGAGGCAAAAAAAAAAAAAAAAAAAAGAAGAGAAGGAATCAGGACGGACGACGGGGCTCCGGGCGGCTTCGGAGGTGAGCCTGCATTTTTTCCTCTCTTTCTTCCTCCCTCCCCTCACGCAGACAGGAGCAAGGAAGTGCGGAGGGGTGGGGACGCAGGAAGAGCAACGAACCCCCAAGATCCCTGGTCCGAATTTAAGTGGCCAGCGGATCTTAGGGGTCATGTGAAAAGGCCCTAAATATGAGGGAAGCTACCCTGAAGGGGTTGAAGGTGGGAGAGTGACACCTGAACGGCAAGAGAGAGAAAGGGATGAGTGGTTGGAGAAGCAGAAGAGGAGGGAGGAGCGTAGAGCTGCCCAGGACAGAGAGGCTCTGGAACGGGAAATGCTATGGAAGCAATTCAAGGATTCCCTGAAGATTCTGGAAAGGGAAAAGGAGGAGGGTGAAGCCAAGACCCTGGTTAAAGAGGAAAAAGAGCCAGAAACGGCAGGAAAACCTAGCCAATCAACAGTAGTGGAGGTGGGGTTTGGACAATGTAAAAAGGGAACACCACATGTCTTGCCCCTGAAAGGAATGTGAATTTTGGGGTCCGTTGCCGGCGAGCTAGAGCTTTGCAGAATGCAATGAGCAGTCTGAGTCTTTGCAGACAGAAAAGAGATTTATTGGTTGTCAACCAAGGGAGCCCCCACTCAATGGAAAATCGGGTGGGAAGTCCACCCAAGAAACGAAAGGTGATATATTTTATAGGGCTTTTCCAGCTCCTTTTTTCCTCCGCCCATCCGAACTTACGTCATGCATATTTGTTACATACATCAAACATTAATTGACATCTTTGGTCATTTATTTTGTATTCCTGACACCAATTAAATGTATTCCTGGGTTCTTAATTGCTGTGGTGTTTGATCTGACTTACACGGGCCAGGACTACCTGTGTCCTTGGCTGCTGACAGGTGATGCATGCCAGTTGCTACAGGCGGCTGAGCTCTCAAGATAAGGTTTTCTTGGCTGGCTTAGCTATATGTAATTAACTATAAAGCATCAAAGCTACCAAAATAATTAGGTCCTGGAATCTTATTGCTGGCTCAGCCAATTCTATAACGGAAGTTCCTGCTTCATGCCGGAAAAGCTTGACCAGTATATGTTTGCAGGGCAAAGATATACATGTGGATACAATTGGAGTGCTTATTAATAATTCTACTTCTAAATATATATAACTTGTGTGGATTATATTGTGCAGGGTATCACTTGGGATATGCTGGGGGTTACTAAAATAGCTATATATGCCCGAACCATACCCTTCACTACCCCCTGACGTGTTCTGGAAATTTACGCCAGTAAATTATCCAGAGGCTGTTCCTCTCGGCTCCTGTGATAGGTGTGCAAGGGACAAATAAACATATCAAAGGTGTATGTACAAAAGCGGGAATATTGCTTGATCTTCCCTTCTTACCATTCCCTCGGGGAGGGGTTCTTCATCATGGCTCAGGGAGTGATTGTTTAGTGTTCATGACGAGAGTTTAGGCAGTGCTGCCAGGAAAACTTTTCCAGCCCTCTTTTCTCAAAGGGCTTATAGGCACAGTTAAAAAAAAATGAATTATCACAAAATGATTTGTGGCGTCTCATGGTGGGGGACGCATTTGAACAGGTGAATGACAAAGAAATACCCCTTAATTCACTAGGGCACTTTCTATAGTCAAATGTTAAGTTAACAGATGAAGTGTTGCAATGCCTGGGATGTATAAAGTCCCTCTGGTCAGACCCATAGACTTGCAATGGAAGGAAGCGTTCCACGGACCACAGCATTGTAATTTCCCCTTTTGGAGGATTGTCATGTGGTCACAGCAGCTTCTAAGGTAGGCTCCTAGGGCATGTTATTTGCCTCTCAGGGATACCAAATTCTCAACGTTTAAAGGGGCTGACACAAGAAATTATGGGAACATTGTAATAAAGTTTGCAACCTCAGGCTCATTGTTTGGTACACCGCGCCTTAATTTGTGGCAGCTAGGCTGGAAAGCTTCGAAGTTTTCCTGTGCTTGGTCGAGTGAATTGTTGCCAGCATACTCCTTTGGCTGACATAGTGGCTTTAGACTGACTGAGTAGCCAGCCTTGAAATATGATTGTCCACACTGTCATTTTGCATAAAGAATACATAGGCTTTGGCACTTGGTTTCATAAGGACCAACAATATGGCTATCAACCCTTTTGAATGTGTGGTGTGTATAAAACCCAGATTGTAGCAGGCTGTACAGAATTACCCAGTTGTTTTTGCATACAGGCTAGCCCAGATGATAGACATTAGCTTAGAAAAACCAATTTTTAGCCATAAACCATAATCAATAGTTATAGTCCCATGGTAGAGTCAAGGACGAGCTATTGAAATCAAGGCAGAGATGTCTCTATAGCTGACAGTTCACATACAAATTCAGCCCTGTAAATATGGGGCAAAAATTAGTTCATCATTGTCTTTGGTGAAGAAAATAATGTAGACAGCTATTCTGGAAAGCCATTGCTTTGTGGTATAAAGTCTCGCGAACACCCATGGGTGCCAAAATTTCTCTCATTCAATGCAAATTGCATAGAAAGGCAAGTCATAGTCTCTGGCACTCAATGTTTGTGAGTAAAAAGCATTTTCAGTGGCAAAGCATGATCATTACACGAAGTATGAAAGGCACATCCAGAGAGGCACTTCAGCAAGAATTTTCACAATGGCTAACAATAATAGACAATGAACAATATCATAAACAGTGATCAATACTTAACGTCCCTTTGCAAGGCTTCAAAGGCCGCAGGGCATTTTCTTGCCAGATCGAGCCCAGGGTAATGTGCACGCACATCGGCGAAGGTCTGAAAGCAGTGATGACTCCATCAGATTTAAACCCCGCCAAGTGTCTGTCCCGGCGAAAAAAAGGGGTTAAATTGCGGGCGCGAAGTCTGTTGGCCGCAATCCAAAACAAGCGTCAGTGGCCGCTAAGCTCCGTCTCCCCCCTCAGAGACAGACAGAGAGAAAAGAAAAAAAAGAAAAGAAAAGAAGGCAGGCAGACAGGATGTTAACCCGTCAACCTGATGTGCAGGGGGAAATCAGCAGACGGCAGTGGGGCTCTCCGAAGTGCCAAATGCAAGGCGCCCCCAGGAACAGGTGTGGTGACCACAGGTCAGGTTCACTTTGCCGTCCTCCGTCCAGGGTGAAGTCATCTAAGGCATGAGGCAATCTACTGCAGTGGGCAGAAGGCGTCACCGGTCAGGCCTCTCTCCCTCTCGGTCGTGGGGTGTGGTCCACGCTGGGTGAAGGGGCTGGCATCGCTGGGTACAGGGGTCCACCTTGATCGAACTCGCGGAGCGAAGTCATCGCGAAGATGGCATCAAAAGCGGGTGAGGGGTGGCCTCATGGAGCACAGGAGAGTTCCCATTGACAGTATCTACGAGTGGTGCTGTCGGTCGGCCAAACCCGATCGACTCCAGGACCCAGAAATAAGGAGCAGATAGGCTGCTCTCCCAGTGCGAAAATCCCTGCCTTTAGGGTGTATCTGGGCAAAAAGAAAGAACACACACACGGACACAAACAGACAAACACAGAACACAAACACACACAAAATGGCCCCTTCGCCGTCCTTGTGCTGCAGGGCAAGGTGGCACAGTCTATCTGACAGTCTTGAAAAGGAAAAAATGTCATAAAAGGCAGAATGGGGCTTTCCTCTTCGTAAAACCAGGATGTGAAGTAGGGGGGCAAAGTCTATGGTGGGGACACATCTGCACATCAGTAGTTATGCACAAGTTCAGCTGGCCCCGATGGGTGCTTGCAAGATGAGTCCGCAGGACCTCACAAGCTAGATGCTCAGGTGTCCCCAATCAACCACCTGGGACAGATCCCATCCCCTAGTCAAATTGCTCTTCTGCCTGGGAATAACAAAAAGGTGTAACTAGCAAAATGTCCATGGAATGTAAAGTAAACTCTTAGTATGAACCAGGTGGTCCCGGTGGGGAGTTGGGGCTGGTGTGTAAAGTCACGGAAAAGTTCAGGCAGATACATGAGTTGAAAAAAAAAATCGGAACAGCTAGTATAGTTAGATTACCATTAAGTCACCAAGCGCCTGGCGTATGCCCATTTGGAAGTCTTGCAACAGGAAATCTAAACCCGCCTCCGTCAGGTGGGTCCCGTCACTTCTGAATAGGTAAGGCCGAGAGAGTGTCAAAGCTGGGTGGGCAATCACAAAGCTAGAATTTTCGCGCATAGCTGCCGCTACCGCACGATTCAAGCCTGTCCTAGCCCTCTCTATTCTGAGTGGATCAACTGCCCCTCGCCAGATCAGGCGGGGTATGATAGAAGACCAAATGATTCGTGTATGTGGGTACAGTTGCTTAAAAGTACGCAAATCAGCAATAATATGTAGAGCCAGGACTGAGCCTTCCGTCTGAGCAAGATAAGGAGCTTGAGCAGTTCCTGGACAGAGCGGAAGAGACTATCCAGGTCCAAGAAGAGACAGGGCACACTTCAGAGGAGGAAGTCACTCCCCCAACTCAGGAGGTGGATGGGTGGAGGAATGTGACTCAAAGGAGTAGAAGGCCAAGGCATCGCTCAGAGAGTCTCATCTTGCACAATCAATTTGAAGCTCTTTCCCTCAGCACACCTCATGAGGCACACATAGAGGAAGAAGTGGTTCCACCGGAGGATCTCTCCCTCATCACTATTGATGAGATACAAGATCAGGTACATGTTGATGAGCAGGCTGCAGGAGAGAAGCTCATTGTGCTAGGGGATTCTATCATTAGAAATACGGAGGGATGGATTTGTGAGGAGCATGATAACCGGATGGTCACTTGCCTGCCGGGTGCAAAGGTTGCAGACATCACCAGAAATATAGATAGCTTGTTAGAGAGAACTGGGAAGGAGCCAGTGGTCATGGTACACGTCGGTACCAATGATGTCGGGAAGGCCAAGCGGTCAGTCTTGGAAGCCAAATTCAGGTTGCTAGGTAGAAGATTGAAGTCCCGGGCTTCCAAGGTAGCATTTTCAGAAGTGCTACCTGTTCCTCGTGCAGGTCCCGCCAGGCAGGCAGAACTCAGAAGCCTCAATGCGTGGATGAGGCGATGGTGTCGAGAGGAGGGCTTTAGATTTGTCAGGAACTGGAGAACATTTTGGGACAAGCCAAACCTGTTCAGGAGGGATGGGTTGCACTTGAATCATGATGGGACCAGATTGCTGGCACTCAACCTCAAAAAGGCAGCAGAGCAGCTTTTAAACTGATAACTGGGGAAAGCCGACAGGAGCTGTGTGGCATCCGGTTCGAACACCTCATCCTCGGGAATGAGGTTGGAGAGGGTAGAGAATCACATAGAGATGACATAGCAAGTATTAACACTGGCAGAATAGCGGAATGTGACAGTTCGTCTACTGAAAATAAAAGCTGTGGGGGAGAAGAACAAGGCAGCAGCTGTTGCGGGACCCACTGTACAGGTGCTTCTACGCCAATGCTCGAAGCCTCCGAGCAAAGATGGGAGAACTTGAACATCTGGCAGCTAGGGATAACATTGATATAATAGCCATAACAGAAACCTGGTGGAATGTGGAGAACCAGTGGGACACAGCAATCCCAGGCTATAAACTCTATAGAAGGGATAGAGAGGGGGCGGGTTGGAGGAGGAGTGGCCATCTATGTCAAAGAAGGCGTAAAATCCAGCAGAATGGAGATTGACAGAGGGTCTGACTCCACCATAGAATCACTGTGGGTTAAACTACCAGGTCCAAAGAGTGATGTGATAGTTGGAGTATTCTATCGTCCACCAGATCAAAAACTTGAGGGGGACCTTGAAATGAGGAGAGAAATCATGGAGGTGGCTAAGAGGGATAGGATAGTAATCATGGGGGACTTTAATTATCCCCACATTGACTGGGCCAATGCGAGCTCTGGGCAAGAAAGAGAAACTGGGTTTCTCGACTTGCTGAATGACTGTGCCTTAGAGCAACTTGTCATGGAGCCCACCCGAGAACAGGCAACTCTAGATCTAATATTGTGTGATACTCAGGACCTGGTCAGGGATGTGAATGTCACTGAGCCTCTGGGGGAACAGTGACCATGCTGCAATTACCTTTGCCATGCATGTCGGAGGAAGAGTGTCAACCAAATCAGACATAAAAACCCTTGATTTTCGAAGGGCAAACTTCTCTCAGATGAGGAAACTAGTTAGAGAGAAACTGAAGGGGAGGGTTAGAAGAATCCAATCTCTTCAGAGTGCATGGAGTCTGTTTAAAACAACAATAATAGAGGCCCAGCACAAGTGCATACCACAAAGAAAGAAGAGCTCATTTAAGTCCAAGAGGACACCGGCATGGTTAACGAGTGGAGTTAGAGAGGCTCTAAAGCACAAGGAGAGGTCCTTCTGTAAATGGAAATCCTCCCAAACGAGGAAAATAAAAAGGAACACAAACTCTGGCAAAAGAAATGTAAAAAGATGATAAGGGAGGCAAAGAAAGACTTTGAGGAACGAATGGCTAGCAATATAAAGGGTAATAATAAAAGCTTCTTTAAATATGTTAGAAGTAGAAAACCTGCCAGAGAACCAATTGGGCCTCTGGATGGTGAGGGAGGAAAAGGGGAGGTTAAGGAGGACTTGGACATTGCAGAGAAATTGAACGAGTTCTTTGCGTCTGTCTTCACGACAGAGGACCTTGAGCGGATTCCGCTGCCTGAGCCACCCCTCTTGACTAAAGAATTAAATCAAATACAGGTTAAAAGAGAGGAGGTTTTAGGACTAATTGATAAATTGAGGATTAACAAGTCACCGGGCCCAGATGGCATCCACCCAAGGGTTATTAGGGAACTGAGAAATGAAATTGCAGATCTCTTATATATGCAACTTGTCTCTTAAAACGGCCACAGTGCCGGAGGACTGGAGGATAGCAGATGTCACACCAATTTTTAAAAAAGGAAGGAGGGGGACCCAGGAAACTACAGGCCGTTAGCCTTACATCTGTCCCAGGGAAGATGGTGGAAGGCCTCATCCAAGAGAAAATCTTAAAACACATAAAAGAACAAACCTTGCTGAGAGAAAATCAGCATGGCTTCTGTAAGGGTAAATCTTGTCTTACAAACCTTTTAGAATTTTTTGAAAAAGTCAACAGGCACGTGGATTTGGGTGAACCGGTGGATATAGTCTATCTGGATTTTCAAAAGGCTTTTGACACAGTCCCTCACCAAAGGCTGCTGAGAAAATTGCATAGTCAGGGGATAAGAGGGCAGGTCCTCTTATGGATTGAGAACTGGTTGAGATCCCGGAAACAAAGAGTAGGTGTCAATGGGAAATTTTCACAATGGAGAGAAGTGAAAAGCGGTGTGCCCCAGGGCTCGGTCCTGGGACCGGTGCTTTTCAATCTGTTCATAAATGACCTGGAGACAGGGATAAACAGTGTGGTGGCCAAGATTGCAGATGACACAAAACTTTTCCGTGTGGTAAAAACCAGAGAAGATTGTGAAGAGCTCCAGAAGGATCTCTCCAAACTGGGGAGTGGGCTGAGAAATGGCAAATGCGTTTTAATGTAACCAAATGTAAAGTAATGCATATTGGGGCAAAAAAATCCAAACTTCATCTATCAACTCATGGGCTCTGAGTTATCCGTGACGGATCAGGAAAGAGATCTTGGTGTGTTGGTGGACAGCTCCATGAAGGTGTCTCCCCAATGTGTGGCAGCAGTGAAGAAGGCCAATTCCATGCTAGGGATTATCAAAAAGGGGATTGAAAATAAAACAGCCAACATTATAATGCCGTTATACAAAACAATAGTAAGGCCCCACCTGGAGTATTGTGTACAATTCTGGTCACCGCATCTCAAGAAAGACATAGTGGAACTGGAAAAGGTGCAGAAGAGAGCGACTAAAATGATTACTGGGCTGGGGCACCTCCCTTATGAAGAAAGGCTAAAACATTTGGGCCTCTTTAGTCTGGAAAAAGGCGCTTGAGGGGGATATGATTGAGACATACAAAATAATGCAGGGTATGAGTAAAGTGGATAGAGGGAAGCTCTTCTCCCTCTCTCAAAATACCAGAACTAGGGGACATACACTCAAATTGAGTGCTGGGAGAGTAAGAACTGACAAAAGAAAATATTTTTTCACCCAGCGCGTTGTAAGTCTATGGAACTCCCTGCCACAGGATGTGGTGATGGCATCTGGCCTGGATGCCTTCAAAAGGGGATTGGACAGATTCCTAGAGGAAAAGTCCATCACGGGTTACAAACCATGATGGAGATATGTAATCTCTAGGCTTTAAACCAGGGTAGTTCAAGGGCCAGATGCAGGGGAGTGGTATCAGGAGACAGATATCTAGTCTCATGCGCTCCCAAACACATCTGGTGGGGCCGCTGTGAGATACAGGAAGCTGGACTAGATGGGCCTTTGGCCTGATCCAGCATGGCTCTTCTTATGTTCTTATGTTCTTATGATCATTTCCGCCCAGATGAATGAGCAAAACATCAATATTACATTCAGAAGCCAAAAGAGTAGCAGTTTCAAAGAATGCAGCCCAGGACATCCCTCGTATTCCTTTCCAAATCAGTCTAACGCGGCGTCCAAGGCAGAGGTTAGCGCCCCAAGCTGAGAGACGCGCGTAACGGGAGGCCCAAAAAATGAAACTGTGGCCTATAATTACAACACGGCGGGGCGTACAATGGAACGGCCGTAAAATAATCGAAGCATTGTGCCCTCTGGGGTCTAGGATCGGGGGTACAAATTGCGGAGAGGGTTGTGCAACAGACGTGCTGGGCAAAGCAGAGTCTCCCTCCTCTGGGGTCTGGGGTTGCTGGCTAGGAGTTGCACACTGAGGTACAATTGGGGAAGCCATAGACACAACCACAGAGAGACAGAGAAGAGCTTATTGTAGTTTGAAGAGGTCTAAAGTAAATAGCTCCCAAGTTACTGCGAGTCTATGTCCGGCTAATGTCCTGCTTGGAAAAGAAGGGGTTAAACTTCAGGCGGAAATATTCAGGGCAAGTAGGATTCTGGGAGAAGGAAGCTGAAGAAACTCCACCCCTCTGAAAATCAATGGCAATGGCCGCTGGTGAGGGAGAAGAAAATAAAGCAAGGCACCCTCTCTTGCTCCTCTGGGTTCTGAGGGGACACGCTAGGAAATTCAAGGAGCCTTAATGGGTCTCATCAGCGGAGGTGGTCACTGGAAATATCTCACCCTGCGGCGAATTGTCCCGCAGCGAATAGGCTGGAAATTCTCAGGGCTCCTCCTCTTTCCGGACTGTCGCCTTCCGAAGGGGTCGGAATGCTTGAAGCAGCCTCAGGTTCTAAAACTGGTGATGATGCGGGTGAGTTAAACAAATAATACAAATGTGGAAAAATGCACAGTCCTCTATGTCTCTCTTCCCAACAAAGTCAGCAGGATTCCAATGTTGAAATCAGGCTGGATAGTTCGGCATTGATCACAGTCCCAAGGTCAATGAATTTCAATGGAGAGTGTCTGTTAGAGGCGTTTTGAAAGATAGTATATGAAAAGGGCTTTCCCTGTCCTGTGATTAGAAATGAGGGCATGTGGTGTTGGTAAAACTGGGAGGGCATTCCTGTGTTGAGGTGAGATTCATTTCCTAGCTACAAAAGGCAGCAGCGTCTATGAGGCTTGGGAGAAAAAAAATGAAGACTAGGCTGTGTTTCAGCATGCCTCAAATTCCTCTGGGAGGGGGAGGGAGTTGTTATCTTAGCTTGCCCTGCAAGGGGGGGGCGAGAGCAGAAAAAGAAAGGCGGGGCCGTGGACTTTTGAATTCCCCCGCAGGCTGCATTACACAGCCTGAGGCAAGCAGATAATCTCCTTTAATTACTCTGTAATGAATTAGGTGTAAAAAGCACTGAGACAACGAAGGCTACCCACTATTCCTGTGGCTTTCGATTTTGTTGTCTGCTTAAGCCTAATTGGAGAAGCGTGGCTTTTGTAATGAATAAGCAAAGCTTCTTAAAGTGCAGAGTGTTAAACCCTTTGTGATTGCAACGCCTTAAAAAAATGTTTGCAAGGCAACAGAGGAGTGAGGAGTGAGGCATCTCCCCCTCTTTCCGTCCTCTGTCTGTCTATGGCCACAAAGGGAAAGCCAGCGTTGTCAGAGGCTGCCAATAAAAGTTATTACATTGCTTGTCCACCCCATCCGGGAGGAGGGAAAAATCTTAGGTGGACGTGTAAAATTTCTCTCTCTCTCTCTCTTTCTCTGTACGTGCTCATGTAGTCACTCCCTGCTATTGATTATTTCAAGTTCAGAGACAACATCTCCGTCACCTGCCTCTTGTTGGTGATACAATATCTAAATTCAAGCAGGCAGGCAACGTCTGTACGGGGAGAAAATACCTTCTGAATGCTTGAATTAAGCGATGCAGAGGTATACAGACAGCCTGCCCCCCCCCGTTCCTTCCTTGCCTCAGGTTCCTCCCTGCTCATATTCATCTCTGTCTTGCTTTCCCTGTCTATCACACTTCCTTTATCCATCTCTCTCTGTCTATATTCCTTCAATTCCCTTTCACCTATGCCTGTCTTCCTTCCATCATCTTTCGGGTTTATAAAACCAGTTTAAAAGAAAGGGGTGGACGTTTTCACCCTATAAGTCCTACCTAGTCTTGCTAAAAATGCATTACTCAGATACCCTATGATGTTTTCTTTGTAAAATGTCCCTTTAGCTGGTAAATTTCGTTGTGTAATAGGCCAGTCTCAGTTACACAACATGCGTGGGATGTTGTTTTTTCCCATACTTCCCCTGGTGCTATCAAAATTGCTGGCGGGGTCTTCTAGTTGGCAGAGGTTTTAGTCTCTATATTAATTAACTAATCACGTCCTTGTAAATTCACACGCCTCTGGCTAGCAGGTCATAATTGGTCTGTCCTCCTTGAGGGCTAGAATCTTAATTTGGGATGGTAAAGTCCTGCCTTTTCTTAGTCAGAGGGGTTCTTCTTAAAGGTTACATTCGTTTCTGTTTCACTTAATACCAAAGTCATTTTTCCTGGTGGCTGAATTCCAATCTTGCCACGAAGCACATCAAAAAGGGGTGTATGATTTGCTTTGGTCTGTCCCCATTTTATATGTTCTCTATGTGTGCCTATGATTTCTCCCACACAAATACCAAACGGAATCGCTCCTAATTAATCACACCATACACACAACACGTGATACTGACGCGGCCTAAGTAGGTCGCCCTGGTTTAGAAATCGCGCGTCCAGACTCAGGTCGCCAAGGGGTATGTCCTAGTGATCACCCCGGCTCATCCATACACATCAATCACTGATTCCGTTTGATTCACACAAATCACCCGACTTTTCCCGGCCTCCCAACGTAACTGCGATCCCACTACCTAGGGAAAAATCTTATTAACTATCTAAAGTCAAACGGAGGTGGTGGTGCTCCGTTGGTAATAATTTGGGGCAAAGATTGCCAGTCTTTGCCCCTGCTTAGGCACAGAGAATGGCCATTCCTCTGCTGTTACGTAGGGTATAGAGGCACAGCCCCTTACCTTGAAAAACACACATACACAAAGCTTCCTTTACACAAAATTCAAAAGTGGAATCACCATCCCACATACCCACACATTAATATATCTCTATAAACCTTCTCAGGATGCTGGGGGCGAATCCTAGGGATGTTGGATTTTGCAAAAATCCTCTCCTCCCTTGGGGATTTCAGGGTCTCCTTGCCCATTAATTTCCCCTGATTCTTGGGATGTTAGGGTCGTGTCCAACCCTTCTCCTCCCCGTACCCCCCCCCAGGGGATGTTGGACCCGCAATCCTCTCCTCTCCGTAGAGATGTTGGACTCAAATCCTCTCCTCCCCTATTACAACCAGTTGTTTTCTCCTTACCAGATTTCTTCTGCGCAGTCTTTCCCAGTTCCTTCCCCTTCTGCCGGCATCGGTTTTCTCTCAGGTACGGTATCTCATTCAGTGCTGACAGAGCGATTCTCCTCACAAGTTGGAGGGTCCGGACTAGAATCAGTCTGTAATCATCACGAACTTCTTACCGTGACTTGAGTCAGACTCTGCAAGCCTCTTAGCAGCGGCAGGTCCCCGGCATCTCCACCAAATGAAAGGAATGTGAATTTTGGGGTCCGTTGCCGGCGAGCTAGAGCTTTGCAGAATGCAATGAGCAGTCTGAGTCTTTGCAGACAGAAAAGAGATTTATTGGTTGTCAACCAAGGGAGCCCCCACTCAATGGAAAATCGGGTGGGAAGTCCACCCAAGAAACGAAAGGTGATATATTTTATAGGGCTTTTCCAGCTCCTTTTTTCCTCCGCCCATCCGAACTTACGTCATGCATATTTGTTACATACATCAAACATTAATTGACATCTTTGGTCATTTATTTTGTATTCCTGACACCAATTAAATGTATTCCTGGGTTCTTAATTGCTGTGGTGTTTGATCTGACTTACACGGGCCAGGACTACCTGTGTCCTTGGCTGCTGACAGGTGATGCATGCCAGTTGCTACAGGCGGCTGAGCTCTCAAGATAAGGTTTTCTTGGCTGGCTTAGCTATATGTAATTAACTATAAAGCATCAAAGCTACCAAAATAATTAGGTCCTGGAATCTTATTGCTGGCTCAGCCAATTCTATAACGGAAGTTCCTGCTTCATGCCGGAAAAGCTTGACCAGTATATGTTTGCAGGGCAAAGATATACATGTGGATACAATTGGAGTGCTTATTAATAATTCTACTTCTAAATATATATAACTTGTGTGGATTATATTGTGCAGGGTATCACTTGGGATATGCTGGGGGTTACTAAAATAGCTATATATGCCCGAACCATACCCTTCACCCCCAGACTGGGAATGGGTTTGGATGGAGAACCCATGGACTGGACATTGGGAACAGATGATGATGCCTAAGCCAGAGGCTGAAAGCTATAGAAGACATGCCCATCGCCAGCGCTGTTCATATTGGGGTGAACGGGAGGCTCGTGAGTATAACCGGAAAAGAAAGGAGATCTGTAAAGAGTTGGCTTGGGAACAATGGCTAGCCAAGCTGGAGGAGGAGGAGGAAAGAACCGGGAGAATGTGCATCGGAAGGGGTGTGACATTGAAAGAAGATTATCCCTTCAGATCCCACCGCCAGAGACGTCCTGGGCCCAAACTCACTTCAGAGATTGGGGTGCCAGTGGGGGAACTGAGCCTCTTTGAGAAGGAGGCGAAGGAAAGTGGTGGAACCAAATCTCCCCGAGATTAGGAGGAGGGCTGGATTTCTCTGTGTTTACACTGTTGTATGAATCAAAGAATAATCCTTTTGTTACCGATGTTAAAGATGTTGGAACTGTTATAAAGAGTCGAGCCTCCTTGATTGTGGAAGAACAAAATAAAAGTCCAGTTTATTCTTTCAAAGACGTGACTTTACTGAAGCCTGAGAGGCAGGATGCCTGGGAAAAGGGAGAACTCTCACACTAAAGAAACCCTTTTTACTATCTTTAATCTCTCTGGCAAGTCTAAATTCGTTTTGTGCTTTAGCTTTTTTTACCATCCCCCTGCATATATTAGCTGTTTGTTTATATTCCTCTTTGGTGCATTTCCCATTTTTCCATTCTTTGTACTTGTTTTTCTTTATAGTTAGCTGAGTTGAAAGTTCTTTAGTAAACCATTGTGGTTTCTTTAGACCTCTCCCATTTTTTTCTTCTTCAGTTCTTGGGACAGTTCTAAAACTCCCATCCATCTTGCTCTTTCTTTCAGTGTTTCATATCACAGCCAATAATTCCCTAAGTTTACAAAAATTGGCTTTCTTAAACTCCCATCCATCTTGGTTTACTCCCTTCTCTTTCAGTGTTTCAGTCCATGGAATCACCCGGGCTTTCTCAGCCTGGAATATCCCCAGTTCCTCTAAGTTTACAAAACCTACCTTTTCCTGGCCTTTGGCGATCTTTAACTCCAGGATTCTTTTCTATCATTGTCAGTCACTGAGGTGCCATTAGGTTTTAACTTTGCTGTGTTATTTTTATTGGGTTTTTTTTTTTTTTTGTAATTTATGGCTAGATGGTACAGGAAATTGTAGATAAGGGTGTAAATTATAAATAAATAAATAAAATTTATCTGGTTTTATACTTGCAGTTACAATGGCTGCCAGTTCAATTCTGGGCCAAATTCAAGGTGACCTTTAAAGCCTTTCACACTGTGGTGTAGTGATAAATTTGGAAGTGCCAAATTTACTTAGTGCTATTGCCAGCTCCAAATCATTAGAGGAGTCCAAGGTTCAGGCCATTGGATGAGTTCTATCAAGGATAAAAAAGAAGGCCCTTTGTAAAGCCTGTGGCTCTTAATTACCTATTCAAGGCCAAATTAACCATAACAATATGAAAAGAGTGACTAATTGCATTCTGAGTGGGTTATGCTTCCTGAGAGGAAAGAAGAACTGAATGGGCACATTGTCCATGGGATTATTGCTGGGAAATAGAGATCACAGCAGAGAGAGCTCTTCCTTCCTAGGCTTGGTACTATTTTTTTAAATGGAAGAGGGTGGAGGTTTTTTTTTTTGTCGAGATAAATGGCCCCTTTATTCTATTATGTAACCCTAAGTAGGTTTTCAAATAACCTGAAGCAGCACTTGGTTTCTGGCATTTCAAGACAGTGATCAGGGATCAGCTTTAAATACATATCTGAGGGATGGGCATACAGCCAAATATGTTGGTGATGTAAGCAGAGTCCTGATACACACTCACTTTGTTGAATGAGTGTGTTGTTGTGGATACAGCGATATGGCTTTTCATAGCATTTTTAAAAATATTTTTTAAATTCTTATCCAAATTTTAGTAGATGTGGAATTTTCCCATTCCTTTTGCTATTCAATGCATCTAACCAATCAATCACATAACAATGTTCATGGTACATAACATTAGAGAGGGGATAAAAAGAGTCCCTGAGTAAAAAAGGGGGAGGGGAGGGGAAGGAACAGGGGAGATCAGCAAATATCCTTGCAATCATGTTTACTTTTGTTTTCTTTTGTTCCCTTATAGACACGAGGAAGATTAATGGGTTGAGCCAAAGACTTTGTGGAAAAGGTAGGTATCCTGTCCTGTTTGAGGAAGGAGACTGTAATCCATGAGTACTTGCCCTACAATAAATCTGTTGGTCTTTAGGGAGGATAGCATGCAGTGATAAATCAACATGCTTGTCTTTGAAAATTGTTCTAGGGATGGGTGGTCAGGTTAATTCTTACCCATGTCATTTTCGCATGGGTTCATCTATAAATTGCTTCCATCATCCCTCTATGTTGATATATGACTTGAAAATAACAGGAGATCAGGCCACACTTGTATATTCAAATATGCATGCTTGGGCCCATTTACTTGAAAGTAAAGTAAAAAAGCAAAGTGTGCTGCTTGTATATTGCCTCATGACACTTAAAGCATTCCCTGGGTGGTTTATTATTAATTATGCCGGCTACACATTGCTGCCACCTCAAGCTGGCTTCCTAGGATTTAACCTGGGTCCTTAGAGCTTCGGCTGCAGTACTATAGTTTAACGACTATATCACTTTGTAAAGTCAAAGACCTCTTGAAGGAGAAATTTGGCATTAAAATATTGTAAATAATAATAATAATAATAATAATAATAATAATAATAATAATAATAATAATAATAATAATAATAATAATAATAATAATAATAATAAATACACATGTCAAACATGCCTCAAAATAAACACTTGTATATGTATTTTATCCTAAAATATGCATTCCCAAAGGCATTTAGCATTCTTTCCTGAAGTAAAAGGAGCTGGTACCCCTGATTTCCATTGTCGCAATTGCCTTTCCTTCTGTTTCCCTATGCTCACAGATATGTTTGAAATACTTTGTAATCATTTCAGGCATCCATGAACCTTGGCCCCATAAATACAGGGTCCTATTGTAATCTTAATCTTGTGGGCTCATAGATGAGGATGAAAGCAGACTCTTGCTATTCTACAGCAACCAGAGAACACTGCATCCTGTGAATAAGTTTCAGCGTCTTGGCCTTGGCATCAGAGAGTTTATTCAGAGGAACTACTGTAGCTTAAAATCTTTAGGGGAAACCTTTCCTTCTGTTTCCCTATGCTCACAGATATGTTTGAAATACTGTAATCATGAGAGAGGGCCATCTTGGTGGCTGCTCCTAGGCTATGAAATTCCCCTCCAAGGGAGATTAGGCTGCCCCCCTCCGTTACTCTTCTGCCTGCAGCCAAATACATTTGTATTTAGACATTTGTGAGGGGGGTTGCTCTGGGCCTTCCTGGATGTGTCCCCAGCACTCAGGTGCCAGAGTGGTGCAGAGAAGGAAATGCAGGCTTAGGTAGGGGAGAGAAGCCAGGAGATGAGCCACATCCAAATGAAGAGGCAGAGGCAGAGGCAGGCAGAGCCCACTATAAAAGAGACATGAGAGAAAGTTCAAGGCCTTGTCTTCCACTATTAAAATCAGTATATTATATTTTACAGTATCTAACAATTGACGTATAACAGTATTTGAATCTGATGGCTGTCATGCAGTGGATTGTCCCCTCTTTCATAAGTTCTTGATAGTCACTGTCTAACAGGTTGTACAATGCTTAGACTTTAAGCTCTATAAAATAATAAATAATGATGATTTGCTAAATGTGATGATTGGCAAGCAACTGGCATAGACATGCTAGTTTCAATTGTGTCTGATCCATGCTAACGATACTGACCCCTGACATAAAATGTGCTGTAATTTTCATTATACAGTGTTCACATCAATTAAATGTTTTGTTCAAGTGTCTCTGTCAACACTGAAATCCCATTTAACTCTGTGGGACTGTCCTCTAAGTAAGCACTCCTACTGCCAAGGTCGATGTATACAGATTCCAATTTTTCCAGCCTTCACATCTCAACACTTTGAGATGTTTAAGGCTGAAAACTGGAAATGTTAATAAAAGTTTGAATATTTGTGAATACCCTTTTCAGCTTTAGAGATAACCATGAATAATGAAAATCATCCAGAAAGCAAGAGGATAGAAGGTTTCAAACCAGAGGCAAAGGAGCAGAAGATGAAGGTGGAGCCGGAGATGAAAGAGGAGAAAAATGAAAAAAGTGAGGGTCTTGTAGAGTTCTTCAGTTCTTACCAAGAGCTCTTCCAGTTTTTTTGCAATAACACAACCATTCACGGGGCCATCCGCCTAGTCTGTTCTAAGAAGAACAAGATGAAAACAGCCTTCTGGTCGGTCCTCTTCTTTTTCACCTTCAGCCTCATGTACTGGCAGTTTGGAATTATTTATAGAGAATACTTCAGCTTTCCTGTCAACCTGAACTTGAATCTCAACTCTGATAGGCTTACCTTCCCTGCTGTCACATTGTGTACACTCAATCCTTTTAGGTAAGCCTGGTGACATAGTTGAGTGGACTTTCATCTTGCATGCTCTCCTTTCCCGTGTATCCTCAAATCTGTGTGTTCTGTCAGTGTTTTAAATACATATATTAAGAGTTAAGGCTCAAGTATTAACAATTTTAGAACAAACGTTACAAGACTCTGGGTATATATTCCTTTTTATAGATACCATATGTTTCTTGCTGGATCTTCCCAATGGGGCAGTACACTCACTCCAGCAATCTTTCAAACAAGCAGGCAGAGGTGTAGCAAGGGTTTGGAGCACCTGGGGACAAAGACATTTTTGTGCCCCTCTGGCTCTCCCCAACTGCATTGCATCCACCCAGCAAGCGGGGGGATCCTGTGTGTGTCGAGTGTATGTGTGTGGTGGTGGTGGTGGTGGTGGTGGTGGTAGCGCGCTTGCCTTACCTTACCCGTGGTGGTCCCAGAGCAAGGCAAGGCAAGGAAGAGGAGGAGGGGGGCACCGCGGCCATCGTGCTCCACACATGTCTGCCTGCCTGCTTGCTTCGCTGCTTGCCTGATGCCAGGAGGGAGGGGGGGAGGGAGGCAAGGACCAAGCAGGCCAGTGAATGAGCGAGGGAGCGTACACAGCCCACCCCTGCTCCTTGCCTGGGCTGGGCTGGGGGGTGAGCAAGTGGCAGAGCACCTGCCGACCCCACAGGAAGGGGCGTGCAGGGAGGAAGGGAGTGAGGGAGCAAGAGGATGGCGGCAGCATGGACCAGGCTCTTCCCCACTCACCCCCAAGCCCTGCCAGCCACCCAGGCCAACATGAAAGCGGAGTGGAGAGAGGCGAGGCCCTTTCTCTTTGTCCCAAAATTTGGCCAGTGTGCAACCCTCCTTCCCCCTGCCCAGCCGTGCTCTCAGAGTGAGAGCACGGCTGCTGCCCCAGGTTGCGCCCGGAGTGGGTGGAGGTGGGCTGGGGGAGAGAGGGAGAGAGAGAGAGAGATGCTCCTTCGGACTGGAAAGGAGGGCTGGCCAGTGGCGGTGGAAGCTTTGGCCTGGTGGGCGGACAGGCAAGTGAGCCCCAGTCCCAGCCGCAATGCCCAGGCCAACCAGCCGGACAGCCAACAATGGTGCGCTGCTGCACCCTTCTGCTCCGGTTGCTGCTGCTGTCTGGCATGGCAGCGGCGGAGGCAGAGGTGGTGGGGGCGGAGGGGTTCCCATCACCAACCCTTAGCTGAAGGAAAGGAGGACTGCTGGCAGGAGGGCACATGGCTTCCTCCTGCTGCTCCCCCTCCAGGTGCCCCCCAGATTGCTGCACCTGGGGCAAATGCACCCTTTCGCCCCCCCCATACACCCTTGGGAGCAGGAGATCTGCTATAAATTAGTAAGTGGTTGACTGATTAACAAAGAACTACTGCTGCTGTGCTGCATCCAAAAAGATAATTGTGGGAAGCCTGATCCTGAATCCTAACCCTCCATTTTTTTAAGGTATAGTGCTCTTCAGAAGGAGCTGGAAAAACTGGATTTTATTACCCACCGAACCCTGATGGAGCTGTATAAATATGATATGTCCCTTGGACAAAGTACCTGGATGGGTCGGTCATCTCAGAAACGCAGCTATAGGAGCCTCTATGACCATGTCCTGCGCCACCCATTACACAGACGCAAACGGGACAGCGAAACCAGTGTAGAGAATAACAGTCCCCGAGTGGGCAAGGATGACTGGAGGATTGGCTTCACCTTGGTAAGAATCTTCCTCCCGTTCTTGGTCTCTCTTTTTCTTATATGATTCTCCACCTGCTGTTGTTTTGGGATCCAGTACTGGCTTAGAAATGGAGATCAGCACCACCTCCTACAGTTGGAAACGACTGGATTTAATTGGTGGTAGGGCGGTGGTCTATCTTTACCTGCACCAGCACCAAGATTCAGATTCATAATTCAGAATCAGAATTTGAAATTGTATCCTTTAAGATTCAGGCTTCAGAATTTTAAATATTTGGAATTTACAGATACCCCGAACTCCATTACACTCAATATTAATTAATACTATATTGTCATTATTTCTCTCCCCCCACCCCCACTGCTGCCTTTAAAAAATTCAAATAGACAAAAAAGTCTTAAAGGATTTCCCCAGGTTCTCTGGCACCTTCCCAGTGACTGTGCCAAACAAAAAGAGCATGCAGCAACAATCAGTAGTGCTTAGGTACTAGGAGATGACTTGTAATGGAGTCCTGAACATTCATTCTTTATTATGCGGTCATAGACCCGATTTAAAAGCACAGAAGGAAATTTAGTAAAAACAAATAAATAAAACCAATTTGTAATACAAAATGTTAAAATACAAGCTAAAACCAGGATGTGTTAAAAGCACAGAAGGAAAATTGGTAAAGACAAATAAAATAAAACCAATTTGTAATACAAAATGTTAAAATACAGTGGAACCTTGTCTTACATGCTGCTTGATTTGCAGCATATTTGACTTGCAGCAAGAAGGGGCCTGTTTGACTTGAGTCGCAGGCTTTGACTTATAGCTCGGAGCCCCAGCGCAAGGCACCGGAATTGGGTGGCAGCCACAACCCAGCATCGCGGCTGCCACCTCCAAACTGCTCCTGCCTTCTTCCTCTCCTCCAGCAGCGGCGGCTTCGGCAAGGCCAGCTCAGAGCACCTGGAGCTGGTTCTCGGCCTCACCGAAGCTGCCACTGCTGCTGGAGGAGAAGAAGGGCCGGGAGCTCGGGGCTGGCCTTGCTGGTTAGACAGTCGGCTCAGTCTTGTGAAAAATCTGGCTGCAGAAGTCTGGTCCACAATGGAAGCATTTTAGTTGGGGAGCTGTACAGTTGTGGGACTCTAATGGTAAGCATAGAGTTGTTCAGAACTTGGAACGTCAGGTTAAAAATCAGTAAAACTTAAATGTTAGACATTGTTGCTATGAACATTAAAAAGTGGAGGCGTATAACTTGTGGACTATAATTCCACTGCCTCTTCCTCTCTTTGAAGAGACATTTCATTTACATCTCCAGAAGGAATCTCCTATCCCTGTCAAATTTGTGTTAAATTGCTGTTTTCGTGGGTCTTTTTCATCATCTGGAACGGATTAATCCACTTTCCCATTACTTTCTATGGGAAAAGTTTGTTTGACTTAAGGTATGTTTGACTTATGTCTAGACCTCTGGAATGGATTAATGACGTTAAGTCAAGGTTCCACTGTACAAGCTAAAACCAGGACATGTTAAAAATGCAGACAACAGTAAGACCCAGTGCTAAGGAAAATCAGTAGCATAATTGAGACGTTGCTTATTTTTAAACTTGATCACGGAAGCAAAAAAATTAGCCACAGATTCTGTATTAAGTTGATTTTTGCCCACCAATAATGGAGACAAATGCTGTGTTTTGGATCTTCCAGGACACTTCTTCAAAATTGGCACAATAAATCTTTTATGTTCTTCTAAGTAAAAACTGCATTCAAACAAAACATGATCCAAAGACTCAACTACGTTATGACCACAAGCACATAGTTGCACAGCATAGGGAATATTACAATAGCAACCTTCTAAAACAGCTGAGGGGAGGCAATTAAACCTGGCTTTGGAAAACGCATAACGATATTTTGGGATAGCAAGTTTGTCCAGGCATCCTGCATATTTAGGAAACTCCCAATTTAATCCAAAGAAATTAGGTGAGCAAGGACCTTGAGCCCTTGATAAGAAATACTGGAGATCAATATCTCTAATTCTTTGCTCGATAATTGGTTTAATTTTATGAAAAGTCTGTTTGTAAAGAAACTCAAGGGAAAATCCTAATAACTGTAGTTTTGGTATAAAACCCTTAAACCAAGTGCTAATAAAAACACCTCTACTCAAATGATAAAGATATCCAGATGTTGGGTCAGCATACACCACTTTTAACCAGTAACGAAAGGCAAGGGACCAAGCTCTACATTCTGCAGATATGAGTCCTGCCTCTAGACGCAAGCCTGCAGATCTATAGGGGTTAGAGCCACTCAGCTACCAAAATGGGTGACTTCGAGCCCTTTTCACACTCTGCCAGTCTCAATGGGGGTTGCCGTCTACAGGGCTTTGAGCCACTCAACTGCCAAGGTGGTTGACTTGGAACCCTTTTGTCTCTCTGCCTGTCTCAGAGGGTGCAGCCGTCTGTAGGGGTTAGAACCTCTCGGTTGCCAAATTGGTTGACATGGAGCCCTGGACTCTCCCTGCCTACCGGCCTGCCTCAATGGGTACTGTGATCTATGGGGGTTAGAGCCACTCAGCTACGAAAGTGTGTGACTCTGAGCCCTTTTCTTTTTCTGCCTGTCTCATTGGGGGCTGCCATCTATAGGGGTTAGAGCCGCACAACTGCCAAAGTGGTTGAGTTGGACTCTTCTATTTCTGCCTCCCTGCCTGCCTCAGTGGGTGCTGCCATCTATAGGGGTTAGAGCCGCACAACTGCCAAAGTGGTTGAGTTGGGGCCCTTTTCTTTTTCTACCTGTCTCAGTAGGTATTGCCATTTCTTTATTTATTTATTTATTTATTTGATACACTGCTATACCGCTCCGTCTTCCATAATGGAACGCAGGGCGGTTTACAGAATAAAAATAGCAAATAAAACAGCAGTATCAAAAGACATAGATAAAATGACAATATAAGCAAAGAGGAGAACCCTTGGCAGGGAGCAGGGACAAAAACAAAATAAACAGAGATAAGGTCACCATACGCCTCCTTGAAGAGCATAGTTTTAAAGACTTTTTGAAGGCAGGCAGGGACTGTGCAAGGCGCAGCTCACTCAGAAGATGGTTCCATAGGGAGGGGCCAACAACAGAGAAGGCGCAGCTGTGAGTTACCGACTTCCGCGCCTCCCTAGGAGTGGCCACCCTGAGTGAGCGCGCCTGCGACAATTGAGTGGGCCTGGCCTCCGTTGACCTCTGGGAGATACGCTCCACCAGGTATTCAGGTCCCAAGCCATGGAGGGTTTTGAAAACCAAAACCAGGACCTTGAACCTTATTGGGAGAGCAACGGGCAGCCAATGCAGGCGCGCCAGAATTGGAGTGATGTGATCGTATTTACGAGCACCCACCACCAGCCTGGCCTGCTGGAGTCTCAGGGCAAGCGTCAAGGGCAACCCACGTAGAGTGCGTTGCAGTAGTCGATCCTCGAAATCACGAGGGCCTGCGCGACTGTTCTCAGGGAGGACTCATCGAGATACGGACGGATCTGGCCGATCCTGCGGAGTTGGAAAAAAGCGGCCCTGGAGACCCCCATCACCTGGGCTTCCAGGGAGAGGGCTGAATCCAGGACCACTCCCAGATTCCTGGCCCTGTCCGTAGGCTGGAGAGAAACACACCCCAGGCTAGGGAGAGGGCCATTGTACCTCGATGAGGGTGCCCCGAAGAACAGAACCTCGGTCTTCTCTCGGTTAAGTTTGAGCCTGTTTATCCTTGTCCATTCCAGGACCGCCTCCAGGCACAGATCAAGGGAGTGAACTGCCTCCACTGCAGACGTAGAAAAGGAGAGATAGAGCTGCGTATCATCAGTGTACTGATGACAGCGAACTCTAAATCTCCTGATGACCTCCGCCAGCGGCCTCATATAAACATTGAACAGCATAGGGGAGATTGCCAACCCCTGGGGCACCCCACATGGGAGCGTCCAAGGAGCCGACAACTCATCCCCCAGCTAAACCCACTGAGTCCGGCCACCGAGGAAGTAATGGAGCTAGCAGAGCGCTGAGCCCCCGCCTCCCGTCTCGGCGAGCTGGACCAGCAGGTTACTGTGGTCGACGGTATCAAAGGCCGCTGACAGATCAAGGAGGACCAACAGGGTGGAACACCCCCTGTCAGCCTCCCTGAGGAGGTCATCCTGCAGAGCGACCAGGGCAGTCTCGGTCCCGCAAAGTGGCCTGAACCCAGACTGGAACTGGAACAGATCAAGGATATGATTTTCCTCCAGGTATGACTGGAGCCGGATGGCGGCCACCCTCTCAACAACCTTGCCCAGGAAGGGAACAATGGCAATCGGACGATAGCTGGCAAGATCATCTGAAGCCAGGCCGGGCTTCTTCAATGTGGGCTTCACCACCGTCTCCTTCAGGAGGAGGTGGTGGAAGAGGCCCACTCAGGGATGTTCCCTCCGGCAGATTTAATGAGCCATGCTGGGCAAGGGTCTAAAGGGGAGGCCTCCGGCTGGCAGTAGGCCATAGACCTGGAGGCCTCCGCTGGTGACACAGGCCCAAACTCAACCAAGCGAGGAGACCGAGGGGGTGAGGCCCCCTGGATAATCGGGGAGGGACTAGTGCATCTGGAGTTCAGTTCAGAACGGATGGCCTCAATCTTAGATCTAAAATAGGCTGCGAATTGCTCACTAGTAAAATCTGAGCAGGGGTTAGAGCCACTCAACTGCCAAAGTGGGTGGCCAGGACTGGTCCCGGCTGACCAGGATTGGAGAGGTCTCAAACCACCCAGAACAACTCCGCCTGGCGGTTCGAGGCCTCACCAATTCTCAGGGAGGCGTGAGCTGTTCTAGCATCCCTGATCGCGTGCACATAACGGCTGGTCAGCTGTTAGAGTTGGAGTTAGAGCTGCTCAGCTGCCAAAGTGGGAGCCCTGGAGCCCTTTTCTCTCTCTGCCTGTCTCAGTGGGTGCTTTCTTCTATAGGGGTTAGAGCCACTCAAATGACAAAGTGGTGACTTGAAGCCCTTTTCTCTCTCTGCCTACCTGCCTGCTTCATCAGTCTGGTGGGGGTTAGACTCAATCCATCTCTTCCTATTTTAACATGGAACATCTCTGCCTGCTTCATCCCTGCCTTCTATCCATCAACTGCCAAGGTGGGTGACTTGGAGCCCTTTTCTCTCTCTGCCTCTCTTAGTGGGTGCTTTCATCTATAGGGGTTACAGCCATTCAACTGTCAAAGTGGGTGGCATGGAGCCCTTTTCTCTCTCTGCCTACCGGCCTGCCTCAGTGGGTGCTGCCATCTCTGGGGGTGACAGCCGCTGATCTGCCACAGTGGTTGACTTGGAGCCCTTTTCTCTCTCTGCCTACCTACCTGCCTCAGTGGGTAAGGCCATCTCTGAGGGTGACAGTCGCTCAACTGCCAAAGTGGGTAACTTGGCGCCCTTTTACCACTCTATGTGCCTGCCTCCATGGATGCTGCCGTCTGTGGGGGTGAGAGCCACGCAACTGCCAAAGTGTGTGACTTGGAGCCCTTTACTCTTTCTGCCTGTCTCAGTGGGTGCTGCCATCTGTAGGGGTTACAGCCACTCAACTGCCAAAGTGCGTGACTTGGACATAAGAACATAAGAACATAAGAAGAGCCAAGCTGGATCAGGCCCCTTCTCTCTCTCTGCCTACCGGCCTGCCTCATTGGCTGCTGCCATCTATGGGGGTGAGAGCCGCTGAACTGGCACAGTGGGTGACTAGGAGCCCTTTTCTCTCTCTGCCTACCTGCCTTCCTCAGTGGGTACTGCCATCTATGGGGGTCACAGCCATACAACAGCCAAAGTGGGTGACCTGGAGCCCTTTTACCTCTCTGTCTATGTGCCTGCCTCCATGGGTGCTGCCGTCTGTGGGGTGAGAGCCACGCAACTGCCAAAGTGGGTGACTTGGAACCCTTTTATCTCTCTGCCTACCGGCCTGCCGCAGTGTTTGCTGCCGTCTATAGTGGTGAGAGCCGCTGAACTGCCACAGTGGGTGACTAGGAGCCCATTACTCTCTCTGCCTACCTCCCTGCCTTAATGGGGGACTAGTGGGGGAGTCACTCAGCTGCCTGCCTTAAGAGCACTCTCTGCCTGCATCAGGTCATGTCTTCTATGGGGTTGTTGGAGCCACTGAACTGCCAGTGGGTGACTTGAAGCCCTATACTCTCTCTGCCTGCATCAGGGGGTGCTGCCTTGCTCCTGTGGGGGTACGGACAGAGAATAGGAAAGAAAGGAAGAAAGAAATAAACTCTTTCCTTCCCATTCCAAACAAAGTGATGGACTCAGACAGTGATCCATCCGTGATGGGTTTTGGGGATGGATGAATGAGATTCATTTTTGTGTGACACACGTAATTGATAAAACAACAACACGACAACACAAGGATGATGTGATGATGATTGATGATGAGGATGATGTTTGATGATGAGGATGAGAATGAGGGTGCTGCCAGTCCAGTTTGTGCAGTTGTCAACGTCTGTGTTTTTTTAATATTATTTTTGAATGTTTTCTGTCTGGTCTGGGGCAGTGGGACGCTCGCACGCGGTCAAATGGATTAAATCATGCAAAGCGGGGAGAAACTAATAACGAATCAATACAAACCAATGAAACAAATATTTAAAAACTAACCAAAATGAACTGAAACCTACAACAAACAGAACCAAAGCAAATTGCCATTTTTTCAGTTTGTGCCCATCTCTAGCTACAATTAGTAGCTAGATGTCTTCTGATTTGTTTGCAAAGGGACTCGTGCCCTGAAAGAAGCAGTGCTCTTTAGCTATGATCATTAACAAGCTGCAGATTTTAAATCAAGTACTTTTATCTAACAGTAATTTTATTTACCTTAGTTAAATAAGGCTGAAGAGTTATTATGGATCAGGCCAAAGGCCCATCTAGTCCAGCTTCCTGTATCTCACAGTGGCCCCACCAGATGCATCTGGGAGTGCATGAGACTAGATATCTGTCTCTTCATACCACTCCCCTGCATCTGGTCCTTGAAGTTTTGTTGTTCAGTCGTTCAGTCATGTCCGACTCTTCATGACCCCATGGACCAGAGCTCGCCAGGCCTTCCTATCCTCCACTGCCTCCTGGAGATTTGTCAAATTCATTTTGGTTGCATCGATGACACCGTCCAACCATCTCATTCTCTGTCGTCCTCTTTTCCTTTTGCCTTCAATTTTTCCCAGCATCAGGGACTTTTCTAAGGAGTCCTCTCTTCTCATGAGGTGGCCAAAGTACTGGAGCCTCAGCTTCAAAATCTGTTCTTCCAGTGATTTCTTTCAGAATGGATAGGTTTGATCTCTTTGCAGTCCAGGGGACTCTCAAGACTCTCCTCCAGCACAGCAGCTCAAAAGCATCAATTCTGCGGCGATCAGCCTTCTTTGAAGTACCCCGGTTTTAAGCCTGGAGATTACACATCTCCATCATGGTCCTGTGCTGGACGTCTCCTCTAGGGATCTGTCCAATCCCATTTTGAAGGTATCCAGGCTAGATACCATCACCACATCTTGTGGCAGGGAGTTCCACAGACTAACAATACGTTGGGTAAAAAAATATTTTCTTTTGTCTGTTCTCACTCTCCCAACCCACAGTTAGAGTGGATGTCTCCTAGTTCTGGTATTTTGTGAGAGGGAGAAGAGTGTTCCTCTATCCACTTTACTCATGGCTTGCATTATTTTGTACATCTCAATCATATCCCCCCTCAGGTGCCTTTTTTCCAGACTAAAGAGCCCCAAATGTTTTAGACTTTCCTCATAAGGGAGGTCCCCCAGGCGAGTAATCATTTTAGTCTCTCTCTTCTGCACCTTTTCCAGTTCCACTATTTCTTTTTTGAGATGCAGTGACCAGAATTGTACACAATACTTCAGGTGCAGCCTTATTATCGTCTTGTACATTGGCATTATAATGTTGGCTGCTTTATTTATCCCTAGCGTGGAATTGGCCTTCTTCACCACTGACATGCATTGGGTAAACAACATTATTGAGCTGTCCACCAACACACCAAGATCTCTTTTCTGATTCGTCACAGATAGCTCAGAGTCCATGAGTTGATAGATAAAATTTGGATTTGTTGCCCCAATATGCATTACTTTACATTTTCCATTATTGAAACACATTTGCCATTTGGCAGCCCATTCCCCCAGTTTGGAGAGATCCTTCTGGAGCTCTTCACAATCATCTCTGGTTTTTACCACACGGAAAAGTTTCGTGTCATCCACAAACTTGGCCACCTCACTACTTATCCCTGTCTCCAGTCATTTATGAATAGATTGAAAAGTGCCAGACCCAGGATAGTTCCCTGGGGCACACCACTTTTCACCTCTCTCCATTGTGAAAATTGCCCATTGACACCTACTCTTTGTTTCCTGGGTCTCAACCAGTTCTCAGTTCATAAGAGGACCTGCCCTCTTATCCCCTGGCTGTGCATGTTTTTCAGGAGCCTTTGGTGAGGGACTGTGTCAAAAGCCTTTTGAAAATCAAGATAGGCAATATCCACCAATTCACCCAAATCCACATGCCTGTTGAACTTTTCAAAGAATTTTAAAAGGTTTGTCAGGCAAGACTTACCCTTACAGAAACCATGTTGATTTTCTCTCAGCAAGGTTTGTTCTATGTGTTTTAAGATTTTCTCTTGGATGAGGCTTTTCACCATCTTCCCTGGGGCAGACGTAAGGCTAACCAGCCTGTAGTTTTCCAGGTCCCCCCTTCCTTTTTTAAAAATTGGTGTGATATCCGCTATCCTCCAGTCCTCCGGCACTGTGGCCGTTTTAACAGACAAGTTGCATATTACCATTAAGAGATCTGCAATTTCATTTCTGTTATTTAATAACCCTTGGATGGATGCTATCTGGGCCCGTTGACTTATTGATATTCAATTTATCAATTAAACCTAAAACATCATCTCTTTTAACCTGTATTTGATTTAATTCTTTAGGCAATTCTTTAGTTCTGGCAGCGGAATCTGCCCAAGGTCTTCTGTTATGAAGACAGATGCAAAGAACTCATTTAATTTCTCTGCAATTTCCAAATCCTCCTTAATCTCCCCTTTTCCTCCCTCACCATCCAGAGGGCCAACCGGTTCTCTGCCAGGTTTTTTACTTCTAACATATTTAAAGAAACTTTTATTATTTCCCTTTATATTGCCAGCCATACATTCCTCAAAATCTTTCTTTGCCTCTGTTATTATCTTCTTACATTTCTTTTGCAGAGTTTGTGTTCCTTTTTATTTTTCTCATTTGGGGAGGATTTCCATTTATGGAAAGTCCTTGATGAACTCTTCCCCCACCACCACCTCCACCATCAAATGACACCTTTCTTAGAAATGGCCAAAATGTGCAAAGTTGGATGCAGAATTTTGAGAACATCCGATTACAAGATGGCAGAAAATCAGTAGGTGACATGAGAGGTTTAGAAAAGCTGACTGGAAAAGCATACATTTGCATAGTCAAAATCTGAAGATGGGGTGTCATTTCCCACCCTCTACGAATTGACCACCTTTTCTCTCAAAACCAGTCTCCCTTTGCTGCCCCCCCTAATGTGATTAATTTCCTTTGCAGTGTAATGAAGCTGATACAGATTGCTTCCATCAAATGTACTCTTCTGGTGTGGATGCTGTGCGGGAGTGGTACAATTTCCATTATATCAACATACTGTCCAGGCTCCCTGACACCAAGGACCTAGATGAGTCTGACTTTGCGAGCTTCATCTATGCCTGCCGTTTTAATGATGTGACATGTGACAAAGCGTGAGTCACCTTTGTAGACTATCCTGCTCCAGACTGGCAGAGGGAAACCTGGAAATACAGTTTTCCCTCAAATGCCCACATACAAGGGTATGGGGAATTTTGAATTTGTGAGCCAAGATAGATTGCAAATCAATGAAATGTCTTCAGCACTGCCGATATGCATTTCCTAGTTAGTTGCCCAGTAACTAGATTTTGTATATAACACTTGTTTATGAATGGTTTTCAAAGGCAAATTTACAAGCCATAAACTAAAACCAGAAGTGAGCAGACAATAGATTAATTGATACCACATTGACACATAGGGCAATGGCTTCCAAACTTGGGTAACCCAGATGTTCTTGGACTACACTCCGAGAAATCCTGGTCAGCACACCTAGTGGTGAATTCATCCTGGAGTTTTAGTTCAAAAACATCTGGGGACCCAAGGTTGGGAAGTGCTGACAATAGGGGATTATATTTTACTATGTGACTAACACCATCCTGAACTACTTACTTTCTTTACGCTGAAGACACAAATGATTTCACTTTCATTTCATTGAATCACCAAAAGGGAAGGGATATATTATTCAAAATTCTTTCAGCATTTCATTTTAGCAGTTATTGTTTTTTGGCTCTAAAAGTGATCCATAAACAACAGTGATAAGAGTAAATGTTGTTTAACTCTGTGGTCTCTTACCATGGATGTCCTCAGAGTTGGGATTTACCCTGTTTTTGAGGCAAGGGCAGAGTTCTAGATCATGTTTTCAAACTTTATAAATGTGTGCACATATTTAAGTAATAACAAGACCAAGAGGCATAGAGAGACATAAATGCAGATGTCCAAATGCTGTGAAGGCAGCAAAAGAAAGATTTTCCCCCATTTTTCACTGTAAGAAACTGTTTTTGTGATGGGATTCTTCTTGTGAGGGGTAGTGGCAGCCATATCAGTGGAACACTCCCCAAATGACGGGGACATGAAATTGAGGAGTTATGTTTCTGAGGAGTTATTTTCAAAATTAGAAAAGTCCCCACATGGCTCCTTGAAATCAGTCATACAGCTGAGATGAGCCTAAACAACCTTTCTCCCACAGTCCACCAGCTCTATATGCAGGCCTGTTGCCCAGTGCCTGGCAACCAGCCTCCTCCTTTCAGTTTTCACAGCACCAAGCAAGCAACAAAACCAGGAAGTTTGTCTCCCTTTGTCTCAATGAAAAGGCATGACTCAAGCATCCATGCCCAGTATTAAACCGATATTTGAAAGGCTGGTTGGATCTCTTCTTTTAAAAATATCTTTTTTCCTGATTGCCTCAGGTTTAGCTGGCATCCAGACAAGCCACATTTACCGTAGTCTAGAATTCATTTGTCATACCTTGTAAATGAATCTTTCTTTCATAGTCTGCATGCATCTCTTCGCCTGTTTTCTTTTCCAAAACCACCTACTACTTCAATGTGTCTTTGAATTGTTGTTGAATGCTGTTTATCCTTGCTTAAATATGATTTGTGATTAAGCCATGCTGATTTTCACCTGATGAAGTGGGCACTTTATTTATGGTGTAGACACAGCTCGTGGAAAGGTCACTTCCACCCATTTCTGCACAACTGGTGCACATCAGATTTTGAAAGATTTTGATTCTCTCTGGGAAAATCACAACATGCACCTTGATGGTCTTTTTATAGCAGCCTTTGTCTGCCTGGTGACCTGCAGATGTCGATGATGATTATCTATCTTGTTTGGAGTTGAAGTTCTACAGATACTGGACTACAATTCCAAACAAGACAAGCCATGCATTTGCATAAGATTATCTAAAAGGGTCCAACTCAAGCATTAAAAAGTTCAATCAAAGTCTGCTTCTGGCTGGATGTGATGCACACACACAAAGTATGAAAGAGGGAGAGAGAAAGATTTTGCTAGGCTGATGAAACTCTCAGATCACCACTTTGCTGTAAACTTCAGCTGAAATGGAGGGCAGGTTACACACAATCACAGCTTGCTGGTTCAGACCGGTCTCAGACTTTAGAAAGGCTTGCTAGAGTGAAGAGACAAGGATCGCCCTGAAGATCGCCTCCTGGCACACATTTTAGGATGGTTATAAGCAACCTAAAGCACTGCTCTGGAAGCTGGGTCATGGCAACTGGGCTTCTTTTCTTGAGAGATTGAAACATTTCACTCCTCATCCAAGCAGACTGATGAAGATGCTTGAATGAGTACCAAAATGTTTCGATCTCTCAAGAAAAGAAGTCCAGTTGCCATGACTCAACTTCCAGATAAACTCACATGGATGGCTGAGAATCTTCACAGACTAAAGCACTGGTCTTTCTCTCCTGTTTTTGCGAGCAACTTTTCTCTTTCCCCTACCGCCCTCTTTCTGAGGGGGTTACCATCCTGCTAGCAAGTTGTCACAGTCAAAGGCTATTTCACTACTTTCTGGATTTTTTAAAAAATGATTCCAATAAAGCAAGGGTGTTTCCTTAATCTCCTCCCAAACCCACTAGGGCATCCTCATGTGCTGCTGACTGACCTGTAGGGGCCTAATATGTCTCCCAGCAGTGGAAGAGCAAAGGGGGGGTCCCTCCTTTGAAAGCAGAAAATGTATATATTCCTATTAATCAGCAAGTGGTTCTGTGCTTCCACGAGCCACTGCCATCTTTTTGTTTTCCATACAATACAAGTCCTGTGATACCGCTGCTGGGTTGATCGTTTTCCTGGTAGACCAACATACAGTGCTTTGTCTCTTTTATCTCAGGAATTACACACATTTCCATCACCCCATTTATGGGAACTGCTATACGTTCAATGACAACAGTAGCACTCCATGGATGACCTCCCTGCCTGGAATCAATAATGGTGAGCACATTCACAGAAGTTGGTGATGAGTGTTTGTTTGTTGCTTTGTTTTGTTTTTACCCAAATATGTGCCTTCCCTTTTTATTATCATATGGAGGAAGGCCAGCAGCTAATAGGTGCTCTGAAAATGTCTAAGGCTCCTATCCCACAACCACTAAAATTCACCTCAAAATTACAGAAAATGAGCTTCCAGAAATCTTGCCCCCATGAAAAGCTGGCTTATTTTTTTTAAAGTGACCACACCCACTTCAGCAGAAACCAGTGAAATTTCCAAGTACCCGGTCAGGAGTTGGTAATTATTTGTCTCAGTTATGATGCGGCTTATTTATTTATAATAAATTTATTTATTTATTTATTTATTTATTTATTTATTTATTTATTTATTTATTTATTTATTTATTTATTTATTTATTTTTGCATTTGTAGACCACTCAATTTCCCAGAAGCGACTCTGGGCGGTTCACACGAAAGCGAAATAAATAGTAGGCAATAAAACACAAAAGAATCAATAAACAGCAAAAACATAACACTAAACACACAATGGAATAAAAGGCCCGGCAAGAGGCAAAACTAAAGGGTGACTAGAAAGGTACAACAGGACAATACAACATTACATTACCAATCACCAAATACTTCCCTAAAAAGCCAGGTCTTTAATGCTATTTAAAAGGCTGTTAGGGACTCTATTTGGCGCATTTCGGAAGGGACCAGCCACGGAAAAGCCCCAACTGCAAGTAACAACCTTACGGGCCTCACAGGGGGTGGCCTCACGGAGTGAGCATACCCAAAATGTTCTGGTGGGTCAGGCCGTTGCCGACCTTTGGGAGATCTGCTTTGCCAGATACACAGACCCCAAGCCATAGAGGGTTTTGCAAACTAAAACCAATACGTTGAACTTTATCAGGGATAGCCAGTTCAGATGGTCCAGAACTGGCGTGATTTGGTCAAAATGACTCACACCAACCACCAATCTGGCCGCCACATTTTGCATCTGGTGTAGTTGCTGGGCAACACAACTGTCTGCAGGGAGTCACCATCAAGGTACAGGCGAATCTGGGTGATAAGCCTAAGCTGGTAGAAGGCTGACTTGGAAACTGCAGCCACCTGGGCCTCCAGGGACAATGCCAGGTCCAAGACAATGCCCAGACTCACTGTATCAACCATCTGGAGGGTAGACCCCACCCCCAGACTGGGAGGAGGACTACTGTACCCATCAGCGCTCCACCCCCCCCGAAGAATAGAACCTCAGTCTTCCCTGGGTTGAGTTTGAGCCTGTTACACCTGGTCCATTCCAACATAGCATCCAGGCAGCAATCAAGGGTCTGAACCAACTCCATTGCAGAGGTAGAAATGGAGATATAGAGCTGTGTGTCATCAGCACACTGATGACAGCAAGCCCCATATCTCTGGATGACCTCAGCATGGATGGCCTCTATTTTAGACTTTAAAAAGACTCAATAGTGAAATCACTAGGAGGAGGACCAGGTGGACCAGGATTGGTGAGGTCTCGAACCACCCGGAACAGCTCTGCCTAGCAGTTCAAGGCCTCACCTGTTCTCAAGGAGGTGAAAGATTGTTTAGCATCCCTGATAAGGTGCCAGGGGGCGATCTGGTCAACAGCCCCAGTAGCAGCCGCATGCAACCTGTCAACCAGGGTGTTGACCGGGTCTTCAGCTACTCCATCTAGAAGGCCCATGAAGGCCTCCAATAACCAACAAGGGTCCAGAAGTCTGTGGGCATGGCCCCAAATGGAAGGGCCAGGCTCCCCACAGGAAGGGGCAACGACTGCCAGGGGGAAAGTCAGTAAATTGTGATCTGACCATGACACAGGCTGAGAATGCAAATTCCCAACCCTCAGATTATAGTCCACAGACGTGGAGGTCCAGGGTATGCCCAGCTCTATGGGTAGAACTGATGACATGTCGGGATGGGTTCATAGAGGTCATGGACTCCATGAAATCCAGAGCCAGTCCAGACAGTCCAGACCCAGCATGCACATTGAAATCACCCACCACCAACAGGTAGAGGGACCTCAACTCAGAGAGCTCTGGAAGGGACAGTGCAGGGCCGCGGGGAGCACAGTACACAAGCACTATCCCAAACTCCTCCCCCTGTCCTACAAATAGGTATAGGCATTCCAACCCCCGGACACACCAGTGCTGCAGATTTTCTGACATAAATAGATTCCCTGTGTACAATGGCCATTCCACCCCACCCCCTGACCCTCTGACCTGCCAAGGTGCTGAACATGAAACCCGGGGGGGGCACAGCTGGGTGAGGGACATTCCCCACTCTGCATCCACCCAAGTCTCGGTAAATAAGGTCAGGTCAGCCCTCTCATTCATGATCAGATTGTGTATTATAGGTGTCTTATTATGGACCAACCTGGCATTAATCAGCAAGCAAGACAGGTTGGAGGCATGAACAGTGCAGTTACCTGGTATGTGGCAATGAGCCGGAGGATCAGAACAGGGGACAGGCACAAGTTGCCTAGCTCCTAGTTCTCCTTACCCGATCGATTCCCTGACTTGTAGCGTATCTCCTATGACCTGACAACACTAGAATAGCAGCCCCAACTGGCATCAGCGAATGCAGTAAGACAGCATAAGGGGAGAGGACAGACACAATACAACACCAAACCGAATAATAGACCACCTTCAGCCCACCCCCCACAAAACACAAACCCACTGATAAGCCACACCCAAAAATAAAAAATAAAGCAAAATATAAATACGATACAGAATACAATAAAAAATTAAAAACAATATACAATAGCAAATAAACTAATAACAAACAAAGCAAAAATAACTACTAAAACAAATAGAGCAAGCAGTTATGCAGCAGCAGGAAGCAGGGGAGTCCAAACAGCCGGCAACTGCCAGTTGGCCCCAGAAGGAACCAGGGGGAAATGCCGAAAGGAGCCTCCATGGCAAGAAGCATGGAGTCAGCAACACAGCAGGGTGGCAATGATGTAACAGCCAGAGAGTCAGGTAGATGACCATATCCACCCTCCAAGGCCGGTGGGGGAGCATAGACCCTAGAGGGAATGGGTGCACAGTATAGTAAATGTATAGGAAATAATACATCCCCATAGGCAAGCCAGCTGAGGTGAGATGTAAAGTCAATGAGGTGAGAGGAGCGGCTTTCCTTCTCTATTTGACAACCACTGCCACCAGTCGGGAGAGAGGGCACCCACAGATTTCACCACCCTCATCATCCTACAGGTACAAAACAAGATGCTCCAGGTCCACCAGGCAGGCTGCCAGGGTGAGCCAGCACCACATTGATGGAAATCCAGAAAGGTTCCTCCTCCTCCTCCAGCAAACGAAACCAAAAGAGCCAAATAGAGCCAAACGGCCAGCCAGCCAGCCCAAGCCAGGCAGTCTGCAGCCAAAAGCAGGCGAGGAGCCCCCGCACATCACGCAGAGTCGAATCACCTGCCAGCTGCGGCTGAAGGTACGCCGAGCGCCCCACCAGCTTCCGCCATCCCGCTCCACTCTGCCAAAGCAGAGCCAGGCAAGGGCTAGGAACAGGGCAAAGCGAGCTGCAACGCTCAACAGGCGAGCCGCTGCAGATGTGAAATGCCAACCAGTCATCACAGCCACAAACCCCAGCCAAACAGCAACAAGGGGCAACGGAGACTGAGACCAAATGGAGCCATGCCAACCAAGAGCCCTACAAGTAAGCTCCATGGTTCTCCAGGCTCCCGGTGTACTCCAAAGTAAGGTTCCCCTAAACAACCAGTGTAGTAGTGTGGGTTTTAGTGATTTCAGCAGTGATTCCAGCTCTTAGACATAGCAGGCTGGAGACAGCTTCTAGTGTAACAGCTCTTTATTCAGGGAGAGAACAAGACTGGGAACTGGGGAGAGGGAGCTACTTTTATAGGAGCCAGGACTGGCTAGGAAAAGATACATTTTGGAGGGAACAATTACAACCAATCATAAAGCTGCCTTTTGGCAGAGACTAGAGATGGGCACAACCAGGAAAAATTATGTTTTGAGTTGTCGTGTGTCGGAGCCGGCCCGTTTCGGCTCATTTCCGTTTGTCGCAAAATTTTTAAAAAAATTGTCATTTCGTTTGTCGTTTTTTCGTCTGTCGTTAGTACTGTTTTTTTGGGGGGGGTAGCGGGCTCCTGGAGGCACCTCTCTGGGGTGGGTGCCTCCTCTGGCCCGCCATGAAGGGAAAGCGGGCTCCTGGAGGCACCTCTCTGGGGTGGGTGCCTCCTCTGGCCCGCTACAAAATGGCATGCATAGCCAATTATGCATACCATTAAGTTGCAGTTGCAGCAGGCAGAGGCACCTCTCTTTCGGGTGCCTCTGTGACTCACTGCCTGCCTGCAGTGCACTTGGGCTGGGGATGGGGAGGAGAACAAAGAGAGGACCCCTACGGGCGCCCGCTGGCTCACTAAGAAGGGAAGTGTACTTGCTGTAGTGCAATGTGAGTACACAGATCTGGCTTAGGGTTAGGGTTAGCGCAAGGGCTAGGCTTAGAGTTACGGGTAAGGTTAGGGTGGGTTACTGGGGTGCACCTCTGGGTGCCTCTCTGACCCACTAAGAAGGACAGTGTACTGGCGTATGAGTTAGGGTTAGGGTTAGGGTTTGGGTTTGGGCTAGGGTTAGTGGGCTTTTTATGCCCGACTGGCACATCCCAGAAGTCTTGGTCAAAACCTGGCCAAGTGGCCATGCAATTGGTGGAATGGCTCCAAAAATTTGCATGGTCCACTCCCATGGCCAGCCCATCATTGCGCAGGTGTAAAAAAATAAAAATAAAATAAAATAAAATAAAATCAATGGAGACGTTTTGTTGCAAGAAAAACCCACTGCTGCTACTGTAAAAATTCAGGCAGTTTTAAAATAGCTATTTTCGCATGTTTCTGTGGTGCTTTGGTGTGTTTTTGGACCACGATTTCAAAATAAATATTGCGGTCGCCCCATTTTGGATCCCCCGCCCGCACTGCATGGCATGGCGAGCGAGTTGGCGAGACGACGAGGATGCCCCCCACCAGAGCAGCCCAGAACAGGAGAGGGGGGGAGACCGGGGACCCCCTGAAACCACCCCTCTGGTAGGTGCCCTCACTCAGGCAGGCATATTTTCGCCTGCTTTTTTGGCCAGGAATCGGGGTTTTTTTTTTAAAACTTTTTTCTGTGCCGCTTGTGCTTGGCATCGCATGATCGCCGCGCGATGCCAGGAACTACAACGACAAATCAGACCCAATTTTTCTTTTTTCGGTTTGAGTTCAAGTTCTGGCGGAGTAATTGTCGTTACCGTTTCCGTTGCGTAACGGAAATGAGGAACGGAAACGGATACAAGAATTTCGCCAAGTCGTGCGCATGTCTAGCAGAGACCAATAGGATTGAGGATCCAAATGCAGCAACTTGAATAAACCAATAGGCCTGTTCCCTTTGGAACAGGAACAGAAACCAATAGGAATACAGATTAATACACAACACCCCTTCCCCCCTGGTGGGCACAGCACACGTATTCCTTTAGATATTGTGGGGCCCTGCGACTTCTAATTCAGTGTTTTTCAACCTTTTTTGGGCAAAGGCACACTTGTTTCATGAAAAAAAATCACGTGGCACACCACCATTAGAAAATGTTAAAAAATTTAACTCTGTGCCTATCAGACACACACAAACACACTTCTCACCCCCCAAAAACAACAACAACAAATCCATCCTCCAGCCCAGGCCCTCCCAAGGCATCCCTATCAAAATGTCCGCCTGCCCTCACCTTCCCCCTCCCTCCTCCTGGCACTTTTTTTCAGAAGAACTTGCAAACCCAGGAAGGTGGGGCTGGGGGAGGCTCTTCATACTCTTTTACCCCTTCCAGTATAAGCCTCCCTTCTCTTCCCCCCCTCCTTCCAGCCAGGCAGCCACAGGGCCTCCCCGTCTCCTCCCTAGGTCCTAGGAATCCCCTCCTCAGCCTCCCACGTCCTCCCCTTTATTTACCCCCACAAAAAAGACCATTGTCAACGGCACCCTTAAAGAGGGTGCGCACGCGCGCTCCTACCTGGCTTGGCAGGGGCGCGCGCCCACCCTCGGGAGGCAAACAGCGAGTGCGCGAGGCGGGGAAGGGAGGGAGGGGGTTCGGTGAGCGAGGAGGGGGAACCAACCCCAAGAACCTTTAAGAGCGGCTTCTGGAGCGCCTTCGCCACAATGCGCCTGCGCGGGTCTCCCGGCTCTCTCTCACTCTCTCGCTCTCCAGTCTCCTCCTCCTCCTCCTCCTCCTCCTCCTCCTCCTCCTCCTCCTCCTCCCTTATTTCTTCTCCTTCCCTGCCCACGGCCAGCCTTTCCTCGCCGGCGCGCAAAGCACGCCGGAAAAGGTAGTCCGCTCCTCCCCAGGACCGCGTCTCAGACCTGCGGGAGGAACTACATCTCCCAAGGAAGCCTTGCGGGCCTTTCTAGACACCCCGCCTTCCTCCAGATCGCGCGCCGCACCGCTGCCTTGGTCGCGAGCGGGATGGGGGCATTGCTGGTGTGGGGAGAATTTTTCCCACGGCACACCAGGCAACATCTCGGGTGTGTGCAGGAACAGTGGTTGAAAAACACTGTTCTAATTGATCTCCTGACTACGGGTGTTGCAGGGGCTTGAGCAGGCAGTGTCTGTGATGGAGAGTCTACTGTAATAGCTTTGTCTGACACGGAGGGGGTTTCAGACAACTCAGTGTCCCTGATCTGTTCCTCGGCACCATGGGGACTTGCAGGAGCAGATTCATTTGCTGAAGCCACTGGTACCTGCACTCCTGGGGCAGCTCCGCTCTGATCTTGCAGCTGTGACTCATTCATGGGGGTAGAGTCACTCTTGGGCTGCAATTCTCCCACACCTGTACCAACTCTACTCGGCGCTCTGTGCCTCAGTTGGTCCACTTGCCTACGCCAGACCCTGCCATCTTCAATGGTCACGTAATAAGAGACTGGCCCAGACGCTCTGGTGATCACCCCTGGCACCCACAGGGGACCCTGGCATAATTTCTCACCCAGACCAAATTTTCAGGAGCAAAATACCTTGTAGAGTCGCTCTCTGCCTGTGGACGTGCTCTAGCATTGCGGCTTGGCATTTTGTCTGGGTGGACATAGTCCAGCACCGTTACCAGCCTTCTACCTAGGAGCAACTCTGCTGGCGACTTGCCCGTAGTAGTACACGGCGTCGCATGCTGCAAGAACAACATTTGGGCAATGCACGTTGACCAGTCACCCTCCATCAAGCGTGCAATAGACCCTTGGGCTGTCTGCACCATGTGCTCAGCCTGCCCATTGGATGAGGGATGAAAAGGAGCTGAGGTGACCCCTCTTATGAAATTATCAGCCAGGAATGCCCTGAATTCTTGGGATACAAAGGCTGCTCCATTGTCTGACACAATGGTCTCGGGCAACCTGTGGGTTGCAAACAGCTGTCTCAACACTTTGATGACCGCAGCTGAAGACATGCTGGGAACCATAGCCACCTCTAACCATTTAGAATACGCATCAACGATAACAAAAAAAACCTTTCCTTGGAATGGCCCAGCAAAATCTAAGTGCAGCCAGCTCCAGGGAGTCCGGGTTTGCTCCCACCAGTGGTCTGGTGCTCTGGCCACTTCTGGGCACACTTCCTGACATGCCTTGCACGTCCGTACCCATTGTTCAACCTCTTGGTCCATCCCAGGCCACCATACATAGCACCGGGCCAGCGACTTCATCCTGACCATTCCCGGATGACCCATGTGCAGTGTATCCAGAATCCTGTTTCTCAGTGGCGCTGGGATGATCACCCTGTCTCCCCACAGGAGACAGCCCTTATGCAGGGATAGCTCATGTTGCCTTGTTGCATATGGTCTAAATTTTTCTTCATGCGGGCCACCTGGCCATGCCCTCCCCACCCAAGTGAGCACACGGGAGAGAGCGGTATCTTTCCTCATTCTCTCAGCTATTTCAGTGGCAGTTACAGGGCCCCCTGGAAGTGTTTCCAGCATCATCACTCGTTCCGCTGGGGCAGGATCCGCATCACTCACACCAGGAAGGGGCAAGTGACTTAGTGCATCAGCGTGGCACAACCTTTTCCCTGGAACATGGGTCAGGCTGTACTGGAACCCATTCAGAATATAGACCATCGCAACATTCTGGGGGAGAGAATCTGCGACGTCTGTTTGTTCAGGTTGAACAATCTTAACAGAGGCTTGTGGTCAGTTTCAAGGAAGAAGTGGCGACCGTATAAATAGTCATAAAACTTTTTAATCCTTGCCACTATTGCCAGGGCTTCCTTGTCAATTTGTGCGTAGTTGCGCTCCGTTGGTGACAACGTACGAGAATAGAACGAGATGGGCTTTTCTGACCCATCCGCTTCCCTATGGCTCAGCACAGCTCCCAGCCCATATTGAGAGGCATCACATGCCAGGACAAGAGGTTTTGACTCGTCATAATGAGCAAGGACGCTCCTGCTAGTCAGCATGCCCCGCAAGGTGTCAAAAGCCTTCTGCTGTGCCTGAGCCCTACGCCACACACTCTTTTTCTTCAATAGTTTGTGCAACGGTTCCGCTATTGAAGCTTTCTGAGGTAGGAATGAATGATAAAAGTTAATAAGTCCCAGGAATGACTGTAACTCTGCCTTGTTCCGTGGGCGTGGTGCCTCAGTAATGGCTTTAATTTTAGAGAAATCCACAGATGATACCCCAAAACTGCATTTTTCCTTTTTTAGCTGCAGCCCCACCTCTTTAAATTTGAGTAACACAGCACGGATACGCCCAACCAGTTCCTGGGGGTCTTTCCCAGCAATCAGAACATCATCAAAAATGGCAAGATCCCTGGCAGACCCCTTAACAGGCGCTCCATTAGTCCTTGAAAAAATCCTGGGGCCACACAAACTCCAAACTGTAACCTGTTTACTCGGAAAGCCCCTTTGTGTGTTATGATAGCCTGTGCTTCCGCAGATTGTGGAGTCACTGGCAGCTGCTGGTAAGCTTGTGCCAGGTCAAGTTTGGTGAAAATTTCCCCCCCCAGCTAGTTTTGCCAACAGCTGTGAGACGACTGGAATGGGGTGTGAATTTCCCCTGAGTGCCTTGTTGATAGTACATTTGTAATCTGCACAAATTCTCATTTCCCCATTTGCCTTAAGGGGTCTGACGATAGGCGTCTCCCGCTTAGAAGAGTCCACAGGTGAAAGAACTCCCTGTTTGACCAATTTGTCCAGTTCCGCCTCAATCTTGGTTGCAGCGCAAATGGCACTCGCCTAGGCTTGAGTCGGATTGGGGCCACCCTGGGGTCCAGCTCAAAGTCAATTGGAGGCCCTTTATAACAACCCAGTTTCCCACTGAAGAGTTTGGCAAATTCCTGGCCTAACGCCTTGCCCAACTCTGGGGAAGTTTGGACTGAGTTGAGCCCTGATATACACAGTCCCAAGGCGGGAAACCAGTCAGTACCCAGGAGACTGGGGCGACTCCCCTTTGCAATCACCAATTTAAGCACGGCCTGTTTCTCCCAGAATTGTACCCTCACCGCACACATTCCTAGAATGTGGATGCGGCCAGCCGTGTATGATTGGAAGGTTGCTGGGAATGGTTCCAGAGAGGGGAACTTACCCCCAGGGACGAGCCCCCTTGCAGTCTGGTCTGAAACAATTGTGAATCCAGATCCGGAATCCACCTCCATGTCACATGGTTGACCTTCAATCTTCACTCTGACGGATGTTTTGCCTTGCGCCAGGAACTGCACGGTCTCTCCGTTGATCTCTGTGAGATAATTGCAGTCGTCCAGGAGATGAGTCGTGGTGGATGATCTGCGAAGCATTGATCTAGGTGATCCCGTTGTTCCAGCTGCCACCGACCTACAGGCCCTGGCGATGTGTCCTGACTTTCCGCATGCCCTGCAAGTAGCATCAAGAAAACGGCAGCTTTTCCAATCATGGTTACCGCCACAGCCTGGGCAAGCGTCTCGGCGATCTTTGGGCCGTGCATCAGCCTGACGCACCAACTCGACACCACGGACTGGGCTCTGGCTTGGACTAGCCTCTGGTTCATCCATGGCATGTGCAGCCTCTACCCGCAGCTTCGTGGCCTTGCAACTGGCATTGAGCTCTTCCTGCTCATAATTTTCTGTGGCGGTGGCCTCTTTCAAGGCGGAGGCAAGGGTGACATCTTCCTTTGCCACAATGCGCCTTTGGGCTTTTTTGCTGCTGAGCCCCCCAACAAATCGATTCAAGAGAGTGTCTTCAAGATTTGGGAAGCCACAGTGCTGAGCAAGCTCCCGGAGTCCTGCCAGGAATGCAGCCACAGATTCTCCGGCTTGCTGCTGCCTTTTCTGGAACTCCATCCGCCAGGCCATCTTGGTTTTGGTAGGTGCCAAATGGCTTGTCAGCCGGGCGAAAATGTCTGTGAGTGTATCTCACTCAGCTTTGCTGGGGCGAGCAGTGCCTTGGCCAACATGAAGGTCTCCTGCCCACAGCAACTCAGGAACATGGCCTTTGTTTTGCTGGCATCAGTGATTCCTTGAGCCACCACGAAGAACTCGAAGCGTTCAACATAGTCCTCCCACGTGTGGGGCTCTGATGGCTGGAAGGGCTCCAATACCCGTGGACTTTCCATTCCCCAGGCGGGCAGGGTCGTCTTCTAAGCCGGCTGGTGAGTCTTGTTCTCCACTGCGATCCGGACTCTGAGTCAGCGTGATGATCCTCTGCTTCTCAGCATTCCGGATCCCATCCTCGTCGCCGGTGTAGTAGTGTGGGTTTTAGTGATTTCAGCAGTGATTTCAGCTCTTAGACATAGCAGGCTGGAGACAGCTTCTAGTGTAACAGCTCTTTTTTTTAAATGTTTTTTTTATTAAATTTTAAACTACATACAAACAACATAAGAAACAAAGAACTACAATTAACAATATAAGTGTACCCCCACCCCACGGGACCATCCATGCGTTCTTCTTTGTTGCTCAGTCTTCTATTGTTCTAGTAATCTTCTTAAAGTCCTCTCCAGAATTGTCGTGAAATATTTGTGGATTCTTTCCCCTTCCCTTCGACTAATACATAATCTATAAGTTTACCCCAGATATCGTAGAAAACATCTTTTGTCATTTCTCCTCATTTGACCTTTAAACTGCAAGACAATTTATCGTTTATAGCTATATCCCAGAGTTCGTTATACCAGTCTTCCATCTTAAGTTCTAGTTTTGACTTCCATTTTTTTGCTATGATTAATCTAGCAGCTGTCATAAGATTTGCTATTAGTTCCTTTGTTGTAACATCATAATCTTTGCTTGTTAACAATGATAATAATGCTATCTCTGGATTACAATCTATGTCTATCTTAATCATATTCCTTAGCTCTAGAAACACTTTTTTCCAGAACTTTTGAACTATTTCGCATTCCCACCAAAGATGCAGATATGTACCAAGCTTTTTTTCACATTTCCAGCATATCTTAGAGTAACTAGGATTCATTCTATTCAGTCTAATTGGAGTTAAATACCATCTAGAAACCAATTTAAAATAGTTTTCTTTTATCCTGCCCGATAATGATCTCAAAATTCTCATATTCCAAATTTTCATCCAGTCTTCTTTCTTTATCTCTACGTTGAGATCTTGGTTCCATATCTCTCTCAAGGTATTTAACTCCTTCATTTCCAATGATTCCCCTAATATTTTATATATTTTACGTATTATTCCTTTCTCTGAATTTTCATGTTCAGACTCAAGCGATAGTAGGAAGTGTTCAAATTTTGTGCACTCTCTGATTTGATTATTTCTTTTGCCCCAGTCCTTTGTCCATTTCCCTAATTGAATATAATTTAACCATGTTAAATCACTGGATTGCAAAATATTTTTTACATCATGAATTGTTTTAATCTTGACCATCCAATCCTTTAATCTGGCTATTTTCTTAGTTTTAAATAACTCTAAATAATGCTTCAAGTTAACAGGGAAGTTTTCCAGGTCAGTAACTAAAGCCAGTGGGGATCCCTTCGGGGACAAGATTTTTCTATATGTTCTCCATGTAACAATTAAACTATTCAGAAGGGGGTTGTCGATCTTTACTTTGTTTTTGACATCCGTAAATAACAATTTATTTATTTCCCCCTTTATGTCCGATGACTCTTGCTCCCACCATATTAGCTTTTGTGGTTTAAAAAGAATTTCCCCCAAAGAACTGAGTTGATTGGCTATATAGTAATTTCTTATATTGGGTATACCTATTCCTCCTTCTTTCTGGGATCTGTACCACAAACTTTTATTTATTCTTGATTTTTTCCCCTGCATTGCAGAACCTATTTATCATGTCTTGGAGAATTTTAAGTTCCTTTTCTAAAAACTGAACCGGTAACATTTTAAAAATAAAGTTAATTTTTGGAAGTATTTTCATTTTTATCAATGCAATTCTACCGAACCATAAAAATTTCAATTTAGAGTAAGATAATAGTTTGTTTTTCATCTCTTCTTTTAATTTTAAAATATTTCTTTCTTTAGTTTTAGTGAATTCTTTGTAAAGTTCTAATCCTAGATATTTAATGCTTTTTCCCGGTTTAAGTCCAAAATTTTCAATTATCTTTAAGTCTTGTTTTCCACAATTGAACAATAAACTTTCTGATTTTTGCCAGTTTACGCATAATCCTGTTATTTCTCCAAATTCTTCTAAATGAGTTTTTACTCTTTGAATATTCTCTATTGGGTTTAAAATAGTCAGAAGAGCATCGTCCGCGAATAAGCTGATTTTAGTTGCCCCATCTTTCCCTATACCTTTAATGGATTCATCATCCCTTATAGTGTTTGCCAGGAGCTCTATAACAATACAAAAGAGAACTGGAGAAAGAGGGCATCCTTGTCTAGTTCCCCGGCCTAGGGTGATTTGTTCTGTCAATCCATCATTAACTATTATTGAGGAAGTGCCCTTTGAATATTTTATTACTCCCAAAAAAGCTTTCCCAAATCCCCATTTTTCTAGCAGAATTTTTAATGTGGACCATTGAATGCAATCAAAAGCTTTAAAAAGATCTAGAGATAACATCCCAGCTTTAGTAGTACTCTTTCCCATTTCATAAAGAATGTTCAAATTTCTTCTAATAATATTTGCCATTTGTCTACCTTTGATAAAACCACATTGATCCTCTTTAATATATTTAGCTATAAATTTGTTCATTCTTTTAGCCAGGATTGCAGTAAAGATCTTAGCATCTTGATTTAATAAGGATATTGGTCTCTATGACCCAATATCCATTAAATTTTTATTAGGTTTCGGGGCAAAACCAAAAGAGGAGAAGGAAGATGGCGGCGAGCAGCAGAGACGTTAGCTGAAAGCAGCCCAGCTAGTGTCTTTGTATCCCAGGTCCCTAGAGGGTGTTTCCACTTCAAGACCACCCGATGGGAGCAGAAGACATCCCAGAATCGAACCGAGGCTACTCAGGTGTGGTTCCCCCTCCCCCGTGAGGGGTAGAAACCCCTGGGAATTCTCGTGCGGCTGAGACCCTGGGAGATCCGGACGGAAGAAGAGCTGCCTCTAACCTTCCAAAAACCATGTGAGTGGCTTTCTTCTTACCAGATAGCCCCTTCAAAAATATAAAATCAAGCAAAACTCACCTAAAGAGAATCTGCTTTTCTTTAATTACTTCTTCGCCTGTTTGTTATTATCTGCCTCTCGGAAGGGCTGCAGTTTCACTTTCTCCGTTAAAGGCAGATTAACCCTATAATTTCCGCTTCACTTCTGATACGGCTCTCGGACTCTGCTGGTTTAAAGTGGATACAACACGCCATCTACTGGATCTTTCTATGTATGCAACTACATATACATTTCTTGAAAGCAGCAAGCTAACTTAATATGATTATAATAAGCTCTTGTTGATTCCTCTGAGACTCTGTAATATTTTTGAGAAGAGGCAAATTGATCTTCTTATTACCACAGTACAGTAAATACACCACGCTGCAACCTGGACTCTTTTGGTCAGCAGAATTTTGTAGTGCAAACTCTCAGCAATGAGCAAAACTCCATCCATACAAAAAAAGTCTGCCTCTACCCCTCCGGCTCATTCTTCCTATTCAGCAACCATGTCCCAACAATCAAGTCAATCTAGCCAAATCCTAGATATGTTAAACCAGTTAAATTTAACCCAGGCCCAACTGGTATCAGACCAATGCACTGGGTTTTCTCAATTAATAGCCTAGATGAAAGAGGGTTTTACGAATGCAGATTCTAAAATGGAAGCTTTTTGTGGACGTTTACAAGCATTGGAAGAAAATATGAACGTTACCGACTTCCGTTTAGGAGAAATTGAAGCCACAATGGAATCAACCAGCAGACTGGTTCTCACGCAAGAAATTGAAGCCTCCTCTAAAATTTTAAGGATCCAAAATCTCACTGTAGATAAAGACGAAAACCTCTATACTACAGTTGGAGAAGGCCTGGCTACCTTACTCGAGGCACCTGTTGATGAATTCCTTCGTGAGGTAGACGTGATCTACCGTCAACCTACAACCTATACCAGGAGAAACAAACTCCCTCCGGAGGTAATAGTCAAACTTGTCAGAAGATACACCCGAGACTGCATCCTTAAGGTTATCCGAGACAAAGAGGTGGAAATCAATAATTCCAAAGTGACAATACTGAAAGATGTTCCATGGTAAGTCCGCCAACTGCGAAAAGAATATACATTTCTTACCAAACTTCTGCTCAAGCATGATATAAGATACAAGTGGATCTATCCCCAAGGTTTGTCTTTCCAATGGGAAGGGAAATTACAGAAAATCGAATCCCACAAGAAAGCTAGAACCTTCGCTGAAAAAAATGCAGGGAAGTTGGGCTACTCTCCTTCCCCCTCTTCATCATCCTCTTCCGAAGGTGAGGATACAACCGATACTCAAACCACTACTAAAGATGACAGCCGAGATAACCAGACCCGTAAACAAGAGACCTCAAAGCAGGATCAAGATTCTGGTGGCGCAGTGGGAGGTGCCAGGCTGAAACATTACCTCAGGCCAAAATCCGGGAAGAAATATCGCTGGAAGTAAAACAAGATGGCTCAGAAAATCCTAACATGGAATATTAATGGATTGAACACCCCACAGAAGCGTCGAAAGACTTTTAATCTTCTCCAAAAACAACAATGTTCAATTATCTGCTTACAGGAGACTCATATATTGAGAAAGCATGAACAATATTTAATCCAAAACAGATTGGGGAACTTATTTTCTACATCAAACAAAGAAAAGAAGCAAAATGGGGTGGCACTATATATTAAACCAGAGCTTTCCCCAATCCTTCTGGAAAAAGATGAATCAGGCAGATGGATCCTTGTCCAGGCAAACATTCAATCTAAAGAAACAATTATTGTTGGTATATACGCTCCCAATGACAATCATGGAAGACAAACCTTCTTTGAAGAACTGGCTCAGAAACTGCTGCAATATGAAAATCATCAGTTAATAATATTAGGAGACTTCAACGCTGTACATATTCCATCTGTAGACAGGAAAATACCAAAAGGGAAAAAACTCAAGACCTCGTCTTCCACACTACCAAAATCGTTCCTGGACATGTCTGATATTCTAGAACTTCAAGATATTTGGAGAAGGAAAAATCCACTACAAGATGGTTTCACCTTTCATTCAAGACAGTATGCCTCTTTCTCCCGTATTGATATGTGCTGGGCCACATCCGATCTTTTACTTAGCACAAGGGATATAGAAACCTTACCTCGAACAATATCTGATCACAATGCTATTTTGTGGACTCTGAAATCTTCGGGTAAGCCCAGACACTGGAAAATGAACTCAGCTCTGTGGACTGATAAAGAATTTATTTCGGAGGCAGCCAAAGACTTGAACTTATACTTTGAAATGAACCTGAACAAGGGTACACCACTGAAAACGGTGTGGGATGCCTCAAAGCCCTACTTTAGAGGGTTTGTTATCCAATATATGGCAAAACGGAACAAAGAGAGGAAAAAGCAATCTGAATCCATTCTCAATGCGATGAAAAAGCTCAAAAAGGACTTAATCCACGATCCCCACAATGAGCAGCTGAACAAAGACCTGGCTTCTTGTAGGCATGAATTAAATTTGTTCTTGACTGCAGATATAGCTCATAAAATCAAATTGGCCAAACTGAATTTTGTGGAAAATGCAAACAAACCAGGTAGATGGCTAGCCTACAGGTTGAAAAAGGTACAATCTCAAAAACTTATTTTAGCACTCAAAGATAAAACTGGGGAAAATCAGACAGAGCAGCTACAAATCCAAAAAATCATAGAGGCATATTATCAGAATTTATTCAAGCCGGAGACGATCGACAAAGATGCCATCTTTCAATACCTCGAACAAGCCAATTTCCCAAAACTTACTGAAGAACAGAGAGCTCAGACGAATGCTCCTATTACAATGATGGAAATAACAGAGGCTATCAATCATCAAAAAATGAACAAGGCTCCTGGAACTGACTCAATACCGGCACAATTTTACAAAAAATTCTCCGAGATAGTCTCTGGAAATATGAAAAATCTCTCTACATCCATCTCGGAAGGTGAAGACATACCAGACTCATGGAAACTATCACATACAACACTGATTCTTAAAGAAGGGAAATCTAAAGACTTGATACAGAATTACAGGCCTATTGCTCTCCTAAATGTGGATTACAAAATTTTTGCAACTATTTTGGCTAATAGATGGCGGACGATCCTACCCTCTCTGATATCACATGATCAGACTGGCTTTCTTCCAAAAAGGCATCTTCAATCCAACATTAGAACTTTCCTCAACGTGTTGGAATATTATGAATGCCACCCTGAAAAGCAAGTAGCTTTCGCATTCATTGATGCTGAGAAAGCTTTTGACAACGTATCCTGGTCTTTACTCAAATCTCAGTTAGATTATCTACAGTGTGGCCATAGAATGCTGCGAGCAATTGAACAAATTTATTCCACCCAAAATACTAGGTTTGTAGTCAATGGCCACCTTACAGATAAAGTCAACATACACAAAGGCACCAGGCAAGGATGCCCTCTTTCTCCCCTCCTGTTTATATTAACCTTGGAGGTGCTTCTTCATGTCATAAGAAATACTCCAGGTATTCAAGGCCTACAAAGCAAAGGAGAAGTTTATAAGGTACAAGCCTTTGCAGATGATTTGTTGGTTATTATGGAGAATCCTCAGACCTCCTCTCTAGAACTCCTAAAGACTTTGGAGGCCTACTCTAAAATCTCTGGATTAAAGGTAAACAGAGAAAAAACACTGTTGCTTACCAAAAATATGACTTCATTCATGATTGAAAAACTGGTAAACCAATCGGGTTTTCAACATGCTAGCAAGGTAAAATACCTGGGTATCATTGTTTCTAACCGTTGTAACTCTTTATATAAAGATAACTATGTTAATGCTATAAAAACAATCAAAGCTGACTTGGAAATTTGGTCAAGACTCCAGTTATCCTTAATGGGCAGAATTGCAGCAGTTAAAATGAATGTTCTACCTAAACTGCTTTTTTATTTCAATCTTTACCTATATTACCTAATTTTAAGATTATTACAGACCTGGAAAAAAGTATACGTATATTTATATGGCAAAAGAAAAAAGCAAGGATTAAAAATGTTTATTTACAGGATAGAACCAAAACTGGTGGCTTTGCCCTGCCCAATCTAGTGTTATACTACAAGGCTGCTGCCATGACTTGGATTAAAGACTGGATTTTGATGACAAACAAAAGAATATTGCAGCTTGAGAGTTATGGCCTAGATAAGGGTTGGCATCATTATATGTGGTATAAGGGTAATATACCTACCCTCTTTAAAAAGCATTGGATAAGGAATGCCTTAGTTAAAATATGGTTATTGATTAAAAAACAATTCTATTCCAAAGCACCACTGTGGTTATCTCCGCTGGGAGCGGGCATTAGCCCCTATACAAGTGAAACCCCAAAAGCTTTAACTTATAGACACCTTCTGAACGCTGACCTTTCATTGAAACCACTAGGGAAATTAGTATCAGAAGGTTATAATTTAGACTGGTGGAAGTACCAACAAATATACTCACACTTCAAAGATCTTACCAAAGAGGGGGGATTTACGACTATTGATACTCCACTTGACAAAAATACTATCCTCTGGCGACTCCAAGCTCCTTAGTAAATTTTATAGTATTTTGTTAAATGAGAAAATGATTGATATACTGGTCAAAGATACTATGATAAGATGGGCAGAAAACTTCGGTTACTCTATTCATCTAAATAAATGGGACTCTCTGTGGAATACAGTCAAAATCTTCAAATCTATTTCTTTTAAGGAAAATTGCTATAAGATGTTCTATAGATGGCATCTCTCACCACACTGATTATCTAAGATGTATAATTGCTCACCTAAATGTTGGAAATGTAAATATGATTGTGGTACCTTTTATCATATGTGGTGGACCTGTAAAGAGGCAAAGGCATATTGGAAAATGGTAAAACTATTTTTAGAAAGATATTTGAAAATTAAGATAGAGCTTAGACCAGAACTTTTTTTATTAAACATAGTAGACATAAATATTTCATATGATCAGAGATATGTACTTCACCATGTAATTGTTGCTGCAAGGATATTGTATGCGAAATTCTGGAAACAACCAAACGTGCCAACAGAGAAGAATCTCCACGAAAAGATAAGAGAATGCATTGAAATCGACAGACTTTCCAGCTATTTAAAGGGAGACTATGATGAGATCTCTCGGAAAAGATGGCAAGAAGTAACAAACCTATTAGTACTGTGATAATATTTGGCAATCTACCAATATGTTAAATCACTTTTTTTTTACTTTGCTTGATATATTCAATATAAATTTTAAAAACTGTACCCCCTTTTCCCCATATCCCTTCCCTTTGTTCCCTCCTTAAAAACCCAATAAAATTATTCAATAAAAAATTTTTATTAGGTTTCGGTATTAAAATAATTAAAGAATGGGTCCATGATCTCGGGACTTGTTCTCCCTCCAAAATTTTATTATATAGCTTCTTTAATTTGGGTATTAGTACTGCTTTGAAAAGTTTGTAAAATTCAGGTCCCAGAGCATCCACTCCGGGCATTTTGTTGTTCTTTAGTTTATCTATTACCTCGATTATCTCTTGGTCTGTAATAGGTTTTTCCATTTCCAGCATATCTTCTTGTTCCAAGACCCTCTTTAAATTTTTAGTGATGTACCTTTCTATATTCTGCTTAGGTTTATTTTTTGCAGTATATAACTACTGATAAAACTCCTGTATAGCTTTTAACTTTTCCTTCATTTGTGTACACATCTTGCCTGAGGAGTCTTTTATAATCCCTATTGTGTTCTTGTCTTGTCTTTTCTGAGCTAATCTGGCTAAAAGTTTTGAGTTCTTGTTACTGTATTCAAAAAAGTTTCTTTTTAAGTAAAGTAAATTTCTTTGTGTTTGTTGTAGATCCAAATCTTCTAGCTCTTTTTTTCTTGCTTTAATCAACCTCAATATCTTGTTGTCCTTAGTAGAGAAAAATTGGGATTCTAAGTCCGCTATTAATTTTTCTAAATTTCTTTTATTGAGCTCTTCCTGTTTTTTTATTTTAATATTTTCTTTTATATAAGGCCTCTGGCTACCGCTTTCAAGGTGTCCCATATAATTGGCGTTTGGCTACCTGCCTTTTCATTTATGTCCCAAATTTCCAACCAATCTTTTTTAACCTTTTCCAGCACTTCTGGATATTGAAATATTTTTAAGTTCATTCTCCATCTTTTAGCTTCTCTGTAATTTTTATTTGTTGCTATATCAATTGACATTAAAGCGTGGTCAGATGTTTTTATGATCTCAATCTCAGTATTGTTTACTTTGGGTATTAAGCTTTGTGAGACAAACACAAAATCTATCCTAGAATAGGTTTTGTGTACTGGTGAATAGAAGGTATATTTTGTTTCATCTCCTTTGAGTTCTCTCCAGACATCCTTCAATCCTGTTATGTTTATAAACTTTGTTAGTGCTGTGTGTCTTGCCCTCCAGTCTTCCTTTTTACAGACTGATTTATCTTTAATTTTATCTAAGACCATATTAAAGTCCCCTGCCATTATTAAGTACCCCTTTTTAACAATTTCAATCTGGTCCCAAAGGACATTGTAAAAGCGACCTTGGTTGAAATTTGGTGCATATACATTTACCAGAGTATAATAATCTTTTCCCATTAAAACTTGCAATATTTTATATCTACCTTCTAAGTCTTTTACCACATTTTCAACAACATATTCACAATTCCTTGAAATTAAGATAGCGACCCCTCTTGCTTTAGATGTGCCAAAGCTTTTTTCATATATATCAACATTTGAAATTTTTAATTCATTAAAACCATCTCTTGTTTGGTGATTCTCTTGCAAAAAGGCGATATCAATTTTGTGCCTTTTAATCATCGCTTCAATTCTCTTTCTCTTCGAAAATGACCCCAGACCTTTTACATTCAACGTTGCTAATTTTATAAACTTTCCCATAACCTAGTTCTTTTGATTTTAATGTTCTGGAATGGTCCCGTTGTGCCCACAAAGAAAAAAACACCAACAATTAATAAAAAAATAACTAAAATGAATCTAATCCTCCACCCTAAAAAACTATTCTTTTCTCCCACCCCGCCAGCTATCATACTATTTAGCATGTGCATCAAGGGGATGGGAGGGAGGAGGTCCTTCCACAGACAATAGCCAGCCAAGATCTCGTTTGCTCTTAATTAACATGTTACTGTAAATCCTTTTTTCCAAAAATTTATTCTACCCCCCTCCTAAACCGCCCTCTCACCACCACCACCACCCTCCAAAAAAAGGGGGGGAGGGAAAGGGAAAGCACACAGGTAGGGGAAAATTCCAAGGGGGAAGAAAAGGGGGGGACCCAAGAAAAGAAAAAACAAAAAAGGGGGAGGAGGGAGGGAAAGAAGGGAAAAGGATAGGGGGAGGGGATAGGGGGAGGGGATAGGAGGGGGTGAGAGAGAGGGAAGGAGAGAGAAGTGAACTGAATGGTTTTCGATTAGTGTTCATCAAAGATTCCAGGAGCCGGAGTAAAAAAAGTTAACTGTCCTGATGTTGCCATAGAATTTCCCGGGGATGGGCTAGGAGAAGCCGAGTCGTCTTGGATATTCCATGCTTCAAGAAGGTGCTGGCCTTCTACTAGAGAGTGGATTGTGTGTTGAACAGAGCCTTTCCAAACTTTCAAGAATAGGGGGTGGCACCAAGAGTAGCGAAAATTGTTTTTCCATAGTATGGTTGTAACTGGTCTCATCGATTTACGCCAAACAGAAGTTTCTTTGGAGAAGTCTTGATAAACTTGCACAGTTGCATCTCCTCTCTTCAGAATATTAGGATTGGCTCTTATTGAAGACATAAGACACTCTTTGTTTACATAAGAGGCAAATCTTACTATCACTGGTCTTGGGGACCCATCTCTCGAATTGCCCAGGTAGTGGACTCTCTCTATGTCGTTGTCCTCTAATTGTTTGGGCAGAAAAGAGTTAAGCCAGGTTATAACTTCTTGTTTTAATTCTCCCTTCTTTTGGGTCACAAAATTAATCAGCTTAACGTTCTGTCTTCGAGAGTAATCCTCAATATAAGTTAGTTTTTTCCTAGTTGTCAAAAAAACCTGTTTTTGAGAGCTAATTTCACTCTCATTTTTTGTTACACGTATTTCCAGGTTTTTAAACTCCCCTGCCAAATTTTCAAGCCGTTGGCCGTTTTGCTTAATTTCTCGTGATAAATCTTGTTTAGTGCTTTGAAGTTCCTTTGAAAGGCCATCAATTCTATGTATTACATCTTGCTGACTCACACTCATTATGCTGGCTAGTTCTGTTCTCATTAGCCACATTTCCTTCATGAAGTCTTGGTCAGCGGGGGGAGGAGTAGCCTCCCTCTTCTTCTCCGCCATCCCTGTCGCCATTTTCAGCCCTCCCTCGTCCGAAGGCTGTTCGATACGTTGTAGAGCTTGACGTGGAAACATCAAGCTCTACAGCTCTTTATTCAGGGAGAGAACAAGACTGGGGACTGGGGAGAGGGAGCTACTTTTATAGGAGCCAGGACTGGCTAGGAAAAGATACATTTTGGAGGGAACAATTACAACCAATCACAAAGCTGCCTTTTGGCAGAGTGTGAGGGTTCCTTGGGATCATCGGGTATTTCAGACTCACAGAGGAGACGAGGCGTAATTGCTGGTTCAACATTAAACGGGTTTTTATTGCATACAGACTTGAACTCTCTGTAGGTTGATTCTTCGTTAAAAACTTCTAACATAGAATAAGGTTTTCCAACTTTCTCAAATAACAAAGTATCTGTAAAACTGGATTCAAACGGGTTGATTACAATCTCAGGATCTTCTAAGGGAAAGGATGCATTCCTTTCGCCCGACCCAGGCACTGTGTGCCACAACATGGATGCTTCACCCAAAGGGGCATGGGGACTAAATTCCTGCCCCTCCGCCATTCTCTTTGGAATTTCTCCGAAATCTCTGGCCAGCCTAGAGGTTTAACCGTAACGGCCCAGGTGATCTCCTCATTTCTCTTAGAATGGGTCACCTGTCCCTTCTCATTCAGGCGGCTCTCTAGAGTCTGAGTCCCAACTGTCTTTTTTCCCTCTTCCCAACTGTCATTTTCCTCTCCCTTCTCCCGCGCGCCACCTACGTCACGCTCCTCCCACTCATCCTCTAATTCCTCTATTGCCCACAGCACCGTGGGTTCTTTCTGCTCCTGTGTGCTTCCCAGCTCCTCTAAGGATATTGTTCTTATGCGTTTTGTACACATCTCCCGTTTTCGCGATGTCTCTCCCTCTTTATCGTCTTCCTTCTCATCATCAGTCAACACAGACGGCACACCTTCTTTCTGTGTTTTTATCACCTCCTCTGACTCACCCCCCCCTTCAAGTGGGCCGTCTGATCCTCAAGTTGTCGAGCCCATGGACCCTGTCGGGAGAAATAATCAGCATTAAGGTTATCTCTTCCCTTTTTGTATCTGACTTCAAAGGAAAATGGTTGCATACTCAAGTACCAGCGTGTGAGACGAGGACTGACATCTTTCATGAGATTTAACCAAATAAGGGGTGCATGGTCTGTGATAAGAATAAAAGGTGCTCCTAATAAATAATATTTGAGAGGACATTCCCCATTTTACCGCTAACGCTTCTTTTTCAATTGTTGAATATTTTTGCTCCCTCTTTGACAATTTTCTACTCAAGAATAGTATGGAGTGTTCCCTATCTGAATGTATTTGTGATAATACTGCCCCAATACCTCTCTCAGATGCGTCAGTTTGTAGATGAATGGTTTTGAGAAGTTAGGAGCTACCCTTACTGGATACGAACACAGCTTCTCTTTAAGGGTTTCAAAAGCTGCTTGTTCCATAGAAGACCATTTCACTATCCTCGGTAGCTTTTTTCGCGTGAGATCGGTCAGAGGGGCAGCGATGTCTGCGAAGTGTGGGATGAAATGCCTATAATAGCTGGCTAGACCTAAGAACTGTTGCACTTCTTTTTTAGTGGTTGGGCGGGACCATTCTGACAGTTTAGTTATCTTATCCTGCATTGGGAAAATTTTACCCTGTCCTACTCAAAAACCTAGAAATTTAACTTCTAGTTTGTGCAATTTTGCACTTAGTTGGATTTGCCTTCAAATTTGCTTTTCTCAATTCTGTCAAAACCGCTCGAAGATGTACCAAATGTTCTTCCCAAGATTTACTGAAAATAATTACATCATCAATATATGCAACAGCAAAGTCCCTAACTGGTTGGAGAACCTTATCCCTGAGCCTTTGGAAGGTGGCTGAAGCACCATGGAGGCCAAAAGGCATTTTGGTGAAATGATACAGTCCAATTGGAGTTCCGAATGCGGTCTTCTCTCTGTCGTCCGGGTGTAAGGGGACCTGCCAGTAACCTTTTGTGAGATCCAAGGAGCTCAAATATGTGGATTCTCCTAATTTGTCTAACAAGTCATCCATGCGAGGCATGGGATATGCGTCAAATTTAGACATGGAATTTAATTTTCGGAAATCTATGCAAAATCGAACTGTCCCATCGGGTTTAGGGACAACTACAGGGTAGCTTCTCCAAGGACTGTTGGATGGTTCGATAACTCCTAAGTCTAACATTTTTTTAACCTCCTCCTCAATTACGGGAATCAAATGTCTCGGCCATTTCCTGCCATGATCCCTAACAACTTGGTTACCTGAGGTTTGTATTTGGTGTACACAGTAGTTGGTAGTGCCCGGACTATTAGAAAATGTATCTTTGTATTCTTTCTCTAGCTCAGCTATTTGAAATCTTTGACTAGTGGACAAATCCTGACAAATTTGTACATGCTGTTCCGAGTTGTCCTTCCCCTGCCATGTAGGTCCTAACTCCTCATCGTCCTCAACTTCGGCTAATAACACATCTCTTTCATGCCATTCTTTTAACAAATTGACATGATATACCCCTTTAGATTTTGGTTTATCAGGCATGTGTAGCTCATAATCTACTACATTAAGCTTTTTAGTGATCTCATAAGGGCCTTGCCACCTAGCGAGCAACTTGCTCCCTTCCAGAGGTAATAATAAAAGAACTTTTTGTCCTATTGTGAAACTTCGTTTTTTGACTTTTTGGTTGTATCTTTGTTTTTGTCCTAATTGAGTATGATATAAGTTCTTTTTTACTTCATCTTGGATTTTGTATAGATGGTCTCTCATCTCTATAACGTGTTTAACAGTAGTTTTAGAGGTATCCTCTCCATTCTCCCACTCCTCTTTTAATAGATCCAATATTCCTCTCGGAGTTCTCCCATATAGCAATTCGAATGGAGAGAATCCTGTGGAAGATTGAGGTACCTCCCTAATTGCAAACATTAAGGGGTCTAATAATATATGCCATTTTCTAGGGTTATCCATGATAATTTTTCTAAGCATGCTTTTCAAAGTTTTATTAAACCTCTCAACAAGACCATTTGTTTGGGGGTGGTAAACTGTGGTTTTTAGGGGTTTCACATCTAATATTTTCCACATCTGTTTGAAGGTTGTACTCATAAAATTGCTGCTTTGGTCCTTGGGAAATCCCAGTCTAGAGAAAACCTTTAGTAACTCTTGTGCCAGTATTTTAGCTGATGTGGTTCGTAAGGGAATGGCCTCAGGGTACCGTGTCGCATAGTCAATTATGACCAGGACATAAAGATGTCCTCCTGACGATTTTGAAAGAGGGCCAATGAGATCTAACGCAATTCTATCAAAGGGTTGATCTACTATGGGCATTGGTATTAATTCTGCGCCTGGTGCTGGCTTGTGTTGCGTCAGTTGACATTGTTTACATGAGCGGCAATATTTTTCTATCTCTTTCCTCATTGAGGGCCACCAAAACCGTTGTTCTAATCTTTTTGTCATTTTATCGAGTGCTAGGTGACCCGAAATTGGGATATCATGTGCTAATCTCATGACTTCTCTCCTCCAGGGTGCTGGGACGATCAATTTGTTTAAACCCTTACTATCTACATAATACATTAAACCCTCATTTTCCACAAACCCGGGAAGAGAATTATCATTGCAATACAAACTAGCAATTTTGTTTTTAACAAATTCTAAAGTGGAGTCATTTTGTTGTAGAAACCTCACCCGTTCACGATTAGCATGGGTCATCTCTTCTCGTACTGTTCTGCTGTCCACCTCTTCGTCCCCCAGTAGTCCTTCCTGTGTACACAATAAATCATTAATTCCAGGCCAATCCCTGCCTATCAACATCTCATGTGACAAATTAGGTACAATTCCGACATTCATTTTGTTTGTATGGCCATTAATCTTTATATGTGCCCAAGCAGTCCCATAAGCTTTGGAATCCCCATGAATACACTTGATATTGATGACCTTATTATTCTCATTTTCGAAGATATCTCTAACTAAAGTTCTAGCGCACCCCGTATCAATAAAAGCTGTAACCTGTTTCCCATTAACATAAGCAATTATTTCCCATTGTCAAAAAGGCTTAGTAGGCTGCGGTTTATCCGCGTCTATGCCTCCCCATGAACAATCTGTCTTTTTGCAGTCTCGTAGGAAGTGTTGCGGGGAGGCGCAGCCATAACATACAGGTTTGTTGCCGATATTCCTGGCTATAAAAGTAGCTCTCGAAAGTCCTCGGGCTCCTCTTTGGATCATTTTTTCTCCGGCGTTTAGTACCCCGCGCGGTCCACTTGTTCCTCCCGACTCCATCTTTGCAGCTAGTCTCGCGGGATCGTATGTTTTCTCGTAGTGGTTGTTATTACGAGATGATATTTTCTCCGCCGTGTTCTCGCGAGGGTTCGTCTTGTCTTCCGCTATTTCGAGGCCTTCTAAAATGTGGATGACGTCATCTAATGATGTGGGTCTATTCCTCTTCACCCATGCCGCCGCATGGGTAGGTATGCAATTAAGCACATGTTCAATTATGATGGATTCAATTACGTGATCCTTGGTGTTCTCATTCGGTCGCAGCCACTTGATGGCATTGGCTTTGAGTCTCTGTACCCATGTACGAGGTTGCATTCCAACTTTGAAGGTTAGTGCGCGAAACTTCTTCCTATACGCCTCCGGAGTTAAGTTCAGTGTTAGTAAAATTGCATTTTTAACTTTTTGATAGTCGGATGCATCATCTGGGCTTAATGCATCGACAATTTCTTGCAGAGCTCCTGTTAAGCATGGTGTAAGGATAAGTGCCCATTGTTCTCGTGGCCATTGGGCTGCTGTTGCTACTCTTTCAAAAGTATTCATGTAAGCCTCTGGATCGTCTTCTTTTGACATTTTCTGCATCCGCACCGGTGCAGGGTTAGAGACCCACGTATTTCGTCCTATATGGTCGTTGTTGTTATGAATGAAATTGTTCTGGTTAGTAGATCGAGTGAGTTGAGTTACTAATAACCAATTTTGTTCCGCCAGCATTTCTATGATCTTGTCTTCTCGGTTGTCGGTAGTCTCCTGTTTGTCGATGTTTAAACCGCGTTGGGCGCCAATTTGTGAGGGTTCCTTGGGATCATCGGGTATTTCAGACTCACAGACGAGACGAGGCGTAATTGCTGGTTCAACATTAAATGGGTTTTTATTGCATACAGACTTGAACTCTCTGTAGGTTGATTCTTCGTTAAAAACTTCTAACATAGAATAAGGTTTTCCAACTTTCTCAAATAATAAAGTATCTGTAAAACTGGATTCAAACGTGTTGATTACAATCTCAGGATCTTCTAAGGGAAAGGATGCATTCCTTTCGCCCGACCCAAGCACTGTGTGCCACAACATGGATGCTTCGCCCAAAGGGGCATGGGGACTAAATTCCTGCCCCTCCGCCATTCTCTTTGGAATTTCTCCGAATTCTCTGGCCAGCCTAGAGGTTTAACCGTAACGGCCCAGGTGATCTCCTCATTTCTCTTAGAATGGGTCACCTGTCCCTTCTCATTCAGGCGGCTCTCTAGAGTCTGAGTCCCAACTGTCTTTTTTCCCTCTTCCCAACTGTCATTTTCCTCTCCCTTCTCCCGCGCGCCACCTACGTCACGCTCCTCCCACTCATCCTCTAATTCCTCTATTGCCCACAGCACCGTGGGTTCTTTCTGCTCCTGTGTGCTTCCCAGCTCCTCTAAGGATATTGTTCTTATGCGTTTTGTACACGTCTCCCGTTTTCGCGATGTCTCTCCCTCTTTATCGTCTTCCTTCTCATCATCAGTCAACACAGACGGCACACCTTCTTTCTGTGTTTTTATCACCTCCTCTGACTCACACAGAGACCATTAGGATTGAGGATCCAAATGCAGCAACTTGAATAAACCAATAGGCCTGTTCCCTTTGGAACAGGAACAGAAACCAATAGGAATACAGATCAATACACAACAACCAGCCAAACTGCTGCAGCATAAATGATTAAAACCTAAAAGTAAAACACGCGTGTGCGTGTGCCTTCATTAGTGAGTATGGAACATGGTGGTAATCAATATTGGACTCCAGGAAAACAAAAGGAAAAAATTGTCATAACAGAAAGGGGACCTGTGGGTCATCTAGTCCACCTCCAGGCATTGTTGCTGCTTTGACACCCACAACACTGCTCTGAACTGCTTCAAGTGAAGCAAAAAGCTTGGGCACAAAGGCAGTTCAGGAGGGACCCTTAGGGTCATCTAGTCTAACCCAAGCCACAGTGGCTTCATGGAGTAGGGAGAGGTGGGGATCACAATAGCAACCTCTGAGTATCCACCCTCCCCAAAACAGAAAGGGAACCTGTGAGTCATCTAGTCCACCTCCATGCTTTGCTGCTGCTTTGACAGCACAATGTAAATAATGTCACAACTCTATAGAAAGCTGCATCAGAGAATGCATACGGTGAATTAGCTTACAATGATGCTTTGCAAAGCAGTTTCTGCATACAGGTGGCATCTTTACAAAGGATCTTACCATTTGTGTTAGCCAGAACTGCAGGAATCGGTGGATTAAGTACATTGCCGTCAGCACCACAAATGTGGGGTTTATGTTAAAAATTTCTGATGCAGCCTCCACCAACCACTGCTAGGATCTGTGTCAAAGGCGTTAGAAAAGAATGGACTGCTCTCTAGATTGGGCATTTCCTGGTCCCCTTATCTCAAATCTCCATTTGCAGCCCAGTTTCCTTCCTTATCTCTCTCATACACAAACAATCGGAAAATACTGTTGTCTTCAGATGGTACACAATCACGGCAAAGGGGATTGACAATTAAATGTTGATGTACCGCCATTTCCAAACAAGACCAAAAAAACCCCCCCACAGTATTTGTCGATGGAGAAATTCATTGAAGAGTTACTCGAGTTGGTTGAATGCTATACAATCTTTTCCATATCCAAAATCCAATAAATGTGGGACTCTGGGACCCTTGCCCTTTCTTTGTCTTGATCCACCCCTCCCTTCCTCATCCCAAGGACCACCACTGCCCCAGCAAAGTTCTGGGTCTGCCAGCCCACTGTCTCAGCTGAGTGGGGTAGTTCAAGGGCCATGGTGCCGGCCCCTGCTCCTCCCGCCAGCCAGATGCTCGGTGCACCACTGTCTCATGACCTGCTGAGTTGCTGGTGTGGAGCAGAGGGAGGGGAGGGGACAATGAGAGGCAGAGTTGTAGGTACACCCACCTCCTTTGCACAATGACGTCTCTCCTCTTCTCCCCCCATATAATTCCTTACATAACATAAGAAGAGCCGTGCTGGATCAGGCCAAATGCCCATCCAGTCCAGCTTCCTGTATCTCACAGTGGCCCCACAAGATGCATCTGGGAGTGCACGAGACTAGATATCTGTCTCCTGATACCACTCCCCTGCATCTGGCCCTTTTAGTACCCTGATTTTAAGCCTGGGGGTTACACATCTCCATCATGGTTTGTAACCTGTGATGGACTTTTCCTCCAGGAATCTGTCCAATCCCCTTTTGAAGGCATCCAGGCCAGATGCCATCACCATAAGAGGACCTGCCCTCTTTCCCCAGACTCCCCATTTTCTTAGCAGCCTTTGGTGAGGGACTGTGTCAAAAGCCTTTTGAAAATCCAGATAGACTATATCCACCGGTTCACCCAAATCTACATGCCTGTTGACCTTTTCAAAAAATTCTAAAAGATTTGTAAGACAAGACTTACCCTTGCAGAAGCCATGCTGATTTTCTCTCAGCAAGGTTTGTTCTTCTATGTGTTTAAGATTTTAAGATTTTCCCAAGTGAAGGGGTTTAGTAAAGTTTATTTTAGGTTTTTTTTTTACTCATTTTAAACCAAAATAAAAAATAGAAATAAAATAAAATAAAAATAAAATAAAAAACTAATACTATGAAAAAATGAAAAAGAGTGGCACTGGCAAGGGAAAGGGCACCCCCACTAAACTCAAAAGAAGCATATTTTGGAAGGCAGGCAACAGTGCTGAAAGTGACGGTGCTGGCACCACCACCAGCAGCAGCAGCAGCGGAGCATCTCTTTCTGCCACTGTGGGCAGCAGGGATGGCCACATGCTACCCCCACCCTTATCAATTGTTTGAGGAGGAGGAGGAGTACTCAGAAACGGAATCCTCACAGACCACTGTGTATCTGCAGCTTGAGGGTTCTGAGGACCTGTTGGCAGGCAGGAAGGAAGGAAAGGCATGCTTCCTCCACTGAGGCAAGGTCCACTCCTCCTTCGCCCCAGACCCAGACTAGTGGCAGCACTTCATCATCCCAGGGTGCAAGTCAGACCACCAGCCAGGCAGGCACTGCCGGAGGCAGCAGTTTGCTCAAGCTTCATTGCTCTCTCTGGGAGTATTTTGAGTCCAGCCAGGAAGACCCGAGGCTCGCTGTATGCAAGCAATGCAAGGCGTGCGCAGGGGGAATGACCCCAAACACCTCTCCTCAAGTGCCTTGCAGAGCCACCTCCTGCGCAGGCACCCTGGGACGCTGTCAGGAACAGCAGCAGGCACTGGTCCCTCTGGCTCTGGGAGGAAGAGGGGGGTAGGGGAGGCAGGCAGGGGGAAGGAGGCTGGAGAGACCTCTTCTGAGAGTGCAAAGAGGCAGGCCACTCGGCATGAAGTGGTGCCTCTCAGTGGGAGTTTATTGAGCCAGCGTGCTAGGGACAAGGCCCAGGATTCAACCACTCGTGTGGTTGGTGAAATGGTGGCCATGAGCGGTTTGCCCCTCTCCTTTGTGGAGTCATCAGGATTCAGGCACCTGATGAAGCACGTGGCTCCCTGGTATGAGCCTCCTTCCCAACACAACCTCAGCAGGCGGGTGATACCCTCCCTTTATGAGTCGGTCAGGGAGACGGTCCGTGCCCAGCTGCAGGCGGCCAGAGGATGGAAGATCCACTTCACATCCGACCTCTGGACCAGTGGGCACTACGGATACCTCTCTCTGATGGCTCATTGGTGGCAACCCGAGGATGTCCTTGGCAGCAGGGCATCTGAGGAAGAGCCACAGGGGGAGGCACAAAGGAGCACCCCCAGAGGGTACAGGGTGGCCCTTCTCCAGGCCCAGAGCATGGAGGGCTCAGCAAAAGCCGTCCAGATTGCCGAGGTCCTCATGTCTGCTCTGTGAGATTGGGCACCAGAGGGGCAGGTGAATCGCGGAGTCGTGGTTACCGACACAGGCTGTAACATGGTTTCTGCGGTTAATAAGGCAGGGCTCCAGGGCATCGTGTGCACCGCCCACAAAGTGCACCTAGTGGTGGTTGATGCCGTTGGGCTGGGTCCAGCTAAGGACTCCTGGTGTGAGGGAACCATGGAGACTAAGGCCTTGCTGGACAAGTGCACGCAGCAAGGTTGATGCGGGAGACGCAGATGGCCGAGCAGAGCATGTCCTTATTTAGGGCATGAACACCAGGTGGAACTCCACCTACAAAATGTTGAAGCACCTGGTGGAGCAGAGGGACGTGCTTGAAAGCATGATGTCCACCACTCCCATCCTGCTGGGGGGAAAGGAGTTCAACATTGGTGCTACTGCGTGGCTAGCCCTCTCCCTGGTGGTGGGTATCCTGCGGCCGTTTGAGGAGACCACCAACGTCTTCAGCAGTTACAGCGCCAGTCTGGGGCATGTACTCCCCCTGGTAAATGCCCTTTGCCAAGGCCTTGAGGCCTGTCTCCGTGAGGAAGCTGCTCTTCTCCCAAGGAGCAGGGCCTTGGCAGAGAGGCTGTTGACTGGCGTGGATACCTGCCTTAGTTCACTGAGGAGGGAAAGGGTGTACCAAATGGCATGCCTGTGTGACCCTCGCGTCAAGGGTTCCTTGGCGGGCAGCGTAACGGACCTCCACGCATGGAAGGCAGAGCTATGCCGAGAGGTCCGCAGGGCTGCTGCAATGCAGAGGCAGGTGTTGCCGAGGGCGCAAGGCTGCCAGAGCGACACAGAGGAGGGATCCTCGCAAGGGTCCTCCTCCTCTGGTGGTTACACCCACAGGCCAGGTACATTTCCAGCCACGTTCATGGCCACTGCCTTAGCCATGGCAGTCTCCTGCTCAGTAGAGGGAGGGGAGGCAGAGGAACAGGACCCAGCTCAGACCATGGTGAGGGAGTACGTGGCTGAGCTCCTCCAACCCCTAATGTCAGACCCCCTCCGATACTGGGCCAGAAAGGCAGAGAGCTGGCCCACACTATTGAGTCTGGCGTTGGACCTCTTGTCCATTCCCCCCACCAGTGTCCAGAGTGAGTGGGTGTTCTCCCACATGGGAGATGTCCTGAGGCCATGCTGCTCATATCTGGACCCAGGGACTGTGGAAAGGTTGACTTTCATCCAGTTCAATCTTTCCACGTTGGGGTTTCCCCACTCCAACCCCTAGGTCCCCACCGTCCTCCCACCTGTTCCACTCTCTGTACGCCTCCCTTCCTAACATGCCCGATTGCCTGCACTTCTGCCTGCCTGCCTGCCTGCCTGCCTGCCTACAATCCCACTCAATGTCTTTTAAGGGTTAGATTTTAGCTGCCTGCCTGCCTGCCCTGCCTTTTTCCACTGGCCTTGCATGCCTATGACAAATTTGGAGGGTCTGCAATCCATACCAGGGAGGACCACTGAAGGAGATGTCAAGGGTCTGTGTAGGCCCAATTTTTCCGTCTTTTGGTCTTTAAACCGGGAGGATTAGACAAATTTGGAGGGTCTGTGTAGCCCAATTTTTATAGGCCTTGCCTGGTCCCAAACCAGGGAGGACCACTCTGAGGAGATGTCAAGGGTCTGTGTAGGCCCAATTTTTCCACTGGCCTTGCATGGTCATTAACCGGGGAGGATCACTATGACAAATTTGGAGGGTCTGTGTAGGCCCAATTTTTCCGCTGGCCTTGCCTGGTCTTTATACCAGGGAGGACCACTGAAGGAGATGTCAAGGGTCTGTGTAGGCCCAATTTTTCCGCTGGCCTTGCCTGGTCTTTAAACCGGGGAGGATCACTATGACAAATTTGGAGGGTCTGTGTAGGCCCATTTTTTCTAGGCCATGCCTGGTCTTTATACCAGGGAGGACCACTGAAGGAGATGTCAAGGGTCTGTGTAGGCCCAATTTTTCTAGGCCATGCCTGGTCTTTATACCAGGGAGGACCACTGAAGGAGATGTCAAGGGTCTGTGTAGGCCCAATTTTTCTAGGCCATGCCTGGTCTTTATACCAGGGAGGACCACTGAAGGAGATGTCAAGGTGTAGGCCACCTTGCCTGGTCTTTAAACCGGGAGGATCACTATGACAAATTTGGAGGGTCTGTGTAGGCCCAATTTTTCTAGGCCATGCCTGGTCTTTATACCAGGGAGGACCACTGAAGGAGATGTCAAGGGTCTGTGTAGGCCCAATTTTTCTAGGCCATGCCTGGTCTTTATTGGGAGGACCACTGGGAGATGTTCTGTGTAGGCCCAATTTTTCTAGGCCATGCCTGGTCTTTATACCAGGGAGGACCACTGAAGGAGATGTCAAGGGTCTGTGTAGGCCCATTTTTTCTAGGCCATGCCTGGTCTTTATACCAGGGAGGACCACTGAAGGAGATGTCAAGGGTCTGTGTAGGCCCAATTTTTCTAGGCCATGCCTGGTCTTTATACCAGGGAGGACCACTGAAGGAGATGTCAAGGGTCTGTGTAGGCCCAATTTTTCCACTGGCCTTGCCTGGTCTTTAAACCGGGGAGGACCACTCTGAGGAGTTTGAAGGGTTTGTGTAGGCCCAATTTTTAACCAGCCCTGAATTGAAAGGGCTCCCATGTGGCCATGGTCACGTGGTGGTGCAGCTCGGCCAGTGGGTGAGTGGGAGCATCGGGGTGAGTTGGTGGGCCAGGCCTCAGTGGCATTGCAGCCACACCTCAGCCCCTATGGCCTGAGCAAGCACAGAGGGAGCAGAGCATGGGGGCACTGTGGGTGGGACTTACAAGGCGTCAGTGTGTGGGGCTTGCAGTTGGGGGTAGGGTGAGGAAGCTGTCAGCCCCCCATGCATTCTCATTTCTCAGCTGCCAAATCTGGCCCTCCAGTCCTTACAAAAAGTTTGGACACTCTCACTCTCACTCTCTCACTCTCAGCCTCTCTAGGAGGTGCTGAATTGATGCTATGGAGGTGGAAAGAAAGAATAAAAATAAAATAATGTGTCCTGTCCAGATCTGGCTCCCTCAGTGGTGGTGCCAGCAGTCATTTTTGCTGGAGCCTCCATCTCCCTGCCCTCTGCTTCCCTCTTCCTGCCAACTGGTGTCGGTTTACATTCCTTTAGTTCACACGTTGACTTTAAGAAGGCAGAGCTCTGCCTTTCATCCCTGGCGTTCAGCCACACTGGCCGCCAAGGAAAAGTAAATAATTTACTTGGCTCCACCACAAACACTATAGAAATATGCATTCTCATTTCTCAGCTGCCAAATCTGGCCCTCCAGTCCTTACAAAAAGTTTGGACACCCCTGCTCTATACTCACTCTCTCTCTCTCTCTCTCTCTCTCTCTCTCTCTCTCTCTCTCTCTCTCTCTCTCTCTCTCTCTCTCTCTCTCTCTCTCTCTAGTCTAGTAGTCTATGTGTCTCTGCCAGCATCAGGAGGTGCTGAATTGATGCTATGGAGGTGGAAAGAAAGAATCAAAATAAAATAATGTGAGAAAGAAACTGCTGCTTCCTCCCATTCCAAACAATAAAAAGTGAGATGGACTCAGAAAGGGATCCATCCGTGTGTGGCAGAAAAATGATGATGATGATGATGATGATGAATGATGATGAGTATGCTGCCAGCCCAGTTTGTGCATGTGCATTCAATAAATATTCATCCATCATCAATTTTTTTAGTGTTTTCCATCTGGTCTGGGGCGTTGGGGGACGTCCGCACACAGAAATGTTTTAAATTGTGCCAAGCGGGTAAAAACGAATAACAAATTAATGAACCAATGAAACGATTTTTTTCACAAAAGTTCACGAAAAATGAAACAAATGAACCGGACCTCTCAACGAAACAAAATGAAACGAAAAGTCATTTTTTTGATTTGTGCCCATCTCTATTGCCAACACAATTCCGCAACCAGTAACTTCACCAAGTGTGTTGCCTTTGAAATGTTCTGAGTGACACAGGATGCCTCTTATCTTAATTTTATAACACATAGATTTCTGAAAGGAGGTTATGCCTTACAGCAGTGGTCCCCAACCCCCGGGCCGCGGACCGGTGCCGGTCCGTGGACCGGTTGGCACCGGGCCGCCTGGGGAGGCTGGGGAGGCTCCTCCCCTTTTCCTCCGCCGCCCTCCTCCTCCTCCTCTTCTCTCCCGTGGGCAGCCGGAGGAGGAGTCACCGCCGCCGGGCACGGCGCACGGGCGGGGTGGGGGAGCCCGGGGCTCCTGGGCGGGCGGGCCCCGCCTCCTCCTCCTGGCGGCGGCCGCGCGATCCCACGACAGATGTTTTGGTCCCGGTGGCGCCCTCAGGCCGGAGACGCCACCCCCCACCGGCCTCCCTCCCCCCCCCTCCCACTAGCAGCCGGAGGCAAGCGGCGGCGCAGAGGTGCCCCGAGGCGGGCGGCGGTGGCAGCCGCGGGCGCCCCGCCGCCGGCCGTGGAGCCACAGCCGAACCCGGGCTGCTGCCGTGGCCGCGGTCGCGGCCTCCGCGTCCCGCCTCGGTTGGGGCACCTCTGCGCGCCGCTTGCCTCCGGCCGCCGACAGGAGGAGGAGGCGGGGCCCGCCCGCCCAGGAGCCCCGGGCTCCCCGCCCGTGCGCGGGAAGCGCACGCCCGCCCGCCCCCAGCCGGCAAGCGCCGCCACCGCTCCCGTGGCCCCCAAGGTTTCCTCCTCCCCCTCCTCCCTCCCCCATCCCCCCGCCCCACACCCTCCCCTGCCCCCCCACACCCCCATCTCCCCCCCCCCCCCCCCCCCCCGGCCACGGGAAAATAAACAAATGCCGGACCGTGGAGACAAAAAGGTTGGGGAGCACTGCCTTACAGGATAGGGTGGAATAGATGATCCCACACAGATGTTTTGAAATGGCTTGATAGCTCTGTTATTTATGTGTCAGGCAGGTTTTAGGGTGCAATGCCCCACTCTATCTCCTTTTTTCCCCATGCAAGCATAGAATTTTGAAGATGCAATTTAACTCTTTTATTTGAGCTCTTGATATTAATCTGCCATTTACACATTTATTGAGCTCTAGTTGATATATTCTTAAGCAAGTTATTTTTTTTCTACTTTCCAAACAACAAAAGGGGGTTGCAGGACTGGAGACACGTAAAATGAACAGTGAGAACTATAATGCCAGAAGGGAACCAGTGAATAATCTAGTCAAGCCCCTGACAAGCTGGCAGCACTATTGGGGGAAACCTTGCAATCTAAACCACTTGGAGATCTGCCATATGTTGCCTTGCACATCCACCCACCTACCTATCTACAAAACTACCTAATAGTCCTTAGTATTGTGTGCATGTACAGAGTTCCATACCTTAAGCCAGCCCATGAGTTTGCCGTATTTAAAAGCAGATGTCGAATCCTTCTGGAAGCAGGGGAGGCTTTTTCAGGCACCTCCTCTGAAGTCCTTCGGGCTGAATTTTAAACCCTCTCCCCAATTTTCATAATATCCCTATTTCCCTTTATTGCCACCTTTCTTTTTTAGCTGACCCATGACTCTAACAATATACATTGCATTCGTTTGAAATTCTACCTATTCAGCTGTCGCTGCCTCACCTCCCTCTCCTTCTTCTGACCCGCCTTTACTTTTCCGCCCCAGTATTGTAGACTTTTATTGTAGACATTTTATTTTCATTTAGTGGGGATGTGCTATGTCTCTCTGGCATCAAGCTGTGCTTTACAGTAGCCTACCCCATGAATAAACCTGCCGCAGAATGTTTTGACCACCGCCACCTCAAACAATGACACAACCAGTAGCACCAGCCAAGAGGGTCAACTGTTTCTTAATTTTAGAATAAATATATACAATGGTCTCTGATTTCTGATAGGAGAGTGATCCTTCCAGAATGGGGGTGGACAGGACAATCCATAATGTCCCTCCTCACACCTAGGTTTTAAATCGTCTGTATACCTCTGTTCCTTATGTGTTTGTCTAACAAGTCCACAAAACACAATCATTGCAAACCTATCCTTTGTCATCTACACATCTCTCCCATTCACCATAGGACTGGATTGAGGATGGTAGGCATGTCAAAAGTGCGACATGAGCATTAGTTAATTAGATCCCAATGTTGGATGTGGTATTCCTCAGTGGTGCTATGCAACTCTAAATCAACACTACCCATAATCCCACTGGTTTATGGCCATTGTCAAAATACAGAAGACTTCTTCCAAGCCCTTATAACTCGTGGTGACAGCCAGGAAACAGCTTTGTCTTGCTGATTGCAAGGCAATCAAGATACAAATTAACATTTGTGAACAAACCATTTGTAATTGCATTCCATAGGCCTCTGCTAGGGATAAGTGTAATCAAACTGATGGTGACTGTAAGACTGTGGGGGAAGGGAAGACATGGAGAATCTCCTCTTGTGTTATCCCTTTATCAGCATCTTTTATTTTTTTATTTTATTTTTAAAAATCAATTTCACAATCACTCTCTCATTATGCCACATATCAACAGGACGGGATTATTCTGTTAAACTGAACATCCTTAAACATTCTGGCAATACCTCTAATATTAAAAAAAGAATTTTGTCCTCAGAAGTTAACCCCAAAAAACCAAAGGTGTTAGTCTTACCAATGTCATGTGATTTTTCCTTCTTTCAGAAAGTTAACTTTCGTCCTTTACAGCACAATTAACGTTAGGTATATTGGAATGTCGGTATGGTAAATTACTTAAAAATAAGAAAAGTGTCCCATTCTGGTAGCATCATAAATACACTACCTTTCATGCAATATATACAAATGTTATTTTTTAAAATGCTCTTAGGTAGGAATCCTGTAATTGGACAATTGAGAGCAACAGGTTCTGTGGAAGTTTTATAATTTTGTCTACCTTGCTTGCAAGCGTAAGCTCAATTGTCACCTGAATTAGTCGTATTATTTCAATATGAGCCTTTGCACGGCATTTTCGCTGAAGAGGCAGCATCTGTATTTTTGCCAAATAGGCAAGGTTAGTCTTCACAAAGGAGCCAGCGTAAATGAATTTGTTTGGAACGCAGAGCAGTAGGAACCCAGTTAAACAGGCATCACCCATAGCATCTCTATGGGTCTTTTGGCAGACTCAGTGTCAAACTCATGGAATTAAAACATTTTGCACAACCTAGAGGTCTGTCATGCTGTCTAACTATTTCATAAAAATTTCCCATTTAGAACCCATAACGCACTGAACATTACAATGCAGCACACTTACATTCACTGCACAATGACAAACGCAACCTGATAGGTCAGCATACAACATTTAAAATTTATATATATATTGTTAAAATGCCAGAAAGCGTCACCAAAAATTGCACTTTGATGTGCTTTTCGGTAATGGGGACACATAATAGGCAATTCATTAAACAGTGGCCATGGGGACAGATAAAGCGCCTCTTACATCATGTGATCATCAATGGAACGGAAGTGAATTTAAATATTAGCCAATTCTTACGGCCGTGGGATAGTGGACTTAGATAGAACCAACTGGTAGTTTTGTTCATTTTCTGTAACACCAGTTGGCTGAATGCCTTGGCCATACCCAGAGAGGCTGTCCTTTTCCTAGGTGTGGTTTACATTAAAAGGATGACTATATGCTAAGGACAACTGCAGATGAAGTGTCCCCCATAGCAGAAGTGTTCCTAACATGGGAAGTTAGCAGTGTAGAAGTTGAAGGTAGGATACAGCTTGTCTGTTGGGCATTGAAGATTCATTTATATATTTATATTTTGGATTTATATACCACCAAGCTAAATTCAAAGAACTACTCCTGGCTGTGTGGTTCATGATTACATATGCAAAACCAATGCTTTTACAGTAGCCCCCCATCTATCGTGGGGATTAATGACCCACCCAATCTGCAATCATTGAAAATATGTGATATGAGGATGCAGGTTGGGTGGGGGGCACAGTTTTGAACATTGTGTGTCGCTGCCCAGCACTTGGGGGGTATGGGCGAGCGGCATGCAATCTTTAGAAAGGACTCTCGGCCATGGAGCCAAGCACACTTGGCTCCGTGGCCGAAAGCCCTTTAAACATCATGCACTGCTCACCTGCACCCTCGGGGGTGAGTGGTGCACAATCTTCAAAAAGGACTCTCAGGTGCCACTTCCCAGCATCCCCCGAGGGGGTGGGGAGAGGCAGCATGCAATATCTCCAGAGGTAAGCCCCGGGCTCCAGCTGATTGGCGCTGGGGTGGGGGAGAAAACCTTTTGTTTCCCCACCCCAGTGCTAATCAACTGGAGCCCATGGCTTGGGGAAAGGGGGGAAGGTTCAAAAAGCCCCCAAACCTTCCCCCACTCTCTCAAGCCCTTTTGGTGTACTGCTGTCCCACGATATAGCGGGACCGCAGTATATGAACTGTGAAAGGGCGGGGGAACCACTGAAGTTAACTACTAAAAAACATATAGGTTGCAAGCTTTTGTGAGCAATTCTCATTTTTCATTGCTCATTGTATTCTCACATATACAGTCTTATGTGACAGAGTCCTAAATGGTTTTGCCTACTTAATTGGAATCCAGCTCCACCAATATCCTGTGAATCTCTGCAAAGACACTATGGCCTAACAGTCTGTTTTTCTGAGATGCAGTTCTGACCACTCTTTCGGGTTCCCACACTTATTCCTTAACCTTTCCACTAGTCTTCAATAGTTTTGCCTCATTCCCAAAGCCATCTTATACTCTCTTTTTGTTTCCAGCACTGACTTCCATGCTTTCTGTCTCCACAGGCCTCTCCCTTGTTGTTCGGACTGAACAAAATGACTTTATTCCACTGCTGTCCACTGTGACAGGAGCCCGAGTGATGGTTCATAATCAGAATGAACCTGCATTCATGGATGATGGAGGCTTTAATGTTCGTCCTGGTATAGAAACATCCATCAGCATGAAAAAGGTGAGGCAGGAAAAGAAGAGGACACCAAGGCTCAGGACACAGACGGACTAGTTCCTGGTGTGAGGAAAGGAAGGCTTTAATTATTCCCATAAGGCCTCTTTGGACCAGTTTCAATTAGTCCCATGTTTATTGGGGGAAATAATTTGGTATTACTTTTGTGAATGTTCACAATGTATGTGAAGGGGAGGAAACTATTTCGGTTTCTCTTAGTAGTAAATTGGGCTCTGCATAAACATGGTGGATTGTACTCTCACACTAAAGTACAGAAAAGCATTTGAAATAAATGATTATCCTTTAAGAAAGTTATCTTCATGATGCAACAGCCTAAACTATAGATGGGCAGAAACTACGAACTAGAAAAACTGGTGAATCGCACTAGATGGTGGTTCATCTCACAGGCCAGTTTGGGGATCTTGTTTTGTCAAAGCAAAAAGAAGTGCCATACTGCTCCTCCCCTTAGCACTTCACTTTGCTCCAGCAAAACAGATGCCTGCCTGCTCTCTTCCCACTGTCCTGTCACCTACTTCCCTAGTGCTGCCACCGCCAGCTCTGCCACTGTTCCATCACTAGAGACAGTGGGCTAGCTTCCCTTCCAGGAGGTGGGCATGCTGCCTCTGCACATTCCCCCCCCCATGCCCAGCTGATCAGGGAGATTGGGGGAATTGGGTACATTTGCAGAGGCAGCACCCAGGCTCCTTGCAGGAAAGCCAGTTGCTGCCTGTTGTGCAAGTACCCACCTCCCAGCAGATCCGTTCAAATTAAATATTGAAGTCAGCAGCGGATGACATCATCATGTTTTCCACACACAGAATTGCACAACATGATTCTGACTGATGTGAGAAGCAAGTACCGCCTTTTTGACAGCTATTCATCATATAAATGTGCATTGTGGAGCCTTGGGTAGCCCCAGCTCTTCACTTATTTGTAGATGATGATGATGGAGGAAAAATCTGGATCACAGAGACCTGGGTTCAGATCCTCACTCAGCCAATACATTCATTGGGAGATGTTCGGCAATCTCTCTCACACCCTCTAGTGTAACTCATATGGTTATCATGAGGGAGGGAAAGGAAGGATTAAAATAAAGGAAGAAATCTGACTACCTTGCATGGTATACAACTTAGAAACTAAAACTGGAATTCTAAACCCTTTGAAGAATACCGTGCATTGAAGGAACCTGCACTGGCCTAACAAGTTGTAAATTGACTGGCAGGAAACCACAAACCGCCTTGGGGGCAGCTACAGTGACTGCACAGAAGACGGAAGTGATGTGCCAGTGAAGAACCTCTACTCATCTCGTTACACTGAACAGGTATCTTCAACTAATCCCACCCTCACCCCATGAGTGGCATCAGCCCAACCTGCCTATTATTTCCATTATTCTGCAGTGGGATTATTCCCATAATAGAGCTCTCACTGTGGGCTTGCCAAAGAATTATAGATGTTACTACAAAAAATCAAGGTTGGGCAACACCTTTATTGAGTCACTAAAAGGTTACAAAGAAGATGAACTTTTAAGTTATCTAGAACTCTTCATGAGACAAAGATGGATCTAAAACCTCAAGGCAAATTACTGTAGTTCAAAAATCTGACCAGATCCCCATTTCACTTCATTTAGTACTGCAGCCAAAACCTTGCTCACAACCCAGGTTCAGTCCCAAGGTTGGCTCAGACTCCCAACCCTCCGAGGTTGATAAAATGATTACCCAGCTGACGGGGAGGGAGCAATATTTAGATGAATTGTAAACTATCCAGAATGCTTTAAGTGTTATGGGGAAGTATACAAGCACCATGCTTTGTTTTACTTGTACCCCACCTTTCTCCCCCAAATGTCTTACACTGTTAAAATGGATTATATTAAAAGTCAAAATTCTGGCAAGGCACAATTGAATTTATACTCCCTATGAAACAGAGACAAAGGCTGATATATCCAGGTTTTTCTTTCATTGCTCCTAGGTCTGCATTCGTTCCTGTTTTCAGAACAGCATGGTAGAACGGTGTGGTTGTGGTCATTATATCTATCCCTTACCTCCTGGGGCAGTTTACTGTGACTACACTAAACATACATCCTGGGGTGAGTACAGACAAAAGACAAGTAGTAGTCCACATTCCCACTCATTTCATATTTCTATGAACCCTAAACTATTGTACCCCACCCCATCCTGTTTACCTCCATATTTGCATGGGTGCCAGAGGCTAGGGCTTCAGTCTCATGTATGTTTCTCTGCCTCCTGCTTAGGTTATTGTTATTATAAACTCCAGGCTGAATTCAAAGCAGACCATCTGGGCTGTTTCACCAAATGTCGGAAACCATGCAAGTAAGTAGGCTTCAAAACTTGTGGAGTCACATTCCTGGGCCTGATCAAATTCCACAGAGCTTGCTTGGCAGTACAAAATATTAAGTGAATATTTTCAGGTCAGTGAAATGGAGAAAAACAGGGTGCGTACCAAACGCACTCTTCCATGCTGGCCTCACAAACCCACACATTCTCTAGGAATCTTTCAATTGAAGCAAAACAAGTTGAGAAGCCGTATAACGATCACAAAAACCAAATATAAAAGTGGAACAGGTGATACCTTTAAGCTACTAGAAAATTAACAAAAACGTTGCTAATATTTCGAGGGTGAAACCCTCTTACTCAGAGCAGTACCAATCGGTTATAACATGGCAAAAGATGGAATTACCAGGAGTTATTTCTTGGCAACTTGCCAAGGACCTTACATCTAAGAAATAACTCTTGGCAATTCCATCTTTTGCCATGTTATAACCGATTGGTACTGCTCTGAGTAAGAGGGTTTCCTACCTGTCCCCCGTCCCTGTTCCACTTTTGTATCTAGGAATCTTGTAATTGGGGGTCTCCAGTGACCTTTTTAGTTATTGCCAATTGCTGTTTGTTTTTCTCCAGCTGATAATTTCAGTCCCAGTAGAGCAGTGGTTGGTATGAATACAACCTGTTTATTATTCATTGCCTTCCAGATGCCACTGGATCACAACTAACATTTTATTTATTGTTGGAACTGCCGTCCAACAATTTCTGGAGGGTCATATTTCCCATCCAATGTACTGGAAGGTTATGGCACCACAGGTGCTCTAGTTTTGTATGCTGCCCTACTAAAATATGAAAGCAAAGTACAATTTAATCCAGGACTAAACAACAGAAGGACTTTCTTGAATTGCTGGATAGCTCAGTAGCTTAGGCATCCAGTTCTGGAGCCAGAGGTTGGGAGTTCGATTCCCCACTGTGCCTCCTTGACAAAGATTCCTTCCAGCTCTGGCATTCTAAGATTATTGTATTATTAAGTAACAATGAAATGTAAGGGCAATTTCCATGCAAATTATTCCCCTAAATGTCTTATATGTTTCCCCCCCTCCAGAATGACTGAGTATCAGCTTTCAGCTGGGTATTCACGCTGGCCTTCTGCCATGTCTCAGGTAAGGAGATGCAGGTCCTTTGGGTTCTGTGTATAAATGCCACCTACCCACACGAACTCAAGGTCTAATTGCAAATACTGCATACCAACTAAATATAGCCATAGTGCCACTATTCTGAAATAAAAATCTACTTCAGATGGGAGAGGATATGAGAGACAGTCCAATTTAACCTTTCCCTACAAGTAGACTTCCAAGTACATATTTATATCATTTTAATCACCAGCTTAAGGGAGATATAAGTGACCTTCTGCTCCCACATCTTCACTAAATTCCTGTCTTCTAGTGGGTCCTCATTTAAAAGGAAATGCACTGAGTCCGAGTTATCTAGATTTAAGTATAACAGGCAACTAGCTTCCTAATTGCTCGAGTTCATCCCCTCCTTTGGCCTATGTGTTGTGTCCCTCCAGGCCTGGGTGTTCCACATGCTGTCTCTGCAGAATGAGTACAACATCACATCCAAGAGGTAAGAGCTCCCCCTACAGTAAAAATAAATATTCAGGGCTCCAGCAGATGGCAAACCTGAAAAATTAATGGGATATATGATGAGAACACAAATCCAAAGACTGAGCAAAGATGGGAACATGGGAAATATATATAGAAGTCACCATCTCCTCTTATCAAGTTAGGGCAGGCCACTACAGAAGAGCAGAGTAATGAATTCCAAGGTAAAGGAAGAGTCAGGTTGAGGTTTAAAATTACTGCAATTGAAAGGATGATTTTCGGAATTATGGAGAAAAATTCTGGAAGATTAACAAATACAGAAATCCAGTTTAACATAACATTTTGCAGGTTGTTTAAAAAGTAAATAAATAATGAACACCAACTGTTGGGGTGAAAACAAAGGAAGTCAAATGATCTTTATTAAATACAAACGCAGGAGTAGGTGATACCTTTATTAGGCCACTAAACAGTCAAACAATCACTGAACTTTCATAGGTCAGATCCACTTCTTCAGGCCATGCACTAATATTTTATAGTTAGTGCAAAAAAAAATCTCAAAAATTCACAACAGGTGGTTGTGCCAGTCTTTCTTAGAAGCAAGATAGAAAGGCATAGACTGAAAGAGACATATGGTTTTCAAACTACACTTTAGGGAGCTGTTTATTAGAAATAAACCCTCAGCTCCTCAGACAATCACCAGATAGATTGCATGCTCCCCCACACACCTATTTCCTACCTGTCCCCCCCCCCCCATAAAACCCTGTAAAGTTTCCATTTAGCTGTGGTACAAGAAAACACAAAAATCTGGTTCCTTCGGAGAACTGGGGTTAAAATTTAGTCAACTCACTAGGCAGAACCAATTGGAGCCAAATTAAATCCAAATGAATATTACCTAGTGGTTAGAAGTAGGTACAGTATCTCCTTCACTCTGCTGATATTATGAGTTCATGATGTCCCCTTGGTTTAATTTTTAGGTTTTAGGAGAAAGTGAACTAAAAATTATGACCTCTCTCAATTGATGCTCATTGTTCACATTTATTTTTATACTTGTTATACCGTTGAAGGACAAAGGGGGAGTTTATGAGATAACATTGGGATAACAGTGCATAGCAGGATTAAATATTTGTAGGCTTAGAGAACTGTTACCAACATGACAACACTGGCATGTACATTTGGAAGGCTTGGTACTGACAGAGGTATAAATTTCTACCCATCTGGGTTCATTCAATCCATTCTTTATTTCTAGGAATGGAATTGCAAAGGTGAATGTATTTTTCGAGGAGTGGAGCTACAAAAGCAATGGGGAGACTCCTGCTTTTACAGTATGTATTTGGTTCAATAATCACTTGGTGCTTCCCTCTAACTATGACTCCAATATCACCAACTCTCTCTCTCTCTCTCTCTCTCTCTCTCTCTCTCTCTCTCTCTCTCTCTCACACACACACACACACACACACACACACACACACACACACACACACACACACACACTCTTTTGTACAGGGTCTTCTAAGACCTGCCAGTCAGCAGACTTCACCTCTCCACAATAACATGCTGGGGGTTCTCACCATACAAATTTCTGTCATCAGTCAACTATGGCTATGCTGGTTAGAGCTGCTGGGATTTAGAGGCCAAAAATGTCAGAAAGGATGCACCTGCCCACCCTTAGTCTGGAAGTGCAAATGTACAAATGATTGTTTAATTCATGGGGATTAACTTCTTCTTTCAGAGAAATTATACTAATACCTCTTAAGATGAATGCCCCGTAAAATGAAAAATCCATAAGACAAAAAAAAATTTCCAGGAATAGGACTGCTTTGCAAAACAAAATTTCCCTATGGGATGCCTCGCAAGACAAAAAACTGTTCCACATTTTTTTTTCAAAGCATTTTTATTAGAAAATTTTAATATACAAAAGAAAAACAAATTCAAAACATTAACCATACAGAATCAATCTATCACTAAGGTTCGGCTTCCCTCTGTTCTTCACGCGGTTTTAACGTTATTCATCTCCCAGCCTTCCTTTCAAACTTATATACTTATAAAAAAGGTTCTAAAAGTAAATAGTAGTCCCTCGCGTTCTACCCTAATCCGGTAAGAGTCTTTAATTCCTTACAATTAATCTCCATGTAGTTCTTAAATTTTTGCCAGTCTTTTTGGAACCTCTGGTTGTCTTGGTCCCTCAGTCTGCATGTCAGTCTGGCCATCTCTGCAAAGTCCAGTAATTTCGCCCTCCATTCATCCAAAGACGGTATATACGTTGTCTTCCAGTTCTGTGCCAGGAGCATTCGTGCCGCTGCTGTTGCATATAAAAATAGCGTCTTGTCTGCTCCTTTAATTTCACTATCCACCAACCCTAACAGAAAAAGTTCAGATCGTTTTGGGAATGTACACTTTAACATCTTTTTGAGTTCATCATATATCAGTGCCCAATATTCTTTCACTTTCTCACAGGTCCACCACATATGATAAAAATCACCTTATTTCTCTTTACATTTCCAACAATAATCATCTTTCATCCTATACATCTTTGCTAATTTCGTTGGAGTAATATACCATCTATACATCATTTTCAACAAATTTTCTTTTATCAAAGTACATGCGGTAAACTTCATGTTCTTTTTCCACAGTCTTTCCCACACATCTAACTCAATATTATGACCCAAATCCATAGCCCATTTTATCATACATTCTTTGACTTGTTCATCTTTTAAGTTCAACTCCAACAAGAAATTATATAATCTAGTCAACAATTTCTTTTTTGGGCCCATGATTATGGTTTGAAACTTAGATTCCTTCTCTCCAAACCCAAACATCCTTCTGTCTTTCTGAAAAATGTCATGTAACTGATGGTACTGAAACCAACCTGTTAACTTCTCTTTTAACAATTCATAAGACTTCAGTCTGGGACCTTTTTCTGAGAAGAATAACACATCCCCATATGTGATCCCCACTCCTTCTGTATCTTTCCTCTTGATTGCCGATGCTTCAATCGGGGATAACCACCTCGGTGTATGTCTCTCTAAGAGGGGTTTCAACCGTTCCCAGACCTGAAGTAGTGACTTTCTAATTACATGATTCATAAAACTTTTATGTACTTTCACTTTATCATTCCAAAGATAAGCATGCCAACCAAATCTATTATCATGACCTTCTAAATCCAAAAGATCCCCATCAACTAAAGTAATCCATTCTTTTATCCAACCGAGACAGGCCACTTCATAATACAATCTCAGGTCTGGCATGGCAAATCCTCCCCTTTCCTTAGCATCTGTTAATAATTTAAACCTTATTATCGGTCTTTTACCTTGCCAGACAAATTTAGACAATGTCTTCTGCCATTCTTTAAAATGGCCTGTCCCTTTGATTATTGGGATCATTTGAAATAAGAATAACAACCTTGGTAACACGTTCATCTTTATCACCGAAATTCTTCCCATCAATGACAAATTCAATCTATTCCATGTTTCCAAATCTCTCTTAATCGAATTCCAAACCATAGTATAGTTATCCTCAAAGAGGTTCAAATTCGTGAGAGATAAATTAATTCCCAAATATTTAACTTTTTTCACAACTGAGAGAGCGGACAGTTTTTCAAATTCTTCACAATCTTTCTTTGTTGCATTTTTCAATAAGACCTTCGTCTTATTCTTATTCAGTTTAAAGCCAGCTAAATTACCAAATTCTTCGATTACCTTCATCACCTCAATAATACTTTCTTTAGGATTCTCTAATGTCAAAACCAAGTCATCAGCAAATGCTTTTAGTTTATATTCCTTATCCCCCACATTTATACCTTTAAATGTCCCCATATCTCTCAGTTTAACTAACAATACTTCCAGTACAGTAATAAATAACAATGGAGACAGTGGGCACCCTTGTCTTGTACCTTTCCCAATCGGGAAACTTTCTGTTATCACATTATTAACCAATAAATTTGCTTTCTGTTCATTGTATATTGCATTAACACCATTCCAAAACTTTGTTCCCACTCCCATATGTTCCAAATTCTTCTTCATGAATTGCCAAGAGACATTATCAAAAGCTTTTTCAGCATCAATAAATATCAGAGCAGCTTGTTTCTCCTTCCTGACTTCTAGATATTCTATTATATCAATTATATTTCTCATATTGTCTTTCATCTGTCTGCCAGGAAGAAACCCCGCTTGATCTTTATGTAGTATTTCATTTAGAACCCTTTTCAATCTATTGGCCAAAACATCGGCAAATAATTTATAATCTCCATTCAAAAGGGAAATGGGCCTATAGTTTTTGACATCTGTCACATCCGAGTTCTCCTTTGGGATCAGTGTTATATACGCCTCCTTCCAGGTGTTAGGTATAACTCCTTTTTCTAGCACTTCGTTCATCACCTCCACCATAATTGGTAACATTTCTTCTGACAATTTTTATAATATTTTGCAGTCAGGCCATCTGGACCCGGTGATTTTCCAGATTTCGCCCTCTCTATTGCACTTTGTACTTCATGTGGGGTAATTTTCTCACTCAATATCGACAATTGGCTTGTTGAAATTTTTTCCAATCCATTCTCTCTTAAATATCTATCAATCTGTTCCGGATCCTCTTTTTTCTTCATGTATAAATCTCTGTAAAAATTCCGCGAAACACCTTTACAATTTCTCTTGGGTCTTCCACTAATTTCTTATCTACTACTAATTTGTTCACCACCTTTTGTTTTTGCTTCCATTTAAGTTGCCAAGCCAACAGTTTCCCTACTTTGTTTGCCGATTCAAAGTTTCTTTGTCTCATCATCTTAACCTTCCACTCAATTTCTTGATTGATAACCATTGACAACTGGGTTTGGAGCATCTTTAATTTTTGAATCCATTTCTGTTCCTTTGGCTTTTCCACCAATTTTTCCTCTGTCTCCACCATTTCTTTTAAGATCTCATATTTCTTTTTTCTTTCTGTTTCTTTTGATATGAATTTCTTTGAATAAAAAGACCTCGCATGACAGCTTTACTCGCATCCCATACAGAGTTTGTTGGTGTTTCTCTTCTCCAGTTATTTTCCAAATAGTCTCTAAAAGTTTCTTTCGCTATTTGCAAAGTCTCTGTCTCATCCAATAAACTTTCATTCAATCTCCAGCGGTATAATCCTTGCAGTTTTGTTTTAACTTCCATCACCATTGCATTATGATCTGAGATCGTTTTAGGTAAAATTTCCACCTTCGTCACTCTATGTGAAATATCGTTAGGAACAAATATGTGATCAATTCTTCCCCAACTCCGATTTGGTTCAGAAAAAAAGGTAAACTGTTTCTCCATTGGGTGTCTCAGTCTCCAAATGTCCGTCCATCCAAAATTTTTGACTGTCAAAAAAGATTTTGGTAATTTCCCTTCTGAGCCTTTCTTTTTCTGGGATCTATCCAGATCCGGCATCATTACTCCATTACAATCTCCCATCAAGAAGAGTTTTTCGTCCATATAATCTAGCAGTCTTTGTTCTAAGTCTCTGTAAAATTCTGATTTCCTTTCATTTGGCGCATAAATTCCTACGATGAAAAATTTTTCAGATTGCCAAATAATTTGCACCATCAAGAATCTTCCCTCTTCATCTTTCATTATCAACTTAGGTTCTAATTTATGTTTTGCATATATCACAACTCCTCTTTTCTTCAATTTATCAGACGATACAAATTCTTGTCCCAAAATTTTGTTTTTTAGAATCTTCGTATGTTTCATTGCAACATGTGTTTCTTGCAGACAAATCAGGTCTAAGTTTTCTTTCTTCAGTAAATGCGTAATTCTGTTTCTCTTGGTCTTTTCATTCAAACCATTAACATTCCATGTTAATACTCTCAACGCCATTGTAGATTTCAAATTAAATATATTTTTATCAGTCTCTATTCAAATATTGGCCATAGCTAAGTCAGCTTTGCCTTCCTCTTCATCAGAGAGATCTAACTCCTCTTCTTCTTCCTCTTCTTCTTCTTCACCCCCACCTCTTCTTAAACCTTGGTCCACCTTCTCCTCAGGTAGTCTATCCCCCTCCTTCAATGGTTTCCTGTACCCAAGCTCTTCTCCATATTTTCTCAGAAATTTACCTATCTCCGACTCTGATGTTATTTTAAACCTCTTCATTTTGTAGATAAAAGATAGGCCTTCCGGAAACTCCCAGCGGAATCTCAGACCGTTTCTTCTCAATGTTTCAGCCAGAGGTTTATAACTTCCTCTTCTTCTCAAAAAATAAAGAGGGATCTCCTTATATATCAGGATCTGTTGTCCTTCAATCACAAATCTGTTGTCGTAACTATGTTTCAGAATTCTATCTCTCACGTCCATAGATGTCATTGACACAATAACATCACCTGGTGTCTTCTTCGCTCTCAATTTCTTTGCTCTGACTGTTATTCTAAACACTTGGGAGATTGCACCAGCTACTTCTTCTTCTTGCCACCCAAGCCACTTCGCAAGTTCAGTTATTACTTTGGCCTTAATATCTTCTCCTTCCTCCCATGGTATCAAGCGAAAATGAAGATTCTGTTGCCGTTGCCTCATTTCAAGAAAAGCAAGCTCCTCAGCCAATTTCGTTTGTGTGGTCATTACTTCTGTCACTCCTGATTTATTCCTCTCTGTTTCTTCTCTGCATTGTTTAACCTCTGTCTGCACTTTCTTCACTTTGACTTCTATGCTCTTTGTTTTCACCGTTAAATCCTTCACTTGAGCTGATAGTTCTCCAACTGCCTCTTTAATTTGTTTCTGCATATCTTCCTTTAGTTCTGATAATTTCCTGTCCATACTTTCTTCGCTTTTTTCAAATTCTCTCCTTATGTATATCATTAATCCTTCCCATTCTTTGCCCTCCTCTCTGGAGTCTCTTCTCTGTGTTAAAGGTGTCTTCTCTGCCATCTCAGTTTTAATTAGCTTCTATTCCAATGGAGCACAATTTTCATAAATTTAATCACCAATTGACATTAATTCAAATTGATTCAATCAATAAATAATAATAAGCTTCAACCAGTCAAATTAACCAATTAATACTCCAATAATTAATAATCACCTATTTACCATCAATAATATTCGATTTGCTTAATCAAACTTCCTTTTGTCCTTTCTAACTTAAAATTACCCACATATCAAATTAATAACAATTTATCAAATTTTGTGAATTTTTCTATGTAAACAAACATTCTCCCACCCCAAACAGCGTTCAAATTGAATTTTACATGCAATAATTTTCAAAATCCACTAGATGGCGCTCCAACATAAGAAATGAATTTCTTAACCAGTGTCAGATGCATTAATTTTTATAATCCACCAGATGGCACTCCAACCTAAGAGATGAACTTTCCAGTCGCCTTCACAGCTGCAGCGAAAAATAATCTTGTTTTGGCTACCATGCGACCTTCCAGCCTCAGAAAAACAACAGATAATGACTTGGTTTCAATTCCGCTGCAGCCAAATGCACAAGGAGAAATCCACAAAAAACCCTTAATAATTAAAAATTAAGGGAAATAATTAAAAGGATATCTTCAGCTTTCTTCCAAAAGCGTAATCCACACAGTTCTCAGATAGGAGAAAATGAAGATCCCTGTTCACGAAAGCCTCTGAAGGGAAAGTTCTTACAGATTCAAAAATCAAATAGCAATATCTCCAAAGTTGCTCACAGAAGCACCCCCAAAAATGGAAAACAGAGCACTGAGAAATCCAAAGTAATGAAGGTAGCTCCCCCCCCAAAAAAGAGGGGGGGTAACTCGAAACGCCAGCTCTAATAAAGTCTTTTGGAATATAAAACCAAGCAGATTCCCCTCTTAGTCTGTCTCCCAGATTCTTCTTAAGTATTTAATCCTTTCACAAAAGGAAAAAAGAAAAAAGGGGGGGAGGTTACTCCAAAAGTCAGTTCTCCGAGGTCTTTGGAAATGTAAAATCAAATAATACAAGCTCCTTAGGGGGGAAATAACTCCAAGCACCGCTGTCCTTTGAAATGTATTCAAAAAAGGAGCTGTCCCCTCCACCCCCCCCCCCCGCGTTCTTCTTTATTCACTCAGTCCTTTCGCAAAGAAAAAAAAAGGGGGTGACTACAAACACCAGTTCTGAATTGCAGATTTCGGTCAAGACTCCCCAAGTCCCATATTTTCTCACCACTTCAATGTAGATAATAATAGTTCAAACTCACTTCGTAAATGAAGGGGTATCTCTCCACCCCCACCGCACGGCTCAATTTGTATCACGAAGGAGAGTTATGGCTTAGCTTCCACCACGCTCCAACCAGATTCCGTTGTAAACAAATCAGCTCTCGTTTCTTCGGGTATAATCCTTTTCTTCAAGTTAGCCGTTTAACAGCCTCTGCTGTTCCTTCCTCCGATAGAAACAGATAGAGTTCTTGGAGGCTAATGGCTTCCTGCTAAGACAACGAGACTTCGCAGCACAGGGGTAGCGATCGCAAGAGCGCTCGCAGCTCAATCCTCTCCCCGACCCCTCCGGATCGGGGCGAGAGGAGAGCCGCAAAGAGCGCAGCTGATACCCAACCCCTCAGGGCACCCCCCTGAGGTTATTAGAGTTCGCGGAGTCTTCGCGGAACTCTTTAAACCCCCTGTGCGCTCTGGGGACCCACGGAGGGATTCTCCTAGCGTCTTATGCAGTCGGCCATTAAACCGGAAGCCACATTTTGAAACAAGTGTACCCAGGATGCATTACACCCCCATAATTTGTGGAGGGATGGGAGGAGGTTTTTCATCAAGTTTTGGAACCATTCTGGACATTTTTTGATGTGGCTTTTGGACTTCTAGAATTTGGAAAGTTAGGCAGCTGAGGTTTCCTTGATTTCTTTTGTGTTTTTGCATTGCTTTCCATTGCACTTTTGGCAGGAATGACCTGGGATTTGTCTTGGTGCTTTCTTTTGTCCATCTTTGCATTGCTTTCCAATGCACAGGGTGTGTGTGGCTCTGGCTTTGCATGCCTTTAAAGTGAACTTTATAAAGAGGTCTGAACAACAAAAAAGGCTTTTTTTGTCGTTAACCGGGCCTCCGGAATGGATTAATCGGTTTCCCATTCATTAATATGAGAAAACCACGTTTTGCAAGATAATTGGTTTTAAAAACAAAACAACTTAAGAGGTACCACTGTATTCTATTTTAAGCATGTTGCACTTCCCCAATTCTCCAATCACAGCATTATATAGTTGTGGAAAACATTATGCCTACCCCCTTCCACACCCAGGGTCATCAAAATATGGAGTCATTTAAATAGCATGTGTATCTGATAGAAAATGTCCACAACATCACTGATACTGGGCAACACATAACGCTCTTCCCCCAACTGATGATTAACAGTCTTTGGAACAAGCCAACTCAGTGCAATTAGTCTCAACTCACAAGGCAAAGACTTGCTTATTTGACTTTACTACCCAACAACAGAGCAGGAAGACTGCTGCATATACACTGCCTTCAGGGTTACATTACTACTGTTTTCAGAGAGACGGAATAGGGTTTTCTTTTATAAAGTGGAATTCATAGAACAGACTGTAAAAAAAGCTAGCATACAGCAATGGGTTTACTCATGACTTAGTCAAGATTAAAAGCAAAAGAGAGAAGAGGTGCCATTTTCCCAATGTTACCTTCAACAGTCAAGACTAAAAGCAAAAGAGAGAAGAGGTGCCATTTTCCTAATGTTACCTTCAATGTCCAAAGAGGAAAGGGAAATCAGGAGCACTGGGTCAGAGCACACCAGAATTTATTTCAAATAAAGCTTATTAGATGTTAAGGTGGCACAAGAGTCCCTGGTTTTGTTTTGTTTTGTTCTTTAACATACTGACATAGTTACTGTTTTAGAAGTAAAGTGTATTTCTGTAATTAAGTGGCAGGGGAATTTTTCCATTTTCTGACTTCCATTGTGCAGGTGGTCACACTGCTTTCACAGTTGGGCAACCAGTGGAGCCTTTGGTTTGGTTCATCTGTTCTGTCTGTGGTAGAGCTGGTGGAATTGATTCTGGATTTACTTGCCATCACCTGCATCTTGGCCTCCCACCGGCTGTTCTCCAATGGATCATCTGGCCTTCCTACCCGCAACAGCTATAACCCAACAGCCGGCCACAATGTATCAACTACTCCTGATGATCTACACCTTGTGTCTGTAGAAGCTGAGACAACTGCACTGCCATCCTACAGGAGCTTGGAAACCCTAAGTCTGTACCAAGTTTCCTTCCGTCGAACAGAGTGAGACCCAAACCAGTGCAATTTGCAGTGGTCTGGAACTGTTAAGATGTACTGAATTAAGATGTACTGAATAAAGGCTCAGTTCATGGAATGGGTTGGCACGCTATACTTCTAACCATCATAGAGCACAATGGACAAAAATGTCTCTTGCAAAAGTTGTGAGGAGCTCAGTCTCAACACCACAACATGGCCTGGAAGCTTTCTTACTGTCTCCCCTGGTGCTACATGCACCCCTTGTAGTCTGTTAGATATCTAAAAGAAAGCACCAAATTAAAGAGATAGGTTGTACATCAAGTTGAGAAGGCTTCCTTTTCAGACCTGTGATGTTTGATTAACAAAAGCCTAAGATGCATATGTAACCTCTCAGGGAAGAAGAGAAGGCAGCCAGCACTGCAACACATCTTAATCCCTGGCTAGTTCTGGAGGTCAAACACACCTCCAGGGACAAGCTGGCTTGTAATATGCACCTGTTTTTGCATTTATTGATGCTATTCCTTTGTCACCAGATTCTCTATGAAGGGGGTGGGGTGGGAAAGCCAGCACAGATGGAACTCCTGTAGGTCACACACCTTCACTGGGACTTAATTTCTATGTTATTGAAATGATGGAAAGAAAAGACCTCCTGCACAGCATCTTTCTTCATCCCCCTAAAATGCCTGGAGAGCCCTTTTTAAAAAATCCAGGATAATGCCAAGAGTGGTGCATGTATTGAGAATGGGAAAAACAGGCAAGCAGGAACCTGAAAGCTCCTGGGATTGGAACTATGACAACACCTTGAAAGGAATGGCTTGTAAAGTATATGTGCTTAAAGGGGCAAAGATGTGTTTTCACTGAAACTGGAGCCCCAAGTAGCACTTCCAGGCAGACATAGGTTCCAACAGAACATTCTGAGGTTTCATCTCATGTTGGCTCCTTGAGAATGGACGGGGGAATCACAGAAGCATCACCTGTGTGTTCGAACCTAAACTCTAAGGGGGGGGGAGAAGGGGGGAGCAGAAGGTATTATTAAAAGATCTACGCCACAGTAGGCAAGACAGCACTTATCCTTTGTACTCAGGGGCGGTCCAAAATGTGTGTGTGTGTGTGTGTGTGTGTGTGTGTGTGTGTGTGTGTGTGTGTGTGTGTGTGTGTGTGTGTGTGTGTGTGTGTGTGCGTGCGCGTGCGTGCGTGCGTGCATGCGTGCACACATAGACAAATGCACACACACATTTACAGTATATGTATTCAATTCTTGAGTCTTTACAGTAAATCATGCTTCTACTTAAGGATAAGAAACAGTATTGTATCTTGGCTATAAAAGGATCAGGGAGAATTCCTCTTCCAATTCTTGTCTCCTCATGAAAATTTGTTACATTATATATCCCATCTTTTCTCCAGAGGTACTACAGGTAAGAGGAAAGAGCTTTTGCTCTCTTAACATGCTTTCCCTGCACTATATGTAAACCCTGTCGTCTGTAGTTCTCTAAAAAGAAGCAGTTCAAAGGGCTCGTGCCCAGACATTGCTTTCCTAGTGTCCTTCCAAAAACGAGAGGGTGGTTGAGCTTCAGACCCTTTCCCCCCCCCCATTTGTCCTGGGGCAAGGCAACATGGGATCAAAACAGAGGTCCAAGACGTGATGTGTCTGGCATTTGGTAGGTCATGCAGAAACCACTTGCTTCTAGTGGGGCAGGAACTAACACCGTCCAAAGGAAACACCTGCCAACTCTCTGTGCTGCTCCAGTCCCCATCCAACAGGCCCGCTTGACCTCCAGAGTGAGGAAATGAAGGCAAAGGGCTTCTGGAAAAGACCTTCCCATTTAAACAAGTTGTCACTGAGAAGAGAACCGTCTCAGTCCCCCTTTCCCAATATCAAACTGCACAGTAGTGAATGCTTCAGAAATAGACAAGTTTATTCTGTACTGAATCCACTATTTCATACTAGCAGCCTACATGATGATGATGATGATGATGATGATGTTTTGTTGTCCAGGACCTTACAATGGTGTTTATTGCATCAAGCCTTTCTTCTAGAGCTTCCAAAACATGACACCAAGCATGCTGACTGCTTGTCACCCTGGCCCTCCTTACAGCCAATGGCTTGGTTTTTCCATTTTTGCAACTACATTTACCATATTAAAATGTGTTAGGAACAATTTATGGAGGTGAAATGCACGAGTCCACATACCACAAGGATCCCATTCTGGGTAGGTTTTCCCCATCAGGCTTATCACATAATGTCTAAAAATACGTTAAATCTGTGTGCTCCAAGTTGCAATTCCTCTCCTCCAGCTCTCTAGTAGTTCAGTATTTGAGCAAGGGCAGATGCCTCTGTTGTCTAAAATGGATGCATATACCAAACATTAATAAGACCCTGCCATTTTATACACTTCTACTGGGGATGATTGTATTGAATGCTTTCATTTAATGTATTCTTCAATATTTACTTCCCCACCTTACCCCTTCTCAGTAGTATCTGTAGCAAACACTCACCTTGCATTTACATCAGTGCAGGACAAATTGTAGAGAAAACGCAGAGAAAGGAGTATGGCAGAGAAAGGAGTTTTCTGTTTCACAAAATCAGAAGAGGGGCTCAAGGAGCAATTCTTTGAATGAGACCACAAAACGTCACACAGAAACGGAAGCCTCCTTTTCTCCATTGGTCCTATCTTTGATGGGAGAAGAAGGACAAAGTATTGCTCCAACCTTGCTGCCCTCAAATGTATACACTTGTGCTAATAGCAGTTGCACAGGAAGATCTTCTGTGTCACTCCAACATGGACAGAAAAGCGGATCACAGTAACATAAGGAGTTATGGCACACAACAACACAAAGCAGCTCTGAACAACTTCTTTTTTTCCTTTTTAACAAAAGCCCAATTGTATGATAGAAATCATAGAATATTTAAAATGCCATAGGAACAGGCAATTTGTGCCCCACCAGATGACTTTAAACCATATCTCCCATAGGCTTAGCCATCAATGAGGGATTAGGGGAGACGGAGTCCAATATCATCTGGATGGCCACAAGCTATAAAATCACGTACACAGCTACTTGTCTCCCATTATGTTCAGCTGCTCTGACACCCCTGAATTGGGTAATAGGGAAGTAGAAATAAGAGAGGAATAAACTTGCCGGTCATGGAACAAAAGGACAGGTCTTGTCCTGGATCAGCAACTAGCTAACGGAGAGGAAACAGAGGGTAGCACTAAATGGACACTTTTCTAAGTAGAGGGAGGTAAAGATTGGGGTCCCCCAAGGTTCCGTACTGGGACTCCTGCTTTTCAATCTCTTCATAATCTAGAGCTAGGAGTAAATAGCAAGGTAGCCAAATTTGCCAACGACACCAAATTATACAGTTAGAGTATAATGAGATAGATTGTGAGGAGCTCCAGAGGGATCTCTTGACACTGGGGCAGTGGGCAGACCACTAGCAAATGAGCGTCAACATTAGTAAATGTAGAGTGATGCACATTGGGGCAAAACAACAACAACACACAATTACATATATAAACTGATGGGGTCAGAACTCTCCGCAACAAACCAGGAAAGGGACCTTGGTGTCCTGGTGGACAGTTCAATGATGGTGTCAACCGAGTGTGCCACAGCAGTGAAAAAAGTAAACTCAATGCTAGGTATCATTAGGAAGGGTATAGAAAATAAGTCTGCAAGTGTCATTTTGCCTCTTTATAAATCTATGGTGAGGCCCAATCTGGAGTACTGTGTACAATTACAGTATAGTCACCATACTTCCAGAAGGATAGTATGGAAATGGAAAAAGTGCAGAGGAGGGCAACCAGAATGATTAGGGGAAATGAAACAACTTCCTTACCATCTGAGGCTGCAGTGGCTGGCTTGAACTACGGTGTCTAAGAGGTGACCTGATTGAAGTTTATAAAATCATACATGGTGTGGGACAAACTAGATAAGGAAAATCTGTTTTCCCAATCACACAACACTAGGGGGCACTCCATGAAACCTTTGGGTGCTAGATCTCAAACAAATAAGAGAAAGTACTTTTTCACCCAGAGGATCACTGGCCTATGGAACTCCCTGCCAGAAAAAGTGGTGATAGCTGTCAGCCTTGACAGCTTTAAGAAAGCCTTAGACATTTTCATGGAGAATAAGGGTATTAAGTGGCTATCATTATGGATGCCTAGGGACAACCTCTGGGTTGGAGAGCTGGGCAGGAGACCTCTCAATGCCATTTGCAGGGAATCATAACCAGGTGAGAACATCTGCTTGACATCTGCTTGAGCAAATGGTGAGCCATGGTGTGATACAGAATGCTGGAATGGATGGGCTGTGGCCTGTTCCAGCAAGACTGTTCTTGTATGATAAAATATGACCTCAGCAATATCATATTTTTCTTAGGCTTCCTTTCTTTATATATAGGATTTAATTCATGTTAAATGGGGAAAGAGCATAGTTTCCTTTTTGTATTAAAAATACTTATATTTGAGTACCAGTATAAGAACAAGCTTCCCCTCATATACCATAAAAGCATCTGAAGTGTTGGTTTTATACAGACAATTGCTACCATTCCCAACTAAAACCAAGTTAGGAAAATTACATTGCCAGGTTATCATGACACAATTTATTCTGCTTATAAGGATGGTTTCATTGAATGTAGCTACTTGTACAAAAGAAATACAAGGTGCATTATCCCAGCAAGATAGGGGTAAAATAGGGCAAGTAGGGGTTTAAGTCTGAATTGGTACCGACACTAGCCTGGGTCGTTTCATACAGTAGTGAACTTCCTGAATGAAGAAGTGAACTTTACCTGAATGCTCTCTGAAGCCACCGTTTAGACAAGCATTCATAACAAGTATGAGACAAGACTGCTCGAGTACTTGAGTACATCTGCAGCCCTTTCCACCAAATGCTGTTTCATCAGCACTTGGCTCAAGTCCAGAAGGACTAAGGTAGCACTCCTTGTGCAGTGTACACTTGGTCCATGCAGACGGACCAAGCTGCACTCCTGCCATGGCTGCAAGTTCTTCCGACTTGGCCCATTGGCTTCTATATGCACCTGGTGTCCCCCTATGTCGGAATGGGTGACCTCCCTTCAGGTGATAAGGTAGCCTACCTCTCTACCTCAGGCATCTTGTGCCTTAACTTCACTTGCAAGTGGGACCCTTTTTTTTCTCAAGTACTCAGGACAGATGAGAACCAGACTCATTTAAGTGGCAGAGAAGAATTTGTCAGCAGAGGTTGTTAAGAGTACATGAGCTAGTCATTACACATGCCAGAGGAAAGTTGGCGGCTGCGTTCTGCACAAGGCGTGAGAAAGCGGCTGAAATTCTGTGCCTAGAGGAAACAGTCCCTTGCTTTTCAGAACAGAGGGCCTGGGGCAGACGGGTGTAATTTCTTTTACCCATGCATAAAGAGATGGAGTAGTGGAGATGCAGAAAGGGGGAGGGGGAAGAGGTGCAACATACAACATCCATGAGAACAGACAACAAAAGCAGAAGACAGTTGCCAGGTGAACTTCCTTCAGGAAAGACGGCAGCAGCAGGTCAAACCAAGATCTTGTCCGGAAGAGATCCAGAGGGGCCTGAGCATCTCCCTGGGCTTCCTCTTATACTGACAGCAGCAGCAGCAGCAGCAGCAGCAGCATCAACAACAACAACAACAACAACTGGGCCTCTTCGGATGTTGCACTTCGACCAGCACTGTTCCACTGAGAGGGGAAAGGTTTGTCCAAAGATGTTGGAAGCTTGGTTCCTGTTCTCCTCCATCATCCCCCAAAGGTAGAGAAAGATGGGGATTTGCAAGGAGGTGGGCTCTGCAAATAAAATGCTGGTGCACGGCAGTGGACATGCAAAAAAAAAAAGTTAGCACCTTCGCAGCATGCTAAGGGGACAGCAAAGGCTATTCCTAGCACACCTAAGAGGGGACCTCTTAGGGGCCACATAAAAATGGGCTTGAAGGGTAAAACAAGGCCATTAATCCCCCACACGGACCCTAGAGCATCACTGCCTCCTTTCCCCTTTCAAAAGCATCCAGTCTGAGCAAATCGGACAGAGAAGTAGCATGTGGCTGTCCTTTCTTGGACTGTGCTTCACGGCTGTGCCACTTCCTGGGCCTCAACCAGCAAGCAGGGCATGGCCCAGTCTTAAACCTATTTAGACTCTCACCCATGGTTCTAAGCTCCTTCCCATCAGGAGTCATGGAACTGTGCCACAGCTTGTGTGAAGTGGCAAATGAGCATGAATCAATACATGCAGATTTGCCACTGAGAGCATTATCAAATGCCAACCTGAATTAGAAGCAACGGATGAGTGTGAGAATCAACATCCAGCCATCCTCAGAAAGCACCAGTGCTTCACCCTGTTATCTTCAACCAAAGGAATGTTGAGCAACTGAGTAAAAATCCAGGCCTAGCACCACATAGCACAACCACCTCCCTCTGCTCCTGAACAATAAGGCAGCCCCAAACTGCACAGCTGTAATTTCAACCCCTGGGCTTCCTTTTCAGCTAAGGAGCAAACAGAGCAGTCAGGAAAGCCACAGCAGACAGCAAGATGGATCCATTTCATCCCGCTGCTTGTTCTGGCAGCCTTACAACTGCAGGGGTCTATTATCAAGCTACTTTTTTTGATCCAAGGTGAATGAATCAAGCCAAAATCCTTTTACTATATTTATGAGGTCAAAAGTTATCTCAGAAGCAGTAAGGGAAGAATGCCAGTTTTCTCAGGACCAAGATTTCTTTAGGCAGAACATCCATCATGAGTTCCTAATTAATGGGATGCCAGAACAACTTTGGCACCATGCACCTGGATCTTATCTTCGCCAATTACTGTTTTATTGATATTTTATTTATAACTATTTTAAATTGTTTTAATTCTTTGATTGTGAGCCGCCCAGAGACCTTTGGGTAGTGGGCGGCATATAAATTGAATAAATAAATAAATATAAATAAATAAATACTAGATATTTACTCCCAGTAAATACCTTTTCTCCTCTCCCACTAAGTACTCCAGGAACTTTGTTAACACTGTCCATGGCCAATGGAAATGCCTTGCAACTGTGCCTATAAGGGCACTTGCAACACACTTCAATCAGCAGGTGAAGCCCACGTGTGCCATCAACTAGAGCATCATAGGCTCCTCATTGCACATTTCTTTCACTAGGCCCCCTCTGCTACCCTCCCACATTAAAAAGAAAAAAAGGAAAAGGAAAAGAGCTGGACCAATCAAAGGCTGCAGCAGCTATGCAGAAAATTAACTCAAAACTGGGAAACAGTCTTGATATGGAGGGGTAAAAAGTAACCCAAAGAAAACAGATGACAAAGCCAGAATGAAAGGAAAAAGGAAAGAAGAGGAAAAAGTGGGACAGGAAAGGGCAGTGGGGAAAGAAGGCTGCAGACTGGGGGGAGGGGAGGGGGAGACCACATTCTCAGGTAAAAAAGTAGACTGGGGACAGAGAATAAGGAAGGAGGGGAAAAGGGAGAAAACAGGAAGGTTTGTTACATCCAGCTCTCAACATTTAACAATCTGTTGTACATCCAGGAAAAGAAGGCCCTCCCATACTACCATGCCAGATCCCCAATCTAGAGACATAATACGCTAACATACCCCCCCAAGGGCACCTTGGCTCACAAGGTGAGTGGACGTCAGCATCCAAGAGAGAACAGCAGGCACCATCTCTGATACCCCATGGGCAGGTCAAGGGGGTACCCACCAGTGGTGGATCACCAACCCAGTTATCCTGGCTCCCTTCAGTACTTACGTGCAATTGCAATGACCACAATGGCACAGATTACTCCCAGCATGATCATCATCTACAAAGAGGAATGGAAACGAGACCTTGTAAAGCTATCATCCAAAATAAGATCTTCCATAAAGGTGGGCAATTAATTCTGGACAAGGCTTTTGGAATGGAGGGGTGGGCTGGGGATTCCCACTCTGAAAATCTGCCAAGAATCCCCCAGGAAGAATTTGGAGGTAGGAAACCAAGAATAGGCTGCATCAACTATGACATCCAGCGTGTTCCCATCCTCCAGGGAAGTCATGGTTCTGGAACTCCTTTGAAAAGTAAGGAACCTGCCCTGAACCACCCTGGAAGTTGCAATGCTATCTGGGATTCTCAATGGTTCATGGGAGGGGGGGTACCTACAGAGTCTAATGGGTATTGAGACTATCCCTCCTATAAAACTTGCAAGTCCCATCCCTAAAGTCAGTTGATCATCATTATCTCCAATACAGTGGTCCCCCGCCCTTTCGCGGTTCACATACCACGGTCCCACTATATCGCGGGACCACTGGACCCGGAAAGGGCTTGAGGGAGGGGGATCACGCGCCGCCACCCTGTGCCTCCCAGGAAGTCCGGACAAGCAGCGCACGAAGGGGGCTGCAATCCTGGCTCCGTGTGCAGAAGCCAGATCCCAGCCCCCTCTCGACACCCTCCGCCACGGAGTCAAGAAGGAAGGGGCTGCAGTGGTGGAGGGCGGGAAGAGGGGGCTGCGATCTGGCTTCTGCACGCGGAGCCAGGATCACAGCCCCCTTAACAGCAATCTCCGCCCCGATGCATGATAGTCCGGTCGGGCTGTCATGCACAGGGACGGAAGGCGGGGAAAGGGGGCTGCGATCCTGGCTCTGCCTGGGAGCCTGGGAGGTGTGGGGGAGGGCAGTGGGGAGCGATCGCATCGCTCCCCGCCACCCCCGCCCCCTTTCTAGCGATCTCTGCCCCGATGCATGACAGTCAGGCCAGGCTGTCAAGCAACAGGGCGAATTTCGCTGTTAAGGGGGCTGTGATCCTGCCTCCGCATGCAGAGCCAGGATCGCAGCCCCCTTCCCCCGCCCTCCGCCCCGGTGTGTGGCAGCCCGACCGGACTTCCATGCATCAGGGCAGAGATCGCTGGGAAGGGGGCTACAATCCTTGCTCCGCACGCGGAGCCTGGGAGGCGTGCAGGAGGGCAGTGGGGAGTGATCGTATCGCTCCCTGCCACCCCCTGGGCCCCACCCGACCTGCTTCCGCATATCGCGGATTTTCAAGCATCGCGGGTCAGGTGGATCCCTAACCCCTGCGATAGGCGGGGGGGGGGGAATACTGTATAGTCTCTCACCAAATCAGCCCATGAGCCTATCTAGTCTGCTGCTTTTTGCCTTACTGTGAGCAGTTTTCCTTTTTCAAGTTTTTTTAGATTGGAAAGTCAAGAAAGGATAACAAAAACAGTGTGTTACATATAACTTCACACATCTCAAATATTTGATATGTTTATACACATGATATATACTGTACTTTATATTAAGCACACTATTCAGTACTTTAAATTTGCTTAGCATTTTGAAATGTATGCTCAACCTACATAAATTCTTAGTCTAAGCTTCTGCTTCTTTTTAAAAAAGTATTTCCTCATCATTGTATTTACACCTCTTTTTAGGTAGATATTCAGGCATTCAAAATAATTTTTTGAATTCAGGTACTCAAAATAATTTTTCCACTTTTTATCAGATTCTTTGAACGGTCTTCTGTTTATATACTTTGCAAGTTTAACCATTGAAGCACATTCAGACATTATTTCTCTCCAATCTTGTCTTGATGGGCAACTGTGACCTTTTCTATGGTCTTAGGGAGAAATTCATTTCATGTTGCCTCCTAGGACACTTTTTGCCCTAGTAAAATTAATTTGGTTCCACCTTCAGCCACTTAATTTTTTTAGAAAAAAGGCTCAGTGGAAAATTATTTTTGTACAAAAATGTCCATTATTTTTAGCAAAGCTTTCTAATTTACTCACTAGTTTGAAACATGCTCGTATCAAAATGGAGAGAAAGCTATTTTCCTCTTCACCCCTATTCTCAGAGCCACAACACAAGAACCCACTCCCAAGGGTTGCAATGAACTTGTAACTATGTATTTGCGATGTCTCCATTCTTCTTCCGGCATATAGATCCTCAATCCATAAATAAAGCTACCAGTTCATCGCCCTGGTTGCAGCTGCTTTATCAGAGTATGGTCAAAGAGTCGCGTGAAACCTCTACCAAAAGCTCACCTTACAGTTCTTCCACCAGTACTTCCTCTTGAGTGCTGCTGCGCTGCTTTCAAATACTTGGGCCCCAGCTTGGAGCGCATCTGCCCGTTCATCTAATTCTGATAGTTTCTGATCTCGCTCCAAGACTTTGTCCACGTTCACGCGCATAATATCCACCACCTGAAAGAAAAGATTAGGTCACTAACAGGGAGGAACTCACGAAGCCACCACAAATGTTCCACCAACACTTCGGCAGGATAGCAACTTACTTCTTCCACCTGTGCTTGAGTCTGTTGCAGGCGACGATTACTGGTCAAATTTGGAGGTGGTCCAGGAGGTCCTCCAGCATTTTCTCCTCCTTCCTGTCCAGCCTCTGGGGCACCTGACTGAGCTGGATCAGACCTGAAGAGGGGGGTGGTCAAGTCAAGAAGGTGACAGCACTGACACCAAAGCTGTGCCCATACAAGTGATCTGATACACCCATAGAGACATAAACTGCAATTAGAGGCAGAAACCCTGTATGTCATACTACTATGGACTACCTCCTTTAAATTCAATTTACATCTCTGTTGTCTAAAGATACACGCTGAAAAAGCTACAGAAGGTGGCAAACGTGACCATTTTTGGATTCCCGCCACCCCCCCACATACACAAACCTAAATGTATTTTGAGTTCTTTCTTCATAATTAAAAAAATTGAACTATGCACAGTGCGAAGAGAAATGTACCTCTTTATGTAAAAATGGAATTCAGGGAATCACATCGTGACCACCACTAAAGAGAAACTCAGGAGTAGCACCTCTTCAAACAAGGTGTGATTTCTGACCCTACATGATGCAGGGAAGCATTCTGGCTTTGAGGAGGCCAGGTCTCAACCTTTATTAGCCATGAGAGATCAAGGGGGCTACTCTGCCTACAGAAGCAGTGTTAGATCTGTTTCTTTCAGCCCTAGTCACTGGAGCACACAGAAAGACTGAGATCTTCCTGTCCTCCTTGTGGCTTCCCTGAAGCATCTGCCTGGGCTCCACTGAGGACAGAATTGTAGAATGGAATGGGAAAAGGGACACTTCTGGTAGAAGGTGGATTTCCATCTGTGATACCCAGCATAGCTTAAAAGCGACAAATGCTGGTCATTGGAGTCAAATTACATTTGAGAAACTCACTTGTAGATCTCACCTAACAGGATTGTTCTGATGATCTTCCAGTGATGCAAAATACTGTAAAGGCTGGATCAGACGTTTAATAGGATACAAGCCCAGCATTTAGCAACTGATACGTTATGGTGCCACGAGCTTTCCTACTTTTAGAATGGGATACAAGGAAGATGACACAGTTGGTATTGCGAGCAAGTGCAAGGGATTCTGGCGAAGGAAGCCGCACTAGTCTTTTGTAGCAAACCAGAAACGATCATGCAGTGCCTATAAGACTAGCGTTTATTTTTCATAACCTTATGTATGTCCAAACACACTTCTTCAGACAAATGATGTGGCTTAATAATGAGAGAGGGGCAGCGGCAAGGGGGAGTATAACACTGTTGGATGTTCAAAGCCATTGGCAAATTGTTCTAAGTTTAGCCAAGGAATTTAAACTGCCAACAGTTTTATACCACTCACCCTGCAGAGAGACAGTTTTTGCATTCATATGAAGAAGCATGCTTGGTCACATGAAAGCTTATGGAAAATTAAAAAAAAGTTATCTTGTGCTATGTGGCTATTTCTAGCCCAGGTAGACACCTAAGTCAACCCTCCACCTCCCATGGAGCTTCCTCCAGGTCTGTTAGCAGGGTGACAGAGATGGCAGTACAAACCCAAAGGGCATCAATCACTTTAAGTGTACAACTATTTGCAACTGCAGTCACACCAGGAGAGCCAGTACTGCAGCAAACATGGGCAGGATGTTTCTGTATCGGAGGAAATGAGGTGAGAGATCCCAGGACCTGAAATAACTGCTGTGTCATAAATCAGGAACCTTGATCACTGAGGAAAGTTGCTACCAAGAGGGTTCCGTTTGCAACCCTATTCCTGTCTGGAGTTAAACATCCATTCATAGATGAATGCTGCATTTCTTTCACCACAAAAGATGGATTTTAAAAAAAAATAACATAAAATCCAGAACCACACCAGCAGTTGGGTGGCTGCTGTCTCTAGCCACAGGATCAGGATACTCTGGGCAACCCCACCTGGCCATCAGCCATGAATCCCAGAACAATGGGAAAAGCAAGGAACAGCGATCTTCTCTGGGGATGACCCAAGAGTTCAGACTTGCACAAGTCCAAAGGAGGTCAGCAGCGAAGCTCAGCTTTTCTGCCCCGCAGTGAATTTCAGGGACAGATGATAGGAAGGATCAGTTCTCAGAACCATGGCAGTCTGGAGATTTATTTTCCCCACCTCACCCCACATCCCACCCTTGGGAGAGGAGAGTTCTGCACTCCCTCAGCATAGGCGCATGCCCGGCTAATCTTGCACAGCTTTCTAAGAGAGCATAACATCTCTTCTAACATCGTGATTTTTAAATAAGCCCTATCCCGGCTGTGGGCGGACCCCGTTCCCGTTCTCCTCGGACGTTGACAAGGGAGAGAGAAACAGGTCGACAAAGGAGCGCTTTTTGGAGACGCATTCCCGAGTGAAAAGGCGCCCGTGGCCACCCGTTCCTCACCCACCCAGTCCCAGTCCCCCAGTCCCAGTCCCAGTCCCAGTCCTTCCGCCGGAGCCCTCCCCCCCCCCCCCCCCCTCCCCTCCCGAGAAGCCAAGGGCATAAAAGGCAAACTCCGAGGTGGCCGAGGGCAGAAGAGAGGATCTGATTGCGGGGACCCCTCGGGGCGCTCTGCCTCAAGCACGGAGTGGGACAAGGAGGCGGTGGGGGTGGGGGTGGGGGGTGACCAGACCGGAACGGATGTTGCAAAGCCCATCCGCGCTCCCTTCGGTGCCGGACGATGGGAAAGAGGAGGAGGAGGAGGAGGACGGGGTGGGAGGAGGCGGTGCTGCAATGCGCAACTCAGGAGGTGCCGCAGCCGTGCAGCGAGAGCAGCAGCAGCAGCAGCAGCAGGAGAGAGCAGGAGCAGGGCAGGGAGGCAGGCAGGCAGGCAGGCAGGCAGGAGGTCACTCCGGTCCGGCTCTTCCTCGCCCGTGAGCTGCTACTCACATGGTCCGCCTCGGCTCCGGAAGACCCCCTTTCTTTTACTCAGAGCAGCACCTCCGAAGGAGCGCGAACGTCCGAGCCGCCGCCCGCCGCCGGGAGCCACGGTCCACGCCACGTCCACGCCCGCTCCCTCGACCGATCCCGAATGGCTGCGGCAGAGGCAACCTCCGCCACCCCCACTTTTTATACAAGAGGGGGGGGGAAAGGGGGCGGTCCTGTCGGGGCGTCCGGCCTCCGGGCCAGCCAATGGGAAGCACTTTTTCGTCACGCCCCCTCGTGGTGGCCCCCGCAGCGGGGCAAATGAATGAGCCTCCTCCCCATCTCTCATCTCGCCCTGGTCCGTCCCAGGAGGAGCCCAGGCGGTTGGCTTCCCCCCCCCCCCAGGGACCCATCCGCGACGGGCCGAATCGACTAGTTCTCGAAAGCTCCCCGGCCCTTCCTCGGCGGCTAACAGGATGCATGGCCTTCCTCGCCAGTCGCGTCGATGACTGAGGGACTGGCTTGCGAGGGGTGGGGTGGGGTGGGGTGGGGGGACACGGGAACAGGCCTGCCCCGTTTATCGCGGACTCGGGGATCGCAGCTTTCGCTTCTTTTAGAATGGGAAAGACTTCCAGGCCAGGGCGCTATGATTTCCTCGCTTCCTGAGGTCAGAAATCCAGAATTTTACCCAGGCTGCGACCTGGCATGGGGCTGTCAAGATCCAAGGCAAATGTCAGGACAATGGGATTCCGGTTGTTTCTTAATTGGGTTCGTGTTTCCTGCGTGTGCAGTCCACACAAAGTAAGGAGGCTGAAGGCTAGGGGCGCCCTTGGTGCTGGGTTCGAATGGCAAAAAACGTGAAAATATGGATTCTTCCCATAATTCTGGAACCAGTCCAAACTCTCCTTTAGGCTTACCACAGAACTATGAGCTGGTCACCTACTCACAATGGTGGAGCAGCCAGTCACATCCTAGGACTCAGGAGCCCAGGGTTGAAATCTGTGTGTGGCTATGGAAACTCCCTAGAGCTGCCTGGTAAAAGTGTTCTTGCAATGTCTTGCTTAACCTGAAAAGCCCAACAGAACTGCTGTAAGTTACTTCCACCTGAATGGCATAGAACACCAGTGCAGGTCACCATGGACTTCTTGCAAACCTTCAATCAAGAAATAATTGACTAAATTTGAATTAGTGCTTGCACGAACAGAGTTATCGGTGAAATGGATAAAAGATGATAGCCAAGGAAATGCTAGATTCCAACCCCTCTCAGCCCCAGCCAGTATGGCCAGCAATAAGGAATAAACAGAGGTCCTATATAATGATATCTGAAGGGGCCACAGGTTGCTAAAACCTAGCTTTAAATAATTAAATAATTATATTATTAAATATCCACCCAAACTGTTGGGAGTTTTATTTATAAATTTGCCTGCTATCTGCAATTTGAATGACTACAAGGAACTTTTCTGGACTGGAATGGTATCTACCTAGCCTAACCAATTGTATGTTCCCCAGCTTTTGAATTCAAAGACAACCCACCTCTCTGCAGTGTTTGATCCCTCTCTTTTGTTGTCACTAGCTATTTTGTTGCTGTTAATCGGTTGGTTGGTTGCTAATATATGTGCAGTAAAGAAAACAGTATACATAAGTCTGTAGTTCCAAGCAATTGTAAGTTGAGAAATATTGTTTATTCTTTCTCATAGAAATGTCTCAGTGAATTGAGACTTTAGGTGCCAGTTAATGATAAACTCTGGATAACTTGATTGTATTCTCCTCTTTGCATCTATGTACTTCGTGGCGCAGTGGTTAAATGCCTGTACTGCAGGTAAAACTGTGCTCAGGACTTGGGGTTCAATCCCAGGTGGCAGGCTCAAGGTTCACTCAGCCTTCCATCCTTCCGAGGTCGGTAAAATGAGTACCCAGCTTGCTGGGGAGGCAATGTGTAGCCTGCACACTGTAATTAAAATTATAAACCGCCCAGAGACAACTTGTAGTGGTATGGGGCGGTATATAAGCAGAACACTTTTTTGCTTTTGCTTTGTAGCAAAAATAATTTTACCAGAAATTCAAACTTCACAACTCGGATCTCACAACACTCAAACTTGTCAGTCAGTCAGTCAGTCAGTCAGTCAATCAATCAATCAATCAATCAATCAGGCTTTATTTTTAAACCATAGGTCATCACAGTAACATAAAACATAAAATCAAACATAGTACAGGCACAGCATATTTGTACATACCTTAGATATAAAATATAAAATGATATGGCTTCCCTCCTTAACGCTTCTGATGCTTGGCTCATATTTTCTTTGCCGCCAAAGCAAATTTAGCTACTTGATGGGTAGTAGCTACATCCATATCCACAAGTAGCACACAGAGTTGAGCCAAGGGGGGTGTCTATTACCCAGAAGTCTAAGGATTCTGGAAAGAAGTTGACTTCTAGGGTGCTCATATAAAGGGCAACTGAATAAATAATGGAAACATGCTCAACCTCTCCTGAACCACAAAAGCAGAGTTTGGTGGAATGTCATGCCTCCCCTCCAAGATGGCAGATGGCATGCACTGAAATTCCAAAGCTGTGAAAGTTTTGCTCAGAGGAGCTGAGGTTAGATTTATAAAATAGTTTTCTAAGCCAAATGTTTTGTACAGGGGGGGGGGCAACCAGAACAGGACATTTGTGAAACAGCAGATATATCTAGCCACTTAAAATAAAGACAGGTTTTTGCTTTAATCATTTGCTTAATTATGCTAGAGGCAAAGGTCAGCAAGGACACTGTGTCAATCCCATAATTCTGTAGTATGGGTCTAACTGAATTTACCCAAGACTCTCGAGTCAGGAAGTTGTTCTTTTTAACACTTTTTTGGTAGGCAGGAGTCATCATACAGGCCAGTTTCAGCCAGTACATTGCCAATGCAGCATGGGCATGACTTTCAATTGGGATTAGTCCTACTTCAGCCCTTAAATATGCAGCAGGTATGCCACAGGGAACTGTTAGAAGGGATTGTATGAAAGAATTTTAAGTCAATTCTAGAGCAAGTATGTTTGTATATCCCCATATGTTATTTGGAGTACTAATTTCCTTAGAAAACACCTCAACTGCAGGTGCAACCAAAATTCCCCCTTGGATGGTAGTAAACCTCAAGAGCGATTGAGTGGAATGAAATGCTTTCAGGTTGGTTGCTTTCAGATGATATTTGGATATTTAGGCAAAGGCCCAAATACCTAAAATTTCTTAACTGCTCAATTGGTTTATCAGGCTTCCATTTATGGGTTTTTCTCTTCCCTTCAAAGTCTACTACTTTGGTTTTGGTGTAATTAATAGTCAGGTGTTCTCTTATGCAAAAATTGCTCGATTTAACCAAAAGTCTTTGCATGCCAACTTGTGCTGTGGAAACCATTGCAATATCATCTGTGTATGAAAGGACTGAGATCTTGACATCTGCAATTGAAGGGGGGAGTAAAGGCCATTCAATTCTTGGACATTATTGATATACAAATTGAAAAAGGGAGACAGCAGGCATCCCTGCCAGACTCCTCTACCTGTTGGTATTGTCTCTGACAGCAGCCCATTTGCCCCAAGTATTTGTATGAAGGAAGTGAATTTGAAATAGGAGTCTTCTTATATTTGTTGCTGAAGTTTTTTTCCACAGGTGGTCTCTAAGATCAAAGGCTGTGCTGAAGTCAACAAAAGTGACATAAAGCTCCTTCTTGCCAAATTTGGAATACTTTGATGAAGTGTAGAGTCACAATTGGACAGAATGAAATTCTCAAGAGATGCTTTTCTGGTCCCCTGAGACCCCACCAAAAAAGCATGCCCCACACCGCCAGAAGCACCACACACACAAAAACCCTTGTTGTTGTTCAGTCGTTCAGTCGTGTCCGACTCTTCATGACCCCATGGACCAGAGCTCGCCAGGCCTTCCTATCGTCCACTGCCTCCCGGAGTTTTGTCAAATTCATTTTGGTTGCATCGATGACACTGTCCAACCATCTCATTCTCTGCCGTCCTCTTTTCCTTTTGCCTTCAATTTTTCCCAGCATCAGGGACTTTTCCAAGGAGTCCTCTCTCCTCATGAGGTGGCCAAAGTACTGGAGCCTCAGCTTCAAAATCTGTCCTTCCAGTGAACATTTGGGGTTGATTTCTTTCAGAATGGACAGGTTTGATCTCCTTGCAGTCCAGGGGACTCTCAAGACTCTCCTCCAGCACCACAGTTCAAAAGCATCAATTCTGTGGCGATCAGCCTTCTTTATAGTCCAGCTCTCACTTCCATACACTACTGGAAAAAACCATAGCTTTAACCATCCTGACCTTAGTTGGCAAAGTGATGTCTCTGCTCTTTAGGATGCTATCTAGGTTTGCCATTGCTTTCCTCCCAAGAAGCAGGCGTCTTTTTATTTCGTTGCTGCAGTCGCCATCTGCAGTGATCAAGGAGCCCAAGAAAATAAACTCTGTCATTGCCTCCATTTCTTCCCCTTCTATTTGCCAGTAGGTGATGGGACCAGTGGCCATTATCTTAGTTTTTTTGATGTTGAGCTTCAGCCCATTTTTTTCACTCGCCTCTTTCACCCTCATTAAGAGGTTCTTTAATTCTTCCTCACTCTCTGCTATTAGAGTAGTATCATCTGCGTATCTGAGGTTGTTGATATTTCTTCCGGCAATCTTAATTCTGGCTTGTGATTCATCCAGACCTGCCTTTCGCATGATGTATTCTGCATATAAGTTAAATAGGCAAGGTGACAGTATATAGCCTTGTCGTACTCCTTTCCCAATTCTAAACCAGTCATTTGTTCCATATCCAGTTCTGACGGTTGCTGCTTGTCCCACATATAGATTTCTTAGGAGACAGATAAGGTGGTCAGGCACTCCCATTCCTTTAAGGACTTGCCATAGTTTGTTGTGGTCTACACAGTCGAAGGCTTTGGCATAGTCAATGAAGCAGAAGTAGATGTTTTTCTGGAACTCTCTGGCTTTCTCCATAATCCAGCACGTTGGCGATTTGATCTCTAGTTCCTCTGCCCCTACTCCTCTCTTAATATTCCTCCCCACCCCACTTTCCCTGGGTGTGCTTCTTGTACATGTTCCTACCCTTGACTCCTCTCTCTCACGCTTGGGACCACCATCTTTGGATAAAAACCCAGAAGGGGAAGGAGGAAACCGTTGCTCCCATGTGGAGGCCAGCTCCAGCTGATCTCAGCCCTGCAGGAAAATCTCCAGGACCATGGCCATCTCCAGGAACATCAGGATCATCCTCAGTGCAGAAGCACCTCATTGTCTCTAATCCATTCTTCTCAGTGAACCTGTCTGGCAGCTTAGGATTTCCTTATTGACTCTTCTGGACTCTATTGACTCTGTAATCACCCAGATAATTGGACAATGCCACCCTTTCCCTACCCTATTGTCCCCAAACCTTATGGCCCATCAAACACCTAAATGGCTCAGCCACACCTGGATGGCAGAACGAATCTGGAATAGTATTACAGGACTCTGTGGCCACCCCCAGGACCGCCCTGGGAGATATCTCGGACTGTCACTATTGGTGGCCTCCCTGAAGATCACCACCTACCTATCCCAAGGGTCTGTGCGTGCCTTGTGGGAGGGGCAAGGGGTATAAAACATCTGTACACCTGGTCTTCAGGGCGGACAATCTTCTCTGCCTTGTGGAGGTTGTTCGCCATTGCTACATTTACTGAGCTCAATAAATTGACAATTAATTGGGACTCTTTCGTGTTGGACTCTCTTTATTGGGAATTCTGAGGTCCAGCAGTGTTCAGCAGGGACTAGCCTTGCTGAGACTCAACAGAAGTACAAAACATTGATCCACATTGGATTTTCCCTTTTGGAACCCTGCCTGTTCTGCTATTACCGAGTTCTCTGCTGCCCAACACTCTAATTTGCCCAGTAAATAATGGAGTAGAGTTTGGAGACTGTATTAAGAAGACTGATGTGCCTAAAATTACTGGGGCCAGCTTTAGAGCCTCTTTTATGCATAGGAACGATAATACTTATACCCCAGCCCTGAGGTATTTTCTCTTGTTGATAAACATTCTGGAAAGCACCGTACATCACCAGGTGGTATTCAACTTGAACAATTCTCCTGGGAGCCTGTCTTCTCCAGGAGCTTTATTACTATGCAGAGAGAACATATTACTTAATTCATCAGAAGTAACTGGAGCCCAGTCCGGGCACAGTAAAAGATGAAGTGGGTTTAAAAGTGGTTCTGGTTTGGTCCTATCAATAGCATGTCTAAAGAGTGCTGAAAAGTGGGTTTGCAATTGAGAAGAGGTCATTTGGTTGTCTAAAGCCGTGTTTCCCAAACCCGGGGCCGCGGACCAGTGCCGGTCCGTGGATCAATCGGCACCGGGCCGCCCGAGGAACTTCAAATCATTTCACTGTGGTGGCGGCCGAGGTGCAGAGCATTGCGCCCTCCCAAGCCCGCCCATTGCGGGTCCTCCCGCTTCCTGATTGGCCGAAAGGCAAACCTCACGCCATTGGCCGAGGAGGAGGCGCCACGGGAGGACTGAGGACTCGAGGTCGGAGACGCGGGGACTGAAGAGAAGCTGCCGTGAGGTAAGTGCACAGAGGGGTGGACTCAGCACTATCAAACAGAAAGAGAAGCAGCAGTGGTTTTATTAGAATGCCCTCTCATTCGCCCAGGCCTATTGCACTTATTTAGGTGACATCTGGAGCTGAGCGGTTGCAAGCAGCAGTGGAGTGAAGAGAAAGAGAAGGTATCACTCTTCTAGCTCTTCTATCTGTTCACCGGTACTCGTGTGTACTGACGTGTTATTGTGTCTGCTTTAACCCACAAATTAGCAAAAATGAGTATGAAACAGACATCGTTAGAAAGTTTCCTTGGGAAGAAAAAAAGGCCCAGTGAACAGACAGAAGAGCCTTCAACATCAAAGAAACATGCAACTTTTAACATACAATACCATGAGTCCTATTTGAAATATGGATTTATCGGGACAGGTGATTCCCACGCACCAAAACCGCTCTGCATAGTTTGCGGCGAGAAGCTCTCTAATGAGGCAATGAAACCTTCAAAACTGCTTCGCCACTTGACCGCCAAGCACCCTGGCATAAAAGACAAGCCCCTGGAGTATTTTGAAAGAAAAAAACGGGAGCACGAAGCACAGAAGATATTTATGAGGGCCACCACATCAATAAAGGAGAATGAACTGAGTGCATCATATTTGGTGGCTAACCACATTGCTAAGGCTAAAAAGCCATTTACTATTGGTGAAGAATTGATCTTGTCCTCCACTAAAGACATTTGCCGTGAACTTCTAGGAGAGGCTGCTGTGGAAAAGATAGCACATGTGCCTTTGTCAGCTAGCAGTGTGACTAGACGCATTGAGGAAATAGCCGAAGACATTGAGGCACAATTGTTGGAGAGGATTAATACATCACCGTGGTATGCACTCCAGGTTGACGAATCAACAGATATCGACAACAAGGCACTACTACTTGTTTATGTGCGATATCTATATCAGGAGGATGTGCATGAGGATTTGTTATGTGCACTATCTTTGCCAACCAACACCACAGGAGCAGAACTGTTCAAGTCACTGGATGGTTATATATGAGAAAAACTGAAATGGTCCTTTTGTGTCAGCATATGCACAGACGGAGCTGCTGCCATGACCGGACGACTGTCTGGTTTAACTGCTCGGATTAAGGAGGTTGCACCTGAGAGTGAATCTACGCATTGTCTCATTCACAGGGAAATGCTGGCAAGCCGAAAAATGTCACCGGAATTTAACAGCGTATTGATGGATGTCGTTAAAGTTATTAACCACATCAAAGCACACGCACTTAACTCGTGCCTGTTTGAGCAGCTTTGTGAGGAGATGGACGCAGAGTACAGATGCCTTCTCTTATACACAGAAATAAGATGGTTATCCAGAGGAAAATTGCTAAGCAGAGTATTTGAATTACGAGAGCCATTGCAAAGATTTCTCTCAGAAAAGAAGTCACCACTGGCAGCACATTTCAGTGACAAGGTATGGGTCAGAAAACTGGCTTACCTGTGTGACATATTCAGCCTGCTCAATGAACTCAATCTGGGCCTTCAGGGGAAAATGACAACTGTTTTGAAGTTGTCAGACAAAGTAGCTGCATTTAAAGCCAAACTGGAGTTGTGGGGACGGCGCGTGAACAGAGGCATTTTGGACATGTTTCAGACATTAGCAGGGATTGTAGGCGAGACTGAGCTTGAACATTCATTCTGCCAGTTGGTGCACGATCACCTGTCTTTGCTTTTAAAAGAGTTTGAGCGCTACTTCCCAACCACAAAAGACCCGCGAACTGGTAAGGAATGGATCCGCAACCCATTTGCCAACAAATCAGGCGAATCTAGCATGTCTATGCAGGAAGAAGAACAACTGCTGGAGATTGCAAATGACGGTGGCCTTAAAACTACGTTCGAGACAACAACTCTGCCGGTGTTCTGGATTAAAAGTCATGGCGGAATACCCTGAGATTGCCACCACAGCACTTAAATCCCTATTGCCATTTCCGACAACCTATCTGTGTGAAGCGGGGTTTTCTGCAGTGACAGCAACCAAAACAAAACAACGGAATAAACTGGACATAAGCAACACACTTCGGGTGTCATTGTCTCCTATTACCCCCAGATGGAACCGTCTCGTTGCAAAGAAACAAGCTCAGGGTTCTCATTGATTTGGCATTCTAGTGAGTTAAATAAAATAAATCACTTTATATTCATTTTTTGGTGTAGCTGTATTTTATTTTGAAGGCATGTTTAAATACAATAAATTAAAATTATTAAATCAAAACAAGCGGGCCAGGGAAAAATTATCAAACATTTACCGGGCCGCGGCGATAAAAAGGTTGGGGAGCACTAGTCTAAAGCGGTGGTCCCCAACCCCCGGGCCGCGGACCGGTGCCGGTCCGTGGACCGGTCGGCACTGGGCCGCCTGGGGAGGCCGGGGAGGCTCCTCCCCTTTTCCTCCGCCGCCCTCCTCCTCCTCCTCTTCTCTCCCGCGGGCGGCCGGTGGAGGAGGAAGGCTGGAGGAGCGCAGGAGGAGCCGCCGCCTTTGCCTTTGCCTCCCTCCTCTGCCCGCCGCCGCCGGCGGCGGCGCATCCTCCTCCTCCTCCGCCCTCCTCCTCCTCGCCCTCCACCACCACCAACAGCAGCAGCAGCCACGGCGGCAGCGGCGCTTCCTCCTCCTCCTCCTCCGCCCTCCTCCTCCTCCTCTTCTCTCCCACAGGCAGCCAATGGAAGAAAAAGGCTGGAGGAGCGCAGGAGGAGCCGCCGCCTTTCCCTTTGCCTTTGCCTCCCTCCTCTGCCCGCCGCCGCCGCCGGCGGCACATCCTCCTCCTCCTCCGCCCTCCTCCTCCTCGCCCTCCACCACCACCACCACCAGCAGCAGCCACGGCGGCGGCGGTGCGTCCTCCTCCTCCTCCTCCGCCCTCCTCCTCTTCTCTCCCACGGGCAGCCAATGGAAGAAGAAGGCTGGAGGAGCGCAGGAGGAGCCGCCCGCTGCCCGAGGGACAGAGAGCGCGGTCATGCGGTTGCTGCCCCGGGCGCCTCCGCCGCCTTTGCCTTCGCCCCCGCCGCCGCGCTTCGCCCTGGCCCTGACGGTGCTGCTCAGCGCCGCTGCCGCCGCCTCCTCCTCATCCCCGTCGTCCCCGTCGAGGTCGGTGCTGCTGCTGCTGCCGCCGGCGGGAGCGCTGGAGGCGTCGTCGTCGTCGTCGAGGCCTGGGCCGGGCTCGCCCGCCAAGGAGGCCGGTAGCCGCGCCGGCCGCCGAGGGCAAGCCGGAGGAGGAGTCGCCGCCGCCGGGCATGACGCCCTCAAAGGGTAGGAAGAAGCGGCGGGGAACCCCGTTTGGCCCGCTTGCCCTTCCTCGCCTTCTCCCGGCCCCTCCCCCCCTGCCCTGGGGGCCGGGCGTGTGGGGGCCGGCGGGGAGGAGGGGGCGCGCGCGGGAGGCGCGAGGAACGGGGGAGGGATGAGGGAAGCCCCCGCCAGGCCCCGCTGGAGGAGAGGAGAGGAGAGGAGAGGCCGGGGTGGGGGGCCGGGAGCCGGAACACTGCCGCCGCCACCACCGCTCCGCTGGGAGAGGGAGAAGGAAGGAAGGAGCGGCCGCTCCCGTCCCCCGCCCCCCCACACACAGAGAGAGAGAGGCCTGGCCCCCCGAGCCCACCCCCCAATCGGAGTGTGCGTGCGCTGGCCGGCCGGCCGGCCAGCACAGAGACGCCACCCCCACCGACCTCCCTCCCCTCCCCCCTCCCGCTCGCCTGCCCGAAGGCCGCAGCCGGAGGCAAGGCGACGCGGTGGCGGCTCCGGCCCGAGGGTGCCACCAGGACCGCTGAGCCGCTGCTGGCGGCGGCGCAGAGGTGCCCCACCAAGGCGGGCGGCGGCCGAACCCGGGCGGCTGCCGTGGCCACCGCGGCTGCCGACAGGAGGAGGAGGCGGGGCCCGCCCGCCCAGGAGCCCCGGGCTCCCCCGCCCGTGCGCGCGGGAGCGGCACGCCAGACGCCCCCAGCCGGCGAGCACCGCCGCTGCCGCCGCCGCTCCCGTGGCCCCCCAAGGCACACACGCCAAGCCCCCGCTCCCCCTCCCCCCCCACACCCCCTGCCCCCCACCCGACCCCCCACCCCCCATCTCCCCCTCCCCACCCCCACCCCGGGCCACAGAAAAATCATCAAACATTTAAGTCCGTGGGGACAAAAAGGCTCTTTTTAAGTGAGGCTCTTTTCCCTTCTCTTGTGGATGATTTAAGCTATGAGGACTTCTAAGTAACCTGAGGATGAGCACTTGAAGCCTATTGATAATATAATGTTGTTTGGTTGAAGGCAGGAAGAAGTACCTAGCAATTAGGTCTTCCTAATCCTCACGAAGCACCCTAGGCACCATTGAAGTTTTCTGGGAGCTTTAGGGGGTTTGTAAATGCAGACTTTGGTGACAAAACTGTGGTACCAAGGGTACTTAGCACATAAGGTACATTTCCCCCCTCAAAGAATCAATCTTCAGAGTACAGAAAGAAAAAAAGATCAGCAATACCTCTTTACAAAGAACCAAGACCACACAGGAATCTCAATAAAGTATTGCTGGCAGAAATGCAAGGATGTCAAGGTCTAATTGACAAGCTGAAGCAAAACAAGGCTTGTGGTAATCAACAGCCATGTTGAACTTGTGTATGAAATACTGAGTAACTGTGGTTAACAAAAAAGGAAGGCTAACACATGTTTATTAAGTTTAAAGTAAATGAAGTAATGCTTTGTGATTGGCTGAGGCTTGTATATAGTGAAAACCCATGTGTATTGTTTTTGGGGCAATCCTCTTCTTTACTTTGTTATGCTACTGGAAATATACCTATGGTGATGGTGAGCAATGCTTTAGTGTCTTTATTTTTCTGCTGAGCCAACTATGCTCAAAAGCCTACTCCAAAAAAGGATAAAATACACAAGTAAGCCAAAAGGCACCTCAGTGACCACTGCTTCCTAAGGCATGCACCCAAGTGTGGATTTTTCTCCCCTATGTACCCATCACAACCATTTTTGTTTTGGTCACAACAGAACCAGAGCAGTGGCAGTGTTGTGTGTGGCAGACTGAAGATAGCACATAAATATCATCTAGCCAGTGGCCTTGACACTGCAACTTTGCCCAATTTAAAGAACAGAGGATAGCTAAGGACTACCTACATTCTTTAATCCACCACAAAACTTATTCTTTTTCATGGGACAGTCAACTACCATCTATAGAAACCATTATTTGCAAGTAAGATCCTGCAGAAGCCAATATGACCTACACAAACCCATTATGTTTTTTGGAATCCCAGCCAAAATTTAATCTCCTGATCCCACAGTAGTAGACATCTCTCAAAAGTAACTGCTGGGAGAGAAATAGGTAGGAAACAACTTCATCTTGCTTGGGTTCAGAATGCTGGATTAGATGGATCTGGCCCTTCCGGTTGTTGGCTCATTGTGGTGGAGTTTGGTGGAGCATCCACTGGCCAGAACTTTACGCTTATGTTTCACACTACCCATGCAGAAGAGCAACAAGATTAACCAACAAATATTAGGACTGCAAGGGTAGAATAACCAACAATTTAATTTCTATGGACTCAGAAGATTAAAGAACAGCAACTTTCCTCAAAAGGGCCTCCACAGGCATATTGCTATAGAGAAGTTTTCTCAGAGTGTGTCGAGCATATTTTAATTCTACCCATACAATAAACTGCCCATGGTAAATGTGTTAAATAAAAATTGTAAGCAGCAAGGACAAATGCCTATAAAATGCAGGTAGGTAAAATGATTGTTTTAAAAATAGAAATCAAGACGACAGAAATTTATATTGGATTTTGACTAAAAATTTAAGCAGCATTATAAAATACTAAATTCATTTCTTTCTCATTTTAAAATTAAGTTTGAATGAAGCATCACAAGGGCTAAGCAAACCTACATGAAAATATAATAAAAAGGAATTACTAGCACCCCAAACCTGACACCAAGTGATGAGGAAGATGGGGGATTATGGTTTCTGTTGCCTTTTGAAATACAGACCTGTTAGCTTGTCCTTGGAATGAACAGGAACAGGCCAGAAACAGGGCGAGAAAGTGCCCAGAACTGGGAAGCCAAAAAATCACTGTGTGAGAGAGAAATCTCCAAGACCACTTCCACCTTGGAAAAGAGCTAATTAACAAGGACCTTTTCAGCTTAAGGGAAAGGAGGGAAAGAGACGTTAGTCTTCTCTTCAAGAAGTACTGTATTGGTACAATGTGACCTCTGATTAGTCTATCCCCTCAAAAATTCTAGAAAGAGAATGGATATAAAATTGAGAAGGAAATTGCTTACCTTAGTATCTCTAGGAGACCGCTTTTCTTTGCTTTACTCTCTGATCTGTATTCTATTATTCTTTGGAACAATGCTGATATTCTGTTAATTTCTAAGTATCAGCTCAGACTAGCTTTCTTTCTTTCTTCTGGAAACTATTCTAGAAGTGGTCTTGCCTCAAGTTTTAAATATTTTGAAGGCTTATTTGCTACACAGCTTTTGACTGTTTTTTTTTTTTTTTTAACTTGGGAAGCGTTCTGGAAACTTTACCATTTTCTTGCAAGATCTTTAAAGAAATCATGTTGATCCAGAAAAACAAGGGATCAGCCTGAGACTCAAACCAGAAGAACCTGGTCATTCCCTACAGGGCTGGAATGTCTGAGAAGGTTAAAAGGATTTTTGGCAAACACCATATCCCTGTTTATTTCAAACCCACAAACACACTAAGGCAGAGACTTGACCACCCAGAGGATCCAATACCAAACAAAAAAGGAGCAATATAGTATATGTGGTCCAATGCAGTGAGGAGTGTTCAGATCTCTACATTGGAGAAACTAAACAGCCATTAAACAGTAGGATGGCCCAACATAGGAGGGGTAACAGCTCAGGACCAGAATCAGCAGTACACCTCCATTTGAATGACAGAGGGCACTCATTCAAAGATGAGAATATATACATATTAGACAGAGAAGATAGGTGGTTTGAGAGAGGAGTCAGGGAAGCCAGTCATGTGAGCATTTGAAACCCCCTCCCTCAACAGAGATGGCAGCCTCAGGCATAGTCTATCTACTACTTATCAGGGTGTGCTTTCAACAGTATCCAGACAAATCAAAAAGCCTTCACCACCAAGGCCATAGCTAAGGAACCATACTTTGTAGGTTTCAGCACCTTAGGCCATTGTTCACCTTAAGGCCTATTGAGACTATTGTCTACCATTTTTCATCTTATGAGTCTATTTCAGACCAGGGTGACATGAGGTCAAAGTGGACTACAAAACTGAGGACTAGCAATTAGCTTTCCTCAGACTAAGGAAGCAGCGAAACATTTTAATCTCTCAAGAAAAGAAGTCCACTTGCCATGACTCAACTTCCAGATAAACTCACCTGGATGACAGAGAATCTTCACAGACATACCTCCTAAAGATTCCCAAAAGCAAACACAAATACTAAATGTACCCCTGATTTTCTCAGTATATCAGGTTTATGGAATACTGTATATCGTGTGAGCTGTGTGCAGCTCATCTGGGCAATGTCCTGTATTACCATTACTTGACAAGTCCTTTCAAGTTTCTACTCTGGTTATAAAATAATGTTAAACTAGAGATTCAGTTCTCACATAAAACTCTTGCTCTATTAAAACAAATTTATCTTCATTTATGCTGCAATTATATCTTACAGTAGTTAATTTGATGGAAATTAAACTACTATTTAATTGCTTCTATTAATCAAGAGATTTAAATATCCACAGTAATAAACAGTTACCATCAGGACAGAATAAAATCAGAGCTACTTATATTGATCCTAGAATGGCAAAATAATAATATAGGGCAAAACCTGCCTTTTATTTCCCTTTCCTCCCATCACCTCTAAAACTTTCCCACTCTCTCAACTTCAAATGAACCCCCCTTCCTCTTCCCCCTCCGCTCCTACCCACCCTCACCCAGATCTGGTGTCTTGTTTTCTGTCTCCTTAGGAATTTTTACAACAGACTGTGCATGCAAATGTCCTACATACAACAGCCAATGAACATTTGGTGTGAAACTTATATTTCATTACATATTACATTATACACCCCATTCTGCCATTATATGTCCTAAGAAGTGAATGCATCCACAAAAAATTACATTAAGATATGAAAGTTAGTCTTTAAGGTGCCACATTTTTTCTTTTTTCTTTTCTTTTCTTTTCTTTTGCTTTGATTTTTGCCTGTAATCCTGTCAAGATGGACATGACACTTTCAATAGTGATGGGGACTAGGAGCAGCAAATCAGCACAACCATAGCATTGCAATTAACAAAGATGTTTCTAGGTAGTCATCATCGTCATAAAGAAGGCCGTCCCAACATCCCCTCTCCCCCGGCTACCCTAGCTGGTGAGGCCTGGAATCCAAAATCCAACAGATTCCTCATAAGCAGCAATGACTAGATACAACAAAGGAATTAGAAAAATGAAATGCACATTGACAAAACAGTCAGTCTCATAATTACGACAAACATGAATAACAATGTCACCGTCCCCTTACATTTTAAACCAGTCATTTTAATCCTAAAATATGCATGAAATAAAGTTCTAGCAGGGGGATATTTGGGCTGTACATAATCACAGAACATGTTACATAAAAATTCTCATCTGTTCACGTACAGAAACATGGCTGAAACCACAGAAAAGGCTAAATCTTTTTATGATTAAGCAGAGGAAGGATTGCAGGAGTAGAATTTCAGTGCACTATGCAGAAATATAGAGATAAAACAGGAGACAGATATACAGTACACTGGAAACCAGAATAAGAATAGTATCTGAAAAAAATGTCACAGCTATCAGTTTCAGGATAGCATTGAGGCCATAATTGTGACTAATGTTTTCCATGAATGCACTGTGTTTTGAGACAGATGACTCTTGAAAATCTTTTCTCAGCGATGCTTTCCATACCGATTAAATCTCCTGTACAAATATCTGATCCTCTTGTTCAGATTGTGGTAATCCTGTAAAAACATCCGGTCACCCACCATTTTCTTTTTACGGATGCATCTCTGTAGCTCATTTCCTTTCCAGCCACGTAGCCATACTGGACCTTTTATAAGTTCCTTGGGATGAACCTTGAAATCCCCTGAGAGAAACAGAAAGACAAATGATGTGAAAGAAAGAGAAGCCAGCCTGGAGTTCATCACTCCCATGAACAAAGAACTGTTAGGTTTAATAGCTAGAGGCCACATTTTTATACTTAACATCAGACCATGTGCATCCACTGCTATAAGTCTCAGTGATGAATTGCTGCTAGTTAGGGCACCAGGACAGGCATCTGCTATTAGATACCAAATACTGTACCTGTTTAAAGCACAGAACAAAAAATCCTTACTCTGACTTCTTAAACTACTGATAATTTGCTGTTGAAATTTAGACCAATGGACTAAAACTGGCACAATTCTTCAACTGATGAAAGCATTATCTAGCTCAAACCACTCTCCTAACTTAGACAGCTTTATATTTTAAAAAATCTCATCCCAAACAAAGCTTGTTTCTTGGTCCGTCTCTTTGGGATGGCCTTTTTCATATGCTTGATTTTTGGGAGTCCTGAAAAATGAACAGAAAACTCAGAAGAATTGCTAGATGTGTCACTGCAAATGTCAGTTTCAACAAAATCCTGACATTATAGCAAATAATAAAAATGCAATCTGGGTAGAATGGCCTTTTTTCTAGAGAGGGCTTGATGGATAGCCCTGTTGAATATTAGCAGCAATAATAAGTTAAGTTTGGAAGAAATATAATTAATTGTTATTATGTGACTGTATCAAGGTTAATTATTGCAAAAAACAATTGTCAATTTAGCATATTAGAATTGTATAATGAAACGTGGAGCATGACAAATTAACCTGTGAAATGAAAATTTAAAAAGGAATATCACATATTTTAAAGATATGTGGAATTTCTTGGTATATGTATATGAGAAAGGGAAAGGTTACATCCCAGTTAGGATTCAAAGTCTTTCCAGAGAGAATGGGGGAAATAATACAAGAGGCATTAGTAAGTAAAAAAACAGAACCACTTCACACCTCCATCAGGAAGTCCAAGTCTATTTACAAAAATTCTCCAAAATACTTACCAAGAATTCCAATGTTGTCATATATCCCAAACAAAGCTCGTTTCTCTGTCCATCTATCAACCTCTTTAGGGCGGGGGGGCTCTTTCACATGCATGGTTTTTTGGAGCCCTAAATATGTGGAGAAAAATCAGCAGAAAAGTCAGATGTGTCGTAAAATGCCTTTGGGGGCTTCTTTGGTGATGTTCACAAGGAGGGCTTTAACAGTGCATTATTCCAAGGACTCTATTGCTCATACAGGAGAGGGTTAGCTTTAAATATGGAAGATTCTACAATCAGTGCACTTGAATGTTACAGCTTCATTGTACAACATTAAGAGGTTGTTCAGCATACATTTGAGGATGACCGCTGGTAAAAGAGGAAGAAAATTAGCAATGCAAAGTTGGTTCAGCATAAAATATAATCCGGACTGAAAACCTATTTTTCAATCTATTTTTATATCAGTCCTACTCTGTATTTGCTCTTCCAGCTGACTGGGCAGCTCAGTGGGCTGGAGCACACAGTTGCAGACTTGGATCTGGGATTTCCGTTCCCGCCTAGGCCACCTGGGTAAAAAGCCAACTTGTGCATACTTTGGGTGTGCTGCAGGCTCCCAGAGCACACAAAGGAAGACATGCTGTGAACAAACTATGCATTAATTGAAACTGAAATACTGTACATGCATGTATTCCTATAATAGCCATGCAAGCCACCTGTTTTTTACAATCCTGGAGAGTGAGTAAGGAGTATATACTGTATTGCTACAAATCCTTCAACTGCATCCTAAGGCAACACACGTAGGAGGAGATGAGCACCTCGTTTCAGGGAGCACGGCTTTCCTTTAGAACGATGGCGCTCCTCTCTCCGTACGTTCTTTTAGGAACAAATTTAGTCCCTAACAAAGACATCTAGCCATAGGGTTCCTAACTCTTTTTTTTTTTTAAAGCATAACCGGATATTGTTTTATTGAGTCCCCAGATTTTTCCGGCGGGGGGCGGGGAACCCTGTTGGCATCCTTCCGACGCGCTCCTCTGGCTGGGCACCTCCTCGGCCCCCCCCCCGGGAGGTGGGTGGGTCGGTGGGGGGGGGGAGAACCCGAGAGGAGGGCCGACGTTCATGCCGCGCGCCCCCGCCGCGCCCCCGGAAAGGCTCAAAACCTCCACCCTCCAGGCCGTCGTCCAGGGACGGCGGGAACGTGGAGGGAGCGACCCTTCTAGGTGGGGCCCGCAAGGGGGGGGTTTGCGGAGGACCCCCACGGGCACGAGTGGGACGAGGCCCGCTCCTTCTCAGGGTCCAGGGAGCCAGCCAGCCAGCCAGAGGGCCCCGGGAGGTGGCCCGGCCAAGAGGCCCCGGGAGGCGGCCTTCGGGCGCCCTCCCGGCGGAAGAGCTTCCCTCCCCCGCCTCCTCCCTCCCTCCTTCCCTCCGCTGCCCTGCGTGGAGCTCGCGCCCTCCCCCCACCCCCCACCCCCACCCCACCCGCTTGACCTGCGCTGCTGCTGCTGCTGCACAGCCGGTGGGTTTGGGGAGGGAGGCCCCCGAGGCTGAAGACCCCTCGCGCCGCCCGCCACCACCGCGTGGCCGCCGCCGCCGCCATGGGACGCCGCCGCCGCCGCCTTAGCGAGAGCGCCTGCCTGCCTTCCTGCCTGCCGGCCGGCCTGCCTGCCTTCCGCTGGCCACGAGGGCCCCTCCCCTCGGCGCCGCCCTCCGCCCTTCCCCCCCCCATGCCCTGCCGTCCGGCTTCCTGTGGGCGGAAGGGGCGCTGTGGACCCACTTCCGGCCAATCCCGCAATCCCGGCCAGCCCGCGCCCCTTTCCAAGCCAAACACGGGAGAGTGAGGGACCCGCCGAACTTGATCATCATCGTGTGGTCGTTTTTTCAATAGCTGCGTCTAATATTATGGGGTGGATAATTTTCCATTCTCTATTTCAGGCAGTTCATTCGCTCCCCCGTACTACGTTCTGCTGGAGAAAAAAGGTTGCTTTATAAATTATTTGTTTCTTTTATTTATGGCCAGCTTTTCTCCTTACCAATTCAAGACCTCCTTCCCCACGATCTCAGAAGTAGACCATGATGAGAAAGACTATGGCTGGCTCGTGGCCGGCTGGTGACCTTCATGATTCACTGAAGATTTGAATTTGTGTTTCCTGAATCTTATTTAATTCAAGCCTTTAAACACCACACTTTTCAGTGAGACCCATCCCAATTTGTTTCAGAAAATGAGCCATTCCTGCCATTCCACATGCCCATCTACTCAATCACTCCAAAACATGTTTGCCTCTTGCCAATTGTTTTGATCACTTCCACGGAGAGCAGTGATGAAAATCCCACAGCTCAAGACCTAACGTGGGAAGATGAATGGCTCGCTCTGTTGCATATGGTGGAGGGTTATGCAAAGGAAGTTCCCTGTCCATTCCCTCTAATGGTTGGGCATCATTGTGACCTTTGGGGGTTGCCCTTGTTGAATTCAAAATAGATTTAAAATCAAATTTCAGTTAGGCTAGCCCTGCTGAGTTCTGCTGGACCCCAAAGACCCAATGAAGACTCCAGCAGGAGAGAGATCCAGGAGAAAATACTGTTTTTATTAGGCCTAATAAAGAGACAGCAGGTGGACACAAGCCAGAGACAGAGCAAAGATGTCCGACCCCGGACACAAAGAGAACCCCAACTTTTATTAGTTCCCCTCTTCCCTCCCCCTGAGTGCTGCCGCCCAGGGGTGGGCAAGGGGATGGCTCTTCAGATAGTTCAATCAATGTAGTCCATGGGTTGGCCAGGGGAGGTCCTGGGCAGTCTCTGGCAAGCTGGAATTGTAAGGAATTTAAATTTATGAGGGTCCCGTGCCAGCGTGCCTGCGCTTCATGGGCTGCAAAAGACCAAGTCTGAGTCTCACGAGAAAAGAATTTATTGATTGATCAATCAGGGCACTTCCACACTTTTTGGTGGTGAGAAGTCCACCCAGAAAACGAAAGGAGATATTTTTATAAGGTTTTTCCAGCACTCTTTTCCCCTCCGCCCATCCGAATTTACGTCATATACATTTGTTACATGCATCAAACACTAATTGACATCTTTGGTCATTTATTTTGTATTCCTGACACTTGCCTAAAAGTTCTAACTGGTACGTTTGATCTCCTCCCCTCACAGGCAGGGAGGGTAGGATCATCCTTATGTCCTTGGACATTTGACAGTTATAAACCCCAGACGCTGAGATAAGGCCTCCCTGGTACGCCTTGGACACACGTTAATTGCTAGTGTGTGATCCTCAAAGCTTAGGAACTTAATTGGATCCTTGAATTCATAATTGCCTTAGCTGACTTTGCGGAAGTTCCTTTCTCTATTCTAGCCGGAAAGGCTTGACCAAAGATTCTAAGTTTACAAGAATACAACTGTAGATACATGTGTATGTGATACATATATGTATATATATATATATATATACGTGGAGTGCTTAAGTGAATATAACTACATTATTCGTGTCACTAGTGTGGCTATATATATATATGTATTGCTTAGAATACATTGTTGTTGAATACATGAGGGCTTGTCCATACCTGTGGTTAGTGAAGCAGCCATATATATTTATAAATATATAATTAGTCAAATGTCCTCCCTTACACTCGGCCCTGAACGGATTTCTGGAAATTTATGCCAGTAAATTTCCCAGAAAACGTCATGGACTTGTAAGGGACGAACAAAACATATCAAAGGTATATGTACAAAAGTGTGAACATTGCGTGAGCCCCCCCTATGTCATTCCTGGGGTGAGATGGTCTTCATGGCTCATGGAAGGACTTTCTATTTTCCTGACAAAAATTTAGGCAGGGCGGTCAGAAAAACATTCTCAGTCCTTTTTCCCCAAGGGGCTTATAGGCACAGTTCCAGAAAATGAATTATCATAAAATGATTTGTGGCGTCTCAAGTCAGGGGGACGCATCAAATAGGTGAAGGCCAAAGGAATACCCCTTAATTCACTAGGGCACTTTCTAGAGTAAAATGTTAAGTTAACAGATGAAGTGTTGCCATGCTTGGGATGTAAGAAGAGCCCCCCCTGGTCGGACCCACAGACTGCAACGGATGGATATGTTCCATGGACCACAGCATTTAAGTTTCCCCTGTTGGAGAAATGCATCGTGGTCACAGCAGTATAAGGTGACCTCCCAGGCCATGTTGTACACTTCTCAAAGATCACAAATTCTAAACTGTTGAAGGGGGCTGGCATAAGAATTTTTGATAATATTGTGATAGACTTGGATATCACGATCCCCGTCCCAAAGCGATAATTAAACATGCCTCGTGGCGCAGTGGTTAAATGCCTGTACTGCAGGTAAAACTGTGCTCACGACCTGGGTTCAATCCCTGGTAGCAGGCTCAAGGTTCACTCAGCCTTCCATCCTTCCGAGGTCGGTAAAATGAGTACCCAGCTTGCTGGGGGGGCAATGTGTAGCCTGCACACTGTAATTAAAATTGTAAACCGCCCAGAGACTACTTGTAGTGGTATGGGGCGGTATATAAGCAGAACACTTTGTTTTTTAAACAGCAGATTTGTTCATTACCTTATTTTAGGACAATCATGAAACCCAAATTAATTTGCCTGCCACAGCAGTGCACATGTGAGATATCGTGTTTGTGTGTTTGGTAGTCAGGCTGAGAACCCTGAATTCTAACAAAGCACCACACTGTAGGTTCATTTTGCAAACCAAATACTTATAAGGAAAATATGCCCTTCTTAGCCCACCAAGGAAATATGTGGGCCAGGCTACTTTGCCAGGTTTTTTCCAACCTTATTTAGGTGTGTGTGGTGTGCATTCAAACTCAGATAATAGCAGGCTGTGCAGAATCACCCAGTTGTGTGTGCATTCTCAGTTGATAGACATTTGCAATGATACTAAATAAAGGTAATATACATATCATGAAGGCTGAAAAAGGCATAAGACACATCTAGATGGTGCTTAGAAAACCCACCTTGCGCCATACATTCTCATGGTAAAGTCATGAATGAGCCGTTGAAATCCGGTCAGAAATGTCTCTGTGGCTGATAGTTTACACACAAAAATCTGCCCGTAAACATGGGGCCAAGATTAGTTCATCAGTGTCTTTGGTGAAGAAAATAATGTAGATATAGCTACTTCATAAAGCCCTTTTTTCTTTGGTATAAAGGCTCGTGAACACCCATGGGCACCAAAATGTCTCTCATTCAATACAAATTGCATAGAAAGGCAAGTCATAATCTCTGGCACTCAATGCTTTGTGAGTAAAAGCATTTTCAGTGGCCAAGCATGATCATTACATAAAAAGGCACATCCAGAGAAGCACTTCAGTAAGAGTTTTCACAGTGACTATCAATAATAGACAATAAACACTATCATAATAGAGCCCAGGGTAATGTAAATATGTGAAGTTGCTCTGAAGCCTACCGTACGCAGGAGAAAAAAAAAAATAAGCGCTCACTTGTCGGATGCTGGGAGGCTGGTGTGTGCGTGTGTGGCAACACAAGTTCATGGTGATCCAGGGCACGCGCACAGGCATCAATGAAGGTCTGAAAGCAGTATTTAAACCCCAAGTCTCTGTCCCGGTGAAAAGGGGGTTAAATTGCAGACGTGAAGTCTGTTGGCCGCAATCCAAAACAAGAGTCAGTGGCTGTTTCAGACCCACTCTCTCCCCCCAGAAACAAACAGAAAAGAAAAGAAAAGAAGGGAAATGAGAGACAGGAAGACAGGATTTTAATCTGTCAACCTGAGTTGAAAGTGAATCCGCAGGCTGCTTTGGGACCCTCCGAAGTATCAAACGCACGCTGTCATCTGGGGAAGGATGGGCAAGGATGCGGTGACCACAGGTCAGGTTCATGTTGTCGCCCGCCGTCCAGGGTGAAGTCATCTAAGGCATAGGGGCAATCTACAGCAGAGGGCAGAAGGTGTCACCGGTCAGGCCTCACTCCCTCTCGGTCGCGGGGTACGGGTCACGCTGGGTGAAAAGGCTGACATCACTGGATCCTGGAGCCCACATCGATCGAACCCGCGGAGCGAAGTCATCACGAAGATGGCATCATCAAAGACATCAAAGGCGGGGAGGGGAGGTCCAGGAGGGATGACAGAATGGAGGGTAGGAGGGTCCCCATCTGAGCATCTACGATCGGCGGCGTCAGTTTTCCAAACCCGACCGACTCCGTGATCCAAAAATAAAGAACGGGTGGGCGTTTTTCCCAGAGCAAAAACCCGACCTCCAGGATGTACCTGGGTAAGGGAAGAACAGACACACGACCACAAACAAACAAACACAGAACACAAACACACACGAAATGCCCCCGCAGCTGTCTTTGTGCTGCAAGGCAGGGTGGCACAGTCTATCTGACAGTCTTAAAAACAGGAAGGAGAGAAAAAAAAATGTTGCAAAAGGAAGGATAAGGCTTCCATTTTTGTAGAACCAGTCTGTGAATGGGGGAAGCCAAAGTTTATGGTGAGGACGCATCTGTAGTCGGCAGTGTATGATGAGTGCTTGCAAGATGATCTCGCAGGATCTCACAAGCGAGGGGCTCAGGCGTTCCCAAACAGGCACCTGAGATAGATCTCAGCCCCAAAGTCAAATAGCTCTGCTACATGGGGACAATCAAAAATGGAACAGGCAAAAATGTCCCAGGGTCGCAAAGTGATCTCTGAGCATGAAGCAAAATGCGCCAGGGGGAGATGGGCTTGGAATGTGGCGTGGTATAGTCTCGGTAAAAGTACGGCTGATACAGGATTGGGGAAAAATAGGAGCAGGCACCACATTCATATTACTACCAAGTCCCCAAGGGCACGGAAAAAAAAAAAAAGATGGTAAAAGAGAATTAGTGTCTCTCTGCAAGGCTGCAAAGGCGCCAATCTGTCCTAGTGCGTGTCGGGGCTGGTGTGTGTGTGTGTGCGAGGCAAGACGAGCTCTTCTGGTTCGTCACTCAAGAAAAAAAAATACATGCAAACACCCACAGTACACAGCCTCACACATGTTGGCATCTGCCATGGGTTTAAAAATAGTGACGATGTCACCAGGTTCAAAAACAGCTAGTTCTCTATGCTGGCGCAAAAGGGTATAAAAAGGGTGAAGTTGCTGGCCTGTCAGCCTCACCTCAAAGTAAAAGTCAGGTGCTTACAAAAGCCCCCATTCCCCCCACAAAACAATAGAGAGAAAAAGAGGGGGGGAAAAAAAGGCAGGAAGCCCTCTCCTAGTGTCTCTGCTGGCTGGTTAGGAGTGACACATGCCATGGCACAAACTGCTTGACCACACATAGATAGAAAGAGAGGAAAAAGGCTGATAGTAGTTTAATAGCTATCAAGTAACTAAGAGTCTATTTCCAGCAGGTGTCCTACTTGGAAAGGAAAGGGTTAAAAAAAAAAACTCAGACGGAAATAAGGCTAGGTGAGCATTATTAAGTCAAAAAGGAGAACGTCTGCTCGAGATTTTTAGGAATATAGGATGTGAAAGAGGTGTAAAAAAAAATCAGGCTGGTTGCCAGCATGCTTGAAATTCCTGAGGGAAGAGGGATGGGGTCAACTTTGTGAAGGGGAAGGAGGGGGGTGAAGGCAGAAAAAGGAAGGCGGGGCAATGGACTTTTGAATTCTCCCCGCAGGCTGCATTACACAGCCTGAGGCAGGAAGGTGAGCCCCTTCAATTACCCTGTAATTAGGTGAAAAAGGGCACTAAACTAATTAAGGCAACCTATTATCCCTGTGGTTTGTGAAGTTATCTACTTAAGCCTAATTTGGGATGCATGGCTCTCGTACAAAGAAACAAGAGCCAGAGTGTGAGACCCCGCGTTATTGATACGCCTTAAAAAAAAAAAAATGTCACAGGCGTTTCCAGCCAGAGTGTGAGAACAAGAAAAATGATTTTATTTTATGTTATTTTTACCTTTTTGGCGGCTTTTAAGAACCCCTTCGTATTCTAAATTAAAAAAACCTTGTCCTGCTCTCAAAAACCTGTTAGCAGCTGCTTTAAAAAGAGGAAGGGGAGTCCCTGCTTTGGACCACTTCCAGCACAGAAGTCTCAGGCCCTTCGTTTTCCTCATGGAGCTGACGTACTACAAGGGATTTGGATAAAGATTCCATATTCAGAGATTTAGACAAATTTTGTTGGGGAAATAGGAACTGTCTAAAAGCTTGGATTAAATAATGTAATGGGATACAAATAGAGCCTCTGCTTCTCAATTGCTGGTGCGTTCTGTGGGTTGCTGCCTCAGTCTGCCCATCATGAACCCTGCCCATTCTCGTCCCTGACTTACACTTTCCTTCTACCTCGTTTCCTTTAACTATTTCTTTTCTCTCTCTCCCTCTCTCTCTTTCCCTCCTTCTCTCTCTGTCTCTTTCTCTCCTTTTCTCTCCCCGTTCTAATGGCATCTCCAAGGTCCTGATCTAGGTAGGAGATGGGAGGGAATTCTATTTTCAGTTGCTCCTAAGAATCTCCTTGTTCCAAATTAAATTGGCTTATGGTTCCAGCCAGGGCTTACTTGCAAGGGGAGGGGGGAAAGGCTGCCCTAAGCCTTTTAGGTGCAAAATCTTAAGGAATGATGTTATCACTTGGTTTTTTTTTTAATTGCTAGCTCGCTGGGCTATGAGTACAAAAATGCTAGCTGTCTTTTCAGAGCACATAGTCGGTCTGAAAGGGGTGGATGTTCATTTCACCCATGGGACCGGCCGTGCTAAAAACGTATTTCTCAAACGCCCTGTGATGATTTCTTCTTAAAATGTCCCTATAGGTGGTGAATTATGTTGTGTAACAAGCCAGGCTAAGTTATACAAAACATGCGGCTTGAGTATTCAAAAATATCTTCTTGCAGTGTCTATACTTCCCCTGGTTTATAAAATTGGGGTCTTCTCATTTTGGGTGATTTTTACTGCCTCTGGACATATTAACAGGCAATACGTGGCTTGCCACCCTCCCCTTTTGAGGGCTAGAAACTTAATCTTTGGGATGTTAAAGTCCTGCCTTTGTCAGAGGGGACTTTCTTGAAATTTACATTTGTTGCATTCAATATCAAAATCAGGTCTCCTTATGGCAATGTGCCAATCTTGCCACAGGGTTCCTTAACAAAGGGCACAGAAGCTGAATTAAGTTATGCCCATCTACCTTTTTGTTAAAGGTTTAGTAGTATGCTCATAAATTCTCCCGCATACCAAACGGACTCACACTCAATTAATTACACATCAAGCACACACAACAGTTGATACTAAGATTTGATTTCCCTGCTTTTGACTATTAATAGTTCAGAAATAACGTCCCTACCTGTCTCCTCATGTGGTGCATAGCAACCCTTAGTTCTGTTTAAAGCTTCCATATCCAAAGAGTTGGGCATTGGCGTAGCGGGATGGAAGTACCTCCTGAATGCTTGAATAAGGCAATTCAGGGGTACGCATCCCCCATCTAGCACTTCCTGTCCCCTCAATGCTCCGTGCTCTCCTCCTGTTCCCTCAACATCATACCTATCCATCCCACTTCCGTCTTGCTGCCTTCCTTCTACTATTTTTTCCTTGTAAAATATCCCTTCAGCTGGTAAATTTTGTTGCGTGACCAGCCAGTCACAAAATATGCGGGATGTTGTTTATCCCTGAGTATTCAAAAGTATTTTTCTCACTGCCCATATTCCCCCTGGTATTATCAAAATTGCTGGAGGGGTCTCCTAGTTGGCAGAGTTTTTAGTCTCTTATATTAATTAACTAAGCACGTCCTTGTACATTCACACACCTCTTGCTAGCAGGTCATAATTGGTCTGTCCTCCCTGAGGGCTAGAATCTTAATTTGAGATGGTAAAGTCCTGCCTCATCCTAGTTAGAGGGGTTCTTCTTAAAGCTTACTCATGTTCCATTTAATACCAAAATCATTACTTCTGGTGGCAGAATTCCAATGTTACCACATCGCACATCAAAAGGGGGTGCATAAACTGCACTAATTTATCCCCATAGGTTTACTTTAAAAAGGTCTAACTGTGTTCCTATGATTTCTCCCACACAAGCATCAAACGGACTCACACCTCAACAATCAAATGCCCATCATACACGCCAACATGTGATTCAGCAACCATACACAACTCTCCCACATTTCTGTTTCCCCAGTTAACTGCGATCCCTTGCCTAAGAATAGATCTTTCTAACTTCTCTAAAATCAAACGAAGATGGTGGAACTTCGTTGGTATTGTGGGGCAAAGATTGCCAGTCTTTGCCCCTGCTTAAGACACAGGGAATGGCCACTTCCCTGTGGTTACCAAAAAGAATTCAACTTAACACCCACATATATATTCAAACATTAATAAATCTTCTGAGGAAGCCAGAGCAGTGCTCTGCTTCTAATTCTTCAAACACTTGGGGAGGGGGACACTAGGGTTATTCGAGAGGAGCTCTCTTCCACCCTCGGGGGACCTCAGAGTCTCTCAACTCTTAGTCCTCCCTGGTCCACGGGATGCTAGAGACACACAAGTGTCTCTTCTCGTCTTCCTCCCTCCCCGGGGCCGACTCATAAGAATCCGCAATCTTCTCCACTCCACAGAGCTGTTAGATTCGAACTCACGCCACCCCACAACTAGTTTTCTCTTCTTACCAGATTCCTTTTGCGCAGTCCTCTTACAGTTCCTTCGTTGTTCTGCCGGCTTTGTTTTCTCCTTAAATAACAGTATTGTGTCCAATGCTGATAGAACAAGTCTCCTCTCAAAATCAGAGGGTCCGGACTAGATTTGTTCCAGGGTCAGCATGAATTCTTACTGTGATTTAAGTCAGACTCCCAAGAGCGCTGGGGCAGTGGCACATTTCCCGGCCAATGCACCAGAAATGTAAGGAATTTAAATTTATGAGGGTCCCGTGCCAGCGTGCCTGCGCTTCATGGGCTGCAAAAGACCAAGTCTGAGTCTCACGAGAAAAGAATTTATTGATTGATCAATCAGGGCACTTCCACACTTTTTGGTGGTGAGAAGTCCACCCAGAAAACGAAAGGAGATATTTTTATAAGGTTTTTCCAGCACTCTTTTCCCCTCCGCCCATCCGAATTTACGTCATATACATTTGTTACATGCATCAAACACTAATTGACATCTTTGGTCATTTATTTTGTATTCCTGACACTTGCCTAAAAGTTCTAACTGGTACGTTTGATCTCCTCCCCTCACAGGCAGGGAGGGTAGGATCATCCTTATGTCCTTGGACATTTGACAGTTATAAACCCCAGACGCTGAGATAAGGCCTCCCTGGTACGCCTTGGACACACGTTAATTGCTAGTGTGTGATCCTCAAAGCTTAGGAACTTAATTGGATCCTTGAATTCATAATTGCCTTAGCTGACTTTGCGGAAGTTCCTTTCTCTATTCTAGCCGGAAAGGCTTGACCAAAGATTCTAAGTTTACAAGAATACAACTGTAGATACATGTGTATGTGATACATATATGTATATATATATATATATATACGTGGAGTGCTTAAGTGAATATAACTACATTATTCGTGTCACTAGTGTGGCTATATATATATATGTATTGCTTAGAATACATTGTTGTTGAATACATGAGGGCTTGTCCATACCTGTGGTTAGTGAAGCAGCCATATATATTTATAAATATATAATTAGTCAAATGTCCTCCCTTACAGAATCAGATGCCTGCACAGGTGCTAATGAGTCCAGAGTGTCCTTTAATTAGGCCATCAGGATATGACAATGAAAAGGGGGAAACAAAGTATTGTCCTCAGGTCTGGGTAAACTGGGGAAATTGGAAAGTCAATAGAAGGTTGGGGAGGGTCAATACAAAAGTCAATGGGGAGCCGGAAAGTTGATGAGATAATCCGGAGGTGTCTGGACAGTCCTTTTGTGGATGCAGGGATGTGATAGTGAAGAACCCCCAGGTTGTGGCATAATCCGGTAACATCTGTTGTGTATGTGCCAGGAACTCCAGTAAACATCTGTGGTATACGTGCCAGGAACCTTGAAGAAGATGGATTCCTTCCAGAAGATGCAGCTTGCCTTGTGGTGCCGCCATAATGTCTTTCTCCTTGTGCCATAACCCCCTTTGCCCAAGATTATAGTTACAGTAGCCATAGGATAGGGCAGGAACATGTTTAAGCACACCCAGGGAAGGAGGGGTGGGAGGAGAAGGAAGGATTGAGAAAATGAGAAAGAAGGGGAGAGAGAGAGAAAGAAAGGGGGGGCACCCTTTGGGTCAGGAGTCTGGGGTCTGTTTCAGGCAGTGGCATGAGACCCAGGTCACAGGTGGTAAGGAAGTCCCTGATTCCTGAGAATGATTGCTTAGAATCATTCCTTTGCAAGACAGAGCATGGAAGGAATAATCCATCAGTTCAGGAGGGATTCTGCCTGAACTGCGTCTCTGGCTGGGATTTCAGGGTTGGGGGAATAACGGAAAAGGGGCAGGAAAGGGTTAATCAATACTCTAATAAGGGACATTCCTTAGTCCTTGGCTGGAACCCCTGGAACTGAGGAAGTCAGCTTTCCAGGGTTTCCACAAGAGGGAAAACCCTGTTTGATCAATTCGGGAGCGGGGGACAGTCTACCGCCATAGAGAAACATAGGCGCGAGGAGAAAAAGGAAAAGAGGACCGGTCTATCTCCATAGAGATGTATGACCGGGAGAAGGCATGATTTTCATGGAACTGTGACTCGGGTAGAGGACGGTGAGAGGAGTCGCTCCCCTCGGCTGCCTTTCCCCGAGTCTGGAACTGTGAGCTGGGTAGAGAGGGTGAATTCGTACCACTGGCGCTGCCGGAAGGTCAGCTGCCTCTCTGGAACTCGAAGCGGCTAGAGTTTTCGAATTTGCCCAGGGAAGCATTATGGTTCTTTTTAGTGGGGGCGGTCTACTCAGCCAATTCAATGGAATAGGGTTCCCTGTTTTGCACCCCCGTCCGGCTGTGATTAACAAGACATTGATTGATGGCCGGGGGCGCTGATTGGTCAAAGTGCGCAGAAGGGCTTCTCTTCGCCCTCCTGCTGTTTTATGGAGTCTCCGCGGAAATAGACTGCCGCAGGAGACTTGATACTGTGTAAACTTACAAATTGAGTGCAAATTGGAGGTTTCCGCTTGCCGAATCTCGGCTCGCAAGGCCTCTCAGCCAGCAAAAAGTGGCGGTTTGTATTTCTCCCGATATCTCGGGAATGGTTTGGAGTTTTTGGACGGGGAAAAGAGTGTCATGCTTGTGACGGTGTGGGGCGCATTTGGGCGGTTCCGATGGGTCTCAGAACCACTCCAATTATTTATGAAATTTGGTTTTCCATCATAACTCTTCACTCACCTCTTCTGCTTTTCCCACCTAGGATGAAGTGGCCTCTTCATCACTGAACAAAGGTGAGTCTTTTATTCTTAAAGGTGTAGCAACAATATTAACTTCTTTTTTCATAATTTTTGCCCACCAACTGTCCATCTTTAAACATACTCCTAGCATCATTCACAGTTGTGGAACTTTTGTCATCAATAAACAACTTGATATCCAGCACACAGGGCCCCGAAGTTCCTCTCAATCTGTCTAGGAGGTGAGTGTAGAGCATGCAAAACCCAGTGTTCCGAAACCTTCTGGCCCTGCTTTTTCTGAACGTTGAGTCAGAAAGAGTTCGTCTCATGACATCTCTTTTGGGGCTTGGTACATACCCTGTTTGCTTTGCTAGTCTCTTCCTGGACTCTCCACTCACTCACTCTACACTAAGCCTGTACAGTAGTTTCCTAAAATACACTCTCTGCTATCGCTATGAAAGGGTTCAGATTTCACCTCAGGCGTTTCTCCCCTTGGTGCCCCTCTAAAGAGAGGAGACTAGCTCTGAGAATAACTTTTTTGTTGGAACTTCGGTTTAACGACAACTTCAGTAGGAAAAAACTGGCAAAAACATCATAGGAAGAATCATGCTGGATCAGGCCAAAGGCCCATCTAGTCCAGCTGCCTGTATTTGACAGTGGCCCCACCAAATGTGTCCGGGATTACATGAGACTAGATATTTGTCTCTTCGTACCACTCCCCTGCATCTGGTCCTTGAAGTTCCCTGGTTTTAAAACTGGAGATTACACATCATCATGGTTCGTAACCTGTGATGGACTTTTCCTCCAGGAATTTGTCCAACCCCTTTTTGAAGGCATCCAGGCCAGATGCCATCACTACACCTTGTGGCAGGGAGTTCCACAGACTAACAACACACTGGGTAAAAACAATATTTTCTTTTGTCTGTTCTTACTCTCCCAGCCCTCAATTTGAGTGTATGTCCCCTAGTTCTGGTATTTTGTGAGAGGGAGAAAAGCTTCCCTCTATCCACTTGACTCATGCCCTGCATTATTTTGTACGTCTCAATCATATCCCCCCTCAGGGCCTTTTTTCCAGATTAAAGAGCCCCAAATGTTTTACCCTTTCCTCATAAGGGAGGTCCCTCAGCCCAGTAATCATTTTAGTTACTCTCTTCTGCACCTTTTCCAGCTCCACTATGTCTTTTTAGAGATGTAGTGACCAGAATTGTACACAATACTCCAGGTGCGGCCTTACTATTGTTTTGTATAATGGCATTATAATGTTGGCTGTTTTATTTTCAGTCCCCTTTTTGATAATCCCTAGCATGGAATTCGCCTTCTTCACCGCTGCCACACATTGGGTAGACACCTTCATGGAGCTGTCCACCAACACACCAAGATCTTTTTCCTGATCCGTCACAGATAACTCAGAGCCCATGAGTTGGTAGATAAAGTTTTGATTTTTTTTTGCCTCAATATGCATTACTTTACATTTTGCTACACTGAAACACATTTGCCTTTTGGCAGCCCATTCCCCCAGTTTGGAGAGATCCTTCTGGAGCTCTTCACAATCTTCTCTGTTTTTTATCACATGGAAAAGTTTTGTGTCATCTGCAAACTTGGCCACCACACTGCTTATCCCAGTCTCCAGGTCATTTATGAACAGATTAAAAAGCACTGGTTCTGGGACAGATCCCTGGGGCATACTGCTTTTCTCCTCTCTCCATTGTGAAAATTTTCCATTGACACCTACTCTTTGTTTCCTGTGTCCCAACCTGTTCTCAATCCAGAAGAGGACCTGCCCTCATCTCCTGACTGTGCAATTTTCTCTAGCCTTTGGTTAGGGACTGTGTCAAAAGCCTTCTGAAAATCAAGATAAACAATATCCACCGGTTCACCCAAACCCACATGCCTATTGACCTTTTCAAAGAATTTTAAACGGTTTGTCAGGCAAGACTTACCCTTACAGAAACCATGCTGATTTTCTCTTAGCAAGGTTTGTTCTATTTGTTTTAAGATTTTCTCTTGGGTGAGGCTTTCCACCATCTTCCCTGGGACAAATGTAAGGCTAACCGGCCTGTAGTTTCCCAGGTCCCCCTTCCTTCCTTTTTAAAAAATTGGTGTGACATCTGCTGTCCTCCAGTCCTCTGGCACTGTGGCCATTTTAAGAGACAAGTTGCATATTGTCGTTAAGAAATCTGCAATTTCATTTATCAGTTCCTTAATAACCCTTGAATGGATCCCATCTGGGCCCGATGACTTACTGATCTTCAATTTATCAATTAGTCCTAAAACATCCTCTCTTTTAACCTGTATTTGATTCAAAACTTTAGTCAAGCGGGGCTGTTCAGGCAGAGGAATGTGCCCAAGGTCTTCTGTCGTGAAGACAGATGCAAAGAACTCATTTAATTTCTCTGCAATTTCCAAGTCCTCCTTAACCTCCCCTTTTCCTCCCTCACCATCCAGAGGGCCAACCGGTTCTCTGGCAGGTTTTCTACTTCTAACATATTTAAAGAAGCTTTTATTATTTCCTTTTATATTGCTAGCCATACGTTCCTCAAAGTCTTTCTTTGCCTCTCTTATCACCATCTTATATTTCCTCTGCCAGAGTTTGTATTTATTTTTATTTCCCTCATTTGGGGAGAATTTTTCCATTTATGGAAAGACCTCTCCTTGCGCTTTAGAGCCTCTCTAACTCCACTTGTTAACCGTGCCAGCGCCCTCTTGGACATAGATGATCTCTTCTTTCTTTGTGATGCACTTCCACTGGGCCTCGACTACTGTTGTTTTAAACAGGCTCCATGCACTCTGAAGAGATTGGATTCTTTTTACCTTCCTATCAATGTCTTTCTAACTAGTTACCTCATCTGAGGGAAGCCTGCCCTTTGGAAATCAAGGGGTTTTGTGTTTGATTTGCTTGACACTCTTCTCCCGACATGCATGGCGAAGGAGATTGCAGCATGGTCACTGTTCCCCAGAGGCTCAGTGACACTCACATCCCTGACCAGGTCGAGTATCACACAGTATTAGATCCAGAGTTGCCTGTTCTCAGGTGGGCTCCATGACAAGTTGCTCTAAGGCACAGTCATTCAGCATGTCGAGAAACCCGGTTTCTCTTTCCTTCCATGAACTCACATTGACCCAGTTAATGTGGGGATAATTGAAGTCCCCCATGATTACTATCCTGTCCCTCTTAGACACCTCCATGATTTGTCTCCTTATTTCAAGCCCCCTCAAGTTTGATCTGATGGACAATAGCACACCCCCACTATCACATCGCTCCTTCGATAGTTTAACCCACAGTGATTCTATGGTGGAGTCAGACTCACCCTCACCCTCCATTCTGCTGGATTTTACCCCTTCTTTGACATAGATGGCAACTCCACCTCCAACCGGCCCCTCTCTATCTCTTCTATAGAGTTTATAGCCTGGGATTGCTAGTTGCTGATCCAGGACAAGACCTGTTCCTTTATTCCATGACTGACAAGTTTATTCAAGAGCCTTTAGTGTGGGACCTTGTCAAAAGCCTTCATAAAATCTAGATCAACAATGTCAACTGAATCTTCCTTATCCACATGCTTGTTGACACTCAAATAATTCCAACAGATTAGTGAGGAATGATTTGCCCTTGTAAAAGCCATGTGGCTCTCCTTCAGTAGCACTTTTTCTTCTATGTGCCTTTTAATTTTATCTTTTAGGATGGTTTCCATCACTTTACCTGGGACACATGTCAAACTGACCAGTCAGTAATTTCGTGGAACACTGATCAGTTTGACATGGGTCTCCTTGCAGAGAGCTATTGGTTTTTCAGATCCTGAGTATTCCAGCATTCCTTTCTTCGCTGTCACTTCCACAACAAAAAGAACAAAAACACTGATGGGAGCCATATCCATCCACTGCATTGAAGATGGTGAGGCTACCCTTTATGCAATTTGGTTGGTTTTGTCCTTGTAACCCTACCAGGAATAATACCTCTCCAAGACATTTTTAAACAAATGGTCTATATAATGCTTGGTAAAACCTTGTTGGTCTGCGGTCATAGAATGATTTATTGGTTGTATGTACTCTAAGCCCACTGTTGCCAACACTGATTGGCAGCAGCTCTTGAGGTTTTGAGGCAGGATTTCACCCTAGTCCTCCTTGGAGAGGCTCCAGTCCACAGCTCTGTCACTCAACGAGGTCTCCTCAGCAGCCATCTGTGTCATTGCTCACAAGTTGTCTTTGACAATGGTGCTAATCTTTTTTGTCCATCTCTGTGGAATTGAGATATGTTGAATTGGCTTATATGGTATAGTGCAGTGATGGCGAACCTATGGCACGGGTGCCAAAGGTGGCATTTGGAGCCCTTTCTGTGGGCACCCGACATCGCCCCTTCATAGCCACCTGTATACAGGTTAAATTACTGTATTGGCACTTTGCAAAAAAATTAGTGGGTTTTGAATTGCAGTTTGGGCCAGGGCTGTGTCCGACTCCGACTCCTAAGTTTTTTTGTACTTCCGACTCCGACTCCTCTGTATTAATATGCAAATAAAACATGATTTCCCTAGTAGAATCCCAGTCATGTTTAAAGTTTAAGCTAACAATCGGAGTTTACAAGTTTTTATAGCCTTAGCTCAATGAGAGCAGTTTTTCCAATGGTTTACAGCTTCAGTTTTGAAGTACTGACCCTCAATTCCCTTCACTTATACAAGTGTCTCTAGTCCTGCAAAAAACTTATTTACTTAATCCCTTATTAGTGAGAGGCTAGGTTACCCATGGGCACTGCGTAACAGTAGAACACAACACTATGGAAAGTATAAGTATTGCCGCTCCTAATTGTGCGTTGCGTGCCATATAGTGAAGCACATGAAAAGCATGCTTCTTCACGGTCACTTAACGTGTTCGTTTTGCGGTTACGTGAGGCACTGCATGCATTGGTCTTTATTCTTACAGTAGAGAAGTCATTAATTATAACTTTTTGTCAATTGGGACATTTAAACTTTTTTTAAAAATTCCAATCTAAATTTAGTAGGAGTCGGAGTCAGAGTCGGTGCATTGTTTGCCGACGCCGACTCCGACTCCAGGTACCCAAAATTTCCTCCGACTCCGACTCCTCGACTCCGACTCCACAGCCCTGGTTTGGGCACTCGGTCTCTAAAAGGTTTGCCATCACTGCTTTAGGAGGTGTTGGTATTGTCACAAGAAAAAGAAAAAGGTTTCACTTTTGTTTTTGCATGTGGATGTGGATGTTTGGTTCTGTTCTGTCCTCTTCGCTAGGCCTCAAAGCACTGGAAAAAATACAGAGCAACAAAAATGATTCTGATTAAATTTCATTCCTATTTATTGAACCTTAATCCCACTTCCTTCTATAGATTTCCCCCCTCTTCAACTCTTTTGACAAGAATGAGGTTTTTATTTTATTTTTATTTACTGTAATACTGTGGAGAAGAAATATGAATTGTTAATTCTGGATTTGTGAACATTGTTTTGTAGAGTTTTTCTGTTCTACATAAACTAGTAAACAGTTCAGGAGATTGTTACTCAATATGTTACTTACAATTGCAAATAAATATTATTTAAAAAGTAAATTATGTTTGTAATATATGTTTGGATATGCTATATTTTAATATGCTAGTTGTTATAATTTTATGCCAAGTCAAATTGTCCATAGTCATATTTTGTGTTCTTAAAGTTACAGAATTACTTTTAAGCTGTAAAAGGGGGCAGAGAGTGCTAATGTAGCTTTTTTTTTTTTCACTTTTTCTGAAAATTTCTGTTTTTTTTTTTCAGAAAAAAAACACTGAAGAAATATGGTTTTTTTCCGAGCTTCAAAATTTCTGGAAATTTTTACATTAACTGTGACCACTTCTGGATAGCACATGCCAAGAAGGATGATGACAAACTGTAAGAAGTTCAGAGGAGGACAACAAGGATAATTAGAACCCTAGTCATATGAGGAAGAAACTATGGGGAGATATTATAGCACTTTTCAAATACTTGAAACATCATACAGAGGTGGGGCAGGAGCTGTTCTTGATCATCCCAGAATGTAGGATAGACAACAATGGACTCAGGTTACAGGAAGCCCAATTTTAGTTGGATATCAGGAAAAAGTTCCTGTTAGAGCAGTAGGGCAGTGGAACCAATTGGAACCTTGAGAGATGGTGAGTGCTCCAACACTGGAGGCATTCAAGAGAAATTTAGATGACCACCGGGCAGATATATTGTACTATGGTTTGTATTCCTGCTTTGAACTGGGGGTGTGGACTCAATGGCCTTCTGGGACCCTGTGAGAAATGGGGTGCACCATCCCCTACTTTAGGGGTTTTCCCCAGCCAAGACTGCAGCACTCTGGGTGAAACCATTGAACCCTTAGGGGAAGGTATAAAAGAAAGAGGTGAGAAGGTAACGCAGGAACTAGGATGGGAAGAGGGGAAAAGATGTGACTGAGGAAGGAAAGGGGTGAACCAGTGCAGTGGCTCTGGGCAGTTGGGCAGCAAGCAATGAGGAGAAACAAGCAGAGGAGGTAGTACAGGTAGTGAAGGAGGACCCCTGGACAGGGGAATGGGTCACCTTCAAGTTACCGGGGAGGCAGCAGAGGAGAAAAAATGGAGAGAGGGAGAAAAAATGGAGGGGGGGAGCTGCGAAACTGCCATACTGGGGGCAGACCGCATGAAGAGAGGAGAGGAGGCAGATACGTATCTTCTTCAAGAGATATTCTCATCCTAAAGCATCTTCCAGTCCTTTTCAGTTTTATTGTGGACAGGTTAGCTGTGAGAACGGCTAATAAAATGAGTTTCTGCTGCCCTAAATTAAATCTGCATCTTTGTTACTTCTTTTTAAAACCTTGTCTCTGCCCTTGTTGAGACCTGATGTGGTCAGTGAGGTGTGATTTCTTCTTGACAGTTTCAGAACGAGATGAAGGCAAGTGTGACCTGGCTGGCTCCCTGCTATCTGAACCTGTAGCTGTGAAAAAAAGGTCTGTAATCTTGGTGTTCAACACAGCATTGTGTGTTTACTGTAAGGGCAGACACACAGGATGTTCTCTTCCTCCTGCTCTCCAGTCCTGAGGAGGAGCTCATCTCTTTGAAAAGTGTGACAAAGAGATTGGCTCCATTTCTGATCCATTTCCAGGCACCATGGAAAGTGCTGCCTTTAGCCTAAAAGCTATAAATGGCTTGGACCCAAGCTACCTCACAGGCCATGTTTCCTATTATGAACCTCCTCTAGTAATAAGATCACCCAAGGAGGCCTCTCTCTGGGTCCCACCACCTTCGCATGGGCACTCCCCCCCCCCAGTCAAGGAGACCCAGAGGGGAACCAAACTCCTAACCTCTGGTTCCCCAGCCAGAAACCTAAAGCACCGAGCTATCCAGCAGTTCTTTTGGGAAGAGGCACTCCAATGTTGTGGAAGAACAAAATGAGGTCGTAGAAAGAGAAGCTAGCCTGGCATCCATCCCTTCCATGTCAGCACAGGTAAGTAGCGTTACATCCCAGGCCCCAACCCTAAATGCCTAACCAGACTGGACTAGTGGCAATGGGATGGTGAAATAGGCCACAATGGACTTAAATGGGCACGATTAAGACTCTAAGGGATTGATTTTCTGACAAATCTACATTTCTAAGGCATTCCCTTTCCCTCGGGAAACCAAAATCGCGGTATGAATAGACTGAACGCACAACCTCGACACTTATTAGCAAACCCCAGCCCAAGTGTGTGTGTGTGTGTGTGTGTGTGTGTGTGTGTGTGTGTGTGTGTGTGTGTGTGTGTCTTTGTGTGAGTGTGTGTGTGTGTGTGTGTGAAGAATATGATTAGTGGCGTGTGTGTGTGTGTGTGTCAAAGGGGCCGAAATCTTTTAGCAAAAGAAAAGGATAAAGAATATGATTAGCAATAGTTCCACATCTGCAAAAGCAGAGGATAACTTTTCAATAGTTCCACAAGGTTTTCCAAATGTCCCCGCTTGGTGCGACGCCCGCCCTTCCTTCCTTCCTTCCTTCCTTCCAACCGAAGGGGCGGCGGCGGCCCAGCGTCGCCCTCCACCCTTCCCACCATGCCCTGCGCCTGTTCCCTCTGGGCGGGAGGGGCGCCGTCTCCACAGAGATAGAGTCCTTAAAATAGAAAGCCTGAGAGAAAGGATACGCGGAGTGACTTCCAGGGCAACCCTGGTGCTTAGCAAGCACGCTTTTCAAAACAAAACGCTGGAGGAGCCCGGAAGTCCCCCATCAGAGACCATCCGAGGACGTGAAGATCTATCTCAACTGATAAGGAAGTTTAAAAACGAAAATAAAAACTTCCACGCAATTTAGGAAACGCAACTCTTTCCGGAAAGGGCGCTGCTGCTGCTTCAAACCCCGACTTTTCCCGCTGTCCGAGGACGGTAAAGAACAAATACAAACAGCACCGAAGGGGACCCGGCAGATCCGCCTGCAGCCGGGGCGATGCTACCATTTTCGTATCTCCTTCGGCAGGGCTGCTGTTCGAGAGGGCCATTCTGTGGACGTGGTTGGCTGCTGTACGCGCACCTCGCGTGCTGATTGGCTGAGCCTATTCGAAAGGCCGGCGCGCCTTTTCCCTCACGCCGTCGGTCGGGCGGCCGAGCTCCGCGCCGGAGGACGAGCCGCAGCTGCAGCAGCAGCAGCAGCAGCAGCTGCAGCCAGTTCGGTTTTCGTCACCGCTCGGGGCCTTCTCTGATTGGCCGGACCAGCGGAGACGTTCGCGCTGTGATTGGTCCGCCTGGCGTTCCTGCCGCTCTGATAGGCGGGTTGTCCCAGGACTCCCCGTGGCGCGAAGAGGGCGAGGCTCACTCTGCTTCCGGCCGAGGTGCGGAGTGGCATGGCTGGGCGGGCTGCTTTGCCGCCTCCCCGTGGGAGTTCCATCTGCCTTTGTCCCCGGCCGACTTGCTTCGCAGCCCGGGGCCTTCGCAGTACGCAGTCCAGGAGGTGCTGCCGCTCAAACAGCTCCCTGGGCGCCTCTCAGGTCAGTTGGGGACATGGACTGCCAGGGGCGGGGGCGGAAAGAGAAGCGAGAGAAACCCCCCCTCGGGCGAAGACAAACCATCTCTCACTCCTACCGTGGCGTGGTTATAAGGTGGCACCCAGTTCCCTCTGGCATCCGGAGGAGCACAGGAGGGTTTTCAGTTGTAGTTGTAGGTGTTGTTAATTGGATTTCTGTTATCACACCATCCAGCAATTGGGCCACTCTGGGCGGTTTACAAAATTACATCATAACAAAACAACAAAATACAATATAAAATAGCATAACAAATAAAAAAATATATGTAACTGAACCCACAATACAATCATAAACACAAGAAGCAAGATAGGCAAAGATGGAATAAGACTGGAAAGCAGATCGTGAGGAAGGTCATTAGGGACCTGGGAAAGCATGTGGTTTCCCACTGCCCCCCCCCCCAATGAGTTTTCTGGTTGAGGGGAGAGATGGACTCAAGTCTGTCATTGTGTACCTTACATCAGTGCTCCCCAACCTTTTTATCCCTGCGGACCGGTAAATTTTTGATAATTTTTCCGTGGCCCGGGGGTGGGGGGGGGGGTGGGGAAGGGGGAGATAAAGGAATGCGAATGCGGGGTCGGGCCGGGAGAGAGAGAGAGAGAGACGCACACACGCACGACCGCGCCACGACCTCTCACCTTTGCAAACCGGCCAGTTGGGACTCTTCCTTTCTGGGGAGGCCCGGCTTTGCTCGGGGACCGCCGCCGCTGACGGGGCCGGATCCTTCCCGCGGAGGAGGAGGAGGAGGAGGAGGAGGAGGAGCAGGCGCTGCCTTCGGGCGCCAGCGGAGACACTGGGGAAGCACGGGGAAGCGGCGGCGGCAGCGAAGAGCCCGGGGGAGGCGGCGGGTGGGGGCCAAGCCCCTCCTCCTCCTCGTGTGGGGCTGCCCCGCGGTGGCGAGGACCCGGTGGGCGGCTTTCTTTCTTTCTTTCTTTCTTTCTCCCTCCCTCCCTCCTTCCTTCCTTTCTTTCTTTTTCTTTCTCTCTCTCTCCCTTCCTCCTTCTCCCCCTTTCTTTCTTTCTTTCTTTCTTTCTTTCTTTCTTTCTTTCTTTCTTTCTTTCTTTCTCCCTCTCTCCCTCCCTCCTTCCTTCCTTTCTTCCTTCCTTCCTTCCTTCCTTTTTCTTTCTCTCGCTCTCTCCCTTCCTCCTTCTCCCCCTTCCTTCCTTCCTTCCTTCCTTCCTTCCTTCCTTTCTTTCTTTCTTTCTTTCTTTCTTTCTTCCTCCCTTCCCTTCTTTCTTTCTTTCTCCCTCCCTCACTCCCTTCTTTCTTTCTTTCCCTTTTTCTTTACCCCCTCCCTACATTCTTTCTTTCTCCTCCCTCCCTCCCTTCTTTCTTTCTTTCTTTCTTTCTTTCTTTCTTTCTTGCGGGGGCGATTGCATGGGGCGCAGCGGCGGGGATGGGGGGATTGCGGTGGCGGCGGTGGCGGGGGTCGCGGCGGGGCAATACGGTTGGGGGCAACATTTACGGGGTTGCGCGGCGGCTCCCGGGGACGGCCGCGAGGCCGGTGGCGGGGCCGCAAGGCGGGGCAGCAAGGTGGTGGTGGCGGCGGCGGCGCTCCCGGACGGGGCGATTGGGGGATTGCGGCGGCGGCAGGGGCGACACGGGGTCGCGGTGGCGGCGGGGGGCGGGGGATGGCGGGGGCGATTGCGGGGGCGGGGGAAAACATCTGGGCCGGCCCGACGCCCCGCCCGCCCCAACACAGGCGCAGCGGCGGCGGGAAAACATTCGGGCCGCCCGCAACGCCCCCGCCCGCCCCAACACAGGTGCAGTCCGGCGGCAATGGCAGCGGGGGGGGCTCCGCCCTGGAGCTCGGCCGCAGGGAGGGGCCAAAGGGCGCGCACCCGGAGGGAGGAGGAGGGGCACCCACCTGCTCTTCCGACCGAGGGGGCCCCCTCCTCCCCGCTGGCCCCCCGCGCACCCGGCCCCCAGGGCAGGAAGGTTGGGGCCGGGAGGAGGCGAGGAGGGGCAAGCGGGCCAAATGGGGTTCCTGCTGCTGGTGGTGGTGGTGGTGGAGGGTGAGGAGGAGGAGGGCAGAGGAGGAGGAGGATGCGCCGCCGCCGGCGGCGGGCAGAGGAGGGAGGCAAAGGCAAATGCGGCGGCGGCTCCTCCTGCGCTCCTCCAGCCTTCCTCCTCCACCGGCCGCCCACGGGAGAGAAGAGGAGGAGGAGGAGGGCGGCGAAGGAAAAGGGGAGGAGCCTCCCCGGCCTCCCCAGGCGGCCCGGTGCTGACCGGTCCGCGGCCCGGGGGTTGGGGACCACCGCCTTACATTATTCTGTCATGTAGCATTAAGAAGTCAGGTCCCGTAGCTTAAGCCCATCTGTACAAGCTCAGCACTCTGGGATGATCAGGAACAGCTCATACCTCTCTTAAATGTGCTTTCCTATCTCCTTGCTGACTGATGCAATACTTATTATTGTTAACCCTCATAGTAAAAGAGTGGCATGAAGCTTACAAACATTTTGTCAAAGTAACTCTCCAGACTCCAACTCACCCTGTAGCATTGGGAATTCTGTTTTTGGCCCAGTTTCAGAAGGCTTACTGATGGATGCAGCTGACCCAAGTATTGGGGTTTCGTCTCCCCAAGGACCAAAATGATGCTGCTGCCTGACGTTGTTGTCAATGGGACAGCCCATCCCTTTTGGCCTGTGGGACAGGAGCCCAAGTGACATGGTTGTAAATGGAGAGGGCTGCCACATCTTCAAAGTTAAGCTGATGACTCTGGCCTTGACCAGGAGGACAAAGGGTTCAGAGATTAAGTTGGTCGCTGGCTGTGAGAAGGGGTCCTTATTTTCTCCCTGCATGGCAGAGAAGATGGATTTGCGCTCATCATTCAGAAATGTAAGCATGGTGAGGGGAAGTTATGGGTCTTCCCTCACTCAGTATGGTCCCTATCCCGATCCAGAAAACCATCCACACTAGAAATGAATGAAGACCCAAGAGGGGAGCTCAGTCCTATGTACTGTATAAAAGAAGAACAACTAACAGAGGTCTGTACTGGAAAGATGGAAGGTCATCTTAGACAATTTGCTGGGCACATTTATTATTGAAATCTTCTCTGAAAGGAGGAAAGGGTGTCTTCTTGATCTCATTACCAGTACCACAGACATTGCTGGGGAAGGTTGGGAGTTTGTAGGGCAGTAGATCAGCCAAGGTCATGGGTACAAGGCCTTTGGCCTGCCACTAGAAACTCCTAGTGGTTCCAACCCTACAGGAGGACAACAAGGTGGGGTTTATTCTATGTCAAGATTTTCTGTGTTCTTTGCAAGTGAAGGTGGTGCTGCAGACACCAGAGCCGCCTTCTCCAAGTTCTGCCCCTTCCCCAAGTAGTTTTGAACTATTTAAAGCAGTCTGCAACACACAGCTAGCAGGATGCAAGCACAAATGTGGTTGAAGAATGTTTGGCTATCTAGTGAGGCTGCCTGATCTCTTGCAAGAACAGAACTTTAGTTTTCTCAAAGTGGAAGTCCAGTAATGATATCTGGAGTGGTTTGCCAAAATGATTAGCCTTCCTTACGATAGAAATCTGTTAGATATCACTTGGATGGAACAAAGCTGGAGTTGACTCAACCATGGAAAGAAATTGAAGGACAGGCATTAAATACCTACTACCACGAGTTAAAAAGAAACAACCATGCAAGTCAAAAACATCCTATTTTTATTTATTTATCTGTTTATTGGCAGCTGCCATTTTGTCCCTCCATTCTTTCTCAAATTGATTCAGCTTGTACATGGGGCACAGTGTGATTTGGTGTCCATCTCTCTTGGACACCACTGCCCCCCCCCAAATAAACTCGAGTTGTGAGGAAGAAAGCTTAGAGTTCGTTGAAGATAAGCGGGGTATAAATCTAAAAATAAATAAATAAACAAATACATGATTTGATGAAATGGGATTTTTAAAGATATAAAAAGGCCTGGAGCACAAATCCCTGATAGGTGTCTCAAGAGCCCCTCAACCCTTGAGTCCACCCATTAATATAACAGCTGTTAAACGTCATTTAGAGGCGTCTCTTCAACTGACTACTTTATTTTCTCTCCTTTTGTAGAATTTCAGGCAGCATTCTGCACACAAGGCGCTCTTACTATCCTGCAGCATTTTGATACCCTCTACAGTATCTTACAGTGAGTTTGCACAGTTAAACGTTCAACAGATATCACTGGCGGGTCCTCTGGTTCTTGATGCCGGGAGGCCCTTTGGCTGTGATCCTTTTCACAGAAATGATGATGTGATTAGAAGAAAGCTAGGACAAGGACATGGAGAAATGGAAAACATTTCACCACCACATGGCACAGTTTCATGTGGCAGACGGATGAGAACAAAAGTCCATACCAGCCTGGAAGGTGTTTCTAGTGGCAAAAGGGCTGGATATGTCAGGTCCACAGTCCTTGTATGGGAGGTTACAAACGTCAGGCCCACCACTGACTGCTTCTCCATTTATACAGCCACTCCTCCCTTGGATCTTAATGAGAACGTACAGTGGTACCTTGCAAGACTAATTTAATTCATTCTACGGGTCAATTCATTTTACGAAAAAATTGTCCTGAAAACCGCGGTTTCCCATAGGAATGAATGGGAAACTGATTAATCCATTCCGGAGGACTGGAAAAAAAGGCAAAAAACCCTTTCTTTGTTCAACCTCTTTATAAAGTGCACTTGCAAGTAATGCAGAGCCAGACCCCCCTTGCAATGCAAAGATGGTCAAAAGAAAGCGCCAAGACAAATCCCAGGTCATTCCTGCCAAGAGTACAATGAAAAGCAATGGGAAGATGATCAAAAGCAAGCAGCAAGATAAACCCCCAGGTTTCCCCCTCTAAAAGTGCAATGAAAAGCAATGCAAAGATTATCAAAAACAAGCTCCAAAACAAACCCCAGGTCATTCCCGCCTGCAGTGCAATGGAAAAGAGTGCAAAAGGGTAAAAATATTGTAAAATAAAATAAAATAAATAAGAATAAAAGCAAAAAAGAAAGCAAGGAAACCTCAGCTTCCTCCCTTTCAAGTTGTGTAAGTCCAAAAACTGCTGCAAAACAGTGTCCAGAATGCCTCCAAAACTTGGTGAAAAAACTCCTCCCACGCCTCCACAAACTATGGGGGCGCAATGCATCCTAGGTAACTTGTTTCAAAATGCAGAACGGATTTTCTTCTTGTGAGGTATCACATAGGGAATTTTCCTCTTGTGAAGCATGTCTGTTGCACTCATTCAGAAATGTAAAGATGGTGAGGAGAAGTTTTCGGTCTTTCCTCACTCAGTATGGCCCCTATTCCAATCCAGAAAACCCTCCACACTAGAAATGAATGAAGACCCAAGAGGGGAGCTCAGTCCAACATACTATATAAAGGAAGAACATCTAACAGAGGTCTATACTGGAAAGATGGAATGAAATTTCATTTGTCTTATGGGGCATTAGTCTTGCAAGGTGCCACTGTACAGTATTTCCAAATCATGAAATATTGTGGAAGCACAATACAGAAAGAAGACCTGGACGTTGAGTCATGGCTACTGGACTTCTTTTTTGAGAGACAGAAACATTTTGCTGTTCATCCAAACAGCAGGGATATCTGGTCTGGGTTGAGGCGGCTTCTGGAGGTGAGGACACTGTCTTCTCTTAGTCTCGTTACCATTGTTAGGGCATCAGTGGTGGGAATGCTGGTAAAGAGAGACGTATCATCAAAGGATACCATGGTTTCATCTGTATCCAGTTTCGGCTCCCTGACTTCAGAAACAAACTCCTCTGAATTGTGGATGTGGTGGTCCGTGAGTCCAACCAGTGGGGCTAGGATAGTCGCCAGGTATTTTTATGTTGTAAGTCACTGAATTTATACTACTGGTGGTGGGTCTGAGGGGAATTCCTTGCTTGTGGATCTTGGGAAGTCCGTAAAAGCAGGGGACGGTCTCTCCGGGATATAACCAGTGGTAAGTCATCCTGTCAATTGTGTTATCCTTCTCCAAGAGTTTTAAGCATTCTATTACTTTCTTTCTATAATTGCTGGTGGGGTTTCTTTTTAGTTTTTCATATGTGTGTTGGTCATCTAAAAGTGTGATAACCTTCTTGTGGTAGTCCACAGTATTGAGGACGACAATGCACCTTCCTTTGTCCGCAGGCAGAATGGTGATGTTCTCGTCCCTGCTGAGGGATGTCAGAGCACTTTTCTCCTGGTTGGTGACATTGGATGGTGATGGTTGAGCACTGGAGAGTGTGGCAGAGACTTTTATCCTGAGTAGTTCTGCTTCTGCTGCTGGCAGATTGTTGCTGTGAATGCTTAAAACTCTTGGAGCAGGAAAACACAATTGACAGGGTGACCTACCACCAGTTATATCCTGGAGAGACCGTCCCCTGCTTTTATGGACTTCCCAAGATCCACAAGCAAGGAATCCCCCTCAGACCTATTGTCAGCAGTATAAATTCAGTGACTTACAACATCGCAAAATACCTGGCGACTACCCTAGCCTCACTGGTTGGACTCATGGACCACCACGTCCACAATTCAGAGGAGTTTGTTTCTAAAGTCAGGGAGCCGAAACTGGATACAGATGAATCCATGGTATCCTTTGATGTTACATCTCTCTTCACCAGCATTCCCACCACCGATGCCCTAACAACTGTAAAGAGAAGACTAAGAGAAGGCAGCACCCTCACCTCCAGAAGCAGCCTCAACCCAGACCAGATATGCCTGCTCCTGGACCTGTGTCTGAACACCACATATTTCATGTACAGAGGGGACTTCTACAGACAGAAGCATGGTTGTGCCATGGGTTCCCCAGTGTCACCAATGGTTGCCAACCTGTACATGGAAGAAGTGGGGAAGAAGGCACTCAACACCTTCCCAGGGACAACACCATCCCACTGGGTCAGGTATGTAGATGATACCTGGGTGAAAATCAAGACTCAGGAAGTACAGGCCTTTACAGACCACATCAATGCAGTGGACCCTAATATTAAGTTCACTAGGGGAAGACACCCAAGACAACAGGCTGGCTTTCCTGGATTGTGCAGTCATCATCAGACCCGACCATGGCCTGGGAGTAGAAGTTTCCAGGAAACCCACCCACACAGATAAATACTTACTGTTTGACTCCCACCATCCATTACAGCACAAACTAGGAGTCATCAGGACCCTAAGCCACAGAGCAGAGAGCATCCCCATCTCCACAGAAGCCAAGAAGAAGGAGGACAGGCACCTGAAGACAGCAGTTGAGGCCTATGTATATCCAAAGTGGGCCTTCAACAGAGCAGTGGGCCATCCCAGAAGAACAAGGGATCAGCCTGAGACCCAGACCCGACGGAAGAACCTGGTCGTTCCCTACATGGCTGGAGTGTCTGAGAAGCTTAAAAGGATTTTTGGCAAACACCACATCCCTGTTTATTTCAAACCCACAAACACATTAAGGCAGAGACTTGACCACCCAAAGGACCCAATACCAAAACAAAAAAGGAGCAATATAGTATATGTGGTTCAATGCAGTGAGGAGTGTTCAGACCTCTACATTGGAGAAACTAAACAGCCATTAAACAGAAGGATGGCCCAACATAGGAGGGGCAACAGCTCAGGACCAGATTCAGCAGTACACTTCCACTTGAATGACAAAGGGCACTCTTTCAAAGATGAGGATGTACACGTATTAGACAAAGAAGAGAGGTGGTTGGAGAGAGGAGTAAGGGAGGCCATTCATGTGAGCATTGAAAACCCCTCCCAAAACAGAGGTGGTGGGGCACGGCATAGTCTATCTGCTACTTATCAGGCTGTGCTTTCCAAAGTACCCAGACAAATCAAAAAGCCTTCACCACCAAGGCCATAGCTAGCAACCCATTCTGGATAGGTTTCAGCACCTTAGGCCATTGTTCACCTTAAGGCTATGGATACTATTGTCTCCCCAACGAGCCTATTCAGGCCATTGTTCATCTTATGAGCCTAATTCAGATCAGGGTGACAAGAGGTCAAAGCTGACTATAAGATGGAGAACTCACACTAGCTGTATCCAGACTGATGAAGCTGTTTGGATGAACAGCGAAACATTTCTCTCTCAAAAAAGAAGTCCAGTAGTCATGACTCAACTTCCAGATAAACTCACCTGGATGACTGAGAATCTTCACAAACATACAGAAAGAAGAGTTTTCCTCCTTTGCCACGAGTTCAGGTCTCATGTCTTGTCATGTAGTTTTGCCAAGTCACTTGAGACTATCTCTGTTAAGCAAAGCATGAATGAAGCAGCCATTGAAGATACTGTGAATGAAAAATGTTGTGATCTGAGCATGTGGGTCTTGAAACCCCCTGTTGATTAGGCTGGCTCCAGTGTTCTGGTGAAATGAAGCTTCTATAGTTTTAGTGCCTTTTATTATGGATGTTTGGGGGGGTTTGTCAAATTTCTCCAGGAAAAAAGTGCTTCTTAGGTTATCTTTATCCCAAGGGCATCTTCCAGTCCCTTTCAGTTTGGTGGTGGGCAGGTTGTATCTGTGAAGGGGCTTTAAAAGGAGTATCTGCTTTTAATTACTGCTGTCCTGAATTGAATGTGCATCTTTGTTACTTCTTTTTAAAACTTTATGTCTCTGTCATTTAGCTACTTCAGAGTGGTGGATCCTGCCCTTAAAGAAGATGCTCTGGAATTGATGATGCAAGGTGAGTGAGATTCAGTTAGATCACTGAGATATGATTTATTCTTGACAGCTTCATGATGAGATGAAGGCAAGTGTGACCTGACTGGCTTGCTGCTCCCTCAACCTGTAGCTGTGAAAAAGGTCTGTAATCTTGGTGGTCAACACAGAGCAATGTGTGTTCGCTGTAAGGGCAGACCCACAGGATGTTCCGTTCCTCCTGCTCTCCAGTCCTGGGGAGAATCCCATCTCTTTGCAAAGTGTGGCAAGGAATGGTCAGGGGTGTGGCAACAAGAAAAGCTTCGTACGCCTTGGTTATGGGTTGATGGGAGCTGCGAGAGTTCTAGCAGTTGGGGCATCGTGAGCACAAGTCTTTGGTAATCTGAAAGCTGCAGCCATTTGCATGTAGGGCCAATAACGCACCAAGAGCAGGCACCTGATGATCTCATCTTCTCACTTCTCCCTCTAGTGGTGACCAGTCACTCCAGTGCCCTGACCTCCATCTTGAATGATCCTGATCTGGTGCCCTCAGTTCGTGTTCTTCATCTTAATGCTCTCAAGATGAACTGTTATTTACTCATATGTCTGGTTGAGGCATTTGAAGTGGAATCTGGAAAGAGTATCCTGGTGGGACTGGATTCCAAGAGGAAGGTAGGAGGCTGAATCTGCAAAGAAACGGAATACAGGACTTACGATTGCTTTGACAACCAAAAAATTTGACTTAAGATGGCTCTTTGCAGCCTCACCAGACAGCTGATTTTGACATGTCCGACCTGTGAAAAATCAGCTCTCTGGCACAGGTGCAGAGAGCCTTCGTAAATTTGGATCTTTGCCCTGCCCAGGTGCCTTGCAAGGCAAGCGGCAGTGGCCAGTTGCCTGCTGCCGCTTGTGTTCCAAGTCTCCCGGGATCTTCACCCAACCTGGGTGCCTTGGAAGGGAAGCAGCAGTGGCAATCAGCTGTTGCCACTTCCCTTCCAAGGCGCTCGGGCTAGGCGAAGATCAATCATCTTTCTTCGGCTAGCTGGGCACCTTGCAAGGCAATCATGGTTCCCTTCCAAGGAGCCTGGGATAGCCGGAGATACATCGGTCCCTGCTCTGCCCAACGAATTGGTGGGCAGGAGGGACCAATGGCTGTTCGGCCAGCCCGGGCATCTTGGAAGGGAAGCGGTGATGCTGATCTGCTGCTGCCGCTTGCCTTACAAAGCACCTGGGCTGGCCAAAGACTGACTGATCTTTGGCTGGCTGAAGATGCATCGGTCCCTGCTCTGCCCAACAAATTGCAAGGCACCCTGGCCTGGCCAAAGATACATCATCAGTTCCTGCTCTGCCCACCAATTTGTTGGGCAGAGCAGGAACTGAGGCATCTTTGCCCATCCCAGGCAGTTTGGAAGGGAAGCTCGCTTCCCTTCGAAACTGCCTGGGATAGGCAAAGATCAATGGGAAATCTCCCTTAATCAAGGGCAACCAAAAGCTGCTCTCTGCAGCCATGCCAGAAAGGTGGTTTTAACAGGTCAGATCTGTCAAAATCAGCTGTCTGGCGGGGCTGCGGAGATTGAAGGGGGTTGGGACAGCTTTCCCATGGGAATGCACTGAAAACCAATTAATCTGTTACCTTTTTTACAACCTCTGGAACAAATTAAGTGCATTCCTACGGGAACTCGCTGTTCAACTTATGAAAAATTTGACTTACGAAAATGCATTCAGAATGGATTAATTTCATAAGTCGCAGTACCACTGTATTTACTGAATTTCTTCCTCTGACTACTCACTCAGTCCTCTTAGATCACTACACGTCCCTCCCCCAAGATCCACTTTCCTAACTGAGTGATCATCCTCCAGTGGAGAAAGGAAAACTCCCAGTGACTTCCTCATTGATCTTCTTCCATTAACCATACCAGTGTGAACTGGATTCTGCTCTGTCTTGTTGTGTGGAAGGAGACCAACCAAGGATGTTGACCGGAGGAGGTCTCACAAAGCCTACTTTTTACCCATTGAGCCAATTCTTTTCTCCAGTGACTCTGGTAACTAGAGTGAAGTTTTGCAACTGTTGCTAGCAGCAGTGCAAGAATACAAATGCCCTTTTCTGTTGTAAAAAAGCATACCATAGACATGTTTTTGGTGACCTATTTGTAGGAATCCAAGAACAAGGATGAGTGATGACCTTTATCACAACCGTTCAAAAATCACAAGCCAGAACTTGTTCTTTGACTCCCTGTAGGTCTTTTTCTGGCTGAGCACTGCAGAGCTTAAAAATTCCAAAAATTATGACCCGATTTGCAGGCCAGAAGTCTTGGTTTCAAATTTCACATCTGATGGTATGGATTAGACTCCCTTTCCCCACCATATTAGAGAAGGGGTTGCCAGTCGTTCAGGAACCTCCCCCAACCCAATATTGAAGCCCAAGTTTCCTTTTTGTCTAGGAAGGGGAGCACACAAAAGCGGGCAAGCCAGTCTCATAAATATTTGGATAAAACTTCATTTTTACACTTGCCTCCAAATTAAAAGTGGTTGTAGAAGAATGCCATCCTCAGTTCACATTCCCAATTAAATTATATGAAGCTGATAGTAAATGTCCCATTTTGGCTGTAGGTTATTCTCTGTCTGGCTTTACTGAGTGTTCAACAGAAAAGAGGAAAAGGCCACATAGTCCTTGCACATAATGCTAGGCAAGGGTAGGTGATACTTTTAGTTCAGTGGTTCTAAGTTTGGGTCCCCAAGTATTCATGGACTAAAATTCCCAGAAGCGTTCACTACAACATAGCTGTGTTGGCCAGGCTTTCTGGAAGTCATAGTCCAAGAACACCTGGGGATCCAAGGTTAGGAACCACTGCTTTATTTGCTCGCTAAGACATCTGCAGGTTTCCTGTGTTAAAAGAACATACAGAGGGGACAGTGGAGCTGTGCCTATTGGCCACTCCTGCATCAACCTGTTGTCCCTGTGATTTGCTGCCAGCTGCATTCAGTCCTTTTGCATTGGTTGGTAGATATGGAGGGCGAACCCACAGAAGCTCAGTCCACCGTGTATGCATTCTGATATCTGCCCAAAAGGTCTGAATGGGAGGCAGTGGTGTGTTTTGAATGCGTGGAACCTAATTTCTGAAAAGGGATTTCCGTGCCCCAAACGCACCACTGCATCATCCTTTTTCTAAGTGTCTTTTTTGCATTTGCCCTACAGAGCAAAAAGACCCAGGGAAAAGGATTTCTTTGGGAGGATGAAAGGCAGTCAGTCTTGCAGCTGCTGACTCAGTTACTTCAGCTTGACCTTCATCGCCTGTGGAATGGCTTGGCTGTGGAGGAAGAGTTTGTCAGGTACCAGCATTGGAAGGGTTCAAATGGGAAGCGGTTTTCCAGACAAAGCCACTGAAAATTGACTTTGATTCTCTGAAGGAAATGGGCATTGGTCAGCCATATACAAAGAGGCGGGAGGATATGAGTAACAAGGAGAGTTTAAACCAAGGAGGAAATGCTTGGAATTAGCAATCCTTGAAGGCTTGCAGTAAACTGGAACACATTCATCACAAGTAAAATAAATGGCCACCTATTGGCTGAAGAACTCACATTGGATGCAACATAACTTCATTGTTTATAGTGCCCATATGCAAAATCAAAATAAGCATAATCTTCCTCCAAGGCGTGACTGAGAATACTTCTTTGCAGGGCTTATCCACCCATGCCCTCCTGTCTCGACCATTTACAGGTGAAACTCGAAAAATTAGAATATCATGCAAATGTTCATTTATTTTAGTAAGTCAGCTCAAAAGGTGAAATTAATATATGAGATAGACTCTTTCCATGCAAAGCAAGCCTTACTTTGGTATAATTGTGATGACTATGGCGTACAGCTTATGAAAACCCCAAATTCGCAATCTCAGAAAATTAGAATATTACATGACATCAATAACACAAGGATTGGAAATAGAACAATATTGAACCTCTGAAAAGCATACACACGAACAGGTACTCAGTACTTGGCTTGGGCCCCTTTTGCGTCAATTACTGCCTCAGTGTGGCGTGGCATGGATGCTATCAACCTGCGGCACTGCTGAGGTGTTATGGAAGACCAGGATGCTCCAATAGCAGCCTTCAGCCCCACTGCATTGTTTGGTCTCATGTCCTTCATCTTTCTCTTGCCAATGCCCCATAGATTTTCTATGGGGTTAAAAGCAGGCGAGTTTGCTGGCCACGCACAATAATCCCATGGTCATTGAACCAGGTTTTGGTACTTTTGGCGGTGTGGACAGGGGCCAAGTCTGCTGTAAAATGAAGTCAGCATCCCCATAAAGCTTGTCTGCGGAAGGAAGCATGAAGTGCTCCAAAATCTCCTGGTAGACGGCTGCGTTGACCCTGGACGTAATGAAGCACAGTGGACCAACAGCAGCCTATGACATGGCTCCCCAAATCAACACAGACTATGGAAATTTCACACTGGACTTCAAGCATCGTGCATTGTGTGCCACTCAATTCTTGCTCCAGACTCTGGGTCTCTGGTTCCCAAATGAGATGCAACAGTTGCTCTCATCAGAAAAGAAGATTTTGGATCACTGAGCAACAGTGTTCAGGAGCGGCTTGACAAGAGGAATGCGACATTTGAATCTGATGTCCAGGATCCGTCTCTGTGTGGCGCTCTTGACGCACTAACTCCAGCCTCAGTCCACTCCTTGTGAAAGTCCCCAACACTTTTGAATGCCCTTTTCCTGACAATCCTCTCCTGGCTGTGATCATCCCTGCTGCTTGAGCACCTTTTTCTTCCACACTTTTCCCTTCCACATAACTTTCTATTGATGTGCTTTGATACAGCACTTTGGGAACATCCAACTTCTTTTGCAATCTGTACCTTTTGGGGCTTTCCCTCCTTATGGAGAGTGTCAATAATGGTTTTCTGCACAAGTGTCAGGTCAGCCTGAGAGACCATTTAAAAGGCCCAGGAACCCTTTGCAGGTGTTATGGATTCATTAGCTAATTAGAGTGGGACACTTTGAGCCTAGAATATTGAACCTTTTCACACCATTCTAATTTTCTGAGATTTTAAATTGGGTTTTCATAAGCTGTATGCCAGAATAATCAAATTATACCAAATTAAGGCTTGGACATATCTTGCTGGAAATTCATGTATAGCAAAATACTTGCAAAAGATAACAATATGAACTAAAGTAAACAGTGAAGACAAAATGTAAGCATCTAGCATTTGTTCAAAGATCATTCTGCATTCTTGCCAAAGTGACCCAAGATGGGAACCACTCAGGAAAGAAAGGCTAGTAAACTGTAATAAAATACAGTACTTTATTGTTTCTGACCAGAGGCCTTTGCAAAGTACTGTAGTAACATACGACTTCAGTGATGACATGCTGTACCTCATAGACAAAGACATTAGTGCTCTAAAAACAAAGGCTAATATTCAATTTGTGAAATGCTACCAAAGTCACTGCTTTGGAGGAGCTTCTGTGAAGAAAGAGGGAGGAACCTATCTAACTACCCCTACACCCCAAGGACATGCCATGGAACTCAGCAGAGAACTGTTTTGAACACTGTATTAAGAGTTGGCCTAATCTGAGATGGTTTGTGAACAGAGTTGAGGGGAGGGGGTTGAGACCCCCAAGGTTCTCACCTAAGAGAAACGTGAGGCAGTTTCTAACCAATACAAGGAAATGCCACATTTATTGCTAATGCTGTTGAATTTGAAGGGACTTGAGACTTATAAGGCGAAAATATAGTATGGCACATCCAACCCTATCAGCTGGACTGCCATCTTTCAATAATATCTACAAATCTGCCCTGCTGCTCAAGTAGACAGCTAACTCAAACCCTCCCATTGTTTCAACATTTGTTAATCTCCTGACTCCTTTTTTTCATCTTTTGCTTATCTGAAATCAGCTTTCAGTTGGACTCTGACCCTTGAGTAATGCTGCCACCCCCATTTCCCAGTCTGGAAGACTTTTAAAAGGCACACTCTTCTTTATTCTGATTATTCTTTCTAACTGCCACCAGGAAACAAAGGTGTGTGCTGTGCACAGTAGAATGTTTTTATTTTTCTAGCAAATGAATTACTAAAGATTGGAATCACAGCAATAGAAACAGGTTGGAGAGAGAGATGAGCTAAACTTATATTTAAAACTTTGGAAAGGACAGAATTATTGAGCAGTGGTTTCATTCAGAATTTAAATCAAAGTCCTATATAAAGAAACATGGGTTGCAATTACTATTTTTGATTTCTCCTTCAGTTTAGTGACAAGCTGCTCTTACCGGATCCTAGAAAGTCCAAGCATTGGGTTCCAGAGACATCAGCCTACACGAGAGGCAGCAACCCATCTGCTAGGTGTTGCTTTGCAACGATACGACCATATGCTCAGTAGGTCTGCTACGCTCTCTTAAAGCTGTTTCAGTATTTGGCATGATGTAGTCTAACTCTTGCTATACAATGACCTGTAACCTAAAGCAGCTTTCACATTAGTCTGAGTACTGTTTGAGATTTGCATTTGTGTAAAAAAACCCTGTAAATCCTGGCAGCAAATTGCTGCCCACCAATGAGTGCTGGTTGCGTTCTTGGTCATTAATAGGCATTGTCTGTCGCTGAGGCTTAGGTGATTTCCCTCATATAAAGTACAGGTTGGCAGTGGGAATCTGCGTGTTGAAGACCATTTTTTTCTTACTACCCTTGTCTTTGCTAGGTGCCACCCTGAAGATCACGCAGATGCTTCAGCATTTTGAACATGTGGCACCAGTGTTTGTAGAGGCTGTGAGTGTGTGGATCAAAGAGTATGGCATGAAGAGTATTGTTGGGGAGTTATTAAGGTGAGTGTAGCGTTTACCCTCGCCATAGACCAGACTTGTCCAAACTTCGGCCCTCCTGAGGTTTTGGACCACAACTCCCAGAGTTCCAAGCCTGTATTTCCATTGGCAAAGGACTGTGGGAGTTGTGGTCCAAAACATCTGGAGGGCCGAAGTTTGGACATGCCTGCCATACATCAATGTGTTTTTGCAGGAGGATGTAAAGGATTAATGTTGATGACCAATGAGGGAGTTTGGAGGCGGAGACCATATGTTTAAAAGGCTCAGCCTGAATGTTGTGAAGTTAGATGGGGATAGATAGGGTTAAGCTAAGGTAGAGATATTGCTAAGAAAAGTTAAATTAAGGAAGACAAATGAGAATGGTTTGAGAATACAATAAGCCCCTGCTCTTGTAGTTCGTATACTGCAGTCCCGGTATATACCGGGACTGCAGTATATGAAAAAAAGCCCTCTGGGGTAAGCTGGGAAGGCCTGTTTCAGGCTTCCTATACTTACCCCAGGCCTGGCGCTGCCCTGAACAGGCCTCCAGCGGCCTTCCCAGGCCGGTCAGAGGCCCCAAAAGTGCTTCCCAGCAAGCCAGAAGTGACTTCCAGAAAACGAGAAATGCCCTCTGGATCGCTGGAAGGCACTTTGGGGGCCTCTGAGGGCCTTCCTGGGCCTGTTGGGGGGGGGGTCTCAGAAATGCTTTTCTTCTGTTTGCCAAAAAGTATTTCTGGTCAGGTCCGTAACTCCCACAAATAGGCCGGGGAGTTACTGTAGTAAAATGACAGAACTTGAGTGTAACTGCTTAAAGTAATTTTAATTAAGCCTGAAACTGAGACAGCTTGTTGTATTCAGTAAACATTATTTTATTTTATTTTATTAACATTACAACTCGACTGGGACTTCAGTTATTTCAATTGGGTAACCCTGAATGGTGGCAGTGAAAATAAAAAGAAGGCATGAACAGCCCAATGGTCTGTGAAACGACTGGGTGATCTATATAGGTAACGCCACAAAACTAGTTTGCAGGCGGGATATCGAAAGTCCGATAGTCCTGAGAAGAAACTGAAGAAATGTAGCCTCAAGCAGTATGAGAGCACTCTGAAAATTGTCTGAAATTTCACTCAGTCTTCATTTCGGGATAGGAGTAATGAGCATGTGGTAGTGTGTGGAGTAATACACACACCCGTGAGGGGAAAGGTAGATTTAGGGAAATTGCCTTACCCTGAGTACTGGTAATGTGTGAAAACCTGTGTGTGAAGCAAGGCCTGAAGTATACTGAAAATATAAAGTAAAGGTATTCAGGCAGAGGGTTTTTTTACTTGTGGCTTGTTGAAAGGAGTTCAAAGGGTCAGTGTAGAGACCAGCAGAGAACTTCTGAGCTGGTCTGGAGAAAACCTAGCCAGGAAGGTGTCTTTTCAAAAAGCAACGTTTACCTCACAAAGGTTGGCTAGCCTGTGGCCAGAGACCCTTGGAGAAAGAGGGTAGCTTTTGGGACAGTGGAAGGTGAAACCATCAGGGAACTGAGGTGGAACTTACTGAATATGAAGGCCTGACACAGAACTAAGAGAAAACGGAATTATTTTATTTTATTTTTTTCTTGGTTTTGTTGGTAAAAATGTGAAACAGTTTCAGCATGATAGAAGCTGCCTTTGGTGTGTTAAATAATTCCTGTAATTCTGGGAAGCCAGCCAAGTGAAACAAAGTGTTAGTTACAGCAGTAGCAGAAGAAGTGGGAGAGAGAAACCCTTGGCAGAGGCTTGTGTTCTTTCCTATCCAAACTTGTCTTAACAAATCACACATACACACAAAATGCCACCCCAAAAAAGTGAAGAATCATGTCAGAGTAATGCCAGCTGAGAACCCTGAACAGGAGGGAAATGGGAGTCCTCAGGAGGAGGAAATTTTTGAGGGAACTCCTGAGAGAATTATGTCAGAGAAAATGAGTCCACAAGGCAATTTAGCATCTGAAAAGTGGAAAATGGGACAAGCAAACAAGCTCAAGCTAGAACTGAGGCATCTGGTGGTTGAACAGGAGAAAGAAAAGGGAAAAAAACTAGATTGAGAGAATTAGAAATTGAACAAGAAAGGAAGGAAGAAAAAGAGCGAACTAGACAAAGAAATGGAATTTCATTTGAAGATACGCATGTTAGAGCTTGAAGCTTTAGGAAACCAAAACAACAATAATTCAAATGCATGGGAATGGAATCTACGTTGGATCTCAAGTGTAGATGACCCAGAGGCTTTTCTAATTTCTTTTGAGCGTTGCTGAACTGATTTTGAAGTCCCTCAAGATCAAAGGATGGTGGTTTTAAGATCCAAAATCTGTGGGGAATTGGCAACAATATATTCACAAATACCATTAGATCATTCCAAAGATTTTGAAAAGTTTAAACAGTTGATATACAGATTATTTAGAATTATCTCAGAGCAGCTCAGAAAAAAGTTCAGAGGAGTGACAAAGCTGAGGGAAGAAACGTATTCTCAGCTGGGAGCCAAAATTACAAATTACCTTACGAAGTGGCTAGAGCAAGATGGTGTTAACTAGAGATGGGCACGAAACGCCAAAATGGCCCGCTTTGTTTTGTTTTCGTTGTTCGGAGGCCCTGGGCCCCACTTCATTTCGTTTATTCTTTTTTTGGGAGTGGCGGCAAGCCTGCCGGGAGAGCGTTCCTGCGGCCGCGGGGAGCCCTCCCAGGGCCATGTGCCGCCAGAGCCAGCGGCAAACCTGCCGGAAGAGCATTCCCGTGGAGGGAAGAGCGAGCTATAAACTCGTTTCCAACCTCTGAAGGTATTTATTTATTTTATTTATTTATTGTTGGATTTATACCCTGCCCATCTTCCCAAGGGAACTCTGGGCGGCTTCCAGCAATCTGACCGGTGCAGCAATGGTCAGGGTACAATACAAGATACAATACAAGATACAATAGACGGTGTCAATACACAATACAATACGACAGACAAACAGGAAATTAAAATAAGCACTGCTAGCACCCTTCGCAGGCCTCAATGGCCCAACATCTTTAAAAATAATGGCAATGATGGCAGATGGTGGGTAAAAAAAAAAAAAAGCTTCTGAATGAGTTTAACGGCCGCACTCTCCCCACCACCACATGGGGTGGAAGGAAGAGCGAGCTTTAAATTCGTTTCCAGCCTCCGTCCCGAAGGTAGCAGAAAGCAGCTGCTTGCTATTTTCCGGACAGAGGCTAGAAACAAGCTTTCCAGGAGGAAGATAAAGAAAGCCAGTACTCACCCCAAAAGTCAACCAAATCAAAGAAACTTGACATTTCTCCTCTGCAGACAGCCAGTGTGCTACAGTTGATACAGAGACAGCTGTCAAGAAGTGGTGATGTAAACCTCCCTGTTACCAGCAAGACAGGTACTGCAGCTGGAAATGAACACCGCTGGAAAGAGATGCCCTAAATTATCTGTTTTATTTGCTATGATATTGTGTAAACCGCCCTGAGTCCCCTTTTGGGGAAATAGGTGCGTTATATAAGTTTGAAAATAAATAAATAAATAAAAGCATCCAGCTGGTTTCATGCAGGCCAGTTTCGTATGAAAAAATCATTAAAAAAGCCAAAATGGAAATCGTTCCTCCAAAGCCTGAGAAGGTCGAATGGATGTCAGCATGCCAGCAGTCCTTTGATGCCCTGAAGGAAGCCCTGATGACCGGACCTGCTCTGGTGGCGCTGAACTATGACCTGGAATTCATGATCTTCATGGACCCATTGAACACAGAATCAGAGCCGTGCTGTGCCAACCTGGGGATGATGACAGCCTGCATCCGATAACATATGTCAGCAAGAAATTGTTACTCTGGGAGAAGCACCTTTCCACCATCAAGAATAAGTGCATTTCCATCGTTTTGTCCTTACAGAAACTCAAACCATACATCTGGGGCCAGAAATTTGTACTTTGTACTGACCATTCACCCTTGTTGTGGTTAAGAACTATGCAATTCAACAGTAAGCTGAGGAGATGGGCCCTGTTGTTACAAGACTTGAGCTTCACTATCCAGACAGTGAAAGGGACTTTGAACTCTGTGGCGGAGGCTTTGTTGAGGAGACCTGATGGTGAAGGCTGAAAAGGGACATTGTTGACTTGTTCGGACAGACAAACCGGAATGGACTGAATCTTAAACAATGTAAACAATTCTTAAAGTTTAATTACTGTTTAAATGAATTGTCTAAATATACTTAAACAATTGCAAAAATGAGTTTATTGCAAACATAGAAAAGTGTTGTAAAAATGCATATGTTCAATATAGTTTGATCAGGAGAGTAACTTTGTTTCGTTGCCTTCCCTGAATCAAACTTCTGTAAGGGGGAAGGAAATTGTGGCATTTACCCATACATGAGGGTAAATGTGTTTGTGCAGGAGGATGTAAAGGGTTAGTGCTGATTACCAATGAGGGAGTGGGGAGGCAGAGCCCACATGTTTAAAAGGCTCATCCTGAGGATTGTGAACCGATTGTGACTCTCCGTTCATTGTGCAGGGAGATTGGACAGAAGTCCCCTCAAGAACTAGCCCGGGATGCCTCAGGAATGAAGGGTTATGCTGCCTTCCTTGCAGAACTAGCAGAACAAACACCAGCCATTGTGCTGGTCAACATGAGTGTCCTGTTGCCTCACTTGGATGGAGAGGTACTTTCCCCCAGGGGTTCTGTAAAATATTTTTAACACTGCATTACTGGATGCTTTTGTTTGACCTGAGAACTTGAGCATGTTTGAGAGAACTTGTATCTACATAGTCTCTGTAACCAGTAAAAAAAAAAGAGAGAGAAGCACCACCTTCCCTATTCCTTAAGCTTTCTGTGTATTTTTCATTTGCTTAAGTATCATTTTCTTTGCTTGCTTTTTTGTTGTTGTAGGCTTAGAACCAGCTATTCTTCACCAATGTTAATTTCCTTGATGTTTCAAGGTTTAAAGTACTGTAATAAGCATCTAGAGTTTGTTCATTTGTCTTTATCGTAAATTCTGATCAACCATTTTCTGCTGGAATGGGAAAGAACTAGCTTTTCCAAGGCCTGGTTCAAATGCAAACTTTGTGATTCTTGGTTAATGAAGCTATCTGTTAGTTCTCCTTGTGCTTACTTAGAAAATAGTGGTGTGGAACTCCAGGAATATTTGTCCTGAGTAAATATGACTTACAGTATTTTTCATGTATAAGACTATATTTTTGTCTAAAATTGTTAAAGTTAAAAAAGTGAGTAGTCTTATACACGAAAGAAAGCATAGGAGAGAGCCATGCAGTTGCAAAACTGTAACTTTGGGCTGGAGAAATGGGGGTCATCTTATACATGGGGGAGTCATATAGACAGAAAATACAGTAGATCATGATGCAAACCTGTGCTATAGGTGGGATGCCAGGGTTATGAAACTGTGCCAGTGCAAATGCTTCTTTGGCTGTTTGGAAAAGAACAGGACGGACTTCTAAATTTATTGAATTTATCTCTTGAGTTATGACTCACCAGGAACAAGCAAGTATTTCATTGGCCGCATAAATTTGGATGGCTTTTTTCCAAGCAGCATTTGGCAACCTACAAGTAGTCCCAGCCTGGTACAAGGCAGCAGTGGCTGCAGCTGTGGTGGGCATAAGGTATATGGCTGTTGCATAAGTAATACTAATTCAGGGTGAAGATTCTTTGGGGCACTTGGCTGCTAAGTCCCTTGGGTTTGCAGATGCCGTCACAGGGCAAGTGTGGTTTCTTCTGTTGCTGTCCTGCAGAACTATGGGATGCGTAATGCGATTTTGACTGCAATGGCAGAGGTACTCCTGCAGGTATTAAATGGAGAGCAGCTGGAAGAAAGTGCCAGAAGCACAAGGGATCAGTTCTTGGACACCCTCCAGGCACACACGTGTGATGTCCATGGCTTTGTGCGCAGCCGTGTGCTACAGCTTTTCACCCGGATTGTGCAAAAAAAAGTGAGTTTGAAGGGAAGTGAATAGTTTGGTGAAGGCTGGCTTTCAAGTCCCAAGCCCAATTAGCGGAGGGCATGGCGTCATAGTTCCATGTGGAAATGCCTCCTCCTTTTATTTCAGGGCTGTCTTTCCATAATTTTTAAAGGAGCTTCCACTCTCGGTTTCTGTCTCAACTGCTCCGTCTTTCACTTAAACAAGGCATGGTGGTGCAGTAACCCCCTGCCTCTCGCCGGGGGCTAGGGGCCCACTCGGCCTGCGATCACTGAAAATCCGCGATATGTGGATGCAGGTTGGTTTGGTGGACACAATTCTAAACATCGCACACCGCTCCTAGAGGGGAGGTGCGGAATAGTGGTGTGCGATGTTTAAAAAGGGTTCTTGGCCATGGCTCCGCGGCCGAGAGCCCTTTAAACATCACGCGCCGCTCGCCCGCATCCCCCAGGGGAGTGCAGGCCAGTGGCACCCGATCTTTAGAAAGGGCTCCCGGCTGCGGAGACAAGCACGTGTCCCTGCGGCCGAGAGCCCTTTAAACATCACTCACCGCTTGCCCGCAGCCGCCCCCAGGGAAGTGCGGGCGTGGTGCGGCTTGTGACCTTTGGAAAGAGCTCTCAGCCGTCTCCCCTTTGCCCTCAAGCCCTTTCGGGGTCCTGTGGTCCCACAATATAGCGGGACCGCAGTATGTGAACCATGAAAGGGCGGGGGACCACTATTGGTCTTGCTAACGATGTTTTTGCTTATTGTTTTGACTTTGGTAAGTTTTGATTCTCCTCTCTTCTTTACTTGTCATAGGCTCTGCCCTTAACTTGCTTCCAGGCTGTCGTGTGCCTTGCTGTGGGTCGCCTACAGGACAAATCTGTAACTGTGGTTAAGAATGCTATTCAGCTGCTGGCTGCCTTCCTTTCCAACAATCCTTTCTCCTCTAAGGTAAACTCTTGATAATTTTGTGCTTCTGCATAAGGGGCACACTTGCGCTTCCCCTTGCCAATAGACCCCTTCCCCCTTAGATTTGGTTCTTCCTTACAAACAGAAAGCTAGAAAGATAGTTGTTCAAAATCATAAAACATGATCAAACTGTAGGAAGTGCAGCAACTGGTAAAGACAAGGGCAGAGGTATAAAGGTTCATCTGCCAGATGAACCACCCCCAACCAACTAGCCAGCCCTTTCTTTTTTTGGTAAAATAGCTTCACTTTTTAGCTGTCTAGGGCAGTGGAAGTGGGAGCCTTCCACTATATCCTAACTCAAGCTTGGTAGTTTAATTTTTTTCTTGTGCTGCCTTAGGCATGAGGAGCAGGATGCATAAGTGAGCACAAGGACTTTTCTTCTAGGTTGATATTTGGAACCTGTGTTGTGAAATTCTAGTTTGTTTATCTAATAGGAACCAATGTTTTTGGGTGCCTGTGTGTGTGTGAGAGAGAGAACACCACCAAACTGCCCATCTGTCTGTTGAATATGGGCTAGGATTTATCAAAGAGACCAGATACCTGTGTTTCCTAAGAGGACCCTCCCCACCAGAAGTGCATTTGATCAGCATTTGCTCAACGAGGTGGCTCTTGGTCTATTTTTTTTTTTTTTTTTGCAGTGTGTTTTGTCATATTGCACAAGACTGGGAGATGAAATGGGGCCACAAAGGGAAGAGGAGGGTTTTGTTAGGGGAAAGGAAAATAGTAACAGGAATTCTCTTCGTATCCACAGTTGAGCTGCACCGACTTAACTGACCTACTTGCAAAAGAGCGGCAGAAACTTCAGGAAATGAAAAAGCGCAGAACCACAGCCGGTAATGTGCCTTTTTTGTAGGGAAAGAGCCATCCATGAATAGATTAAGTCCCACTGCTAGCCACAGTACTGGGATGATGGGGAACAGAGTGGCAGAGAATGGGACTTTTTTAGGGAACGGTGCAAAAACAGAGGGAGAAGCTGACAAATGACTCTTGGTACTCAACACTTCATACCTTCAGCAGTTAATATGTTGCATTTAAGCTCTCCATGTGGGATGGGTAGAATATCCGACTAGGACTCAAGTCAAGCTGGGTTCCAATCCCTGCTGAGTCATGAAGATTCACTCACTACGGTGGGGGTGGGGGTGATATACAGTAATACCTCAGATAAAGAATGCCTCGGATAACAAATGGAAATGTCCAGGTATAGGGCTGCCTCGGATAGCAAATGTTCCCTATGGACTGCCTCGGATAACAAATGTTTCATAATGCCTTGCAAAAAAATGTGTATTCTGCATGCATTGCAGGATGCATAGTTTGTGGAGGAGTGGAAGGAGTTAGAATTTTTTACATGGTGTTTTTGGAGCCATTCTGGACATGTTTTGCTGAGGGATTTGGACCTTTCAAACTTGGTAAGATAGGGAGCTAGCTTTTATTAATCTTTGCACTGTTTTTCTTTTCATTTTTGGCTGAAAGAGCCTGGGGCAATCTTGCTGGTTTCATTTCTCCGTGTTTGCTGTCCTTTTTCATTGCTCTGCAGTCAAAAATGGGCTGGATTTTTCTTCCTGCTTATATTTTTTGTTTGCATTTTCCCCATTGCACTTTGTGTGGGAACTGGCTGGAGTAGTCTTGCTGGTTTCTCTTGTCCATGTTTGCACTGCACTGCAGTGGGGTGTTGGGGGCGGTGTTCCAGCACTGCAAACCTTTAAAGTGCATTTTATAAACAGGTCTGGAAACCCCCCCCCCCACCACACACAGCTTTTTGGCCTTTTTTCGGACCTCTGGAACAGATTAATCGGTTTCCCATTCATTTCAATTGGAAACCATGTTTCGGATAACAAATTTTTCAGATAACAAATTGCCTCTGAGAACGAATTAAATTTGTTATCAGAGGTACCACTGTACATTCAAATAGCATGTAGTTGCTGTTTCATAAATATGTTAAATAGCATTCAACATTTTTATTTCCCAAAGGCGGGCATGTAACAGAATTAGGCTGATGAGACATAGGGCTCAATATTAACTGTACACTTACAGCCTTGTCTCTAGACTCTTTATCTATGGAATGTAACAGTCGAGCCATAATAAGCCAAGCTACAGAAAGTTAGACAGCTTCCGTTGGTTATTTCTTTCACATGACATCTAGAAGTTTCTTGGATCAGGGAGAAGGGAAGAAGAATGTACTTATGTGGGTGAGAAGCTCTTGCTTGGATTCTGCTTCAAGATGTAGTCAGTTAGATGTAGGCTTAGCCAGCTTAGGCTTGTATTTTTCATAATATCTACTTAGTTGAGATTATCATAAGTTTTGTTATTTTTCAGGCAATAATATATGGTTGTATCTGATAAGTATTTTTTATATTTTTCATTGTTTTTTATGAGTTATTTTTTCATTTTTGTAATTTAGAATAGTGAATAAAAAGATTTTATTTGATTGTTGCTCTCAGGCTGTTTGTTTTGTTTAGAAGAACCCAGGGAACTTCAGGGAATTCTCGGCCAGATAAAACTCCTTTCCCTGAGTTCCGTTACATGCATTAAGGTAATTAAGGTTGCCTTTAGGAAAACAGGGCTGCTTCAGATGCAAGCATTTGGAGTTGTTTGCCATGTTGATCCACTGACAGTTATATATGGTCTTTGGGAAGAGATGTATTGTGGCATAGGGACACCCCAGCAGGTTATGAATGGATCTTGTTCTAGAGCAAACCCTCCATGTCTTTGCATTTGAAATAGCCCCTCTGTACCTGCTTTTATACGTGAAATAAACTTTTCACCATGTGAGTGAATGCTTTTGTGTCCCAGCAAAAATGTCCTTAGTATATTTATCCAAGTGGGGGGTAGTATACTAATATTTGTTTTCCTGTAGCAAAGGAAGGCATCCTCTAGATACAGGTTTTCCATCTTTACTTCCACAGGCAGAACTGATCAACCATGCAGACAGCACTAGGACTTTATTTAAGGGACAGGCTGAATCTTTCCATTTTTGCCTGCACTTTGCACAGGGTAACCTCAATCTTACCTTCACCTCACCTCTTCTTTCTTCACTCTTTCCTCTTCTTTAAATATGCAGACACAAACAAAATCCAGGAGCTCACCCAAGCAACACACCTGTGTTTTCAGAGGGAGTGTAACCCCATCCAGCATAGGTGGAATCCCTATTACTCAGTCTCCCTTTTGAATGACCAGGAGTAGTTGTTTCTTGTATGATTCAAGTTATCTTTCTACCATGGGGAAGTGAGGTTCTAAGCAAATTCTTAACTCAGTTTCCATCAGTGTGATCTATTAGAATTCAAGACTCCCTGGGAGGGAGCACTGCTTATGCCACTAGGTGCATGGCCAGGCCACATCAGCCACACTTAGTAGTAGCAAGGCCTCTCTGGAAGACATTTGCAGGGTGGCCCACGTGGAAGATGCACCCTTCCTTTGTCAGGCATTATCACATGGACTGCTTTGCCTTGACTGAGGCAGCCTTTCGGAGAAAATCCTTTGGCAGGTGGAGAACCTTTCCTAAACCCAACTTGAATGCTTTTGTACCTGCAGTGGGTAGATGAACCCCTCCCCATTCCCACCCATGGACATCGGAGTTCATTAAATCCCATCTCTTGAGGATGTCCTCTGCTACAGAAAAAGGGAATGTTGGTACTCACCATCTTACATAGTGGAAGGAGGACATCCTCCTGGTCCCTGGTCCTAGCAGTTTAAAAGCATGTAAATGCAAGTAGATAAATAGGAACTGCCGTAAAAAGTGGGAAGGAAAACTGTGTTCTGTGTGCAGAAATGTGTTTAGCCATGCCGGCCACATGGCCACAGACGTGCACAACACTGGCTCTTTGGCTTGAAAATGGAGATGAGCACTGCCCCTAGAGTCAAACATGACTAGCACGCATGTGAGGGTGAAACTTTTGCCTCAGAGGGATACCTTCCAAGCCTGTTTTCGCTCTACTGTTCTGTCTCACTTTATTCCTATTTCTTTCTGGCATCTGGACACAATAACTGGTTTAGCCAGGGTTGGTCTCTCTTTGATGGGATTTCTCGTTCCACCTGATCAGTGATTTCTGCCTCTCGAAGTGGGTAGGAAGGACTATCCATCTCTTGAAGTTACTTTCCTTCTGCTACATGAAACGACATTGCACAGTAAGTATCAATGTCCTTTCCAACATACTCATGGTTTCTGTCTTGGCTAGTAAGCATTTGACAAGTCATTGCCCCAGTAGCTCCTGGGACTTTTGTAATGTTTAATATTGGGTGAGTTAACATTGTAAGCTCTCTTGTGTTCTCTTGAGAAGGAAGGAAGGAATAGAAATGCATAATATTCTAAAGGAATATTACAGTCTTCTTTACCACAAGGGAAGAAGGCTATAGCTTACTTTGCCTTTCACCCGACAGCTGTGGTGATCTCCCCAGAGGAGGAATGGGAGGCAATGCAGCCAGAGATCCAGGCAACTTTGAAGAGTTGCCTTTCCTCACAGGAACAGGAAGAACTGAATCTGCCTGAGATGGAAGACCCTGCACAATTATCCAACAGTATTGTCCAGCTGTTAAGGAAATTGAATTACAAGTGAGTAAAGCAATGTAGTGGACTGGGGGACAGGTTAGGACTCAAAAGGCCAGAGTTCAAACCTCTGCTTGGCCCTGGAAACTCAGGGCTGAGATCAGGGCACTCCTTAAATTTCTCCAATATTCTGAAAGCCCCAGTAAGTCCACTGTGTCATGTGTGTGACTTTATGGCACATAACACAAACACAGGAGAGATTCTGGGTGCCACTGATCACAGTACATAAGAACATAAGAAGAGCCATGCTGGATCAGGCCAAAGGCCCATCTAGTCCAGGCTTCCTGTATCTCACAGCGGCCCCACCAGATGTGTTTGGGAGCACATGAGACTAGATATCTGTCTCCTGATACCACTCTCCTGCATCTGGCCCTTGAAGTACCCTGGTTTAAACCCTGGAGGTTACACATCTCCATCATGGTTTGTAACCTGTGATGGACTTTTCCTCCAGGAATCTGTCCAATCCCCTTTTGAAGGCATCCAGGCCAGATGCCATCACCACATCCTGTGGCAGGGAGTTCCATAGACTTACAACGCGCTGGGTGAAAAAATATTTTCTTTTGTCAGTTCTTACTCTCCCAGCCCTCAATTTGAGTGGATGTCCCCTAGTTCTGGTATTTTGGGAGAGGGAGAAGAGCTTCCCTCTATTATCCACTTGACTCATGCCCTGCATTATTTTGTAGGTGGGCATGTCTTGGGATCTGCTTCTTTTCCTGTATTTATCTGTAGATGATTCTTGAGGCACCTTGCACCTCCTATAGCTACCTGGGAAGGATATGTAAAGAAAGGATCATGGCTTACCTAACTATGCACCCTTCTAACGCAGGGGTGCCATCCGCCTGACACAAGAAGGGATGCGCCATTTCCAAGGGGAGGAACCCTTCAGCCTGAGAAGAGAGGGTGATGACGAAGATGTTATCCTGAGCACACTGAGAACATTTTACCTGGGTAACCATCTGCTGCTCCTCCATTTTGTCACTGGATAGGTTCACATACTCTAGTAAGGTCCTCTTGGTGTCTCGCTTTGATTTAATCAAAAAGTGACTGAGGGGAAAATAAAACTTCAGAGTTGAAAGGAATAGAAGAGGGTAAAGTACTGGGCCTTCTACGCCATCCCACTTGACCTCTCTTGTCAGCCGCCATGTCGTCTTGGTTCAGCTCCTCTGTCACCCCTGAGGCACCTGGAGAGAGACGTGCCTTCAGTCCTGAGAGCCCAGGAGAGTAAGCCGCAGGGGATTTGCCTCTTCCACCTCATACAAAGTCCTTTCTCTTCAGTCAAGCTTTCCATGAATGATGGACTACCATACATGGCTACACCGGCATGTTCATAACCAGTTATAACTTTGTGCTTGTATCTCTCCTTGTGCGATTACATTGACACTGTGTTATCAATCGTTAGTTCCCATCCCTCATAACTTTTAGATGGTCTACTGTACAAAATTACATCGAATTTATACTCTTTTCTTAACTGCTCACATTCTCTTTTAGCTTTAATTTGTCTTCTAATGCTGTAAGGTACCCCTCAATTCCCTGTTCTCAAACTTGAATATGCCTTAAATGTACTTGACTGTATATTGTCCCTCATTACTGTAAGCCATCTTGGGTCCTTTTCCAAGGAGAAAGGTAGGGTAAAAATTTTCATAAATAAATAAATATGCTCCTCTGGAAGAATTTACATTGGATTATACACACACATACATGCACATGTGCGTGCGTACACACACACACACACACACACAGTCCAATTTTGTACATGTAAAAAACAGGCTGCCACCAATAGACTTAGATGGTTGCCAGTTCTTTTCTACCTTGAATATTTATCTGAAAACACAATGTTTTTTCAAAATACATGGAAAACGCCATCACTTTAATGTGGGCATGTATGTCCTTTCTCTTCATATTAAGCAAGACTTGATCAAGAAATTGGAACTGTCTATTTTCATTCCTTTCTTGTTTCAACTGTGCAGGTTCTCAGGCTGAAAATGGTGTTCAAGTATCGACAGACGATGCACCTAGTGATGAAAGCAAAGAGCAAGAGGCGCAGGCACCAACAGAGTTGGTCAAGCAAGAGATGCTGGTACACTATTTACAGGACGCCTACAACTTTTCTGCAAAAATCACTGAAGCCTTGGGCATAATTTCCAAACTGATGTACGAAGGTTCCATCTCTGGTATGTGTAAAGAGGAGTTTTGGGTAATCAAGTCAGTTCTGAAGTATCATTATCTTAGAAGAGCAGAGTTGGAAGGGTCCCTATGGAGTGATAAAGTCCAGCCCTCGTCAGGGAGGCACATTGGGGAATTGAACCCCTGAACTCTGACTCAACCTAAACCACTGAAGGGAATATATGAGAAGTGAGACAAGTCATAACATGACATTTGCACCTCCAAAAATCAGTTTATTTATTTATTTTATTTATTTTTGCATTTATATACCACTCCCATTTCCCAAAGGAACTCTGGGCAGTTCACACAAAAGGTTAAAAACTAACATCAATAAAAACAATATAAAATAGCACTGGGCAAGAGGCAAAAACTAGATGACCATGAAAAAAAACCACCTGGTACCGCATTAGCAATCGCCAAAGGCATCCCTGAAGAGCCAGGTTTTAAGGGCTTTCCTAAAGGAAAGCCTGAGGGAGCCTGGCGTATCTCACCGGGTAGCTTGTTCCAAAGTGATGGACCAGCCACCGAGAAGGCCCGTTTTCAAGTTACTATACGGGCCTCTCTGGGGGTGGCCACCCGGAGAGAGAAAGCCATTGAGGAACGGGTGGGTCGGGCCAGCTTCTTAGATTTTAGCCTTGTGTGTGAATACAAAATAGTGTACAGTACAAAATACACATGGGGTTAAATCTACTACCTGTGTTTTAGAGAGATTTTCTTTCTCTGCTTCTCAAATATCAAGTTTTGCAGAAGTGAGACAAGTAGTCTGCCAGCAAGATTAAAGAGTCAGTAGGGGTGGGGAGGTGGAGGTATCTTGGATATAAGAAAGCCTCTGTTATTAAAAGCACTGAGGAATGACCTGGCCCTAGCATGCATATGTGCCAAGGAGCATAAGTGGGTCATTTCAATAAGGCAGTCAATTTTAAATGTTTTAAAAGCATCTTCAGTTCCAAAAATTTGTCTTGGTTTACTGTGCTGCGGTATAAAACCACCCTTGTCCTTTTTTCCCCAGTGGTCCAAGAAGCCATTCAGTTCTTTGTGATAGTCTCTCAGTTTGGCATCCCGCAGGCAGTTCTTGGAGTTCGCCAAATGCTGCCTCTCATATGGTCAAAGGAACCAGGCATCAGAGAAGCTGTGCTGGACGCCTACAGGAGGCTCTATCTCAACCCCAATGGAGAGACAGAAAGGTTTGCATGGTCCTCTCCTTTAAATCACAGCCATGGGGGTGGATGCACACTCCTGATGGCATGAGGAGTTGGAGAAGAGAAGGCAAAGAGCAGTTGCTACTAAGGGTGGTACTGCTGGATGCCCAAGCCTGAGCCCTGCCTTGCCTTGTCCTGCTGAGGCCTCTTATCCCACCCTAGGAGGCTGTTGGGTCTCACAGCTCAAGTTGCAAAAGAATAGGGACTTCCAACCAGAATCTGACTTGGGGCTATCAAGAGCCTTTCTTCCCCCAAATGGGAATCCTCAGTAGAGATGTGAAGGCCCCAAAAATTCAGAAAAAAATGTTTTTTCCCCATGTTTTTCCTAAAGCCTTTTTGGTTTTTTTCCCAAAAATTGGAAAAATAAAACATTATGGGATGTTTTATTTTAATATGATGAACAAAATATTTTAAGATAGTGTGTTCTAACATTTTCCAAATCATTTCTGAAATGCATAGCATTGGGTTACAGTAACCCCCCACCGATTGCGGGGGTTAGGGACCCACCCCACCTGCGATGCATGAAAATCCGCGATATGCGGGGGGAATCTCATGCCTGTCCGAGAAGTCTTGGGGCGGTGCACGCAGGCGGTGTTGCAAGATCTTACCTCCCGCCCACGCGGCCTGAGGCTTCTTGGTGGAGCCTGGGGGCGGCGCGGAACGACCCGATCGCCCCCCCCGCCACCCTGAGGCTTCTCGGCGGAGCCTGGGGGCGGCGCGGAGCGACCCGATCGCCCCCCGCTGCCCCCGAGGCTTCTTGGCGGAGCCTGGGGGCGGCGCAGAGTGACCCGATCGCCCCCCCCCCCCCGCGGCCCCGAGGTGCAGGTAATGAGATCCTGCAATGTAGTGGGACCACAGAACTGCAAAATGGCGGGGGGTGACTGTATTCTAATTTCTGTTCACTAAGAACAAGCAAGTCCTAGGTTACAAACTGAACTTTCCAATGCAAGAAAATGCATTTCTTCCTTTAGGAGGTGTTGCTTATTGTCACAAGAAAAAGGTTTCACTTTTGTTTTTGCATGTGGGTGGATATGTTTGGTTCTGTTCTGTCCTCTTCACTAGGCCTCAAAGCACTGGAAGGAAATACAGGGAAACAAAAATGATTCTGATTAAACTTCATGCCCATTCATTGAAACTTCATCCCACTCTGTTCTGTACATTTCCCCCCCTCTTCAATTCTTTTTATGAGAATGAGATTTTTATTTTATTTTTATTTAATACTGTGGAGAGGATATATGAATAATTGTTAATTCTGGATTTTTAAACATTGTTTTATAAAGGTTTTTTTTTTCCCTTCCACATAAACTAGTATATAGTTCAGGAGATTATTACTCCATTTGTGACTTACAAAAAATAAATATTATTTTAAAAGTAGTTTCTGTTTGTAATAGTTGTTTGGATACACTATTTTAATATGGTAGTTGTGATAATTTTATGCCAAGTCAAAAGTTTATGTTCTGAAGTAACAAAATGACTTTCAAGTGAAAGGAATGGGTGTTGGGTCCGTTACCGGCAGGCAGAGACACTGCAAAATGCAAGGAGCAGTCTGGATCTTTAGAAGATAGGAAAGAGATTTATTGGTTGTCAACCAGAGAAATCTCACTCTATGCAGATCGGGTAAGAAGTCCACCGAACAAAGGAAATGCAATATATTTTATAGACTTACAACCACTCTTCTTCCCCCGCCTGTCCGAATTTGCGTCATACACATCTGTTACATACATCAAACATTAATTGACATCTTTGGCAATTTATTTTGTATTCCTGACACCAATTAAATGTATTCTTTGGGTCCGTACTTGGGTCAGTAATTGCCATGTTTGATCTAACTTACACAGGCTGGGAGTGCCTGTGTCCTTGGTACCATCTTTACTAGGGAGGCGCTCCAGGTGAGCTCACAAAGGGGGTGAGAGAGAGAAACAGAGATAAGATTTTCTTGGCTACATGTTAATTAACTGTGTGTAAGATAAATTGGCCTCTATACAGCTACAACTTAATTGACGTCCTTGGATTCATTGCGCTTGCTCAGAGACATTCCAGATCTACAACGGATGTCTTTCTTTTTAGTGGTCTGCCTTGCCGGAAGGCTTGACCAAAGTGACCAAAGTTTGTTTGCAGGAATCAAAGTTCGCCTTGTGACTTGAGAATATACACGTGGATACATGTGGAGTGCTCCGTGGATATCACTACCTTCTAAATATATATAATTTGTGTCACTTGTGTGGCTATATCATGCAGGGTATAGCTTGGAATACATTGCTCATTGAGCGCATAAGGGTGGCAGTGCATGTGATTTGCTAAAGCAGTTTATAGATGGTAGATTGATACCCTTCACAAGCTGTAAAAAAGGGGGAGTGCTAATGGACCATTTAAAAAAAATTTTGGAGAAAAATGGGGGGGGGTACAGAAAAAGAGGTTTTTTTTTCTCTGAGCTTCAAAATTTCTAGAAATTTTTCGTATCTAGTGCTCAGGTTATTTGTGTACATACCATTGTTTGAGTCAAAATCTTCAGTGACAAAAATCCAGTGATAAGTTCCTACTGAATAGGTGGCACTTACCCAGGTGTTCTTCTTTTTTGCATAGGACAAGAGCCCAGAGCTTCGTGCATTCTCTCTCCCTTCTCATGGTAGATGCATCACTGGCAACTCTTCAGTGCTTGGGAGAAATTGTGAGTGTCTGAATCTGCCTTGCTGGGTACAGCATCTGCATCCCAATCTGCCACCTTTGTTATCTGTCCAGCACATTTTCTTGTTATGCTGTTAAGAGATAGGAACGTGACTAAAGTAGGTTAGGTAGGTGCAAGCTTGGTCTCCTTTCACTTGAAAACAACAGAGCTGAAGGGAGCCATGAGAGTGGAGTAGGCCATGACTAGCTGTGCGCCGAGAGATACGTCTGTCTCATCATATCAGATTACGGGGATGTCTCATGGCATTCAAGGAGCCATGAATTCATGACACAGTAGTTCCCACAGTATACACTTTACACATCCTCTTCAAGGGTATAGCAATGGCATCTGGCTGAAACCTTTTGAAAAGGAAGAAGGGAGACTCACTTAGCTGAGTTGGACCGGTGTGTTTCCGAGTTATAGCAATCCCCCACCTATTGCAGGGGTTAGAGACCCAACTCGATCCGCGATAATGGGAAATCCACTATACGCAGATGCTGGGTAGGGTCGGGACTGGGTGGCCTATCTGGGGCCTCCTACACTTATCAGACGCCTGCCCTGAATGGGCTTCCCGGGCCTGTTGGAGGCTCCTGAAGTGGTTTTAAGTGATCTGGAAAACTCTTCTGGTTTTCCGGAAGTGACTTCCAGTTCACCAGAAACCACTTCTGGGGCCTCCGACAGGCCTGGGAAGCCCGTCCAAGGCCTGTTCAGGGCAGCACCAGGCCTGGGGTAAGTGCAGGAGGTCTCAAACAGGCCCATGCAGCTTACCCCAGGAGCCCTTTGTTTCAGATCCTATGGTCCCGCGATATATCGGCACCGCAGTATATGAAATGCGAAATGGCGGGGGACAATAATATGCTTCTGGATCCCATCTGCAGGAGACAAACTAGATTGTCATCATGCTCCGTTTGTGAATGTCTTGGGTACATCTTACGAATTAGCTCCTGGATATCTGATTCTGGCAATACAATCCTCCTGCAAGAATTAAATTATGAAAGGTTCTGCTCTGTCCTCTCCAATAACTGAATAAGGACACCTTCTCTGGCCCAGAAGTAAATTAAAACCGAAACGAAGTATCTCTTTCACCACATCCCAACCATATTTAAAAACGTATGGAACATATTCACCATTCCTTTTGTGAACTGGGGTGTGGTATCCATGCCACAGATCCCTCAGGTGCCATTTTAAGAGAACTGTAATGCAGTCTGCACCTTTTGTGACTTAAATCTGAGAAAAACGCCTGGGAAAATTCACCTTGCCATGAACTTTTGGGACTCTTAAGTTCTTTACCAGTACATGCTTGACACAGTAGACGATCCTGATCCATGAAAAACTAGCAGACTGCATGGTTTCTTATCATGGTCTATAAAGGTACCACCTACTCATACATTCCTTTTGTGTAGGTTCCCTATAGTCTTCACTCCCACCCACTTTACATTTTGAATGCTTGAATCCCTGCTTTTGCTCTGGCAGGCAGGGCCACTGGTGTTTCCATTGTATGCCCTCCTAGTAGAGAACCTCCTCCGAATTCCTCACCTCCCAACTCCAAAGGAGTGGCTTTCCTGGAGCCCCACATTTTACCTCAGAAAAAAAGAACTCCCCTGCATCTGGCCCTTGAAGTACCCTGGTTTCTCCATCATGGTTTGTAACCTGTGATGGACTTCTCCTCCAGGAATCTGTCCAATCCCATTTTGAAGGCATCCAGGCCTGATGCCATCACCACATCTTGTGGCAGGGTGTTCCGCAGACTAACAACAAGCTGGGTAAAAAAATGTTTTCTTTTGTCTGTTCTCACTCACCCAACCCACAGTGTGAGTGGATGTCCCTTAGTTTTGGTATTTTGTGAGAGGGAGAAGAGTGTCCCTCTATCCACTTTACTCATGCCCTGCATTATTTTGTACGTCTCAATCATAACCCCCTCAGGTGCCTTTTTTCCAGACTAAAGAGCCCCAAATGTTTTAGCCTTTCCTCATAAGGGAGGTGCCCCAGCCCAGTAATCATTTTGGTCGCTCTCTTCTGCACCTTTTACAGTTCCACTATGTCTTTCTTGAGATGCGGTGACTAGAATTGTACACAATACTCCAGGTGGGGCCTTACTATTGCTTTGTATAATGGCATTATAATGTTGGCTGTTTTATTTTCAATCCCCTTTTTGATAATCCCTAGCATGGAATTGGCCTTCTTCACCGTTGCCACACATTGGGGAGACACCTTCATGGAGCTGTCCACCAACACACCAAGATCTCTTTCCTGATCTGTCATGGATAACTCAGAGCCCATGAGTTGATAGATAAAGTTTTGATTTTTTGCCCCAATATGCATTACTTTACATTTGGCTACATTGAAAATGCATTTGCCATTTCGTAGCCCATTCCCGGAGTTTGGAGAGATCCTTCTGGAGCTCTTCACAATTTTCTCTGGTTTTTACCACCCGGAAAAGTTTCGTGTCATCTGCAAACTTGGCCACCTCACTGCTTATCCCTGTCTCCAGGTCATTTATGAACAGATTGAAAAGCACCGGTCCCAGGACAGATCCCTGCGGCACACCGCTTTTCACTTCTCTCCATTGTGAAAATTGCCCATTGACACCTACTCTTTGTTTCCTGGATCTCAACTAGTCTTGAATGGGCATTAATTTTCATTCACACATTTTCCTTCTCCCGATTAAATGTTGTTTCCTAGGTCTCTGAATTTGTGCAAAAAGATGAAATAAAACCGGCTGTGATCCAGCTGCTCTGGGAAAGATTTACAGAGAAATCACAGTGCTCGCTGTTGGAGCGCCATGTTGCCATCCGTCTTTTGGGGATGATGGCAAGGTGAGTCATTGCTTCCGCTTCTCTACTCTGGCAAGGCGTTTAGGGAATATTGTATAAGCAAGTCAGCGTGCAGTGGTTTTTAAAAGGGTTTGTACTTTCCTCTGCCAACATTGTTCTTGCATCCCCAGAAGCCTTCGTTCTTGAAGATGTGGAAAGACTTGCTATTATTTCACAGGATTTGTGATGTATCTGAGACTTCATGCCAAAGTAGAATGAGATGGGGAATGGTTTTGTTTTTGCATCACCCACTAAAAGAATTTGTTTCAGTACTTTGTGGTTGCTCTTATGTTTTGCAGGTTTTCCTTCGTGGCCTTTGTGAAGCGCCACAGATGGGTTTCCCAGCGTGCATGCACGGAGGTCAGACTTCCCTAACAATAGGAAAATGTGTTAGTCTCCTCCCCCTTTTGGCCCGCATATGAGGCCGCCCAAACACCTCAGTTCCTTCTTACCACCACAATATGAGGTCGCATTTTGTTAGTGTTCATGTGAGAGGTCTTTTCCTCTCTAGCAATTGTAAAAAAAAATTTGTTCTTATGTCATTCCTGCTGTCCTTCCAGAAGTGTGTTTCGTGTGGTGCTAAAATCCCTCACACCGACGGTCACCTCCGCTGCCTCTATTGCCTCGGGGAATCCCACCATCCCAAGGCCTATTTGATCTGTAGAGGCGTCGGTGCCCATGCCCTGAAGAACTGGAGGAACTGACTAAATACATTTTTGCTCGAGAAGTCCGTTGCTCCTCAGTCTATGGAGAAAGCTAAGTCTCTTCCTCCAACCATTGTGAGCCCGTCTTTTTCCAAAAAATCTCCATCTCGTACCAGTTTTAGAGAAAAAAGTCAAAACCATCTTCCAAGAATTCTGCTTCTTCGGTCGAAGGTTTCTGATGTCCTTCTTCTCGACACCGAGCCTTTGAACCCGTCAGGTTCGACACCTTCTTTTTTCTCAGCGACCACAATTCAACCCACTCTTTCCATCTAAATCTTTGGGTTCATCCTCTGACAGCAAATGCTCCGTTTTGGAACAACCACCCAACACCAGCCTTATGAAGGACCTCTTTGTTCAATCTGCTCCTCCTACTGATCTAGCGATGGAGGTTTGGGATCATCCGGAGGCCGCGGATTCAGGTGTATCTTCTGCTATCCAGGTAGCCCAACAGGCTTCTTCCCCATCACTTTCTATGGTTTCCAGGTCTGAAAACTTTTGTTTCATTTTGTTTCATTTTCCTTTGAGAGGGAGGTTCATTAGTCATTTCATTACGAAACAAAACAAATAACAAAACGAATAAAAATCATTTCATGCCCATTTCTACTTTGGATTTTGATCCTCTTACCAAAGACAAACTACTTGAGAGCGCTCTGCTCGCCCTTCCTCCTACTCTACATTCTCCTCTTCAAAGGAAAAGAAATCCAAACCTCTTTCCACGCATACATCCAAATAGGAGATAACATGAAGAGTTCTGACTCTCCTCAACTGATCCTCCTTGCACCCTTTCTATCGGCATGGCAGGCAATAACAACAGACTGATGGGTCCTCATCATTGTTTCTCAAGGCTACCTGTTAGAGTTTCAGGCTCTCTCCCCCCTGCCCTGGTTGGGGAATCTCTTTCCTACTGAGCCATCATCATGTCTTTTCCAGGAAGTCACATCCCTTCTGGAAAAACACGCCATCCAACCAGGTCGCTATTCAAGATACTTCACTGTACCAAAGAGAGAGGGCGGTTTTTGTCCCATCTTGGACCTTTGTATCCTCAATACTTAGTTGCAACAAAATTCAGGATGGTGACCTTAGAAAAGATCATTCCACTTATTTGCAGGGGAGACTGGATTGGAGTTGTGGATTTAAAACAGGGATCCTCAACCTAAGGCCCCAGGGCCGGATGCGGCCCCCAAGGTCCTGAGTCCGGCCCCCGGGACCAATTGCAACCCCCCACCTACCCCCTGCTTTGCGAGCAAGCCAGCCTCCGCAGCTAATTCTATTGCTGAGGCAGTTCAAAGCAGTGGGCTATGGCGCTTCTCCCACTCCCCCCAACTAATGCCCAGATGATCATCATGCTGGCTAGTGGGGCATTCAAAGTGGGAGGGCTACGGCAAGGTCCCCCGCTCCCCCACCCACTGTGGTCCGGCCCCCAGTGGTGTCTGGGGCATGGTGGACCGGCCCGCTGTTTGAAAACTTTGAGGACCCCTGATTTAAAAGATGCCTACTTTCACATCTTGGTTCACCCAGCACATGGTCCTTTTCTGCGGTTCATGATAGGCTGCAACATCTTCGAATATTCCACCGTGCCATTTGGTTTGGCCACTGCACCACAGGTCTCCACCAAATGTATGACACCAGTGGCGGCCTATCCCAGAACCCATGAAATTGGCTCATCATGTCAGAGTCCCAGGGACAGGCGGAAAAGGACATTGCCTTTTTGCTCCAAACTCTTTCCAACTTTCGTCTGCAAATCAACATCAAAACATCAAAACTTCTTCCCATCCCAGTAGTTTCCTTCATCTGAGTGACTCTCGATGCTAATTGAGCCATGGCTTATCTGCCTCTGGAGCGTCTCCAAGAAATCTTCTTGCTTGTTCCCCTTTTCCAGCCCCACTCCTGAGTGCAAGCAGTTCAGGTGCAAAGTCTCCTGGGTTTCATAGCATCCATAACATCGGTGCTACCCTATGCCAGACTAAAGTTGTGCCATCTCTTTCTCACTTCAACCCCATGCTCAACCATCCCATTAAAGACTTGACTGTCCTGCCTCACTTACCTTGTCAACTTACCTGGTGGTCCAACGCTTCCAACCTCATGATCAGCTGTCCGTTTCATTCTCTGTTCCCTACATTACATTATATTGGCATCCTCCAGTCTTGAAAGACTATGGCAGGCATGTCCAGACTTCGGCCCTTCAGATGTTTTGGACCACAACTCCCACAGTCCTTTGCCATTGGAAATACAGGCTTGGAATTCTGGGAGTTGTGGTCCAAAACATCAGGAGGGCCAAAGTTTGTGGATTATGGTATCATGCCTGGAGTAGAGATCCTAAAAACAACACCTAGTGTGACTAAATAGACCAATTTGGGAATGGCAATCTCTACCACACTGGGGGCAGATACCGTGTTTTCCCAAAATAAGACACTGTCTTATATTTATTTTTTCCCAAGAAGATACACTAGGACTTTTTTTTGGGGTAGGTCTTATTTTCAGGGAAACAGGAACTACAACCAAACATGCTACAAAGTACGGTAACTTTGGTGGCCCAAGCGAAGGGGGAGGAGGACCATGGATGGAAAGGGAGGGGCAACGTGCTGTGTGTGTGTGTGTGTGTGTGTGCAGGCACAGCCACACCCATCACTAGGTCTTATTATCGGAGTAGGGCATATATTTAACAAATGCATAGAAATCCTGCTAGGGCTTATTTTTGGGGTAGGTTTTATTTTTCGGGGAAACTGTATATTCTGTTTCTTGCCCAGTCCCCGGGTTCCTTGTTTCCGTGCCTGGCTCTTTTCCTCTGTCTTTTGGACAAATTCCTCTTCAAATTTATGTAGATCATTCTATATCTTTTGCCTCCAGACAGTGCGATTGAAGGTCAGGGTTTCCCATCTGTTTCCCATCTGTTGAGGTCCATTCCCAAGGCCTTCAGGTCCCTCTTACAGATATCCTTATGCTGCAGCTGTGGTCTCACTCTGGGGCGTTTCCTCCATACAGAAGATCTTTTGGGATCCGGCCATCATCCATTTTCACGTGTCCAAGCCAGCGTAGGTGTCGCTGTTTCAATAAAGTATACACGCTAGAGATTCCAGTTCATTTCAGAACTGTGCTATTTGGAACTTTGTCGTGCCAAGTGATGTTGAATATTCGCCTAAGACAGCGCATATGGGAGGTATTCAGCTTTCTTTCCTGTCGGGCATGGAAGGTCCAAGACTCGCTGCAATACAGAAGTATGCTCAGTTCACAAGCTTTATAGACCTAAATACATTCTGTCAGCTTCTTATTGAGCCATACTCTCTTTGTTAGACTGTAAAACATAGTAGCTACTTTACCTATGTGTTTATTCAGCTCAGTCTCTAGTGAGAGTGTATCTGAGATAGTTGAGCCAAGATACATAAAGTCATAGACAACCTCCAGTTCTTTTGCAGATATTGTAATGCGTGGAGGAGAGTCCACATCCTGGCCCATGATTTGTGTTTTTTTTTCAAGCTGATTGCTAGCCCAAATTCTTTGCAAGCCTTACTAAAATGCTCCATAAGTTGTTGGAGATCTTCGGCAGAGTGAGCAGTAATGGCAGCGTCATCAGCGACGAGGAGATCCCTCAAACATTTCAGCTGTACCTTAGACTTTGCTCGCAATCTAGAGATATTGAAGAGTTTTCCATCTGATCTGGTCCACTCCAGAGATAGATACATTCTGTTGTAGTTCCGAAAGCATACTTCAGCATGGTAGCAAATAAGATCCCAAACAAGGTTGGTGCAAGGACACAGCCCTGCTTCACTCCACTTTGGATGTCAAAGGGATTTGACATTAAGCCATCAAAAACTACATTGCCCTTCATATCCTTATGAAAAGACTTGATGATGTTAAGGAGCTTGGGTGGGCGTCCAACCCGGAGGAGTATTTTAAAGAGGCCGTCCCTACTAACCATATCAAATGCCTTTGTGAGATCTATGAAGGCTACAAAAAGTGGCTGTCCTTGTTCCCTGCATTTCTCCTGCAACTGCCTGAGGGAAAATACCATATCAGTAGTGGACCTGTTGGTTTGAAAGCCACACTGTGATCCTGGATAGACTCTCTCTGCAAGTATCTGGAGCTTCTTCAGTATAACACATGCAAACAGCTTCCCTACAACCCTGAGAGATACCACAATAGTTGTTACAGTCGCTTCTGTCGCCTTAGTTCTTATAAAGCGTAACAATATTAGCATCCTTCATATCCTGTGGTACTCCCGCTTCCCTCCAGCAAAGGCAGAGGATTTCGTACAGTTCAGTGGCAATGATTTCTTTGCAGCACTTCAGAACTTCAGCAGGGATGTTATCTTTCCCAGGTGCCTTGCCAGAGGCAAGTCAATCCAGATCCACATTTAGTTCTTCTAGAGTTGGTTCATTGTCAAGCTCCTCCAAGACAGACAAGCACTCAATATTATTTAAGACTTCTTAGGATATTGTGTTTTCTCTGGAATATAGTTTGGAGTAGTGCTGCACCCAGCATGCCATCTGCTGCTCACGATCCTGGATGATCTCGCCTGAAACAGTCTTTAAGGATGCAGTTTTCTTATGTAATGACCCTAAGGCCTGTTTAATTCCATCATACATCCCCTTGATGTTACCTGTATCGGCTGCCATCTGAATCTGAGAACACAGTTGCAGCCAGAAGTCGTTAGCACATTTCCTGGTGGTCTGCTGGACTTTATTACAACAATACAAGTGACAATGGATGCAAGCAATACCGGCTGGGAGGCATTATGCTTGGACTTCAAGTTACACAGTATATGGTCCCCTCAGGAGTGTCTCCTCCACATCAACCAGCTGGAGTTGCTTGCAGTCTTCAAGGCCTTCCATGCGTTTGCCCGACACCCTCTCTGGCAATGTAGAATGACACCAACAAACAGGGCCACACATTCCAAAGGCCTTCTTTTATTGACCATCGACTTCTGGGAGTGGTGCCTATCTCACTACATCCACCCTGTAGCCATGCATCTGGCAGGCTCAGAGAACATCGACGATGACAACCTGAGGAGACAAAACACATCCCACGAATGGGAGTTACACCAGCCAATGTTCGATTGTCTGTGCTGTCATTGGGGCACTCCATTGGTGGACCTGTTTGCTAACCAGGGGAATGCCAAATGCCCCCAGTTTTGCTCCAGGGCTGGAAAGGGTCAGGGTTCAAAGGGGGATGCTCTAATGTTTTCTTGGAAATCCAGCCTTCTCTGTGCCTTCCACCCAATTCCTATTCTTCACAAGGTCGTCATCAAAATATTGCAAGAAAGGCCAAACATCCTCTCCTCATAGCCCCATGGTGCCAAGACATCTCTGGTTCACCCACCTGTTCAACATGGCTCAGGAGTACCAACATCATCTTCTGATTCCGAAAGTTCTGTCATGCCAAGGGGGCCAAATTCTCCACCCAGACCTTCCTCAACTTCAGCTCACTGGTTAGAGGATCAGAAACTAGCGGATACAGTTTTTGTCACTTACAGAAAACCTTCCACATATCGCTTTTACAGCTACAAGTGGAAGAGATTTCTCTCCTTTGCAGCTGAGGCAGGCTTTTCACTGTTCAACTCGTGTTTTACAGTATCACCTGTACTTTTAAAAAAGGTCTGGCCTCTCCATGGCCTCCCTCTGCGTATACCTTTCTGCTATTGTGGCGAACCGGCCTCTCAATTTGGAGGCGTCTCGGTTTTTCTGACATCCCTGCTTGAAATTATTCTTACGAGGTTTGAAAAACACCTTCCCTGACCGTAAACCAGTTTCACCTCAAGACTCTCTCTCCCTTGTCCTGAGACAGCTTATGCGGCTGCCCTTCGAGCCTATGGTGACTACAGACTTTCACCTCACTTTCAAGGTGGCCTTTCTTCTAGCCATACTTCTGCAAGAAGGTCTAGCGAACTCTGTTGTGATCCTTCATATCTTCAGTTCCATAAGGACAAAGTGGTGGCAAATCCTGGTGTTACCTTCCCCCCTAAGGTGGTCTCCTCCTTCCACCTTTCCCAACCCATCTCCCTCCCTACCTTCTTTCCAGATGTGTCTTCTCCTCTAGAACGTGACCATCACTCCTTGGATGTTCGTCATGCTCTCGCCGTTTACACGTCCAGAACTGCACCTTTTCGAAACACACCAAGATTGTTTATTTGTTACAACCCTAGTTCAACCCTAGTTTTCGTGGGTCCGCTGTTTCTCCCCAGCAATTTTCATGCTGGATTGTTTCCCACAATTAAACTGGCTTATGAATTAGCCAAGAGGCTGTTGCCGTGTCCTGTTCGGGCCCACTCTATCAGAGCAGTTGCATCTTCAGCAGCCTTCTTCAGGGGTATCCCTTTGTAATGCAGGGTCAACACCTATGACTTTTGTGAAGCACTACTGGATGGATGCCTGGATGAGATCCATCCCTTCCTTTGGGAGAGCCGCCCTTTCCTTCTTGATGGTGTGACTCCCCGCCATCCTGTGAGTACTGCTTGTAATCACTTCGTGGCTTTACGAAGACCATGAAGGAGAAGAACCAGTTACTTGCCTGTAAAGGTGGTTCTTCGAGTGGACCTTCGTGAAGCCACACAGCACTTGCCTGCCTCCCCTCAACTCATCACGCCATGTCCGTTACTTACCTGTCATATGGGCAGTTGTGAGGGAACTGAGGTGTTTGCCTGGGAAGTCTCTCACTCATGCACGGGGCAAGGGAGGAGGAGACTAACAAACTTTCTTATTGCTAGGGAAGTCCGACTTCCGTGCATGTGTACTGGGAAATCCATCTGTGTGGCTTCACGAAGGTCCATTCAAAGAACCACCTTTCCAGGCAAGTAACTGGTTCATTTCTGCCATACATTGGCTCTAACAAAATCTGTTCTTGCCATCACCAGTGGGAACCCTGAGATTGTGGGGAGCAACCTGGATGTTTTAGTAAAAGTGGGATTGGACAAGAGAGCACATGAAGATTATCGACTTGCCCAAGAAGTGTGCCATGCTATCTCCAAAATCTGTAATAGCCAGAAGGTGAGAAAGTAATGTACTTGGGATCACATCAGATTTTTTTACACCACATGTATCACAGTAGGTGCACCTAATCTGCTAAGTATGCTCTTCACATGCCTTTGAGGCTTCAGAACACAAAGATGGGAGAGCTATAGTTACCCATCAATAGAGAATTCAGATTAAGATTATTTTCTACTCTGGAAAAAGCACAATTTCTAGGGGAATTTCTTTAAACACTGTTGGCACAACTATCTTCAGTAGTACACTCGCAGTTTATAGGGATGGGCACAAAATGGGAAAATAATGTTTTGTTTTGTTTCGTGCCCACCCCGTTTCGTTTTGTTTCTTATAATTCCTTTTTAAAAATTGTACAAACAAAACCGTTCCCCTGGATCCTAGAAGCACCAGATTTGGTGCCCAGGAGCCATTTTTAAAGGGCTCCTGCCGAGCTGTTATCGGGTAGTCCCCTTTAAAACTGGCCTAGTTGGCACCAGGGTATCCAGCCCACGGCAGGACCCCTCTGAAAAGGATCAGGTGGGCAGTTCCGGGTGATTGTACTGCCCATCCGACCATTTTCAGAGGGCTCCTGCTGAGCTGTCATGGGCTGGACCCCTTTAAAACTGGCTCAGTCGGCATCAGGGAATCCCTCTGGTGCCAAATGGACCAGTTTTAAAGGGGTCCAGCCCTTGACATCTCAGCAGGAGCCCTCTAAAAATGGCTCCCCGACACCAAATCCCCTGCCTCTAGGATCCAGGGGAGTCACCTCCCCACCCGTCTCTTAGCTGAGAGGAGGCTGGAAGGAGAGGAAGCAGGGAGCGCCGGAGTGGCAGCGGTGATCCACCTCCTCTTCCCTCACCTGGGCTCCAGCGGCAGCGGCCACCCTGCAGGTAAGAAACACCTTTTACAGACAACAAAACAGTTCATTTCAATGGAAAAAACGACCGTTTCATTTCGTCTGTAACGAAATGCTGCTTCCTCGTTTCGTTTCTTTTTGTTATTAATGAAATGACAAAACAGCATTTCATTTTTTGTTTCATGTCCATCCCTATTCGTTTATATAAACATGTTTCTTCTTCAAGATGTCTGTGGCTTCACACAGTGGGTTCTGCTGTGCCTGTGCTGTAGCCACCGGCATGTCTTCAAGCTCTTAGTGCATAGGACCTCCCCCTCCTCTGTGCACATGCTCCAGCTGATCTCAGTTCCATTTTTTCCGCCGCTTAGTCCAGTCACCGCTCTTCGAGCTCCTGCGGAAAGATTTATATTTCGGGTCTTAGACTCCGAGTTTCCTCTCTTTTCTTTCAAAATTTTTATTTTTGCCCTTCGGGGTAACCTTTTTTCTCTCGTTTGGACCTCCTCCTCCTCGACTCGTAGGTTGGTGAGTCGCTTCCTGCCCTTCTCCAACCACCCCGGGCGCCATTTTATGGCATCTGCAGCCCTCTTTAAGAGGTGTTCCGCCTGCTGCCCCTGGCAGAAAGTTTGTCCCCTGGTGCCAGACAGCCGCCTTACAAAAACTTTATGCCTTAAAATCATTGGCCCCTATGGAGACTCAGCCAGAGCAATCCACCTCCTCTGGCTCCTCACGCCCGCTCAAACAGAAGCCTCAGCAACGACCTCACCCTTCTTCCCCAGCCACGCCGGCTCCCCCAAAGGACAGAAAAAGCCTAAAAAATCGGCTTCAGTCCCTCCACTGCAACACAAGAAAGAGGCGAGAACTCAAGCCTTGCCCACAAACTCTGCCCGGTCTGCCCCCCTGGCCACGACCGCTTCTTCGGGGGAAAGGGAGGACGAACATCTCCCTCCCAGCCAACAGCCGGCCACCTCACCACGGTCCTCACACTCTTCAAATTGGAGAGATGACTCCCATGGCTTTACAGCTGCGGCCGAATTTCCCGATAGCCCCGCTCTATCTCAGTGCTCAAGGGCAGACTCTGCCGCACCCCTGACACCGGACCGCACGGCTCACCGACCTCCAGCCTACTCGACTTCGGACACTGACGCCGCGGGTGCTCTTTTCCCTACAGACCTCCAGCAACCCCCACCTAAACGTGAGGGTAGAGACAAGAGAGTTTGCCTGCAGCCCCATATGGCAGACCGCTCTCTGACTCCAGAGCGCCATCTTCATACTGACGCCACATTACAGAACAAGACACTCCGTTCTCGTCACGACCACCATTCCCCGACTCCGGTGTCACCGCCGCGTCGTCGCCAACGGCTGGACGACCATTCCACCCACTGGGACATCAATCACTCTCCGCAGCGAACCGCCCACCGTGTCGTCGAATGCTCCCCACAACGTCCAGTTCACCACGACGTCGAGCACTCCCCTAGGCGTCAACCCCATCACGACGTCCAGCGCTCCCCACGACGCCAAGACCACCATGATGTCGAGCGCCCCCCGCAATGTCAGACCCAACACGACGTCGAGCACTCCCCACGACGTCATGCCCACCACGACGTCGACAACTCCTCCCAACGTCAGAACGCTCTTAATGTCGAGCGCTCTCCGCGACGCCAAATTCAGCGCGACGCCACACGTTCTCTGCAGCATCAAACCCATTGTGACGCTGATCAACGCGAAGCCAACCATTCTCCTAGACGTCACTGCTGCCATTTTGACTCTCCCGACACACTGCGCGCTGCACCACCCCAACATCACCATGCAATAGACGCCATGCCGACGTCGATACTTATGGGGAGACCTCTAATACCTCTCACCCGCCTCCTCCACGGCGCACTCATTCTCAAATGGATACCTCACCTCAACGACATGCGGACGCCGATACATATGCTCGCCGCCCAACAGATGAGCCTACCTTTGAACCCCTTCCACCTCCTCGGAACGGGTTTAAATATGTTCAGGTCCCCATTTCACCAACTGAGGACCATGGCCGTGACCGTCGTCGACCTTTGCCTCATCCTCCAGCCAAACGACCACACCATGACTGGTCGAATGAACGATCAAAGACGGCCGAATGTTCTATCCCACATTCCACTCAGGCGCCGCATAGGCCGCCCACGGCATCCCCACCTCATCTGGAGGCTCAAGACTACTACGATCACTGTCCACAACCAGAGTCCCCTATGTCTATGGATGAACCGATACCAGAACTTTCTGATTATGAGGATGATGACTACTCCTATTGCTCTGAGTTGTCCTCCCCTACCAATCTACCTACTCCGAAGTCGGATGTAGTCGACTCCCAACCTCCATCACCTGCCGAGGATATGAAACTCTACTCGCAGACTATACACAAGATCGCCAAGGTCATGGAGTTGCAACTCCAACAGGATGACGCCTCCGATAACGACAGATTCTTTGGACATTTAAATAAAAATCAGGCTCCGCCACTACGCTTAGCCTTCATCCCCTCCTTACTTAAACGCATTAAGGAACCTTGGGATACACCTTCCTCTATACCTCTCATGTCTAGGAGGGTTGACAATATGTACAGGACCCATGGAGAAGGGATGGCCTTTCTGGATAAGCACCCGCTCCCAAACTCGGTCATAATGGATGCTGTCCAAAACCATGCTAAGGGCTGCTCTGCAGCGACACCCAGTAACAAGGAGGGTCGCAAACTCGATCTCATTGGCCGCCGTCACTACTCCTTGGCCTCATTTTCTCTTCGCTCATCTAATTATTTATGCACTATGGAGGCCTATACTCACCATCTCCTCAAAGAGGTTCTCCCTATCATCAACTCTCTCCCGGATGAACACAAGATTAAACTCCTACCTTTTCACACTGAATTCATGTCTCTAGTTGATTATGAGACAATCGCAGCGAGACACCTGGCCGATGCGGCATCTAAACAACTCACCACGGCCATCCACCTCAGACGTCACGCCTGGCTGTGCACCACCAATATAACGGATGACACCCGTAACAGGATTGAGAACTCCCCATTCGATGGCGATGGGCTTTTCGCATCCACCACCGACCAGGGCATTGACAACCTCATTAAAATGAGGAAGAATGCCAAGTCTATCTCGAACCAACCCTATCAGCCTCAATCCTCTTACAGGCGCCCACAACACTCTTGGCACCGCCCTACTCAATCACGCAACCCAAGACTGCAATCTCGTCCTCGCCAGAATTACTCTACTTCATCCTACAGACCGACTACCCAGAAGCCTCTCCAGACCCAGTCCAGCCGGCGCTTTGACCGTAAGGGCAAGCAGAATCCTTGACTGCTTCCCTTTGACAACCTCGGATCATCAGGACATATGACTGCAACCCTGTCTTCCCCGATGGAATCAGATCACCACCGACAATTGGGTCCTCACCATTATTCGAGAGGGCTATGTCATAGAATTCCACACTCTTCCTCCTTTGGGACAAGTCATCACTACAGCTCCATCTCCTGCTCTACTGGCAGAGGTAAACTCCCTATTGGAAAAACACGCCATAGATCTGATCGACCCAACAGACACCTCATGGTATTACTCCAAGTATTTTACTGTCCCAAAAAGGACGGTGAACTGCGCCCTATTCTCGACTTGCGAGATCTAAATTCTTTCATCTCGCCGACCCGCTTCAGGATGACCACATTGGACAACATCCTTCCACTACTCCATCGGGACGACTGGTTTGCAGTCGTAGACCTTCAGGATGCTTATTTTCACACCTCCATCCGAAGGAATTACAGGAAGTATCTACGATTCCGAGTTGCTCATCACACCTTCCAATTCAAGGCCCTACCTTTCGGACTCTCCACAGCGCCGAGAGTCTTCACCAAGTGTCTTGCTCCGGTCGCTGCATTCCTTCGCCTTCAAGGAATCAATGTATTCCCTTACCTCGACGATTGGTTGGTCGTCTCCCCACCAGAGAGCAAACCAACCGAGACATTGCCTATACAGTCCGGACTCTCACCACCCTGGGCCTAAAAATCAACCACACCAAATCCTGCCTGACGCCTTGCCAGGTAGTCCATTACATAGGAGCAGTGTTGGACTCTGTGCAAGGCCATGCGTTCCTTCCAGAGGAACGCAAAATAAAGATACGCAGAGCTGTCGACCGCTTTCGCCCAGCCCATACCGTCCGAGCCAGAACAGTACAACATCTCCTGGGCCTGATGGCATCCACAACCTCAGTTCTTCCGCACACCCGGCTCCGCCTGCGCATCCTTCAATCTTTCCTCCAGGACCAATTCAATCCCTTACGGGACCCCCCTACCAAACCCATCCGCATACCTCCCCGAGTATTCCTCAGTCTCCGCTGGTGGACATCCCCGACTCACCTTGCAGTCGGACGACACTTCACGCCACATCCGATCACCCAGGCGGTCACCACCGACGCCAGCCCGTTCGGATGGGGAGCACACTGCAGAAATCTCCGAACTCACAGGACCTGGAACGACAACGAAAAGACGAAACACATCAACTTCCTAGAGCTTCTAGCCATCTTCAAAGCTCTGAGGTCGTTCGAACCAATCCTCAATCAGACGATTCAGATCGTCACGGACAACACCACTGCTCTGTGGTATATCAACAAGCAGGGTGGGACTCACTCCAGACCCCTGCTACGCCTCACCATTCGTCTTTGGGAATGGTGCTGCAAGAGACACATCTTCCTAGTTGCGATACACGGAGGACAACCAAACTGCGGATGTCCTCAGCCGCTTGACCACTGACACCCATGAGTGGTCTCTAAACCACTCAGTCTTCCTGCAACTTTGCCACAGATGGGGCTGTCCTCTCGTGGACCTCTTTGCCTCCCCGTCCAACGCGAAGTGTCCACGCTATTGCACCAGAGCCGGCAAAGGACAGAACTCCCTAGGGGATGCCTTTGCATTCCAGTGGCACCAAGGACTACTTTATGCGTTCCCGCCCATTCCGATGATTCAGAAAGTCATTGTCAAAGCCATGCAGGACTCAGCCAATCTTATCCTAGTCACACCTTTTTGGCCGAGACAACCGTGGTTCGCGACGCTGCATTTCCTAGCGCCCAATTACCTCCACCTTCCGAACCTGCCCAATCTTCTATCCCAACACGAAGGGAGGGTACTTCACCTGGACCTTCCTTCCCTCCGTCTAACAGCTTGGCGAATCCACTCACCGTAGACAACGTCATAGGCAACACACGTCGCCCTTCCACCAACAATCTTTATGCTTACAAGTGGAACGCCTTTGTCCATTTTGCTCGAGAACGGAATTTACCACTCTCTCCCACTACCATTGTTGCAGTTCTTCATTTCCTCCTCACCCTCTCAAACGGAGGACTGACTAGTCCAACCCTTAGGGTATATACCGCAGCCATAGTGGCTCACCAACCTGCTCACTCGGAAGCTGCTACTCTCTTTCGACATCCTGACCTGAAAAGATTCCTCAGAGGCATCAGGAATCTGCGTCCGGCGGTATGACCCCCGATACCTCAGTGGTCACTATCTTTGGTGCTTAACAGACTCACTCGGCCACCCTTTGATCCACTAGCGTCTGTGACTCTCTCTACGCTGATGCTTAAAATGGTTTTTCTGGTCGCTATTACTTCTGCCAGGAGAGCTTCTGAACTTTCAGCCCTCCGGGCGGATCCCCCATTCCTTCAGTTTCACCCTTTGAAGGTCACACTTTACCCAGACATTTCTTTTTTGCCTAAAGTTGTGTCGGAATTCCACCTTCGGCAACCCCTCGTCTTGCCCACCTTCTTCCCTGAGCCGTCTTCTTCCCTTGAGAAGTCACTACATACCCTGGATGTCCGAAGAGCTCTTCTCTATTACTTGCACAGAATGGCTTCCTTCAGAAAGTCCAAGAGACTCTTCATCAGATCTTCTAATCCTGGGCAGGGAGACCCGGTGTGTTCCCAGACTATTTCTAAATGGATCACACATACCATTAGGCTGGCGTACGAAGCTGCCTCTCTTCCCTTGCCTGATCTGCCCGGGGGCCACTCTAGGAGAGCCGTGTCGTCTTCTACCGCTTTCCTGAGGGGAGTAGCCGTTGAAGACATTTGCAAGGCGGCGACCTGGTCTAATCCGTCCACCTTTATTAAACACTATAGACTGGACACCAGGGCCAGGTCTGATGCCTCCTTCGGACGGGCTATTCTCTCTGCTTCCTTGCAGTGACGGCCTGCCTCCGGTAAGTGAGCTGGCTACTCTCCCACTGTGTGAAGCCACAGACGTTTCGAAGAAGAAATGGAGGTTACCCACCTGTAGCGGTAGTTCTTCGAGATCACGTCTGTGGATTCACACCTCCTGCCCGCCTCTCCTCTCTCCGTCACTGTTTCTTCTCTCTTTCAGCGGCGAATCATTGGGGAACTGAGAGAGGCTGCGCGGGAAAGGAGGAGCATGTGCACAGAGGAGGGGGAGGTCCTATGCATTAAGAGCTTGAAGACATGCCCGGTGGCTACTGCGCAGGCGCAGCAGAACCCACTGTGTGAATCCACAGACGTGATCTCGAAGAACTACTGTTACAGGTAGGTAACCTCCATTTTTCCTGCCTTTCCTCCACAAAAGGAGTATACATGTGTAACTAAAAATGCACAATTTAAGCAGCAAAAACTGCCCCAGCAACAAATAAAGATGCAGATATATAGCAGAAGTTGATTAAGACAAGAGCCCTATTCAAATATTATGCCTGAAAACTTGAAGGCAAGTAAATGTGTGTCAAAGATGAGAAAGCACCCACAGAACAAATTCTGCAGAAAAAGTTGTCACTTCCATCAGCCAAGTGCATTTACAGAGGTTTGTGATCGCAAGCCATTATCTTATCAGGAGATTCCAGCCACAGGAGTTCAATAAGGGCTTTCAGCTAAATGCAGATGTGGCACCAAATCTTTATATCTTTTAAGATATTGAGGAACAGGTTTGACCTAGCTTGGTATACAGAAGTAACTGTGGTAGCAATTTATTTTTATTTATTGGATTTTTACCAGGCGGTGCTCTGGATGGTGAGGGAGGAAAAGGAGAGGTAAAGGAGGACTTGGAAATTGCAGAGAAATTAAATGAGTTCTTTGCATCTGTCTTCACAACAGAAGACCTTGGGCAGATTCCTCTGCCAGAACCGCCCATCTTAACTAAAGAATTAAATAAAATACAGGTTTTAAAAAGAGGATTTTTTTTTTTTAAGTGCCGACCACGCGACCCCTGGGGCCCGGTTGGTGCTGGTTTTATTTTTAATATTTTTTCCTTAATTTTAGGGCTCCAACCCGGCCACCCCGGGGCCAGTTTGGCGCTCCTTCAGCTTTTTTTTTTTCCTGGTTGCTATCCCTGAAGCCAGGAAGACCAGACCTCATGACCAGCACCAGGTGGGAGGCATCTCTCTCCCCCAATTAACAAAACAAACCAAACCAAACCGTTTTGTTTTGTTTTGTTTTGTTTTAAATTTACCCCTAGGTTCATTATTCATTTTGTTACCTAATGAAACAAATAATGAAACGAACTAAAATTTCATTTCGTGCCCATCTCTAACTGACATAAGAGACAGAATAAAACCCTGTAGCCTAAAAAAGCTCATCGCTGAGGAACTAGACTTTGGCACCATCTTCAGGACTCTGCCTGTTATGTATCAGCAGTGCTGTTGCAATGCAGTGCCTTCAAATCCATCCACAGAAAACTTATACCAGAATAATAACATGATTTATGGTATAAATTGAGGTTTTCGTTCTCAGACCACAGTGTTAACTAGTTGAAACAGGTCCATAAACTGATATCATGCACAAGGACCGGCAGCCCAGCTGCCACCCATTACAGAATTTTGTCCAAGAAGCATGTTTCCACCTCATTGATCAGTGAGTGTCTGAAGTTGTTGCTAAAAGGGAAAGGTCCTCTTAATGGAGGGGAACTAAAGCTGCCTCCTGCTCCCCTTTTTGCAGCCTGGCCATGGGAAAAGCAGTGCCCCCTTCCGGCTCATGCAGTCGCACGTGCTCTTTGAACGTCTGGGTGAAGTTGTAGCTGTGGGTGAGTCACTGAAGCTTAGGGCTAAGGGTGGGCCTAGATACAGGCCTGTGGGCTTGTCTGACAGGGTGTCCCCCCACCCCCACCCCCACCTCTCTGTCTTGCAGGCTTTGGTAGATCAAGTGCACACTGGATCCCATTCACTGAGACAGCAGTTGCTCTCATCTATCAGTTGGCAGAAGGACCGGAGAAAATCTGTGCTCAGATCTTGCAGTCTTGTAGCCGGCGTGCCTTGGAGAAGCTTCAACAGTCTGGAAGGACAGAAGCAGGTTAGTTGGAAACAGATAATTCCTCCTGGTGGGACCCTTGTGGGAGTGGGGGCAACTGAAGCTGCTGCCCCTCCACCTACCCACCCCACCACAAAAAAAGACAAGGTGGGGACAACCAGATCTCAGGCGCCTAAGTCAATAGTTTTCCATCCCAGACAAATAACTAGGAAGAAATAATTGATGGTAACCAGAAAAGCTTTCTGTCTGCTTTCAGAACCTGGATCTTCTCCTAGTGAAGCCAGTGATGACTCGAGCAGAATGGATACTGTCACGTTAACCCATTTGGTCTCCCTTGTGGGGAATGTGGCTTTGCAGCAGCTCATACATCTAGAATTATCTGTGAGCAACGAGCTACGCAGACGCCGCATCCTTGGAGAAGAGCAAGAAGCAAAGGAGCAGGCTGCAAGGAAGGCCAAGAAGGGCCAGAAGGACAAGGTGAGGGCCGGTCGCCTCTCGATTGGTGTCCAGCCCTGCGCTCCCCTTTTTAAAGTCCCCCTCTCTTTAGGTCACATGCCTCAGTGAATGATCAAAGTTGGCCATTGTATTTCTTTCCTTCATTGTTACGTTCCACAGAGTCACCTGCAGCTTATGGCAGCCCTATGGGCGAGCAGTGTTCAAAATGCCCTGTCCTCAACCGCTCTGCTCAGCTGTGGCTTCTTTTAGCGAATTAATCCATCTTGTGTTTTGCCTTTTTCTTTTGCTGCTCCCTTCCCTCTGTCCCAGCATTCTGGTCTTTTCCAGAAAAGCCTTCTCATCATGTGCCCAAAGTAAGACAGCCTCAGTTTCATCATTTTGGCCTCCAGAGATAGTTGAGGCTTTATTTAATCTAGAATCCACTTCTCAATCTTTGTGGCAGTATCTTTCTTGGTATCCACAAAGCTCTCTTCCTCCACTACATTTCAAACAAATCATTTCTTCCCTGCCAGCTTTCTTAACAGTCCAGCTTCCATCTCATTTTGTCACCAGGTTTGGCTGTTAGTCAGATGTTGTGGGACCTTTTGGTGTTCAGTATTTTGCACAGTGTGTTTATTCACCATCTATAAATGGTCAGCTGTCTTTCAAAAACAAGTGAAAAAAATCCTCAGGCTGTTTTTGTATCTGAGCTACAGAAACAGCCTCCTTTCCTAATGAATGAATTTCTTGGTTGCAGTTATGGAGTGAAGGGATGTAACCAGATAATGGTTATTAATGCCTGGCCTTCACCGTTCCCTGCTTCAAATAGCAGCAGCCTTCATTGGGGGTTAGAGGAATGATGGATGTTAATGCCCAGTGCTTTTCTTTCTTTTGCACAGAGTGCTGGGAATGAGACCACTATGGAAGAGGACCTTGGGTTGGTGGGGGCCTCTGCTGAGGACACAGAAGCAGAGCTCATACACACCATCTGTGAGTCAGAACTGCTGGATGGTGAGTGTGGCCATCAGAGTAGAAGGTGTTTCTTCTCTCCCTGGTCTCCCATGTGGCTGAGCTTCTCCTTAGTAAATAGCTCTCTTTGTATCATAGTGGATAACTACCAACTTTTCAGCTTGCCTTTCTCCTTTCCCGTAAATGCAGTAGCTGACCTTATAGGTGGACCTCGAAAAATTAGAATATCAGGCAAATGTTCATTTATTTCAGTAAGTTAACTCAAAAGGAGAAACATATATGAGATAGATTCATTACATGCAAAGCAAGATATGTCAAGCCTTCCTTTGGTATAATTGTGATGACTATGCCGTACAGCTTATGAAAACCCCAAATTGACAATCTCAGAAAATTAGAATATTACATGACAACAATAATAGAACAATATTAGACCTCTGAAAAGTATAAGCATTCATATGTACTCAGTACTTGGTTTGGGCCCCTTTTGCATCAATTACTGCTTCAATGTGGCACGGCATGGATACAATCAGCCTGTGGCACTGCTGAGGTGTTATGGAAGACCAGGATGCTTCAATAGCAGCCTTCGGTTCTGCTGCATTGTTCAGCTTCATGTCCTCATCTTTCTCTTGGCAATGCCCCATAGATTTTCTATGGGGTTCAGGTCAGGCGGGATGGCTGGCCAATGAAGCACAGTAACCCCATGGTCACTGAAACAGGTTTTGGTCCTTTTGGCAGTGTGAGCAGGTGCCAAGTACATAAGAACATAAGAACATAAGAACATAAGAAGAGCCATGCTGAATCAGGCCAAAGGCCCATCTAGTCCAGCTTCCTGTATCTCACAGCGGCCCCACCAGATGCGTTTGGGAGCGCATGAGACTAGATATCTGTCTCCTGATACCACTCCCCTGCATCTGGCCCTTGAAGTACCCTGGTTTAAAGCCTAGAGATTACACATCTCCATCATGGTTTGTAACCCGTGATGGACTTTTCCTCTAGGAATCTGTCCAATCCCCTTTTGAAGGCATCCAGGCCAGATGCCATCACCACATCCTGTGGCAGGGAGTTCCATAGACTTACAACGCGCTGGGTGAAAAAATATTTTCTTTTGTCAGTTCTTACTCTCCCAGCACTCAATTTGAGTGTATGTCCCCTAGTTCTGGTATTTTGAGAGAGGGAGAAGAGCTTCCCTCTATCCACTTTACTCATACCCTGCATTATTTTGTATGTCTCAATCATATCCCCCCTCAAGCGCCTTTTTTCCAGACTGAAGAGGCCCAATTGTTTTAGCCTTTCTTCATAAGGGAGGTGCCCCAGCCCAGTAATCATTTTAGTCGCTCTCTTCTGCACCTTTTCCAGTTCCACTATGTCTTTCTTGAGATGCGGTGACCAGAATTGTACACAATACTCCAGGTGGGGCCTTACTATTGTTTTGTATAACGGCATTATAATGTTGGCTGTTTTATTTTCAATCCCCTTTTTGATAATCCCTAGCATGGAATTGGCCTTCTTCACTGCTGCCACACATTGGGGAGACACCTTCATGGAGCTGTCCACCAACACACCAAGATCTCTTTCCTGATCCGTCACGGATAACTCAGAGCCCATGAGTTGATAGATGAAGTTTGGATTTTTGCCCCAATATGCATTACTTTACATTTGGTTACATTAAAACGCATTTGCCATTTCTCAGCCCACTCCCCCAGTTTGGAGAGATCCTTCTGGAGCTCTTCACAATCTTCTCTGGTTTTACCACATGGAAAAGTTTTGTGTCATCTGCAAACTTGGCCACCACACTGTTTATCCCTGTCTCCAGGTCATTTATGAACAGATTGAAAAGCACCGGTCCCAGGACCGAGCCCTGGGGCACACACCGCATTTCACTTCTCTCCATTGTGAAAATTTCCCATTGACACCTACTCTTTGTTTCCGGGATCTCAACCAGTTCTCAATCCATAAGAGGACCTGCCCTCTTATCCCCTGACTATGCAATTTTCTCAGCAGCCTTTGGTGAGGGACTGTGTCAAAAGCCTTTTGGAAATCCAGATAGACTATATCCACCGGTTCACCCAAATCCACGTGCCTGTTGACCTTTTCAAAAAATTCTAAAAGGTTTGTAAGACAAGATTTACCCTTACAGAAGCCATGCTGATTTTCTCTCAGCAAGGTTTGTTCTTTTATGTGTTTTAAGATTTTCTCTTGGATGAGGCCTTCCACCATCTTCCCTGGGACAGATGTAAGGCTAACTGCCTGTAGTTTCCTGGGTCCCCCTCCTTCCTTTTTAAAAATTGGTGTGACATCCGCTATCCTCCAGTCCTCCTGCACTGTGGCCGTTTGAAGAGACAAGTTGCATATTACCGTTAAGAGGTCTGCAATTTCATTTCTCAGTTCCCTAACAACCCTTGGGTGGATGCCATCTGGGCCCGGTGACTTGTTAATCCTCAATTTATCAATTAGTCCTAAAATCTCCTCTCTTTTAACCTGTATTTGATTTAATTCTTTAGTCAAGAGGGGCGGCTCAGGCAGCGGAATCCGCTCAAGGTCCTCTGTCGTGAAGACAGACGCAAAGAACTCGTTCAATTTCTCTGCAATATCCAAGTCCTCCTTAACCTCCCCTTTTCTCTCTCACCATCCAGAGGCCCAATTGGTTCTCTGGCAGGTTTTCTACTTCTAACATATTTAAAGAAGCTTTTATTATTACCCTTTATATTGCTAGCCATGCGTTCCTCAAAGTCTTTCTTTGCCTCCCTTATCATCTTTTTACATTTCTTTTGCCAGAGTTTGTGTTCCTTTTTATTTTCCTCATTTGGGGAGGATTTCCATTTACAGAAGGACCTCTCCTTGTGCTTTAGAGCCTCTCTAACTCCACTCGTTAACCATGCCGGTGTCCTCTTGGACTTAAATGAGCTCTTCTTTCTTTGTGGTATGCACTTGTGCTGGGCCTCTATTATTGTTGTTTTAAACAGGCTCCATGCACTCTGAAGAGATTGGATTCTTCTAACCCTCCCCTTCAGTTTCTCTCTAACTAGTTTCCTCATCTGAGGGAAGTTTGCCCTTCGAAAATCAAGGGTTTTTATGTCTGATTTGGTTGACACTCTTCCTCCGACATGCATGGCAAAGGTAATTGCAGCATGGTCACTGTTCCCCAGAGGCTCAGTGACATTCACATCCCTGACAAGGTCCTGAGTATCAAACAATATTAGATCTAGAGTTGCCTGTTCTCGGGTGGGCTCCATGACAAGTTGCTCTAAGGCACAGTCATTCAGCAAGTCGAGAAACCCAGTTTCTCTTTCTTGCCCGGAGCTCGCATTGGCCCAGTCAATGTGGGGATAATTAAAGTCCCCCATGATTACTATCCTATCCCTCTTAGCCACCTCCATGATTTCTCTCCTCATTTCAAGGTCCCCCTCAAGTTTTTGATCTGGTGGACGATAGAATACTCCAACTATCATATCACTCTTTGGACCTGGTAGTTTAACCCACAGTGATTCTATGGCGGAGTCAGACCCTCTGTCAATCTCCATTCTGCTGGATTTTATGCCTTCTTTGACATAGATGGCCACTCCTCCTCCAACCCGCCCCTCTCTATCCCTTCTATAGAGTTTATAGCCTGGGATTGCTGTGTCCCACTGGTTCTCCACATTCCACCAGGTTTCTGTTATGGCTATTATATCAATGTTATCCCTAGCTGCCAGATGTTCAAGTTCTCCCATCTTTGCTCGGAGGCTTTGAGCATTGGCGTTCACTTGTACAGTGGGTCCCGCAACAGCTGCTGCCTTGTTCTTCTCCCCCACAGCTTTTATTTTCAGTAGACGAACTGTCACATTCCGCTATTCTGCCAGTGTTAATACTTGCTATGTCATCTCTATGTGATTCTCTACCCTCTCCAACCTCATTCCCGAGGATGAGGTGTTCAACCGGATGCCACACAGCTCCTGTGGCTTTCCCCCAGTTATCAGTTTAAAAGCTGCTCTGCTGCCTTTTTGAGGTTGAGTGCCAGCAATCTGGTCCCATCATGATTCAAGTGCAACCCATCCCTCCTGAAGAGGTTTGGCTTGTCCCAAAATGTTCTCCAGTTCCTGACAAATCTAAAGCCCTCCTCTCGACACCATCGCCTCATCCACGCATTGAGGCTTCTGAGTTCTGCCTGCCTGGCGGGACCTGCACGAGGAACAGGTAGCACTTCTGAAAATGCTACCTTGGAAGCCCGGACTTCAATCTTCTACCTAGCAACCTGAATTTGGCTTCCAAGACTGACCGCTTGGCCTTCCCGACATCATTGGTACCGACGTGTACCATGACCACTGGCTCCTTCCCAGTTCTCTCTAACAAGCTATCTATATTTCTGGTGATGTCTGCAACCTTTGCACCCGGCAGGCAAGTGACCATCCGGTTATCATGCTCCTCACAAATCCATCCCTCCGTATTTCTAATGATAGAATCCCCTAGCACAATGAGCTTCTCTCCTGCAGCCTGCTCATCAACATGTACCTGATCTTGTATCTCATCAATAGTGATGAGGGAGAGATCCTCCGGCGGAACCACTTCTTCCTCTATGTGTGCCTCATGAGGTGTGCTGAGGGAAAGAGCTTCAAATTGATTGTGCAAGATAAGACTCTCTGAGCGATGCCTTGGCCTTCTACTCCTTTGAGTCACATTCCTCCACCCATCCACCTCCTGAGTTGGGGGAGTGACTTCCTCCTCTGAAGTGTGCCCTGTCCAAGTAGTTCTGCTGGAAAATGAAGTCAGTCTCCCCATAAAACTCATCTGCTGAAGGAAGCATGAAGTGCTCCAAAATCTCCTGGTAGACGGCTGCGTTGACCCTGGACTTAATGAAGCACGGTGGGCCAACACCAGCTGATAACATGGCTCACCAAATCAACACAGACTATGGAAATTTCACACTGGACTTCAAGTATTCTGCATTGTGTGCCTCTCCATTCTTCCTTTAGAGATTCTGGGTCCTTGATTCCCAAATGAGATGCAAAAGTTGCCCTCATCAGAAAAGAGGACTTTGGACCACTGAGCAACAGTGTTCAGGAGCAGCTTGACAAGAGGAATGCGACATTTGAATCTGATGTCCAGGATCTGTCTCTGTGTGGTGGCTCTTGATGCACTAACTCCAGCCTCAGTCCACTCCTTGTGAAAGTCCCCAACACTTTTGAATGGCCTTTTCCGGACAATCCTCTCCTGGCTGCAGTCATCCCTGCTGCTTGTGCACCTTTTTCTTCCACACTTTTCCTTTCCACATAACTTTCTATTGATGTGCTTTGATACAGCACTTTGGGAACATCCAACTTCTTTTGCAATCTGTACTTTTTGGGGCTTTCCCTCCTTTTGGAGGGTGTCAATAATGGTTTTCTGCACAACTGTCAGATCAGCAGTCTTTCCCATGATTGTGATTCTACTGAACCAGCCTGAGAGACCATTTAAAAGGCCCAGGAACCCTTTGCAGGTGTTATGAATTCATTAGCTGATTAGAGTGGGATACTTTGAGTCTAGAATATTGAACCTTTTCACACTATTCTAATTTTCTGAGATTGTGAATTTGGGGTTTTCATAAACTGTAATCCATAATCATCACAATTATATACCAAAGTAAGGCTTGACATATCTTGCTTTGCATGCAATGAATCTATCTCATATATTACTTTCACCCTTACTGAAATAAGTGAACATTTGCACGATATTCTAATTTTTTCAAGTTTCACCTGTAGGTATACTGCATCCTGGCCCTACTCCATAGGATGTTAAGGTTTTCAGCCAGGATTGATGTTGTAAGAAATGCTTAATCTAAAAGCTAATCTAATCTAAATTGAATAGAGAAGTCTTCATGATTACATTAATGCAAAATGTACTCAGTAACGTTAAAAGACATCTAGAATGGTTTCATGTCTTCCCAGTAGAGGCATCATGTGATTTTGATTAATTTTATTCGTGGCTCACATTTCACATTCAAGATGTGTTACAAGATGTAAAATAATATATGAAGATAAAATTACATTGATGACAGTAGGATGCTGGTGGTGGTTTCATGTCCTACCAATGGACTTCCACTGGCTACCTGACAACTCTCTTTGTGGACAGAATACTGGACGAAATGAAAACTTGGATATGATCATGACTCTATTTTTGTTAATCTCTTTTACATCTTGAATTGTGTTTAAACTGTTGTCAAAACTGCTCACGACCTGGAGTTCAATCCCAGGTAGCCAGCTCAAAGGTTCACTCAGCCTTCCAAAGTCAATAAAATGAGTACCCAGATCACTGGGATGGGTGTGTAGCCTGCATAATTAAATTGTAAACTGCCCAGAGAGTGCTTAAAGTGTTATGGCATGGTATAAAAGCAGCACAAGGTTCCTGTTTGTTTAAATTAACCTGGTTTGCAGCCCATGCTGATGGGGAAGAGATCTACATGTTCCCTAGACTGACCTGTTGCAACTTCTCTGCTTCTTATGGAATAGGAAAACAACTTCTTTCCACCTTTATTCCCCTGGTGCTCAAGATTTGCAATAACCCAGGACTGTACAATGATCCAGCTCTCTCAGCAGCTGCTGCACTGACCCTTGGAAAATACTGCATGATCAGGTATTTCTTACCCTCTTCCCTAGCCCCACCTCCATGCCCTCTTTATTCTTTTGGAACCTCTCTCACATTGGTTGTGTGTGTTCCGGAAGGGAGGCCACAACAGGAAATCTCCTCATGATATAGTCTTGAGTTGATTTGATTTCCTTTTCAATGCAGCGCCAAATTCTGTGATGCTCATTTGCGTCTCTTCTTCACAATGATGGAAAAATCCACTCACTCCAGTGTGCGTGCCAACCTCATGATTGCAGCTGGGGACCTGGCTATCCGTTTCCCCAATCTGGTGGAACCTTGGACATCCCACCTCTATGCCAGGTGAAGCATGGGTAGTGAGCAGTGAGAGGCAGGAAGGGCCTGAGGGTGCAAGATGGGGGATGAGTGCCAGATTGCCAGTATGTTTCCAGGCGGGAAGGCCTCTGGGGAGTCTAGCGGTGCACAGGGTGGTGTCAGTTTCACGCTCATTATCTTGCTGAATGGTTTTGCTCCTTAGACTGCGTGATCCTTGTCAGAATGTGAGGCAGACAGCCGCTTTGGTCATGACTCACCTGATCCTGAAGGACATAGTCAAAGTGAAGGGCCAGGTGAGCGAAATGGCAACACTTCTCATTGATCCGGAGGAAGAGATCGCGAGACTGGCACAGAACTTCTTCACTGAGCTCTCCAGCAAGGTGGGCCCAATGGACCATAGTGCTAACAAAAACTTTGGCATACAAGGCTTGACTCACTACTGTGCTGTTACATTTCAACTGTTGTTAAGTTGAGAAGATGGCTGAAACACAATGTCCACGTCTCATGTCCAGTGACATTTCTCAGAAAGGTTGTGTCCATTGGAACAGAAAGCCTTCTTCCCTAAGAAATTCAATCAGATGCAAATTGAACTCACCACGACCTGATGCTCCCATTCCGTGTCCTTGCAGGATGGAGTTCACAGGCATAAAACCCTCATTTTCTGTTCTGCAGTGCCCCCTATTCCATGTGGTTTAACTTTCTCCCAGAAGAGTTAAGGAAAATTAAAGCTGAGTTCCTGTTTCCTCAATAGTAGCACATGATCATAGAATCATGAAGTTGGAAAGGCCCTACAAGGTCATAGAGCCCACCCCACCCCACCCTGCTGAAGGCAGGAATACATTGGGATACTTGCCTGGTAGTTGTCTGATATTTTTTTTTCTTGAATGCCTCCAGTGTTGGAATGCTCACCACCCTTTGAGGTAACTGGGTCTATTGTACTGCTCAAACAGTTAGGAGGTTTTTCCTGATATTCAACTGAAATTTGGCTTCCTGTAACTTGAGTCCATTGTTGTGTGTTTGTCCCTCTTCTGTATGGAAGGCTGTATACTTGACAGCCGTTCAGATATTTGAAAAGTGCTATCATATCTCCTCTTAGTTTCCTTTTATCTTATGCAGAAGATTAATGAGAACAGAACATCTTCCCTGCTTTGAGGCAGTTAGGACCTATGCAATAAATAGTTTGGCCTTAGCTGCTAGCTGTGACAAGGAACTATTGAGAAATATAGTACAGACCTAAAACATCAGTGGCATCTTTAAGCCTGTCAGATTTATTATAGTCTGATTTTTTTCCTGATAATCTAGTTCACTACTTTGAGGGGGGTAAATAAACCTTGAGCTGCACTCTGAAGTGGTTGTAGCTTAGGCAGGTGTCTACCACATTAGTGAGATCTCCTTGTCAAGAACACACAGTAGGGAATAGAACTCCTAACCGCTGTCTCCACAGCCAGAGACCTAAACCACTGGGCTGTCTAGCACTTCTGTTTAGACAGTGTAGCAAAACTAACAATAGTAATATGTTGGATTTTCTGAGAGGTCAACATTGGAGTTCAAAATGGGGGGGGTGAGTCCGTCAATGCAAGTCCTGCCACTCTAGTAAGCAGAGCTCACTGCTCGGTATCCTCGGAGGACCCGAGGGGGCCCCAGCCTGGGCATGCTTTCTTTCTCCCCTTTACCCCAGAAGGAGGGGGATTTGGGGGAGGTCTGGTCTCTTCCCCCACCGACCCGAAATCCCAAGTGGAGGAGGAGGAGAGAAGGAGGGCCCTCTCTGGGTTGCTGGAGGAATTGGGGCTGATCCAGGCAACCCCAAAGGCTCTGTTTGTTTCCCGAGGGAAAGGAAAGAGTCGCTCAGAGGAGGAGGAGGAGGAGGAGGCCTGTGCAATGGGAGATGAAGATGGGTAGAATGGGTACCAAAGGAAACTCTCTCACACACACCCACACACACTAGGCTAGGGGGCCTCATTCAGGGGCTGATCTCCCCTCCCAATTCAGAGGCATTTGGGGGAGGGGTCTATGCAGAGTCCAGAGGAGGAGGAGGAGGAAAGTGCACGTGCGCACGTGTGCGTGTGTGTGGGGGGGGGGAGGCTGCCGCCTGCCTCCCAGCTGAGAGGAAGGGGTGAGGCAACAGAGGCATAGATCGCCCCCTCCTCCTTCTCGCTGCTTCAATCTCTTTGGCACAGGCCAGCTGCTTTGTTATTTCTCTAGGCATGCAGAGAGGGGCTGCTCCAACACAGAAATGTGAGAAGAGCTATCAGGAAGCAAACCATCAAAGGGTTAAAAAAGTCAGTGTCTGTTTTTAGCTAGGAGGGAGGAGGAGCTGGCGATTGCTCTCAATCAACATGCGCAGCTACGCCAGAGAGCTGATTTTGACAGGTTGGACCTGTCAAAATCAGCTGTCTGTGCGGCTGCAGAGAGCTTCATAAGTTGAATTTTTCTGTTGAAACAATTGTAAGTCAAGGTACCACTGTATACAAAATAATAATAAAGATAATATGTTTATGTTTATTTATCAAATACTGGTTATAAGTCCCATGGAAGTCACCTTTTTATGCGCTTGATGGCTATGGTCCTTGTAAATTAATTTTATTTTAAATATTCTTTCAAAATATTGTTCCATTTTAGTTCTGATGCTGAAGCCCACTTTTTCAGAGGGACACCAACCTTTTTTAACCCTTTGATGGTTTACTTCCTGATAGCTCTTCTCACATTTCTGTGTTGGAGCAGCCTCTCTCTGCATGCCTAGAGAAATAACAAAGCTGCTGGCCTGTGCCTTGATTTCAGTGCCTGTATCTTAGCCAGGATCCCTAACGTCCAGCCCCTGCTTTGGCCGTGGAGTAACTCAAGCGCTTAAGACACTGCTCTCACTTTCTCCATACAGGACAATGCCGTGTACAACTTGCTCCCAGATATTATCAGCCGTCTCTCTGACCCAGGCTCTGGCATAGAAGAGCAGTCTTTCCGTACCATCATGAGGTAGCCTTTGTTTGTGGCTTTTCACGTTGCATGCCTCCAGCAGAGAGTCACCTTTGTGCTTAGACAGGCAAACAGAAGCAGGTCTGTTCCCAAGCCAAGTGTTCTGGAGGCCATGTTGGGATCCCGAGTCACCGAAACAGGAGGTTTAGCCACAAGTCAGACCGTGGAAGGCAGTCTTTTCAACAAATGGAGCTGCCATGTTCAGAAATGGTGTGCCGTGGAGTTAATTACCTAGGCTATTCCTGATGTGGGAGAGAGCTGTAGATTGTTGAAGGGAGGGCAGGCAAAAAGTTTGTTGGAAGTATGGAAGTTTGGTCATGAATGAAACAAGACCCATCCACTTTTCTGTCTTTGCACTTCCCCTGGTGGCTTTAGAGGACACGTACAACAGTCAGCATCCAGCTTTGCATCATACAGTGCTCAGAAGAGGGTTGTACTCTGGATGAGTCTCTTCATCCTCAGAGCTTAGAAGAGGCAAAGAAAGGCTAGATCTGGCAGAGGGGTGTGTGTGGCGGGGGGGGGGGTCCCATTATTTCATGCTTTCTCCAAAGCCCCACTGAAGGCGAACCTAGACCCTGTCCTTTCCCGTAGTCCGCTGCATATGTTAGAGAGCTCAAGCCAAGAAGTAGTAGTGGCAGTGGTTGGGTAAGAGCAGTCAGTATTTTGTGATCCACATATTAGCAAGATGAGAGATCTATCTCTGGGGCTGGGCATAGGTGCAGTGCCATGTATCCAGAAGGGACCCCATTGTGCCTCAAGGTCAGCCCCTCTGTCTCCATTCTTTATCGCAAGGCTTGTAAGTGGTTGGCTTCAACAAACTGAATGTTTTGGGTTGGGTTGGGTTCTTCCCCAAGGTCCTGTAGGGTTTTTGTGGCTCTGTCTGATCTAGAACCTGCAATAGAAGAGTCTAAAAACATCCCCCACCCCACCCCCCGAGGTCAACAACAGAAGAGGTTTTGCTTTCCTGTTCCCTTGTAACTTTCTTCTTATAGGAAGAATAAATGTACAGTTAGACCACCTCCTAGGCAAAGTTATATTTCTGGTTTTGGCCAGCAGAAAATCCAAGACCCAGCCGTGTTGCTTGTCCCCAAACTTGACAAAAGATGTTCATCTCCCCCTTCATAACCAGTGAATGTCTTTTAATGGTTCTTCTGCCCAACAGGCGGCTTTTCTCTTTTATCACAAAGGAGAAGCAGAGAGAAAGCCTGGTGGAAAAGCTTTGTCAACGGTTTCGGACTGCTCGGTGAGTAAGGCACCGCCAAAGGAACCGACTAGAGTACAGTCCCAGGACATCTCACAAGGAGAGAGGGAGATTGTGACCTCTGGAACGAGGAATCTGGTGGAAGGGAACTGGCTGAAAGGGGTGTCACGGACAGCCTTGGCCCATTCCTGTGCAGCAGAGCAGTCATGTCTGGGAGCATTGGACCAAGGGACTGTTGTCGTTAGTAGACGGCTCTCCCTTCCTTACAGAAACTGCATCAACACACCAGCCCTTCCCTGAGTTATACTGGTGACTAATGCTATGACTGTTTGTCAGCTATCAAGGGCCACCAGTCTGTTCTCAAAATAGATGCTGCCCTTGTTTGAAGAGGCGACAACTAAAGAATTTCTCTGCTCTGGTCATGATTGCATTAGAAATGAAGTGTGCCTCTAAAGCATTTTCTGCTGCCTTTATTGGGTTACATATTTGCAACAGATTAGGTAGAAAGAAATTAGTCCAATTTGGAGGCTGCTCGGGAAACACAGGGGGCTGTTACAGCATCCAGTATGTCCAGATGTCTCACAATGCTTCCTTTTGTCAAAGTCAATCAGCAGCCCATTCCAGGTAGATCTGTATTCAGTGAGCTTTTTTACTTTCTCCTAAATAGCCCTCCCTCTGTTTGTTTGTTTGTTTGTTTGTTTGGTTGGTTGGTTTATTTTTAAAGTCCATCCTTACTTCTCCCTTATTATCCCTGAATGGGCCAAAACCTTATTCTCCCAATGTTTGCTTCTGATACTATCATGGAATGCTGATGTAGTCGGTATTTTGTCTCATGTCCTGGCACTCCGCCTCTCTGATCTAGCTCCCTGCTTTGTAGCTTTCTCACATGAAGGTAGGAATTGCAAAGTTTTGTCCAGTCTAGCCTGCTTTAGATTCTGAGTGGTAACCCACAGGGTGGAAACGCTCTTAAACAAATTGTGGGCATAGAAGAGTGGGTTTTAAGCTGGCAGTGGAGAGAGACCTTTACCAGGAAGGAGCCAGGAGAAGTATGAGTTTGGACTTCCTCTAGACCTACAAAATGGTGTTTGACTTGGTTCTGTACTTGCCGGTGTAAGTGGAGAGCAGTTAAGAAGCCTCTGCCCCCTCTCTCCACACTAGAAAGGTGAGATGCAGAAGGTGAGGCAAAGCGAACAAGCCTTCATTGCCATCTTGGAGCAGAATCCCTCTCTCCAGCTGGAGATTTCTCTGGCCCTAAGCTATGTTTCAGAGGCGCATATACTGTGAGGCGAAGGCCAGGGTCCTGAAGCTGGAGGGAGAGGGAGCTGGATATGACTTTGCTGGGGTTGGCCACTAGGGTTTCTCAGCCCCTGCGTTTACCCCTACCTGTCCATGGACAAAGGCCTTGCAACACGCCTCCTTTAGTCCTCGTTGTGCGACCTTCCTCTTTCATTGCCAAAGCCATTGACCCTTGTCATTTGAGGGCAAGGCAGCTAGCTGTAGTTGTACACACCCACCTACTTTCTAGTTCAACATGGACACCTTGAGATTACCTTGACCCACATACTGATACATTTCCTCTTAAGCTTACACATCTATCATTGTTCGAGTGCATTTTACAACAAAATGAGTATCAGAAGGAAGCAATGCTATGGACTGGATTCTGACTAAGTTAGTTGAATCTGAGTTCCATTTGAACCTGGTGAGGCTGAAGTCCAAATCTATCAGCCCATTGTTATTTAAGGAATGTGAGCAGGACCCCTGCTGGGGCCTCCTGATGTGAAATGGAACAACTCGGTGCTTAAGAGAAACAAACTTAGTATAAAGTTTCCCATCATTACCTACTGGTATATGTAAGAGCAGAATTTTCTCTGAAAGGGAGACGTTTTGATGGATGCTGAGTAGGGTGCCAAACAGATGGGGGGGGGTGCTGCCCTTTGTCTTTCTTGTGGGCTTCCCTCCCAGCAATCTTGGATTAAGCAGGGTTTGTGTTGTTTTTAAATTTTCCTTATCATTGCTACATCACCACTGCTTTGAATATCCTGAGCATTTCTGCCTAGTTTAACCCTTGAGAATCCCAGAAATCTCCTTGTGAACAAAGTTCTTGCATATATTTCAGATCTACAGCATAACCAGGCCAGCTCTCAGGACATGGTTTTGCTGTAGCTGAAACTAAATGCGGTTTGCTTTTCTCCTTGATTTGCAGGACAGAGCAGCAGCACCATGATCTGGCGTACTGCCTGACGCTGCTTCCTCTCACAGAACGAGGTCTCCGTAAGATGCAAGACAACTTTGACTGCTTTGCCGACAAGCTTCAGGACAAAGCTGTTTACAGCTGTTTCATGGCTGCACTGGGCCAACTTCGCAGGGCAGGCAATAAGCCTGAGACAAAGGTAAGGCGCCCGTTGCCCGATCCTCCTGGAAACAATGCAGAAGCAAGAGTTGCTCTCTGCTGCTGCTGCTGCTGCTGCTGCCTGAGCGAGCATTGCTCCCTCTTTGGATTGCTACTCACTTGCCATTTTGTGCCTTTTGTCAGGCTCTTGCTGAAGAATTTGAGCAGAAGCTCCAGATGTGCCACACCAAGGGCCTGGACTCGGTCCCTGAAACTCCAGAGGCATCCAAAAGCCAAGACAGCAAAAATACATCTGCTCACCACACAGCAAAGAAAAGAACAGCACGTATGTCTGCAACTCAACCATTTGCACTAAAACAGCAAAATCTTTGTAGCACAAATGGTCATTTAACCATTCAATTAAAAAACCTGTACAGTATTTACTATTGGACAGTATATAAATGTTGACATATTTTATGAGCTATTACACAACTCGGAGGAATGAAATCCAGGGCACTGCTGAGAACCATACTGAGTGAATAGGGCTTGCCACTGTGGGTAAAACAAATTCAAAACGTTTTATGGGTTTATTATAGAAAAATAAAGTGTCAGCCAAGTTTTCTTCGGAGAGTAAGAGTTCAGCTTGTGTTTTTCTTAAAATCAAACTGGTAAAATTTGAGAATTCTGAAAGACCTGGCAGTGATTCGTCAGCTTAACCTGTTGTGCATATTTCTTCACACTTAATAATATTACTAATTATAGTGCTTCCCTATAAAGCAGGGCTAGGCAGCCTCCAGAGATTCAGGGTTCATACAAGCACACCCACACTCTGGACCTCCCCACTCCCATGCATTACACAAATTAGTTTTCCTTTTAAAATTTGTTCTCTTACCAAAAAAAACCCTCTGCCCCCAAAATGGCAAAAATAAAATAAAAATGGAGTTGTCATTTGCCTACCTTTGCGCCAATACTCCATTTCCATGATGTGAGATGGGACAGCATACTAGATATTGATTTGAATGTAGCAATCTTGGCTTTGGGATAATATCTTTAAAAAGGAAACCATATTAGTCTTTTGTATCAAAATCAGTGAAGAATGCTCTGGCGTCATAAAGACCACACACACACAAAAAAAAGCCTAGACTGGAATGAAACTTAACACTATTTTAGTTACTTCTGGACTCCCAGTTGTTTTTGTTTTGCAATAGCCTCCTGTACAAATATGCTGCAGGAAGCTTCGGAAGAATAAGTTAGTTGTACAGGAAGCCAACAAAAAAACAGTCACCTGTATGTTCCACCTTGTTTCACAAATTGTGTGCCCACATCCTTTTTTTTCAGGCTCACGCCGGCAACCCCTCGATGCAGCCAACAGAGACTCTGGCTCTTCTTTCATCACCCCAGAACCTCCTCCTTCCAGACCCCGCAGAAAGACTACACAGCGCAAAATTTCTATTACCTTCTCTAGTGATGAGGAAAATGACTTGGAGGAAGGTGAGTATGTGTTCTGCTCCTTCTTTGTGGCCTCCCTGAAGCCACACAGATGGGTTTCCCGAGTGCGCATGCGCAAGACTTTGGAACTTTCCATAGCTGAAAGGCAAGGCCGTTAGTCTCTGCCCCCTGTCCACTGCACATGCACTGGTGTGCTCCCACCCAGTCTCCTCAGTCCCCTCTAACCACCGCTTTAGAAGGTTTTGGATTCGTTACTCTCCGCAAGTATTAGGCTTTATTTTATTTTATTTATTTATTTATTTTTACAACTTATATGCCGCCCACTACCCCAAGGTCTCTGGGCAGCTTACAATCAAAGAATTAAAACAGTTAAAACATCAAATATCAATAAATAATTAAAACAATAATAAAAACATTACATTAAAATTGCCATCAGAGGACCCACAGTCTATATTGTGTCAATTAAAAAACTTCTGGAACAGAAAGGCGCCAAAATGTCATCAATGTTGGTGCCAGGCGGATCTCACTTGGGAGGGCATTCCATAGCTTGGGGGCAGCTGCTGAGAAGGCCCTGTAGGGTCTACAAGCCATCTCTCTCACCTCCTTGAGGGATGGCTCTTTCAAGAGGGCACCCCTGGCCCTCTCCTCCTTTTTCTTTTCTAGTTCTTAGTTTGTTTTTATTTCTTGCCTGATTAGTTCTCTTCTGATGTATGGCCCATCGGGGCCTGTTTAAAAAGTGTGGTTGCTGTGGTGGTGGTGGTGGTGGTGGTGGGAATTCCCCTCACACTCCTGCTGCCTATATTGCCTGGGGGAATATCATCTTTCTGACTCCTGCCGCTTCTGTAGGAGTTTCAGTGCCCAGGCAATAAAGAACATATGGCATAGATCTAAGCCTGCCTAATCCATACCGAAGCAGAAACCTTCGAAACCAGACAAATCTTCAGTGTTGAAACAGAAGAGACCTTCCCCATCCAATGTCATCTGCCTTGGAACACCACCTAAGCTGTCTCCGGTAATAGCCCAAGTCTCTGTACCTTTGGACCTGACCACTTGGTTTTCCCCTCTCCAATGGTCCTCTTCGTCAAACTCTGCTTCCCCCATGAGAGACCCATTGGTACTTAGGACACTGTTTTCTCAGGCTCCATTGACTCCGTCAGTGCCTCCGAGCCGGGGTTCTGCCCACACCACTGTGGACCTCCAAGCATCCGATAGCGCTCTGTCCTTTCAGCCTCCACAGATAACTCAGCCTGCGCCCCTGCACCTTGGCCAGTCAAATCCGGAACCGTTTGCCCGGAGTCATAAGAAACGCCATCAGCACAGCCAGGGCCGGCGATCTGCCAGTTCCATCCCGCCCCACTTTGAGCTGTCCATTTCAGCACTGCAAGCATCTCATGTTCCGATGTCGACTACTTCTGCTCCTCCGGTCGACATCAGAAGTTGCAACAAATCTGAGCACTTCTGTTTTGGTTGCTATGGCTCCTTCGCCAAACCCGACGGGGCTACTGTTGGGATCGCTTCAATCCCAGGCTTCTATGGCTTCAGTATTGAACATCTTGAACCCAATTTTTGCCTCAGTACCATCTATGTCAAGCTTGATGTCGCATCCTTATTTTCCAACCACTTCTAATCTAATGATTTTCGAATTCGATGGCAAGCAGTGGTTCAAACCGCAGCCGATCCCTTTTGCTCCTGTTTTCCAACCACAGCAGCAATCCTCAATGCCTCTGGCTTCATTTGCCCAAGATTCAGACACCACCACCTCTCCCACTGGATCTGATATTGACAAGGATGATTCCCCACACATTGTCACCAACCCCGACTCAGGTGTCAGAGAGCACACACCACCTTCGCCCTTGCATTCAATGATGAATTATTCCAATTTCATTGTTAAAATGGCTGCATCACTCAATGGACCTATACATCACCCGGCACCAAAGCACACAAACCACCTCTGATCAGATCTCCTCTGACTCCACAGCCCCTGTTCACATGGGTGTTCGTCCTTCTACAGAGTGCACGATAACATCACACTCTTGAAGCACCCTCATCCTAACTCCGTGGTAGTGGCAGCTTCTCAAGCGCAGTCCAGAACCAAGCAGGTTCCTATCCCACTATCTAAGGAAAGCAGGAACTTTGACAATATGGGACACAGCCTCTACTGTACAGCATTTAATATAGCCAACTACCAAGGGGCTATGGTTGCTTACTCCAGCACAAGTTGTCACCTACATTGGAGCCATCCTGGACGCCAAGGTTGTTCAGGCTTTCCCTTCTCTCTCAGACGTTCAAGCAACGAGACAAGAAATCATCTCAAGAGGAGATCCAGATGGGCAACATGGGACCAGGTATGGGGACTTATTTGGCACAGGGAGCAAGAAAGTGTGTTGGCTTTTTTAAGAAACATCTGCCCAGGTAAAGTGCTGGTGGATAAAGGCTACATCCTGATCACCTTTATTCTGTCTGGTTCCAAAAGCATGTGATATCCATCTCCAAAATCTGTGATGAAGGCGCTCTGTCATCCAGATACGTCCTGTGGTTGGCATGTACAATAGAGCAGCCCATCTCACTCTGACCACAGAGATGCTATGCTGACTCCTTTTCAATTCATCCCATGATACAGGAAGATGAGATTCCTGCCACTGTGGCCCTTCCACCAACGTGCATTCTGTGATGGGGCCACTTTGATGGGGGTTCCTGCATGGCAGGGGGTTGGACTGGGTGCCCTTGAGGTCTCTTCCAACTCTATGATTCTATAACTTCCTTCTGGGGGGTTGAATTTCTGCACATTGCACCCTTATGGCCTGACAACATCGATCATATCCGATGCATGTCTCAAAATGTGTTTCGTTCAGGCATGGTTCCTATCTATGTTTACCCCAGCTACGGACCCCCCTTCCAAGCTCCTACAGGTCACCTTGGAGGTTTTGGAGCAGCTTCTCTGGTGGACCAAACCTGCCAACCTGAATATGGGCAGATCTTTCTGCCCACTTTCACCATCGATCCAATTGACTTCTGATGCAAGTCTGGACAGTTGAGGCACCTTCAGTTGGTCCCCCGGGGAAGCTCCTCCACATCAACAAGCTGGAGCTGGAAAGGCCAAAAATTCCTCCCTCACCTTTTGGGCACAAAACCACCAAGTACTACATCAACAAATAGGGAGCCATTCACCTCAGCAGGCTGAAGTCGTCCTCCCGGGAGTGGGAGTTTCATCATCTGACCTTCGTGTCGCTCACGTACAGATGAGGAACACCCTCGATAGATCTTTTTGCGTGAAAGGTCAACAACAAGTGCAGCAAATTCAGTTCAAGAGCTGGAAGGGACAAAAACTTTATTTATTTATTTATTTATTTATTTATTTATTTATTTATTTATTTATTTATTTTACAACTTATATGCTGCCCACTACCCAAAGATCCACAGAGTGGTGACCAAGATCATGCAGGAGAAGGCCAACACTGTCCTCATCACCCTTTGGTGGTCCAGATAACCTTCGTTTGCCCCCCTTCACATGGCCACCGGCCACCACAGGCTTCCCGTCTTCCCCAGCCTTCTGTCTCAGGACAAGGAGAGAGTCCTGCACCCAGGCCTGGATCATCTGCAGCTGACAGCGTGGAGAATTCCCAGATGATCTCCAAGAGTCTATCTGCGGCATGCAAGCAGTCCACCAAGAAGCTTTACCACTACAAGTGGAAGTGTTTCACATCGTTCGTGGACGCACAGGGTTTTTCTGCAATTAACCCTTCCCCACAAGATATCCTTCAATTCCTTCTCTATCTGAAGGAGTTGATCATGTCAATCTCTTCCATCAAGGTGTATCTATCAGCTGTTGTCGCTTACCACCCAGAGGGTTCCCCCACCTCTTTCTTCTTCTGACATCCTTGCCTTAAGCTCTTCCTGAAAGGTCTATGAGACACCTTCCCTGATCATACACCTATCCACTCACAGTGGTCTCGCTCTCTGGTCCTTTGTCATCTGATGAGACCTCCATTTGAACCCATAGCAACCTGTGACCTCAGGTTACTCACCTTTAAAGCTTCCTTCTTGGTCACCATCACTTCGGCTCACAGAGTGACTGAACTCTGTGCCCTCAGACATGACTCAGTTTTTTAAGGATAAAGTTGGTGTTTACTCGGATGTGTCCTTTCCGCCTAAGGTGGTGTCCTCCTACCACCTTTCTCAGCCTATTTTACTACCTACCTTTCCCCCTAAACCTTCCACCCCTTTGGAGAGAGATACCTGCATGCCCTGGATGTCAGAAGGGCCCTGGCCTTGTTTCAAGAACTGCACCCCTTCATTCTTTGCCCAGGCTGTTCGAAGGTTCAGGGTTCTCCTGTTTCATCCCATCATTTTGCCTCTTGAGTGGTTTGCACCATTGAACTCTGTAATCTTGGCTCAACAGCCTTTGCCTGTGACCATCAGAACACACTCCACGAGAGCACTAGCCTCTTCAGCTGCATCCCTCAAGGGATTGTCCCTCTCTGACATCTGTAACTCGGTGACGTGGTCCCAGCCTCCCACCTTCATGAAGCACTACAGCTTGGATGCATGTGTCATGCCATCTACTACCTTTGGTAGAGCAGTTCTTTTCTTTGTGTTGGCATGACTTCCCACCATCCGGTTAGTATGCTTGTTAATCACCCATCTGTGTGGCTTCATGGAGGCCACGAAGAAGAAGAACCTGTTACCTGTAAACATGGTTCTTTGAGTGGTCCTCTATGAAGCCACATGGTCCCACCCACCTCCTCTCTAGTTGTCACACTTTTTATGCTTATTTGATACAGCAGCAGCTATAGGGAACTGAGGAGATTGGGTGGGAATGTGCCAGGGCTTGCACAGTGTATACGGCCGGAGACTAATGGTCGTTCCTTTTAACTCTGGAAAGTTCTGAAGCCTCGCGCATGCGCACTCGGGAAACCCATCTGTGTGGCTCCACGGAAGACCATTCAAAGAACCACATTTACAGATAAGTTACTGGTTCATTTCTCTGATTGCAGTTTCCCAGGAAGGTTCTCATTTGACCATTTTTGTTTTGCTGGGACATGTAAGGTAGAAGAGTCTCAGGTGTATTTCTGTCATCTCTTTCTTCTAGTAGCTGCCTTGAAAATGTTTTTATTCCAAAGAGTGTACTACGAGTTTAAATATACAAGACATTAATTTTTGTCATGTTTGGTCATATTCTGCCCATTCCTGTGCATTCTGCAGATGACATCTTCCTCTAAAGCTTTTTGATTTTTCCTTTTTATCTTTCAGAACTTAGTGCTGAACTGATGGAAGAGGAGACACCTTTGAAAACAACTCCCATTTTTCGTGCATCATCCTATCGTGTTCAGTGATCTTGCCCTTGTATAGACTCTTTTGGTGAATGGGGGAACAAAACTGCGGACTCCAGAAGGTCTGCATATTCCAGTGTTATATGTGAAGATGATTAATAGTGTATTGGCTTGGATTTGGAGCTCATGCATTACGATGTGAAGAGTGCGTATCCTCTCAGTTTTAGATAGGTGCATGATGTTATAGACTGACACCTCAAGTAGTGAAAAGAGCAATGTCAACCTTCAGGAAATATGATCCATTCCCTCCAGAGTGCTACCTCTGCATTTGGACTGATGTAGGGCTTGTACAAGTGACCCTGAAATATGTACTAACAATGTCCTGTAACATGGTTTTGAGACTCAAACAATGACCTTTTGCACACTGAAGTTCCAGCTTCATCTACGCGTGCTTTCTTATATTATAGGAACCACTTGCAAGGGTTGAAAGTGAGTGCTGTCAGCCTGTGCCCTCATTCCACACAATAGCACCCCTCTCTTTCCCCACTCCAGGGAGACTTTGTGAACCATCAAAGTGAACCAGTACACTCCCAAATGTGTGTGTGTGTGTGTGTATGTGTGTGTGTGTTTTGCTTGTGTTTCAAGCAAAATGAAGCTGCCAAAAGGTGTTTTAGGAATAGGGCATATGCATTTCCTCTGCCCCAGATTATTTGAATTGTCAACCTGCCCTGCATCTCCATTTTTGTGTGTGTGTCCAGTTGTGACCAACCCTCTGGCTTTGTCCAAACAAAAAAAAATTAGTGGTTTTCACAGTCGTCTTACAGGCGCCTGCAGCACCTGGTATTCCCTTTCCCCATCCAAGAACTGACCAGGCAAATTGTAATGAGCTTCTGAAATCAGGTGAGAGCAGATGCTTTATTGCAGGATGTTGCATTTTTCTCATTTGCCTGAACTCTCCATAGATGGGAGACCATAAAGTCCCATTCCCTCAGCAGACCACCAGGAGGTGCAGTAGTTGTGGACCATGCTTAAGAACACAATCCTTGTTTGCTACTACTTCCAAGGTGGATTCTTTTTCTTCTGTGACATATTCCCTAGACCATCTAGGGAGAGGGCATGGTATACTGGTGTTGCAAGTGGAATTGCTGAACATGCACCAGATGATGGTAGCACTTCTATAACTTGCGTACAGTTTGTATTGTATCAAGCATTGTTTCAAGCAAAACAAACTTGCAAAAATGTTACTAATAGTTATGCATTTCACACAATGATTGGTTGTACTGTTGCATCCTATTTTTACTGACCTGTTCAGAAGCCCTCTGGCTTTGGCCAAACAAAAAAAAAATTAGTTGTTTTCACAGTCGTCTTACCTCTGCCGTTAGCTTTTCCCATACAGGAATAGGCAGGCAAATTGTAATGAGTAAAGGCTGAGGACTGTGTAAAGATGCTTTATTGCAGGATGTTGCATTTTTCTCATTTGCCTGAACTCTGGCCTCAGCGCGGAGAGAATGAGCATTATCTCCATATTCCAGAGAGAGAGAGAGAGAGACTAGAGAACCAGTTTTAAGATGGCAGGCAGGATCTCACTCATCCTTTGGCTTAGGTTACACCAGGGAGCATAAATACTATGGCATTCCTTAGATCATGGGCATCTATAAAACAGCAACCTGGTCACGGTCTCTATATTCGTTAAATGTTATAGATTGGATGCTACGGCTAAACTCAATGCATCTTTTGGCAGCATGGACACTTACTCAATTCTGGCATGACATTCTTCCCAGCCAGTAAATGAGCTGGATTGTCCGTCACGAAGTGTGGGATTTCACAGAGGCCACAATGAAGGAGGACAGATTACTTATTTGTAACTAGTTTTTGGAGTGGTCATCTGTGAATTCACACAACCCACGCTTCCCTCTCTCACAATTATTTATTTAGTGAAAGGTCATGTTTAACAACTCTTTTTTCAGGTTCTGCAAGATTAACATAACCCAACGTGTGAGCCTATCCGTGTGTGATCCATCTCCTGGTCATTTTAAAGCTCTAGTACATGACCCAAAGCCATGTACTCCAATAGCCTACTGAACACATGGTTTCCCTGTTTCTGGTAGTTCAGTACCATCTTGTACACGTGAAAACTCTTTTACTTTCAATTAGACACTCAATGGACTATATGATTTTGTAAGCTATTGTACTCAGTGTTTTTAATAGGACTCTACCCCGTGTTAAAAGATACAGCACACAGTTAAAGATTCCTTTACGCTTAGCAGTGGATCTGATCTGTTAAAGCCATGTTGGGAGAATAAAACCACCCAACCGAGCCAGCTTTCATTACAAGCATTTAAGGCCCTTGCATGGAGTTTTAAAAGGTGATTCACTGATAACCTTCATCCCACATGATGGCCCAATGCCAAATCTGTGCCACACCATCTTCAGCAAAATTTCAAGGCGATACAATCAAGAGTTGTAGACAGCATTATAAAGATATATTGGAGTATATATTGGCCATGGTGTTTGGGTTTCCTGATATAGCAATAGTGTGTTAGATCTTCTGTTTTAATATTCCACGTGCCTGCCTTTCCAAAGATGTATTCTGTTCTGCTAGGTAACCTTAATTGGTGGTCTTAGCTTCTGGGGTATCTAAAGGCTATTACTGCCTTGCACGTTGGGCTGATATTAACGAAATGGGAAGTGCCAACAAATGAAGGAATGTTCTGCAACTGAAAAAATGGCAGACATCTGTTTTGTGGCCTGGAAGCCTGCGCAGGGAAAGTAACAGGCCCACAACATCCTAGTGTGGCTTCTCAATATAATCATGTGCTGTCCAGTCAATTCTGACTTAGGATGATGACCCTTTCCAGAGTTTCCTAGGTAGGAAGTAGTTCCCCATTCCTTCCTTTCTGGTGTTGGTCTGGTACTGTGCCGCATGTCCAAGGCCACACACAGGCTGGCTCTTCTCCAGGAAGCACACAGTGGGCAAATTAAACTCCCACACCTAAAGCTCCTCAGTCAGACACCTAAACCACTGAGCTATCCTCCCTCTTAAAAGAATAATGAAGTTCTCACCAAGCAGAAGCGTTCAAAGAGCTCATCTCACCAAGGAACGTCTTGCTCTGCTGAGTAAGGGATTCCGCTGGGCTCATTTTATTCCGACACTCAGGACTACACACTCTTTGAACCGGACAGGACATGAATGGCAGGTAAACGACCATCGTCGGCAGTGGAGATTAATATTTGCTATTGGATACATGAAAATTGGTCATTTGAAAATTATGGCTATCCATTTTGCAATTAGGAGTACCAAACTGAAAATAACTCTTTCCCCACACCCACACCCCGCACCCCAGTCCATTGCTTAAGATTTCTCTTCCAGGCGCCTCTGGACTTACAATGTGGGGCTTTCTTGCTCTTTCATCCCCCAGGGCCTTTAATGGCTGTTACTGCCTGTTGTGATCCGCTGCTCTGGCCTATCAAATGATTTCCTGCCACGATTCACTTGCTTTCATTTCTGCTACCGGATCAGACAGTTCTGTGGAACGGCACTCAGGCACCTTTGAAAGCCATGGAATGTAATGCAAAACCACGATTACCGCCCACCCTCGCCTGCAGCTACCTCCCATTGCAGTCGCTGCTGTTTACTTGCAAGTAAATGGGTTTAGGTAATGTATTGAAGGGGTAAAAGTTAATATGTTGAAGATGAGGTTCAGAACCAACAGCGCCTCATCCTCTCTAAAGGTCGTACTTCGTTCTCTCAAGATCGTTGATCACCTTGGTGGTCCTGGGGAGGGTGTGCCTTGTGGATGGTTTCAAAATATTGGTTGAGATGGCGGTTTTCATCCTCGGAAGCTACAGGCAATATAGAGAGCAAATCAGATGTTGGAAAGAGCAGCAGAGAAGGGAAATGCCCGCCCGCGCACCCCACACCAGCAGGATTGCTTGGTGGATGGGATGGAGTTGGGGAGGGGCGCAGAAAACAACTTTGTCCCCAGGCACCCCAAAACCCTGCTACGCTGCAGGATGTCATGGTGCAGAAGGTGATTACTGGTAGTGGGACACACCCGGGACTGAGGCTGCAGTGGCAACCTCTGAAGACATGCCCTCCGTAGCCTTCAGAGGCACCTGAGAAGAGACACCTCAGATCTTGATGCTACCCTTGGGGCTTCAGAGGCCTTTTCGATTCCGAAGGCGAGGACTCCGAATCCGAGGAATATCGCTGGAGTGGCGAAAACGCCAGAGTGAGATTGGGCTGCAGCTGAGCCATGACTAGCTGCAGTGACAAATCCGAAGGTGTGGCCACACATACAAGACCAGCTGGCAGAGAGAGAGACTCTTTGGTTTCTTAGTTGCCCTCTTCAATTTCGTCGTCGTCGTCTTCTCCCTCGGTATCGACCTGGGTTTCATTGTTAAGTCTGGGGTCAGTACTGCAGAGGCTGGCACAGATGCCAGGCAAACCGAACCCATTTGTGGGCGCAAAGACTTCTCCAATAAAAAGGTATTAAGGTGGCTGATATTTTAAAGTTGGGAGGTAAATTTCTGGCAATGTTGACACAACACTGGAAAATGTTTCTCTCCCAAACAAAGTAAACAGCGGGAATGAACGTCCATGAGGGGAAGCCTTCCCCTACAGTCCAGACAGAGCTTAAACGTGCCACTAAAGGCCATGAAAATCTGGGAAGTGGTAAGAAGGGTAATAAGAGGGGGAAATGTAAAATAAACTATGAGGAAAAAAAGTCCAAGTACAAGCGGAGCTAATGGTTTTGGAGACTACTCAGCATGGTGAAGAAAAATCCTTTGCCTTCTCTTTCAAGAAGAGATTTGTGTGAAGAAGTGCAGTTCCATAAAACCTGAATTTTGGAATAGTTAGCACTTCTCCCTTTTTAGGAAAAAAGCACATCCAAATTTCTTCTAGGAAAAATTAAGTTACACTGGCATTTCCCATCGAAATAGGAAAGGCAACAGGGTCTAGGTATGTCACTAAGTAATAATTATAGCTAATTGAGGTGGAGGGGCCATTGCTGACCCCTTATTTCTCAAAGACAAAGGCCAGAGATTTCTTTGGCCTTCTTTCTAAGACAAGCAAATGTGAGAAAGGTTGAAGAGAGTTCAGGATCATCTGGTCCAGAGGAAGAGGACACTCTAGGAATCCTGAAGAGTTCCCTCTTTCTGCTTGCCCCCATGGTAAGGCATGTACCTGCTTCAGTGTAAGCTGAGTTGTAGCTAGTCTCTTCCAACTTCCTAAACATGTAGTAAAGCAAAATGTGCTGCTCATATAACTTGCCTCATAGGGCTTAAAGCACTCTACAGGTAAGTTACAATTTAATGATGCAGGCTACACAGATTGCCACTGGCAATTCCCCAACCATGGAAGGCTGAATAAAATTTATTGTCTGCCTGGGATTAAACCCTGGGCTGTGAGCCCAGTTTTGAGTACAGTACAGCAGTTTAACAGCTGCACCATGAGGCTCCTAGTAGTCAAATTTAAGAAATCTGCATCAGAAAAGAATAGAAAGGGTGGCCCCTTTGCTGGGAAGTCCCACCCTTTCCTCCATATCTCAGTGGGCTGTTCTATCCTGGAGGAAGCACAAATCTTCACAGGCAATCCTTTCCTCAGGAGGCTTGGAGGAGATGATCTGCCATCACCATCTCTCCATACAGACCACGCTTTGGAAACTAAGACAGAAGCCTCAGGATGGACTTGTCATGGACACAGCACTTTTCCCAAGCTGTTTTACTAACACAGTACTACCTTTAAATGGGGATACTGCAACTCCAGTTACAATCACCAAGGCTGGTTTAGCATATCCTAATTGTGTGTTAGACAGAGCTGAAAACTCTTGAGGTCAAAAGAGGAAGAAGGCAGGGTCTTAACAGGAGACAGACCCCTGCAATGTAAAAGCTTTTAAAAAGTTTAAGCCTTAACCCTAAAAGGATTAAAACTGATTAATCACTGTCAAATAGCTGGGATCGGTATGTCTCAAGAGCTACTGCCAGGCAGAAGTGACTGGTTTAGATTAAATATGAGAACTAGGGATGGGCACCAAATGGAAAATGAATCACTGATTCATCAGTTCATTACATAGTGAAACAAAACAAACTGGGGAAGTGTTTCGTTATTAATTAAATGTACTGGTTTTTTCCATTTAAAATGAACCAATCCATTTTCTCTGTAAAACAGCTGCCCTGTGTCTTAGAGGCACCAAATTTTGTGGGTACCCTTCTTGGACTCTCCCTTTTAAGCCATCCAAATTTGGAGATATTTGGAATTCATGGGGCTGAGTTATTCAACTTCAAAGGGGGTGCCCCCAGAAAAAAAATCTCTAATTGAATGGTAGGTGCTTGAAAATAGTGATCCCAGGCAGCTAAGCAGGACTTTCAATGCAGATGATACTGAGGTGAAGAGTGTTGGTATGGTTCTCGGTACCATGGTCATGGAGACCTGAGGCTGGAAAAAGTTTCAGGATTGCAGTGGCTAATCGCTGCCCTTCTAGGACAACATAGTGTGCGCCCTACAAGAACCATTTGATTGGATAACAGTGTCTAGATATCTGAAGACCTTGATTTGTTTGATTTTGTGGCTGTTTATTGTCCATTTGGGGAGCTTTGGTCTTGTTGTGAATACCATGATCTTGGTGTTGAATCCAAAATAAGTTTAAAATCAGATTTCAGCCAGGCTAGTCCTGCTGAGTTCTGCTGGACCCCAGAGACCCAATGAAGACTCCAGCAGGAGAGTTCCAGGAGAAAATACTGATTTTATTAGGCCTAATAAAAAGCAGTAAGTGGACACCAAGCCAGAGACAGAGCAAAGATGTCCGACCCCAGCACATGGAAAACCCCAACTTTTATTGATTTCACCCCCCTCCCCTCCCTGGGTGGCACCGGTCCAGGGATTGGCTGGAGGTGTTTTCAAATAGTCCAATCAGGATGATCCAGGGGTTGGCCAGAGGTGGACCTGGGCGGTCTCTGCCAGGCTGGAGTTGGATGCCCATACAGATGTTAATGAGTCCAGGTGTTCTTTGATTGGGCCATCTGGATAACACAATGGGAAGGGGAACATTGTGGAATTCAATGGAGGGTTGGAGAGGATTATTGTCAGAGTCAATGTGTGACAGGAAAAAAGCTGATGGGATTATCCAAAGGTAGTCTTTTGTGGGTGCAGAAATGTGGCAATGGAATGTTTCCCCAGGCGGTGATAACATCTGGGTCTACATGACAAGGATGCTGATACTCCAGGAAGCGGCTGTGGGTGTACGTGCTGAGAACTCTGGAAACGATGGAGTCTTCTAGATGATACTGCCAACCGCCATGATGATTTTCCTTCCTTGTGCCATCATCCCCCTTGCCCCAGATAGTAGGTTATAGAAATCAGAGAGCAGGACAGGCACATGTTCTAAGCACATCCAGGGTAGAGGGGATGGGAAGAGAAGAGAGGAAGAGAGAGAGAGAGAGAGAGAGGGGGGTGAAGGAGAGGGGGCCCCCTTTTGGCCGAGGGCTTGTGCCAGGTAGGGGCAAGGGAACCAGGTCTTGGATGTTAAGGAAGTCCCCGACCCTTGAGAATGATGGCTGAAAATCATTCTCTTTGCCAGCCAGAGTAGGGAGCAGATAATCCCTCAATTCAGGATTTATTCTCCCTGAATTGTATCTCTGGCTGAAGCTTTTAAAGTTGGGAGAATGGAGAAAAAGGAGCAGAGGAAGGGTTAAAGGGAAAGGCAGGAAAGGGTTAAGAAAAGGCAGGAAAAGGCAGGAAAAGGTTAAATGACAAGGTTGGGGAATTGGGGGAAAGGAGCAGAAGACGGGTTAGAGAAGAGAGGCAGGAAGAGGTTAATAAAGGCAAGAAAGGGTTAAATGGAATCTCAGCTAGGGGCTTGCCTGTTTGATGAATTTCGGAAAGGAGGTACTGGTCTACTTCCACAGGAAAAGGGTACCAGTCTACCTCCATAGGAAAGCATTGAGACAGAGAGGCTCCCATAGGAAGACATTGAAACAGGAAGGAAAGGGGGGGGTCTACCTCCATAGGAGTATATGGCTGAGGGAAGACATGAATTCTATGGAACTCAGCCTGGGTAGAGAGCGCTGAGGGGAGCCGGTCGCTCCGGCAAAGCCTTCCCAGGTTTGGGTTACTGTGAGGCGGGTAGGGTGAGTGGATTTCTACTGCTAAGCTGCTTTTAGGCTTGGCCACCTCTCTGATTCCCAAAGCGGCCAGAGTTTTCAAATTTGCCCAGGGAAAGCGTTTCAGTTGTTTTGGAGGGGGGTGGTCTACTAAGCCAATTTAGTGGAATAAGGGTTCCCCGCTGCGCCCCCGTCTGGCCGTAATTAATTTGACAGTGATTGATTAGACGGGAGCGCTGATTGGTTAAAGCGCAGGAGAGCTTATCTTCGCTCCCCTGCTGTTTTATGGAGTCTCTGCGGTGATTGACCCACTGTTAAACTGGGTGCGAATTTAAAGCTTCCGCTGCCGAATTCTCGGCTCGCAAGGCTTCTCAGCCGGCAGCAAGAGGCGGCGTGTGTTTCTCCTGATATCTCGGGAACGGTTTGGAGTTTTTGGATGCGGGAAAAAGTGTAGTGCTTGTGACGGTGTGAGGGCAATTTGGGCGGTTCTGACGGGTCTCGGAACTGCTCCAATTATTTACAAATTTTATTTTTCCATTGTGACTTCACATTGGTTTTCTCCTAATAGATTTGAAGATTGTTCTCGTGGCTGTAGTGTGTCAGGGCATGCAGTGCCCTCTTCAGACCAATTGATGACTGACAGTATCACTGCATCATCAGCATACAGCAACACTTAGAGGTTTCTGTCTGCTAGCTTTGGGGGATGGAAATCTGCCTGAATACAGGCCACAACCATTGAGTTAAGATAGAAATTAAATAATAATGGTACCAATATGCATCCTTGCTTAATTCTGTTATGTGAGGGTACTTTGTTAGATAGGTGACCCTCCTGGTTGCATCTTATTTCATATTTTTGTGGAGTTTATATATGAGCAATAAGAGGCAACGCTCTATTGTAGAGGCCTCTAATTTGCACCACAGTTTATTTCTTGAGATGGAATCAAAGGCAGATTTAAGATCAGTGAATGGTGCAAATAATGATCCTTTAGTTTTACTAGTGTATTTTCAACTAGATGTTAAAGAATCGGGGCTTGGTCCATGATAGATTTTTCAGTTCTGAATCCAGTTTGTTCCTCGGCCAAGATGTTTTCTGATTCCAGCCAGCTTGGTAGTGTCCAATAAAGGTGTCTTGCATATAGTTTGCTAACAATAGTTAGTAAACTGTGTGAGGGTTCAGTTCTTTCAGCTCGGGGTTCCGAGTCACAAAACATACGAGAGTTAGTTTTCAGTTGAACATCAAAAGGATTTTTATTTAACTTTTATTTAGACTCAGTAACTGGGTAAACGGGTTCTTGGAAAACAGGAGACAATGGAAGGCACATCTTTGGCTCATTCTCTTTTACAAAAGGTTCTTCATAAACAACATTTATTAACGGAAAGTCCAAACTAGCAGCCCCTAAAAATAATGGGGAGTGGTCATGCCCCTGCCCATGCATTGTGTCCCGCAGCACGGGTGACGTGCCCATTGAGCTACTGGATTGACTGACTTCTCGTTCTTCCATTCTCGATTATATCTCTCTGAAGTCTCCGGCCATCTCAATGGTTTTACCTGGACAGACCATTGAAACTCCTCTGTCCCACGCACTCTGAATCGATCTGCTCTCCTCCTAACCTCACTCTCCTCTGTCTGAGTACTCACCTCTAACGCCCGTTTTCCCCAACTGTCACCCCCTGTCTCGCGCCTTGTCTCCAGTTCTCTCCAACCGTCCTCATCTTCTTCAGATACCCAAAACGCCTCCCTTGTTTCCTCGCACTGTCCACCCTCCTCGTGCTTCTCACTCTTGTTCCCCGCACGTATATTTAGATTTTGTAACTCTTTCCCACACGTCTCCAGCTTCTTTCACCTCTCTCCCGGGTCTTGCTGAGTAGTTCCAGACGGCTCACTCTTTTTAATATCCGATTCTTTTTCTCCTTTCTCACAAACCGATTGGGCAATAATTTGCAGGATTATCGTTTCTGCCCTTCTTATAAATTAGAATAAGAATCGCTGTCCAGTCTGAAGGAATGTTGGGTAATATTGAAGCCAGTCTTTTCCCCCTCTTAGCTTGCCACTTGCTTGGACTGAAATTTCATTACAGTATTTGGTAACAAACAAATGTTGGGGTGGCCAGCAGATGGCAGCATCAGCCAGCATCTTCATGAAAATCATGACCCATCCCCTCACAGAGGCCTAATTGTCTACTGTGTCATTTTGTAAACCTCCTGCTCAGAGGCAGAGGCTGCTGAAATGTCCCTAGTGTATCCCTGAATCACTGCTGCCAAAGCTACTACCTTAATGGCAAAAAGCTGAGTTGCATCTAAGTGTTCTGGTGTGCTGAAACTATAGATATTCTTTTGCATAACATCACACAAACAATAAGCCATTGTGCTCACTCTGATGATTGATAATTTGCCCCCAAATTCCCCTCTCCTTCCCTTGTTCTTCCTTCCAATCCCTTTTCATTCTTTTTGTTAGGGTCAGTGAATGTGGAAATATTTGTGATTTAATAAAATGTATGCAGGCTCTCCAACCCATTTGTCTAATTAATAGGTGCCTGGTCAAAACCCCTTGCTCATTTGCCATGGTTTGTTAGCCAATCTGCATGAGCTCACCGCCTGGAAACCACACTTCATCAGGCCTGGAAGTGAAAAAGGCACAAGCCTTGCTGTACTGTTTGCCATGTAGTGGCAAAAACTTTTAATTTTTATGTGAACCACCCTGAGTTCTCACTTGGGAAGTAGGAGCAGTATATAAATCTGATAAATAAATAAATAAATAAATAAATAAATAAAATGTACAGATAGCTCTGTGGTATGTTTTAAGAGTGGAATTGGGGTAAACACAGAGAACAGAAGACAGGGCTCCTACATCTTGAACACTTGAGAGGAAGAATGAATTTTAGCAGAGCTTTTCATGTAAGCCAATCCTGCTAAAATTCTTCCTTCCTTGCACATATTCTAGATCCTGTTCTTCTTTTTATACGGCCAGTCCAGGCAGAATGGGAGTGTGGTATTAGGGAGAAAACATTAGTGATTAAATGGGAGTGAGAGAGACTAGCTATGGGCTCACCCTCTGCCATATGAAGATTTTGTGTATGTACCACCACTTATCCACTTGGCCTAAGCAGCTAATTGCCAGTTACAACTATAGTGGTATAATTTTTTGCCTTCTGTTTATCTTGAGATTTGCTCTGTGGATGATATCCAAGAGTGGCTCTAGTCATTCTGAAACACATGCTTTTCATCAGGAAGTGTCAGGCACAGTCCTTGGTATGTCCTAATAAAGCCCATCCAAACTCCTGGAGAACCACCAGTATTCAATGGAGATGATCTGGCACTAGATAGATTAGTGGTTGCAGCATGTATGATCCTATTTATGAGTATCTACCCAGTTGTGTTCAAAACTGGCTACTCCCATCACAAAATACTAAGGTGAACAAGCCAGTGATGGCATAAACTTAGGGAAACATTGGCATTTGATGTTCCTCTCCCATCTGCCCTCTGTCCTTTGCACAGAGTTGTCACTGGGAAATGTTTGCTCATCAAACAGAATCCTCTTGTTGAGTAAATGCCCAACAGTCTCCTGAACCGCGTGTCCTTTTTTATCAGAGTCGCCCTAAACAACCTGTGCCCTTCAAAAACGAATGCAGCCTAGTAGCAGGGCCTCGGGGCTGTCACAGCCTCACTATGTCCCCTCCATTTGTTTCCAACCCAAGACAGTGTAGCTTGAACATCTGGAGTTGCATCCCCTGGCATCAGTCCAGGCAAGCCTGGTTTTGCTGCAGAATTCCTTCAGCAGCCCCTTCCCCATGGACCGTCAAAATACATTCCAGGGAGGAGGCTCTTTGGAAGAGGTTTGCAAGTAGTGCAGAGGATTAAGGGATTGGAGAGAGTATGGGGCATTACTGTTAATTAGTTATGTTTATATCCTACCTTTTCCACAGTTTATATCCTACCTTTTCCAAAACAGAATAAATGCTTCTCCCACATCTTCTCCACTTTTTATGCAGCTCACCCAATGAACGTCATGACATGGTTTGGGATCTAGATCTCTGAAGTCCTAGTCCAGTGGTCTAACTTTTACACCACACTGATTCAATTTGTGCCACCTAAGAGTCAGAGTCACAGGCTATGGTGGCCCATATCCAATGCAAAGTTACCATCCTAATGTAGATGGTATCAGTAGGGTCTCTGTCACCCCCACTCACCCCCGACATCTTTTTAGTATCAAATTAAAAACCATCTCTCTGGCCTTTCGCTAAAGGTCATAACCCCAGCCAGGGCTAAACTTAGTGCCTTGAGCCTTCAGTCGTAGTGGGAATAGCAGCTGGGTGGTAAGACTCAGATTACACCCTGAGCCAAATGAACTTTCTCCAAAGTCTCTTGGTATCTATCCGTCACCCCCCCCCCCCCCCCCGCAGCTGTCTCTCATCCACTCCTTGGCCTTTTTGTCCCCTTTTTGCAGTCAAGGAATATGTTCTTCCACAATCCCATAGGAGGGACCAAGTCTAATTTTTGAAAGTAACAGCAAGAGAAGAGGGACTGAATGCAGAAAGTGTGAGGCAAGAAGACAAGCTGGAAGCCATTGCTCTGGGGGCCATTGCTCTGTGTGCCATTCTCCAACCAGAAAGAATGAACACTAACATGGAAATAAGAAATACAAATGCAGCAAGTCTCCAGCCTGTTTCAGTTTTTGAGGACAAAATTGGCCCTTTGGACTTCTCAGAAAGCATGGCAACAACCACACCTATGTCACAGTCACAACACAAACAAAGTTAGGGTTGACATATAAAAACAAAACAAGATCTGAAATCTGCAGGGAGGCAATTCCTTTAAGGGGACCAATCACAATTCCCCAATACACTTCCATGCTTGCTCAGTGGAGTAGGTGGCTGTCAAAGGGGGTTGGGAGAAGGCTGGGAGTCCAACGTGTTGCTCAGTAATTTAACCCTCTCAGTTCTGATATCACTTTACTTGGATTTGCATATCCCTGTGGTAGAGAAAGGGTTAAGTCACAAGGTGCACAGGTGAATGTGGTACCAAGTTTATATCTGCATTTGGAAATGTTAGAATGGTTGATATAAATTAAATACGTTGAAAGCTTTCATTGAGAAATTCCCACTTCTTCAGGCTCAGCACAGCACCTTCATAGACAATGCGAAAAACTGTCGCCAAGAGCCCAAAACATTGAAAGGACGTGTCTGTGAGAGGTGATGTCAGGCCCCTTGAGCTTGCGTATCCTTGCAACATGATTTGCAACACTCCACTCTTGAGACCCAAAAGCTGCCAATCACTCTTTGGAAAGACAAGGCCAGTAGCCCCTCAAGGCAGCCGCCCTTGCCCCATGACATGTAGTGCACTGGAGAGAAAGACATGGACTGTCCAAACTGAAATGAGCAAAAATGACCTTTCTCACTGGCACAGATCCCAAGTCTGAAATGCAGCATTTTGGAATCTGCCAGCAGAGCTTGTCAGCTCTGTTGGTATTGAACAACCTCCTCTGTACACAGTTCTGAGGCCAGGGGGCTGGAGCTGCAGACATTTCACCTCAGAGATGGCCGGACACAAGGTCTTGTGGGAAGGATTGTCCCTCTGTACTACAGGACCACCATATTAAAACCAGGGGGGGAAGGAGGGCCAGACCGATCAACACTAGCTGATACCAGGAGGAGACCTGTTTTGGTTTGGGTCATCTGCCTTCTCCTATTACAGCCTTTTCACAAAGGCAGGTGGCAAGATGAGTCTCAGCTAAATGTCAATTCTCCCTTTTCACCCTCTCTGTGCTACTGTTTTGGTTGTCAGATGTTCCCAGGCCACTTTGAGGAAGGAGTAAGTTAAAACCAGCGGGGCAATCATGTCTTAAGTGAACTATAATTTAAGGGGGTCCTTCTAAATAACGTGTCCTTTTTCTCACTTCAGTTATGTTGTCTTCCGGCTGGCTGCCTTCCTGGCCAGTGGGAATCTGTTCACCTTTATGCGCATATCTTTCATGTGGGCCTACCACTACAGACATCTTGGCTCGGTCCCCCCCGCCCCCCTCCCGTTTGTGTCCAGCAATGGGAACCTTATGCAACAAAAACAGCCGCCGGTTCTGCCGCAGCAACCCAAAGGGCTTTCCGGCGAACCCTGCGCCGCCCGCCCTGGATCCAGGCAAGGGCTTCCGGGAGAGGCAGCTGAGGCCAAGGCGCCCTCGTCTCCCTTCCGTTCCCCCTCCAGCACGACCCCCCCCCGCCGGCTCTCTGACGACCAGTAGCTGCGCCCGAGCGCCGATTATAATTCAAATTATAGAGCAGAGGGCGGGATTTCCGCAGTCACGTTCCCCGAGGAGAGCTTTCGGGGTGACTTCTCTCCCCGGGCCTGATCTAGGAGGTGGCTCGGGCTGGAAGGGTGCAAAGGCCGGAGGGGAAGGTGTTGCGGCCCGAGAGTGATCGGGCAGAACAATGCGGGAACAACAGCCCCCCCGCCCGCCCGCCCGCCCGCCGCCAAAGGCCTCACTCACAGCTGGAGGAAAAGGAGGAGGGAGAGGGAACGCGGAGCAAAATGGGGGTTCTGTTGAGTTTAAAATAAGCTAAAATTACCTTTCAGTCAGGCTAGTCCTGCTGGTTTCCGCTGGACCCCCAGATGCCAATAAAAGTCCAACGAGAGAGAGATCCTGAGGCAAATACTGCATTTATTAGGCCTAATAAAGAAACAGCAGGCGAACACCAGCCAGAGACAGGGCGAAGGTGTTCAGCGCTGAGCACATGGAAATCCCAAACCTTTATTGATTCTTCCCCCCTCCCATCACAGAACGGCGCCTATTCAGAGATTGGCTGAAGGAAGTTCAAATTGTCCAATTGGGATAGTCCAGGGGTGGCCAGGGGCGCCATGGGCAGTCTTGGGTGGTCCCTGGCAGTGGAGCCAGGGCTTATGCAAATGTTAATGAATCCAAACAGGGTGACACAATAGGTCAGAGAAGCGTGGCATTGTTTTGGATACAGGTAAACTGAAGGGAATCAGTAAATCAATAGTGGGTGAGAGAAGGCAATTATCAGGGCCAGTGGGGGCCAGGAAGGGTTGATGGGATTACACACAAGCATTTGGGGAAACACAATTATTTGAGTGCACAGAGATACAAGCCATTTGAAAGATACAAGGGGTGTAAAGGCACAAGGATGTAAACTCTTATGGAATTGCATATGAGTGTTTTGGTGGTTACAGAAACTGTAAACATGAGCATACAAGTCCTTCCCAGGTGTAAATGAAACAGTGGAGAGTGTCCTCAGGCTTTGATGACAATCTGGGTTTGCAGACAGAAATGTTGATTTTCTGAAGAACAGCTGCTGAGATACGGGGGTCCTTGATGAAGATGGACGTTTCCAGACAACTCTGCCAGCTTGCAAAGTTGCCATTTTCTTTCTTCTTGTTCTGATCTTCCCTTGCCCCAAATGTGAGCCAGGGGACAGGGTGGGCACACGTGTAAGCGTGCCCAAGAGAGAGAGAGAGATGGTGGGAGAGTGGATGGAAGATAGGAATAGAAGAAGGGAGGGTGAAGGGGGAGAGAAAAGGGGGAATCCCTTTTTCCTTCAGTTAAGCTGGCAACCCCTCTGCTGCCCAGAAAGGTGGCTTAGGTCCAGAAAGCAGAGAAATGTCCTTAGGTTTAATGAGATAGGAAAGGCCAAGAAGGAAGGAGGCAGAAAGAAAGGAAAAGGGAGAGATTGGCAGGATAGGGGAAGGGGGGGGTGCTGGTTCTATGGAGGTAATGTGGCTGGACTGTTAACCATTTGGGATTGATAGCTGAGAACCATTCCCTTGGCTGGTTGGGGCAGGGGCAAGCAATCTCCCACTTAGAGTTTTGCCCAGCCTAAGCCCTGTCTTCTAGCTGCAAGTAGAGAGAGAGAGAGAGAGAGAGAGAGAGAGAGAGAGAGAGAGAGAGAGAGAGAGAGAGAGAGAGAGAGAAAGGAAGAGGGGGGGAGGGGGTGTAGGAAGGATTATTGTCAGAGTCAATGTGAGGCAGGAAAACCCATGGGATTATTCAAAGGAGTTTGCCAGTCTTTTGTGAGTGCAGGAAGGTGATAATGGAATGTTTCCCCAGGCGGTGATAACATCTGGGTCTGGGGCTCTGGTGGACCTGCCAGAAGCTTTGGGGAGAATGGATTCTTTCCAGAAGATGTAGCTTGTCCTGTAGCGCTGCCATGCCATAACTCTCTTGCCCCAGTTGGTGAGAGATGGGGGTCAGGGGAGAGGGTACCTCAGGGTAGTGCGATGAGGGGAGGTTAAACAGGAGAAGAGAATAGAGAGGTGGAAGGAAGGAAAAAGCCTTTTGTATTTTTGGTTGGTGCCAGAGGTAGGCAAGAGGACCAATGTTTTAAGGGTGTTTCTTGGCCCAAAGGGTGAGATGGGTAGTCACTCCCCCCTTCAGCCTGAGTAGAGAATATAGAAATTGGTCTAAGACTTATTTTGCCCAGGCTGAGTCCCTGGCTGCAGTCCTTTTGGGGTTCTGCTTGGTGAGCAGGAGAGGGGGAAGGGAGAGGAAAAGGGTTAACACGGGGGGGGGGCGCCTCGCTTTCGGCCCATATCTCGGGAACGGCTGGGTATTTTTAAACGGGGTGAAAAGCAGCTTGCCTTTCTCAGTATGGGGGCCAATTGGGCCATATTGTTGACTTTCGGAACCGGTCCAAAAGTTTTAAAATTTTATTTTTCACAGTGTCTTCACAGTTCATTGTTCGGGAAACGTCCCGGGATTCGATTCCTCTTGAAGCCACCGCCCCGCCCCCCCAAATGACTTTTGATCCTATAATAAGACCATGATATTCTGCGTGCTTAATTCGAAACCACGTTCGATTGAAATCGATGTGAGTGGCTGTCTCTATAAACGTAGACAGGAGGGAAAGGCGGCTGAAACCAGGTTCATTTCTAAACAAGACGGGGTAGGGCTGATTTAAAGATAGGTGTTTTCCCCCCTTCCCCACCCGCCTCCGCTCCACTGAGCCCGCCGGCCAAGTGCGAGGGGCCCAGCCCCGGTGTAGCACCGAAAATGAGAAGAGCTTTTGAGCACAATCCACCACGGAAGGATCTCTTGGCCAGCAAGCAGTGCGTGTGCAAGTCGGTGTGAGGAATGAGAGGCAGGATTTAAGGACAGGCCGCCCCCGAATTCCACGCTGATCTTCAGGGGAACGGGTCACTTGTGAAATGAGGCCGGAGCACCGGTGTTCCTTGCCTTTAGATAATCAGGAGAGCGTTTCCTCCTACGGAAGACCGGCTGCAGCAGGTCTTGCCCGGGAAACCGCAGAAGACCGATACATTTCGTTACACTACTTTCCGGAAGGATGCAGTCTTTAATCCGTTGTGGGACACTTTACGGATCAACGTTTAGAATGAACCTCAGTGCGTAGTGTAGATCAGGGACGTCTTTCTGGGTGTTTCCAATAACTACATTGAAGGGTTCGTACCGGTGTGCTTGCATCCAAGTAGATTGCAGGCATATTTTAAGTCAACTCAGTTGGGGAGGAAGTCGAGGGCTCGGAAGCGCGTTCCTTGCCGCCGGCGTTGCTTGGGAAACCGGCGGAGGTTCTCGTTTGGGCGAAAGGCGGCGGCGGCGGCGGCGGGAGGGGGGGCGGAGAGGCAAAGGTTGGAAGGAAGAAGGCAGCCGCTCCCACCTCACCCCCACCCCCCCCCCGGGGGCTAGTCGGTCTTGGGGGGCTGGGCTTGGCCTCTCGGGCCCCTCCACCTCCTCCCGTATTAACGGCGACAGAGGCACCGCCTCTTGGCGGACGGGAACGAGGTCGAATGAGGGAGTAGCAGAGCCAACTCCGGGCAGGGGAAATGTCGGCAGCCACACCGGGCAAGTGAGACGGTCTCGTGCCTCGCTCGGCGGTCTCTGCCTGGGCCCAAGGAGGACCGGAGTGCGTGGCGGAAGGGAGGCCCTCCGGCGCCCAAGCGTCTCCGGCCCGCCTGGCAGGCGCCTGCCTCCCTGGCGGCCTCCACGCGGACCCCTTGGTTCACGCGTCCAGCTGCGGGCGGGCCCTCCGGCCCTCCCGCGGTGGCTCTGCGCCCTGGCCGGGTGCACAGGAGCCGCGCAAAGCTCACCAGCCCCTGCCGTTCTCCTCCTCCTTCAAGGCGGGCTGGTCGGGCCTCGATCTACCTGTTAACCAAGGGACGGATTTGCATCGAGATTCTTCCCCAACCCGTCTCCTTTCTTGCCATGCTCCTTTCCCTGCGCTTTCTTTTCCAGCACAGCCCTGGTCTGAAATCACATTTCACATACACACACACCAGAGAAAAGCCAAGCCCAAGGCCCTTTCCAGTCTCTCTCCCCTTACGCCCCCCCCCAATGACTCGCAGGTGACGATGAAGGATGCTCACCCTGCCTTCCGTGGGTCCGGAGGTGCCCCCCCCCTCTGCCCAGTGACGATGCGCCCGCCGTCTTGGTGCCGACGCCACCCTGGGCTCTGGAGGTCGGCAGTGGGGCCGGCCGGGTGCGGCGGTCCTGGGAGCCCGTGCGCCCCAAGGGAAAGTGGGCGCTTGCGAAACGGAATGGGAGGCTGCGTGGTTTTGTCGCGGCGCCTCTTTCGGAGGGAAGAGACGTGTTCCGAGTAAACGATGGGCACTCCTTCTTAAGAAACGCCACTGCCTGGGTACCGTTTGTTGGCAATGGGGACTTCTCTGCACATGGAGGCTCTGTTCCGCTATCACGGTTTTAAGACGGGGTGGGGGTGGGGGAATGGTCTCGCTCCAAACGAGAGCAAACATCCGTCCCGCCTCGGCGATCACCCTGGACGTTCAGAAGCAGGGAAGGAAGCCGGGGCCGGCGGCGCCTTCTTTGGCCGCCATTTCCACCCGTTCATCGTGCGGGGTGGGGGTGGGTGGGGGACCAGGGATCCCGTCTGAGCATCACAGCAGATACGAGGGTTAGGTCTAGTCTAGTTCCCCTTCAGAAATCGCAGCTGGACTTGCAAAATGCACCGAGATGTCTCCTACTCTAGTACGTCCTCCCTGCGCCTGGTAGGGATAGGAGGTTGCTACAAAGGCCTTGCCGTTTCCTTGGGCTTCCTTTCTAACGCGACCCGCCGAAAACATTAACTTTCGTTAGATAACATTTCAACAGGCAACGCGGCAAACGAAAACCGCCGAGAAGAGGCGAGCCACTCCGCTCTCTTGCCTCCCCTTTCCCTGCCAGGCCAAGTAATGGGGGCAGAAAAGTTACTCCGCCTCAATAAAGCCCACGTTGGGTGCTTTGCAAGTTCTGGCGACGAGCTCTGCCGGGAAGAAACAAGGGCTCTCTTCTCAACGGAATGGGGGGGGGGGGGCAGGAAGCGGGGGGGGTCCTCGGGGGAGGGGGGGGTCGGGGAGCCCGCCGCCTCTGATTCGGTGCCTCCGGTCTAGGCGGGGCCTCGTCACCACCACCTGGGGAGGAGGGGTATAAAGGCCGGGGCGCCGCTGCCGCTCCCTCTCACCTCCTCACTGCACGGCGGAGCTGAGTTGGGTCACTTTTTGGGTAAGAAGAAGAAGAAGAAGAAGAACAAGCACGGCGGGCGGGCGGGCAATGGGGTGGAGATGGGGTGGGGATGGGGAAGGCTGGAGTCGCCAGCGTGTGTGTGTGTGTGGGGGGTGGTTGCTGGCGGCGCGTGGGGCAGCCGACGAACTTTTGATGTCAAGGGTGGGACCCCCGCCCACCCCCACCCCCACCCCCAGCCTGCCTGGGTGCTGGCGGGGGCGGGGAGGGCCGCGCAAGGAAGGAAGGCAGGCAGGCGCTGCCCCCCCCCACCCGCCGGGAGCCTTTGCCCCTCCGCCGCGCTTGCCACGGGGCTCGAGTCGTAGCGGCCGAAGGAGGGGTCCCTCCCGCTCCTCTCCCCCCCCCCGGCTCTCCTGCGCGCCGCGGGGCGGCCCACTTGCTCCCGGGCAAGCTCTGGGTCGGGCTCTTCGGGGAGCGGGGGGGGGCGTGCTTTTCCTTTGGAGGAGGCGCCTTCCTCGGCAGCCCGCGGAGGGGGAGCCCTTCGGGGACGCTCGGGCGAAAGGAAGGGCCCGGAACGTTCTCAGCCACGTTTTCAGCGCGAGGAGAAAGACCCGCTGGGCGCCCGGGGCTGCGGAAGGAGGGCCGGTCCCGAAGGAGGAGGCGGCGGCGGCGGCCTTTCGCTCCTGCAGCGCCAGCCTTGGCCGCCGCCGCCCCGCCCCCCCACCCCCCAAACAAAACTTCGGGGTCCTTTCCCGACTCGGTGGCCCGCAGCCCGCCCGCCCGCCCGCCGGCCGTGGTGGTGGTGGTGGTGGTGGTGGTGGGTGGTGGTGGGGGGCGCGGGAGGTCCTCTCGCTGAAAGAAAACGCCTTAGTTCTGGGCGCGCTGAGCGGGGCGGGCGGGCGGGGGGAGAAGGCGAGCGGGCGGTTCAAAGGTCCCGGGGAGCTCATGGTGCCGCCCGCGCCCTTTCTCGTCCTTTTAGGAGCGCCTTTGTCAGAGACAAGATGAAGAAAGTTGGTGTGAACGGGTGAGTCCGGAGGGGGGAGGAGGAGGAGGGGGGGTGGACGTGCAGCGAGGCTGCCTCGCCATGGCAGGCGGAGGAGGAGGAGGAGGAGGAGGAGGGAGTGGTTTGGGGGCGGGGGGGGGGAAAGAGAGGGCCGGGGTTGCCCGGAGAAAGGAGGGCGGGGGCTGGCCCGTCCTTCGGTAGCCCCGGGAGAGCCTCCTGGCCAATGAGAACTCCTGGCATCCGACCCCCTGTTGCTGCCTTGGCCCTCTTGGCAGTTTTTTTGGGAGGGCAGGAGATGGCCACTCTTTTGCAAGGACATCTGAAGGTCACCCTGGCCCATCTCTCTCCCCCCCCCAGCAGCTGGTGCCCTTCAACAGAAGCTGCTTATATTACTGCTTGTGCAGCTGCCGCCTTACAGCAAGTGGTGCCTACTGAGCTTTTTAATAATAATAATAATAATAATAATAATAATAATAATAATAATAATAATAATAATAATAATAATAAAAATAATAATAAACCCACATACCCCTCTGATTTCTGTGCTCAGGGAAGTAGGTGGGGAAAGGGGATGGTGAGGAGTGCCATCCAACATCCTGAGTAGCATGAGGGTGATGTGAGTCACTTTCCTGTGTGTGGGTGCTGCTGACTCACACCCAGGAGGAAGCAGCAGGAAGCACATGAAGGTCCTCTCAGCCCTGCCTTTACTGCCATTTCCTGCCTCTTCCTGGGCTGCTCTAAAAGGTCTTCAAGCCCAATGCAAGAATGTGACCTCCTTCTTGCATTGCTTGGAGCCTGAGCACTGTAATCAGATCGCTCTGCCTCTGGGGTTGAGGAAAGAGAGCTGGCTCTAAAGTTAGTGCCTGACCTTTCTGGAGGGTGATGTGATGTGATGAAGCAGGAGAGGTTTGCAGAGAGTATTGCCCCGAAGGAGGCAGCCTCCAAATGCAACTCAAGAGACTGCCCCAGCAATGACCTGGCTTATGAAATGTTAGGAAGCTGCCCACCCAGTAAGATGCTCTCTGTACAGGAGGCCATCATGGAGGGGCAGAAAGCCTGCTTTGGCAATGGAAAATTCTCAGCCCCGTTCCTGGCTTCTCCTGGGTCTCCTTGGGTTGCAGCACTGAGGAAACTGCATTCCTACTCAGTCTTGAAAGTTGGATTTGTAAAAAGGCACTTTTTTCAAGTGGATGTGCTTGCCATGTTGGAGAGATGAACTGTCTCCAGTGAGAAAATCTGCCTCCCCAACTCATCTCCCCCCTTCTGGAAGGGATGAAAGTCCTCAAGGGAAAATGAATTGAAAATGGGATAGTGCTGATGGAGGAGAAGAGAAAGTGGTTTTAATAATGAAGGATCATCCAATGGAGGAACCCAAACTCCCAGCCTTGGGTTCTACAGCCAGAGACCTAAAAAGCTACTCAACTATACAGTAGCTCTTTGTGGAAAAAATGCTCTTTGTCTCCAGTGCAAACCTGTCCTCATGTGGTGTACCCCTCCCCAGCAATTGTTAGGGCTTAAATGGCTCTGAAAGGCCAACAAGATTGCCCGTCTCTCTTCCTAGTTGTCATGATAAGGAGGCAAAGGAATACTGCCTTGAGCTACTAGTAGTTCTGGGGGGTGGAGGTCAGGGGTGTGATCCAGCAAATAAAGCACATTGTGTCAACCTGTCACATCTGAAATGAAGCACTGCATTGGCTGCATATTACTTTGCTTAGGACTGAAAATCCATATGGCATAAAGCTGTCTTTTACAAAACTGTACATGTTGTACAACCTCTTTTCCCTTCCTTTCATCATTTGAGCCTTAGAATATTTTCCATTGAATTCCACTTGTAGGCCAGTGAACACTAAGAAAAGAGTTGGGTATTCTGGCCATCCTGAAATGATGACACTTGCAATTACCTTCTCCCCCCTTTAGATTTGGCCGTATTGGTCGTCTGGTTACCAGAGCTGCCATAATGTCTGGAAAAGTCCAAATCGTGGCTATCAATGATCCCTTCATTGATCTGAACTACATGGTGAGAAATCCCAAATGATGTCCTTTGTGAGACCTGTTATACATCACCAATACCAGAGGCAAAATTGTCTCTAGTCACTTACCCTTCTGTTTCCCAGAAACTGGGTGATGTGGTGTGTATTTTACAGAGAGAGAGAGAGAGAGAGAGAGAGTGACTGGGGGTAAAGCAAAATTGGACTTTAGAACAAAGGGTGGCCTTTTTAGAACTCAGATTAGCAGCTACACACATTGCAAAGAGTCAAGCAGTCAAAGTGGCCAAAATATCTGTAGCCAAAATATTTTCAGGCATTTTTATTGTATTTTATTTTTGCATACCTGTGTCCAGAGTAATAGGGACCTTGAACATTCTGAGGGAGACCAGAAAAGAATGCATTTCTAGTGGCTTCTGTGATTGCACCCGTCTTCCATATCTTTTGTTCCTTGCTGCAACTGCACCAAAATGTGTGTTTTCTGTTTCCTATTTTGTCAAACCAGTTAAAGTGTAGGAGTGGGCCTGGGATGGCAAAAACAAAAATAAAATAATCTAAAAATGATTTTGGGGAATGAGATAGCAGGTAACAGAGAAGGATCAAATTGGAGCCAGATTACAAAGAGCAGAACAAACACGTCTCTGTTTTAGGTCTACATGTTTAAATATGACTCCACTCATGGACGTTTCAATGGCACGGTCAAAGCAGAGAATGGGAAATTGGTGATCAATGGAAATGCCATCACAGTCTTCCAAGAGTGAGTAGCACCCCCTTTGTGTCCCATTGCTTTGCTGGGCATCAGTCTTCCAGATTCGATGTCATTGTTGGTGAAGTGTGAAAACCCATTAACATTTTTAAGAAAAGTGGCACAGAGGACTTTGGGGTTGTTGCCTTGCTTTTCATAGTGAAGCTGTTTAACATGGCTATCTATATGCTAAATGGCCTCTTTCTTTGCTAGGCGTGACCCTGCCAACATCAAGTGGGCTGATGCTGGAGCAGAGTACGTTGTAGAGTCTACTGGTGTGTTCACCACCACAGAGAAGGCCAGTGTAAGTAACTATTACAGGCAGAAAGGGGATTTGGGAATCTCTTGGTCCTTGGAGAAGACTGAGAGAAACAAGGAGGTTCATGCAGCCTTTTTGCTGCTGTTCTGGAGGAAAAGGACCAAGTGACTGAATCAGAATGGGCCCAATATCCATCTGTATAGAATCCAATGTAAATGACTCAGTAAAGAATAGCTGGGTCGAATGAGTGGTCAGAGTCTCTAGTCCATATATTTGAAGCTTTATCTCTTGGAGACAGCCCATAGCCTTTTATGGCTGGCCATGATCAGGTGTGAAAGAGTGATAGTTTTTTTTTTATGAATTGTGAGAAAGTTAATCAGTGGAAGATTCAAGACAGAGGCATAACTGTTCATAAGACCCACAGTATAATTAGGGAATTCACTGCCACAAGAAGCAGATTAGGCAAATTTGTGTAAGCTATAATTATTAGTGGCTACCAATCAGGGCGGCAATTGGAGATTGCTGTTGGGTACTAATGGCTGGAGACAACAGCAGTTGTTGGATTGCTTTGAGGGAATTTCCATCTGTATCTGGTTGATGACTTTGGGGACGAAGTCTGTCCTCAATGGGCCTTGATTTTTTCCTGGCACAGACAAATCATTTTAAAAGTCTGCATTTAAAAAAAAATTCTAATGATCTTGTTCTCTTTCCAGGCTCACTTGAAGGGTGGTGCTAAGCGTGTAATTATCTCTGCCCCATCAGCTGATGCTCCCATGTTTGTGATGGGTGTCAATCATGACAAATATGACAACTCTCTGAAAGTTGTCAGGTGAGTCTCTGAGAGAGAGGGTGAATGTTGCTTTTAGAAGCAGAGTGCTTCTCTTCCCTGTTAGCTTACAGCCAGAAAATGCATACAGAATGAGTAAGGGAAAAGGCATGATCATCTTTTCATCCTCTCTCTTTTACTTCCAGCAATGCCTCTTGCACTACCAACTGCCTAGCTCCCTTGGCCAAGGTCATCCACGATAACTTCCACATTATTGAAGGCCTTATGGTAGGTGAATTGCGTCATCTTCGCTTCTCGTCCTCCCTGCTCCCATCCTCCCCTCAAGGCATCAGTGCAATACATAAGAACAGCCATGCTGGATCAGGCCAAGGGTCCATCGAGTCCAGCTTCCTGTATCTCACAGTGGCCCCACCAGATGCGTCTGGGAAAGCACGAGACTAGATCTCTGTCTCCTGATACCATTGCCCTGCATCTGGTTCTTTTAAGTTCCCCAGTATACCTGGTCCCTTGTAGGATGTCCCAAGGCCTTGTTGGACATAAAAATCATCCTCTAGCCCCCCTGTGGATGTACTGTATAGAGAAAAGCTTGGGTGAAGATTTCTTTCCCATTGCATGGAAAGAAATTGCATATGATAAAATTAGAAACCTATTAGAACTACCTGTATTTACATTTCTCTTTCATCTGCTGCAATACTTGGGCTGAAGTCCTGCTGAAATCTCTGGGTGTGCAGTGATAATCATACAAGCACTTTGCACCATTTCATGGTGTGTCTGTTGCACAACAAGTTGTGTGATGGCTTCTCCATCAAATGGTACATACAGGTATGAATAATTTCATTCACAAATATGTCAACAAGATTATAACCTTTATCCTTTCTGGCCCGAACTGGACAGTTGTAGCCATCTGTACAAAACAATTCCCATTAGGTTTAGCCATTCTAGCACTGGTGGGTATCAAAGTCTGAAATCATCTACAGTGCCACAGTTGCCCACCCTGGCTTTAGGCTCTCATAATTTATGACTGTTGCTTTAATTCTGATTGTAGTTTTCAAAACCCTTGCGAGTTATTAGGGAGGTTGTTCTTTGGAAGTTGTGATTTTGTGTCTCTACACTCCAGCTCACATTATTTTCCAAGCAGCTGTATAGTCCAGAAACATACATCAGTACAATTCTTTCTGCACATGTATCTGTTCTAAGTTTGACCACACTGGTGAGAGGCTGATCAGGAATAAAATATGCATGAAATGGGAAAATGTACAGTTCAGATTGGCGGGACAGGAGATGATAATACAAAAAGTTGATGGTGGGGCTCTTGGCTTGTTCTGAAACAATCTGCCTTCGTCCTTCTACTCCAGACCACAGTCCATGCCATCACAGCTACACAGAAGACTGTGGATGGTCCATCTGGGAAGCTGTGGAGAGATGGCAGAGGTGCTGCCCAGAACATCATCCCAGCATCCACAGGTGCAGCTAAGGCGGTTGGCAAGGTCATCCCTGACCTCAACGGGTAAGTTCTCTCACTTGTCCAGTTAGGCATTCCTGAGGAATAGGAAGCCAGAAAGGTGTTCGAAATGAAGAATCTCAACATTCTAACCTGAGCCTTCTTACATGTACAGAAAACTCACAGGGATGGCTTTCCGTGTCCCGACTCCAAACGTTTCTGTTGTGGACTTAACATGCCGTTTGGAAAAACCAGTGAGTAACATGGAAGCCGGGTTGTCTTTCCCCGCTGGGCTTGCTATTGGGTGGAATACTGTAGCTCTTGTCGATGCTGTTGGACTGCCGTTCCCAGCATCCCCCAGCATCAGGGACAAGGCTTGGTGGGAGTTGCAGCTGAGCACCCACCCACCTGAAGGGCTGCAAGTGGCCTACTGCCACTCAGAACAGCAGGAGAAGCCCTGTGACCCAGAGTGGGCTGTAGGCTGCCCTGTGAGTGGCACATAAAGAGATTGCTGTGCATCTTCTCCTGGCTTACCTAAGTCCTTAGATTGTGTTGTGATTTCAGCTCCCCTGTGATTTCCCCCCCTTGCCTTGGTGAGATTAGGGACTGTTGCCATGCATCCAGTGCCAGTTAATTATGTTGGGTAGGTTGCCCCCTTGGAAAATAACCCTTGGCTGACATAATTGCATGAAGTCCTTCTTGTCAAGAGGGCCAGAAAAAAGGGGTACATGCAGGAGTCTGAGGGTTACTAATATTTGACATTTCCACTCTTTTCACAGGCTAAATATGAAGACATCAAGAAAGTTGTAAAGGCAGCAGCTGAGGGTCCAATGAAGGGCATCCTTGGATACACAGAGGACCAGGTGAATTCTCCATGGGTGAATATGTGTGTACAGAGAAAGTTCTGTCAAGGGCATTTGAAGAATTATTGTGAAGCAGTTCATTCTATCTTATTTATGGTATGAAGAAGGTCCAGCCACATTTATGGATATGGGCGAATGTTGGCTGTACAGAGGATTCTCCCCCACCCCCAGGTTTAATATCATGTGCAGAACCTGTAGCATCATATTAAGACATTCAGCAGTCTTGCATTGACTTGGGTCCATTTGTGGGTTGTTGTTAAAGATGGCTTAGAGAAACAAGTGGCTTGGTATTGATGTGTGTGGTGAGACTCCCTTCTGCTTCTCTTACAGGTGGTCTCCTGTGACTTCAATGGAGATACCCATTCTTCCATCTTTGATGCAGCTGCTGGCATTGCTCTCAATGACCACTTTGTCAAGCTGGTCTCCTGGTGAGCATTGGGGACTTTATGAGTTTCACGAGAGCTAGGAAAGCTGCTAATCCAATACTTGTGCTGGGTTTTTGTAAAAGAGGTGGGGGGATCTTGAGTGTGGATGAAAGAGTATAAGGAGACTAGAGATTTTCCATTGTTTACTTTCCTGCTTTCTTTTCCAGGTATGACAATGAATTTGGATACAGCAACCGTGTGGTAGATTTGATGGTTCACATGGCATCCAAGGAGTAAAAGACCAGAGGTGCCGTTTTCCTTACAACTTGGCTCTGTAATACTTTGCAGTTAGAGGCTTACTTTCTGTACCATCTGCCTCTGAGGAAGGGGAGAAGCGGGAAGAAACCTCTGTGTTTCAGTAACATCACCCCTCTCAAATAAAGTCATCACTGTCTCTCGCATTCGCTCTCTTGCTTCTTATTGTGAAAGGCCTGGTCTATCAAAATTGTAAGAGGCCTGACCACTGGCAGCCACCGCAACGCACCATGCCTGCAAGCTTTACAAACGGCATAAAAGTGCTCTAGGAGTTTGGGTCTGTTGCATCTTTGTAGCGTTTTGCTGCGTTGCTGTGGGACTTGTAATGGAATTAAGTGCTTCTAAAATGAAACTGGCTGTGGCCAATCTTGGGTTTTGTGTGTTTTTTTTTTCCTGCACAGGGAAGGAAAGGGTCTTGGCAACAAAAGACTTTCAGCTGTTTTGACTGCTGATGCAGTGCTTTTATGGTCAGCCTAATAAAAGTACAAGTATTTGAAAGCACAAAAATGTGCCAGTTTTAGGTTGGGGGGTTAGACAGAGGCCATGAGCATGGTGGTGGAGCTCTTAGTCCACACCTACATGGTGTTTGAGGAAGGAAAGCTCCACAAGGAGTGGAGCCTCATCAGGTGACACAGTGGTGCTCATCCATTGCACTTTGGCTAATAGAATGTTAAAAACATTTGGCCTTCCTCCTCTCCCAAGCCAAAGCTCTGAAAGGGAATCTAAAGTTTCATCCATCCTGTCTGACTACATGGGTGCCTCACTCAAGAGAGAGAAAGCTGCTAGGCAGTTCTCCAAGAGCTGCACTTGGGAAAGTTTTAGAAGAGGTGTCTGTCAGTCTGTGCTGGCATATTGTGCAAAAACAAAAATAAAGGCAAAAAAGTGCCTTGGACACGAACTGTTATATTTTAATGTTGGTTTTCTTGGACAGGTCCTCTTCCTCAGGCATCTTGTCCACAGAAAAATTAAAATGCAGCAGTTAAGGCTTGAAGGTGCCACATCCTTTTTTGGGTCCTTGCTAGGGAAAGGAGCCCTTGTTTTGCCCCTTGACACGGCCACTGCCAACACCAGCAGATGTCCTGGGTTTCTAGTTCCAGTTGATCACTGTTCACCTGTTTTCTTTAAGTGATGACAGTGAACAAATGTAAGACCCCTCCCATTCTTTCATTTGTTCTTGTGTCAACAGGATGTCTGTCTTTTGGTGCCCACCCACCCACCCCAGCCTCATGTCTGAAAGGAGGATATTTTAGCCCCAGCCTTCCTTCCTATGCTCTAATTCTAACTAGATCAAATTAAGTATATAGGGGAAAATGTCTATGAAGATTCTCAGTCATCCAGGTGAGTTTATCTGGAAGCTGAGTCATGGCAACTGGACTTATTTTCTCCAGATACAGGGGAAAACTATTTCTGTTGCTTCCTTGGAACAAAGGAAGTTCATTAATGTTTCTGTTGGAATGTCCTGTGTCATGAGAAACAGACTAGAACTGAGGAAGCCTGGGATCAAATTCCTACTTGGCCACAGAGACTGGGATGACACTGATGGAACCTTGAATGTTTCATATAATGGACTTTGAAAGTATCACTAACATTGCTCTAAGCACATCCGATCTCACCTGATTTCGAAAGCTAAGCAGGGTCGGCCCTGGTTAGTACTTGGATGGGAGACCACCCAGGAAATACCAGGTGCTGTAGGTGCCTGGAATAGGAAGTGGCAAACCACTCCAGTATTCCTGCCAAGAAAACTCCATGGACATGGGGTCACAAAGAGTTGGTCACAACTAACGACACAACACACACACACAAGGTAACACATAAATAACATGATGTCTGAAAAACTTAACCAATGACATGCCTGTACCGTTGGGGCCCTCGTGACTCAGCCATGTCCTACTAGTTTGTGTGTTGGTCTGTTCTCTTGCTTCTAAGCAGGAGCTTCAGTCTGTAGTGGGAGGATTGTGGCGAGGATCTCCCTGCTGAAGTTTCTGCCAGTCAGTATTAATAAACGGGGAGGTTTCAGCCTCGGGTACTAAACCATTAGCCTTGCAGCTATTTGAAGGATATGGAATTCAGTACTGTGGTCATCTTCCATAGGATAATGCTCTTTACACTGCCCAGCAATGGGCATAAAGCCAGCCTGCAATATCAAGATGAGCATTGCTTGTAATGTAATTTCATTTTATGGCAGATGTACTTATTCCTCATGTGGTGATGTGGGCAGAGGGATCGGCTAGGACTCCGGAGAACAGGATTTGAATCCCCACTGGGCGTATGTGGAACTGAGAAAACCACCCAAGTATCTCATCTTGAAAGCACTGCTAGGATCAATATGAATTGGCTGATGGCACAGAACACACACGCTGTCATTACAAATGCAAAAAAAAAATGCAATCGTGCTTAGGAATTGTTTTTACAAATGTGAAAAAGGCACTGGAATGGATTCTGAAAGAGTAATTATTTGATCTGGAGGGTATAAAGAAGTATTGCTTCACCTCAACAGCTAATATCCATTTATTTTATTTTGAGATCCCAGTCCACATGAAGGCAAAAGGACTGGAGGAGTAGGCTCCTGCTGTAGAACATTTGCTTGGGCACAATCAACGGTGGAAAAATCAGTTATTTATAAAAATCATTTTGTACCTAAGCCTCTGGAGGGCAGTGCAGTCACATCCCACTTGCCCTCATAGAGCTGAGGGATTCACAAGGAGCCTGGTCTTGACCTCTTGGCTACATCAGGTAGAAGGATCTTGACTCTGAACTGGATGGAGTTTTCATCCAGCAGGGCTGTCTTGAATTAGATGTGAGGTCCAAAACACTCTTCATTCTGGAACAACTGGTTCCATTGCTGCTGTCCAGGACAACAACCACCATTGCTTGAAGAAGAAAGGATAGTGGGGTAATTTGAAGGCAACCCCATCAGTGGAAGAGATACAAATTGTACCACATCTCCTTGTAAATGTTGGCAATAATCTAAGTGCAATGCTCTGAAAGCCTTCCTTTGGAGCTTCTGCTAAGTTTCCAACGACTGGAGGCAGGAGGTAGACTCTTCCACAAAATGATGGCAAACATTTTGGTGCCTTAAGTGATCTGTTTGACTTCTGTGCACATCATTGGTGGACTGCCTGATATCTATCAGAGTTCTCCTGGAGGTTCTCCTAGACACAAGTAATAACGAGCCCATCAAATAAACCATAGTCTACATTTTGTATTCCATCAATGGCATCTTCAATCTTCTCATTAAAAAGCACCTCCTCAACAAGGGTGAGTTTGGAGTCCTGGATTGGGCCCTCTGGGCTAAGCTACCACATGGAGCAAGGCAAAGAGATTGTGCCATCCAAGCTTTTAGACTAGCACTCAAGTGGGGGGGGGTCATGCCAGAGGCCATCCTCCTTTAGCTTTTGGTCAAATGGGGTGCATGCATTACACAAGTGGGCAATGCACAGAGCACTCAAAGTGGTAGTAATTGTACTGTTTGGGGTTGGTGTTCCACCAGGAACTCATGACATCTCTATAACCGCACTGCAGAGAGCAATGACAGGGCAAGCGTTGCCAAGGGGAAATAACAGTTAACAAATTGTGAAATACTTTTATCTGTAAACAGAAAGAGAGAATGCAGGGCTGTGCTTCAATGCAGCCTGTACAACACCCAGTTGTTGAACTGCTAAAATATAGTAAAAATCAGGCTGCTGCATAAGCTAAGGCTGGAAAGGGCAGGTTCTCTGCTGACCAACCTCACTAGAATTATCACCCTAGGAATCAGGCTGATGCAGACACCACAAATACAAACAGAACCAGGAGAAAGTACAAGAGTCCTTGTTAAATTGAGAGTCCATTAACAGTTCAGACATGGTTGTGTACAATCGGGTAGAGCTTCCTGACAGGTGACAAACAAGCTTCTTGTGGGGCTGTGGTATTTTTTACCCCCAATGACACGTTCTGGATAGATTTGCAGAATAATCATCCACATTAGAGCAATGCTGGGGATTGCTGGAGGAAGGCATGCCCTTCAGTATGTCAGGAATGGGGTGCCATTGTGTAACAGATGGATCCCGGCCCTGCTTGAGACCCTGCTCCCCGCCCCCCCTCTGTGGGATTCACCCACTCTGGAAATGGGTTTGCTTCTAGACTTCCCACAGCTTGCCTTTCTGGACACACCTCTTGAGTGTCCACAGCTTCGGCATTGTGTACCTCTTCACGGGTAGTGTGCCCATCAAAGTTTCTGGGGCCAGCCAGAGGCAGCAGGAAGATGGGAGAAGGGCAAGATTATGGAGAGGCTAGGAAGAAAACTTACACCTCTGCCAGCTGGAACCATGAGCTCTATCAGAGAGAGAGAAGGGCAGGCTTCTCACCCCATCACCTCTTTTCACAGACACTGTGGCCATAACAGTTTCTGGGGCCAGCCAGAGGCAGCACCTCGGGCATATGCCTTAAGCCGCCACACTTTGTGCTGCAATTGGTGCCACAGAGATTGCTGAAATACTGGAGCAAAAGAGAATATGCAAGGTAATATGGGAAAATCTATTGTTACTGTTATGGGTAATGGAAGACATGGCCATCATAATGTTCCTCAGCACTAAGAAAGAAGGAAGGCCCACAGGGTATTGGAATTTTCCAAGGTATATACAAATTTGAATTACTCTGAAAAAAAGTGTTGACAGGATCCCTGGTCTAAAAACTTTGCTGGTAAATGCAAGATCAGTGAATGGGAAATCAACAGTCATAGAATCATAGAATCATAGAGTTGGAAGAGACCTCAAGGGCCATCTAGTCCAACCCCCTACCAATGTTCAAATGGAATCTCTTTTCCTGTAGTATGAAACCATTGCCCCGAGTCCTAGTCTCTGAAGCCATGGAAAACAAACCTGTTCCCTCTTCAATATGACATCCTTTCAAATATTTAAACATAGCTATCATATCCCCTCTCAGTCTTCTTTTTGAAAGGCTAAACATTCCCAGTTCCTTAAGCCATTCCTCATAAGACATTTCCTCCAGACCCTCAACCATCCTGATCGCCCTCCTCTGCACCCGCTCGAGGTTGTCAACATCCTTTTTAAATTGAGGTGCACAGAACTGGACACAGTACTCCAGGTGGGGTCTGACCAGAACAGAACAGAGTGGTAGTATCACTTCCCTTGATTCCCTTCATAGCCACCTGTATACAGGTTAAATTAGTGTATTGGCACTTTGCAAAAAATTAGTGGGTTTTGAATTGCAGTTTGGGCACTCGGTCTCTAAAAGGTTCGCCATCACTGATCTGAAGGGGCAATGTCGGGTGCCCATAGAAAGGGCTCAGACTGCCACCTTTGGTACCCGTGCCATAGGTTCGCCATCACTGCTCTAGGGAATTAGCAACCCCTCCCAACTTGTTACCATCTGCAAATTTAATTAGCATACTCTCTATTCCTTCCTCCAAGTCATTAATAAAGATATTGAACAGCATTGGACCTAGAACAGAACCCTGGGGCACCCCACTGGTCACGTCTCTCCAAGCTGAAGAGAGGCCATTTATGGTCACCCTTTGGGTGCGATCAGTCAACCAATTACAAATCCACCTGACAGTAGCACTATCTACTATCTACTAACGTCTTAGCAAGAATACCATGGAGAACCTTACCGAAGGCCTTACCAAAGTCCAGATAAACAATATCCACAGCATTCCCCTCATCCACTAGGCCTGTAATTCTATCAAAGAAAGAGATCAAACTAGTCTGGCATGACTTGTTTTTAAGAAACCCGTGTTGACTTCTTGTAATGACAGCATTGTTTGTTAAATAATTGCAGACTGACTGTTTCATAATCTGCCCTAGGATCTTTCCAGGAATTGAAGTCAAGCTGACTGGGCGGTAATTATTTGGGTCCTTTTCCCCCCCCTTTTTGAAGGTGGGGATAACATTAGCCCTCCTCCAATCGATGGGGACTTCCCCTGTTCTCCAGGACTTCTCAAAGATTATTGCCAATGGTTCTGAAATTACTTCCACCAGTTCTTTTAATATCCTTGGGTGTAATTCATCTGGCCCAGGAGACTTAAATTCATTTAATGTTTCCAGGTGTTCCAGTACTACCTCTCTACCTATTCTATGTTGCAATTCCCATCCTACCTCATCTACTCTTTGTCCCAGCAGATCTCTTTCTTCCTTTTTGAACAAAATGGAGGCAAAGAAGGTGTTGAGTAGTTCTGCCTTTTCCTTGTCTCCTGTTAGTAACTGGTTATCATCGCCACTCAGAGAGCCTATCATTTCCTTATTTTTCCTTTTGCTGCGGACATAACTAAAGAAACCCTTTCTACTATCTTTAATCTCTCTGGCAAGTCTAAGTTCGTTTTGCTCTTTAGCTTTTTTTACTACCCCCCTGCATATATTAGTTGTTTGCTTATATTCCTCTTTGGTGCATTTCCCATTTTTCCATTTCTTGTACTTGTTTTTCTTTATAGTTAGCTGAGTTGAAAGTTCTTTAGTAAACCACTGCAGTTTCCTTAGACCTCTCCCATTTCTTCTTCTTCTTGGAACAGTTTTAAATTGTGCCTTTAATATCTCGCTTTTAAGGAACTGCCATCCATCTTGGACTCCCTTCTCTTTCAGTGTGTTAGTCCATGAATCACAGCCAATAATTCCCTACGTTTACAAAAATTGGCTTTCTTAAAGTCCAGGATTCTTGTCTGACTATGCTTAGCTTCACCTTCCAACTGTATAACAAATTCCTAGAGGGCATGGTCACTTTTACCTAATGATCCCACCACTACGACTCCATTTACAAGGTCCTCCTTATTGGTTAAAACCAGATCTAAAATGGTTTTGCCTCTTGTTGCCTCCTCTACCTTCTGGACCAAAAATTGTCTGTAAGGGCAGGAAGGAATTTGTTAGACCCTGCATTCTTAGCTGAGTAGGACTGCCAGCATATATCAGGATAGTTAAAATCCCCCATTACTACTACATCTCTCCCTTTTGACTGTGTGGCTATCTGCTCACAGAAGGCATCATCCCACTCCTCCGGCTGGCTTGGGGGTCTATAATATACTCCCACAGTGACATCCCTCCTAGTTTTTTCACCCCTGATTTTAACCCAAATACTCTCAACATGATTCCCCTGCTGTTTATCTTGTATTACTTCAGCAGTATAAATGTCCTTAATATATAAAGCTACACCCCCTCCTTTCTTACTCGGCCTGTTCCTTTGAAACAAGTTATACCGACCAATGATTACATTCCAATCATACGTCTCATCCCACCATGCTTTAGTGATGCCAATTATGTCATATTTATTTTGCTGTATTAGGAGTTCCAGCTCCACTTGTTTGTTCCCCATGCTCTGTGCACTGGTGTAGAGACATTTGAGGCTGCGTGCGCTTCTAACATGTCCTTTGCTTAACCTGTTTTTCCTCGCACTGATGGTCTGCACTACTTTTTGTCCTGCTCCTATTTCAACATTTGGGCTAATCTCCACAACCCCTTCTGGATCTCTACTGTTAAGAGAATTTTCTCCCTCCTCCAGCAAACTCAGTTTAAAGCTCTCCTTATTAAATCTGCAATCCTCTTGGCAAAAAGATTCCTACCAGCAGTGGTGAGGTGCACCCCACCCTGGCCTAATATCCCATCTGAATGAAAAAGCAAACCATGGTCCAAGAATCCAAATAGTTCCTGCCGGCACCATCTCTGAAGCCAATTGTTCACCTCCACTATTTTATTTTCCCTTCGTGGGCCACATCCTTCTACAGGGAGGAGAGATGAGATTACCACCTGCCCACCCAGGTCCTTCAGCTTCCTACACATCTCTTCGTACACTTTTGCGATATCCTGAAAGCTGCGTTTTGAAGTATCATTTGTTCCTACATGGACCAAGAGAAAGGCGTTAGAATCAGTGGGCTTGATGAGTCTCGTCAGTCTCTCCGTTACATCCTGAATCTTGGCTCCAGGGAGACAGCAGACCTCCCTGTTCATTTTGTCAGGCCTGCAGATGACTGCCTCTGTTCCTCTAAGCAAGGAATCCCCAAACACCACCACATGCCTCCTCCGAGGCTTGGTAGATGCCCCCTGGTGCGCTGTTGGATTCGGATTCCTTTGTACAAGGTCTTGAGGCTGCTCTTGGTGCAGTTCCTTCTCCTGGTTGATAAGGGAGAGAGGTTGGAATCTATTTTGCAACTGCAAACTTCCTGTCTGTTTCCTAGTTCTTCCCTTTCTGACTGTGACATTCTTCCAAGTGTCTGTCTCCTGCATTTGTGAAATGCCCTCGTCCTGACTGAGATTTCAGGGTCAGGGATGCAGGTGTCAAAGCAGTGCCCACACAGCCCTCATTTCACACAGACAAGAGCTGTAGAAAAGGAAGTTATACATTTAATGTTCTCATTTCCAGACACAGCACATCACATAGGACTTTTGTGCCCATAGGCGCACAATGAAGCAAAATGCAAGGATGGAGCTGGGGTGAAGAAGGCGGTGGCTTGCTCTTCATCCCCGACACGGAGAGGCTCTAACTACTGTGCACAACGTGGGCTGTGGGGATTTTCCAGGAGCACTTTCATGAGCAGGCATTCTCGGCAGCCAAGCCCACCCTTCTGTCCCTCACAAGACGGCCCAGCTCTGCAGAGGTCAATGGGTCGAGTTCTGGTTCCATGCAGCATGGTGAAGACCATCATAGATACTAAGAAGGCAGCAAGGGAAGTGGGGCTTCATAAGGCAAACTCTGGGGAGGGGCAGCTACAGTAAGGTGGGTGCCTTCCCAACTAAAGCCCTAAAACGCATGGAGTTGGGGGCAGAGATGGGGGGCCAAGAGAAGGAAAAGGAGGCGACCAGGAAGGAACAGAACAGGGAGACCAGTTTCCCATGGGCACCTTTATCTGGCCCCATTCCCTCCAGGTGGAGAGACTGAGGGGGTGGCCATCCTAACATGGGGGCTCCTTGCCTCCTGCCGTCCCTCACGGCTAAGGCTAGGACACGGGCTCCCCCACAACACGCTCATACTCCTAGGCTAGGAGGAGAGAGAGGCGGAGGGGGCACAGCCTCCCTTATTGTCTTATGGAGGCATCGCTTGGGAGGTCATGATCAGACTCCTCCGTTTCCTCGTTTGGGGCCGATTCACTGTGCGGTGCTGGAGTGAAAGCAGCAGATTTTCTGAAAGAAAAAAAGGGTGGGGGGGTCACAGGGGGGCACTAGGGTGGTGGGTCAGGGAGCGGGAGATAAAGCAGTCTGGTGGGTGCCAGAGGTGGTGGCGGGCCCCGAGGAGCCAATGTGCCTGGGAAAGTGCTCTGGCACCACCGGCAGCAGATAGCTGGGAGGCCAGGGCATCCCCATAGTTATACTGGGCCCTGATGGCAGGCATGCTGAAGGGGTCAAGGGAGCTGGCGTGGGGTGGGGGAGGGGAATGTGGAGGGGATGGGAGGCAGCACACACATCCTCCCCAGCCCAGAGCTGCACTGAATTCCTGGTCCCATAAGCTAGTGACAACGCTCAGCAGGTCAGCGATGCTTCTTTTGTCCGGTGGAAGTTCTCTGTCAACAGCGTTTGCCTCTCTCAAAACTGCATCACCTTCTAGAGACACATCGCCCGAAACACAACTCCTGTAAGTCTGCAAGGGGGGGTGGGGGGGTTACAGCCAGTCACTCGGAATCCAGCCAAGATTTGCTAAGCCCTCTCTGGCCCAGATTTGCTAAGCCCTCCAGAGAAGTCAACCCCCCCCCTGTTACCAGCCCCACACTCTCCCTTGCTGGCCCCATGCCCTCCTCCCCCAGGTCAAAGGGGCACTTACCTGTCTCCTGACTGGGTGATAAGTCGGCGACACGTCTCCATCTGCACGTCCAGCCCTCGCTTCATGCTACACATCTCCATGTACTCATGCAGGTGTCGGTTCATGTCGTTCTTGGCTGTGGCCAGCTCTAGCTGAGACAGAGGAGAGCAAGGCTCAACCCAAAGCACACATGCAGAGCAAGTGGTCGATGCTCTTGAGGCTACCACAATCTGCTTTGCTGGCTATTGGCAACCGCTTGGCTGCCTTTACCTTGATTTTTCCACTGCACCGTGGGGAAAGGTAAGCCCTCTGGGGATTTCCTTCACTGTCCTCTCCCCCAACCCCAGCAATATGCAGAAGCCAATTCTCAGTGTTCTCTGCCACATCCTAGTATTACCAAACCACACACACACCAGACACAAAGGATGGGGAAATCCAGGGGCTAGTAAACTTAGGGATGCCTAAGTTTGCTATTTGCTTATGACAGCCAAAAAGCTGTCATAAGCAAACAGCAAACTTAGGCATCCCTGCCCTATGCTCTTTACCTTTCCCCACGTGGATATATGGGGTCAAGCACTTGACTTATTTGGCTGTGCTGTCTATTAGGCAAACCAGAAATCTAATTCTGCCTTCTCAAGGCCTCTAAGAGCAGCTCCAGGTGACCACATTGGTGGGTGGGGTGACTGGCCCAGCCGTCCATGACAGGCACAGACAGGAGCCAAAGTGGGCATTCAAACACACATGGACACAGGCACACTTGAAATAAATAAAGGCAAGGAAGCATTCACATGTACAGATGGCTTCTGCCTCCAGTATGGAAGGAGACAAGAAAGGCGTGGGGTGGCTGTGGGAAGTCAGAGTGTAAGGTCAGGCTGGACGGCACTTGCCCTAAAGCAGTGATTCCCAACCTTGGGTAACCCAGGTGTGCTTGGACTGCAGTTCCCAGAAACTCTGGCCAGCACAGCTGCTGGTGAAGGATTCTGGGAACGCAGTCTGAGAACACCTGGGTTACCCAAGGTTGGTGACCCCTGCCCTAGAGGATAAGCTGCCACTGATCCTCTGCCATCAGGATGGGTATAAATGCAAAAAATCATCAGTAGCCTCAGTGCCTAATCAACTGGTGATGAAACATCCATTAAGCACGAAACACAAATGGCCCTCCTTCCTGGCTAACCATCTCATAAGGAAGGAAGGGGGGAACTAGGAAGGGAATGAAAGATGGGAAATAGATAGAAGCAAAACTATACTGTGTTAAAGGGTGGATCCAGATCTCTCAGCCCGTGAGATGGCTGGAAAAAGGGGATTGACTGCCCTTTGAGAATCTTCTCTGAAGTCACCCTCCCCTTCTTCCAGTTCTACTCCCTCTCCTTCTCTGGACTCTGTTACCTCAAGAATCTGTGATGGTGATATAGTGCTCTTCCAGGAGGAGGTGGCCAAGAAAGTCAATGCGATTCTTGATTGCATCAACAGAACCATAGTGTTGGATCAAGGTGATAGTACCACTCTATTCTGCCCTGGTCAGACCGCACCTGGAGCACTGTGTCCAGTTCTGTGCGCCTCAGTTTAAAAAGGATGTTGGCAACCTTGAATGGGTCCAGAGGAGGGTGACCAGGATGGTTAAATATCTGGAAGAAATGTCTTACGAGGAACAGCTTAGGGAGCTGGGAATAAATATCTAAAAGGATGTCATATTGAAGAGGGGACTGGTTTGTTTTCCATGGCTTCAGAGACTAGGACCCTGGGCAATGGTTTCAAACTACAGGAAAAGAGATTGTCCTTCTTTGGAAGTTTTTAAGCAGAGGCTGGATGGCGGGAGTCCTGTGATGAGGGTTCCTGCATGGCAGGAGGTTGGACTGGATGGCCTTTGAGGTCTCTTCCAACTCTATGATTCTAAATGTATGAGGGCCTTGAAATTAATAACAGATGCTGCAGGCTTTGGAGAGAGTGTGCACTGTTACTGTGGGCATGCTGGGAACAAGGCCTCACATGGTGGGGGTGTCATGACCTATTTCCACCTTTTAACATTTTGAGCAAAGTGCTTATGTGCATCTTTGGATGCTCAATTTGAAATACAAGGGTTTTTTTAATTTGTTTTGTGTTTTTGTTTGTTTTGAAGGAACTAGTCCTCTGCATTATTGTCCATTGTGCACAGGGAGGCACAATGGGGAACAATGTGAAGACATGACAGCAATCAAGGGAGGATCAAGGGGGTGCCTAACAGGGAAAGCGGGGAAGGGGCAGGCAGGTGACTGGCAGGTAAATGGGGCAGCCCAGAACCATCCAAAATGTCCATCTATCCAGAAAAAGCAAGGCAAAAGAGAAGGGAGTTCCTTAAAAGCGAGATATTAAAGGCAGAATCCAAAACTGTTCCAGCAAGAAGAAAAAATGGGAGAGGCCTAAAGAAACCACAATGGTTTACTAAAGAACTTTCAACTCAGCTAATTATAAAGAAAAACAAGTACAGGAAATGGAAAAATGGGGAATGCACCAAAGAGGAATATAAGAAAATAGCTAATATATGTAGGGGGATGGTAAAAAAAGCTAAAGCGCAAAATGAACTTAGACTTGCCAGAGAGATTAAAGATAGTAAAAAGGGTTTCTTTAGTTATTTCCACAGCAAAAGGAAAAATAAGGAAATGATAGGCTCTCTGAGTGGCGATGATAACCAGTTACTAACAGGAGACGAGGAAAAGACAGAACTACTCAACACCTTCTTTGCCTCCGTTTTCTTCAAAAAGGAAGAAAGAGATCTGCTGGGACAAAGAGTAGATGAGGTAGGATGGGAAATGAAACATAGAATAGGTAGAGAGGTAGTACTGGAACACCTGGAAACATTAAATGAATTTAAGTCTCCAGGGCCAGATGAATTACACCCAAGGATATTAAAAGAACTGGTGGAAATAATTTCCGAACCATTGGCAAGACTTTGAGAAGTCCTGGAGAACAGGGGAAGACCCCATTGACTGGAGGAGGGCTAATGTTGTCCCCATCTTCAAAAAGGGGAAAAAAGAAGACCCACATAATTACCACCCAGTCAGCTTGACTTCAATTCCTGGAAAGATCCTAGAGCAGATTATTAAACAGTCAGTCTGCAATTATTTAACAAACAATGCTGTCATTAGAAGTAGTCAACACGGGTTTCTTAAAAAAAAGTCATGCCAGACTAATTTGATCTCTTTCTTTGATAGAATTACAGGCCTGGTGGATGAGGGGAACACTGTGGATATTGCTTATCTTAATTTCAGTAAGGCCTTCAATAAAGTTCCCCATGGTATTCTTGCTAAGAAATTAGTACAAAGTGGGATAGATAGTGCCACTGTTAGATGGATTTGTAATTGGTTGACTGATCGCACCCAAAGGGTGATCATAAATGGTTTCTCTTCAGCTTGGAGAGATGTGACCAGTGGGGTGTCCCAGGGTTCTGTTGATGGTCCAGTGCTATTTAATATTTATTAATGACTAAGAGGAAGGAATTGAGAGTAGGCTAATCAAATTTGCAGATGATACCAAATTGGGAGGATAGGATGAAAATCCAAAAGGACCTTGACATATTAGAGTGCTGGGCCAAAGCTAACAGAATGGGGTTCAACAGAGAGAAATGTAGGGTGGTGCATCTAGGTAAAAAGAATGAATTATAGGATGGGAGACACCTGGCTGGAAAATAGTACATGTGAAAGGGATCTGGGAGTCTGGGTGGACCACAAATCGAACATGAGTCAGCAGTGTGATGTGGCAGCCAAAAAAGCCAATGCGATTTTTGGTTGCATTAACAGAAGCATTGTATCTAGATCAAGGGAAGTGATAGTGCCACTCTATTCTGCTCTGGTCAGACCCCACCTGGAGTACTGTGTCCAGTTCTGTGCGCCTCAATTTAAAAAGGATGTTGACAATCTTGAATGCGTCCAGAGGAGGGCGACCAAGACAACTGAGGGTCTGGAAGAAATGTCTTATGAGGAGCGGCTTAGGGATCTGGGAATGTTTAGCCTTTCAAAAATAAGACTGAGAGGGGATATGATAGCTATGTTTAAATATATGAAGGGACGTCACATTGAAGAAGGGACTGGTTTGTTTTCCATGGCTTCAGAGATTAGGACACGAGGAAATGGTTTCAAACTACGGGAAAAGAGATTCAATTTAAACATTAGGAAGATTTTCATGACAGAGCTGTTCAGCAATGGAATATGCTGCCACAGAGGGTGGTGAAGTCTCCTTCTTTGGAGGTTTTTAAGTAGAGGCTGGATGGCCATCTGTCGGGAGCACTGTGATGGGGGTTCCTGCATGGCAGGGGGTTGGACTGGATGGCCCTCAAGGTCTCTTCCAACTCTATGATTCTATGATTCTAAGAGTTTGGGTGCCATTTTGAACTGCTGTACAGCTTGCCATTGCATGGCATGAGAGGAGTTGCTGTGGGTTGATCCAGTTTTTCTGGACAGTGTCATTCTGGCCACAGAGTCCAGCTAATATCTCTTTCTTTGTTCAAAAGGACTCTAGAAACAGCTAGAAAACATCAGCCTTGAAAATGTAACACTTGGGAGTTGCTTTAAAATGACTGCCTGACTGCAGAGTCCATGTTGACATCTCTCATAATAGGAGTTATGCTGGAATGATGTGCATACAATTTGCAAAGGTACCATCACCTTGCTTGCTCTGCATCCCACCCTTTAAGGATGCACTTCCTTTCTTAAATGCTGCTTCTCTTACCTCAATCTGGTCAATGGTTTCCTGGTATTCCTGCTCTCTGCTTTTGAAGAGCGACTCCGTATCCTTGATCACTTTCTCCAAACTATCATCTGGCTGCTGGAAAATGTAGAGAAAGCAGTGATGTCACAGGAGGAAAGAAACAAAGCAAGTCCCAGACAGGGAGACAAGAGAAGGAATCAACCCCACTGGCCGTAGGATGCAAGCAAAGGAGAAGAGATGACCATACACCTCTTTTACAAGCTGTCCCTTATGGCATGTTAGTCATGGTTTGTGTTTGTAGGTGCACCTGACAGCCATGTGAACACTACCAAAAGTGAAGTGCAAATCTGGCTGTAAATCTAGCTTGAACTGTGATCTTACACATCATTCCTTGCACAGAATCCTATTAGTGATTTATGCATGTGTAAGCAAAACTGGGAAATTGCTGATACTTAATGAGATACCAGTCATGCTCCTGGTTAATGTGTCCGTTGCACAATCAGGATGGCACCCAGTACACCATTGAGTAGCAGCAATTCAATGCTCTGACGTATGCCACATCACTTACACATATATAGAGTATTTAAAACACCAGCAGGATTCTGGTCAATGTACTGTACTTGGATGTACCCCAACCTTCAAAGTACCCAAATCCTTCAAACAGCCTACCATTAAATACATATTTTGAAGCTGGTAATCTGGAAAATATATATAGCAGTGAACAGGAATGTTAACAGGTTTTCCTTTTGCATCCTTCTTTCCCTTCCTGCAAAGGTTTCAGAAGATCTGAATAGCACAGAGTTTTTTTTCAGCGCTTAGATTACTACAGCTGTCCTGTCATCCTTGCCATTTAAATTAATTTTAATTATTTTGATGTTGTCCTTGTATATTGTGTAGATTGCTATATTTATTATGACTTTGTATAATTATTGTATTTAATGCTCTTGATGTTTTTTGTTTGTTTGTTTCATTGTGCTGTAAACTGTGCAGAGTAACCTTGGTAGCTAGACAGGCAATATAGAAGTTGAATGAATGAATGAATGAATGAATGAATGAATGCACAGTGGTTAAATGTTTGTACTGCAGCTAAAACTGTGCTCACGACCTGGGGTTCAACCCCAGGTAGCCGGCTCATGGTTGATTCAGCCTTCCATCCTTCCAAGGTTGGTGAAATGAGTACCCAGCTTGCTGGGGAGGGGGGCAATGTGTAGCCTGCACACTGTAATTAAAAAATTGTAAACCGCCCAGAGACTACTTGAAGTGGTATCGGGAGGCATATAAGCAGAACACTTTTGCTTTGCTTTTGAATGAATGAATGAATGAATGAATGAATGGAGGTCAACCATCGGGCCACCGGGGAGGCGCTGGAGGTGCTGGCAGTGGTGATGGCCCAGTTTGGAGGTGGTCGAACAGTGAGGCCCCCTGGGAGGTGTTGGTGGTGTCGGCAGTGGCGACGGCCCAGTTTGGAGGTGGTCGAACAGTGAGGCCTCCTGGGAGGACTGTCAGAGATTGTCCAGGGAGGGCCGGGACTGGACTGGAGATGGTGGTGCGCCCATCCACTGGCGATAAGATGCTGGAATTAGCGGAGGCCCCAGATGGGAGGCGGCGGCCATGGAGGACTGCTGTAGGCCGACCCGGGAGGCCCAGGAATGGAGACGGATGATTGGCGAGCCCTTTGGCGTTGGAACTTGCCATGCTGCTCAGAGGCAGTGACTGGGGCTATGGCCTCTGACATTCATTCCATCTGTACTCCTACTGCTTCTTACCTTCCTCCCAGACTTATTACCATCTTACCAGACTCTTGGACCTTGGCTCTGGCAGCCACCGACTGCACTCTTACTGCTTTTTCCATCTTCCCCCTGCCGTCGCCCTCCTTTCTTCTGTAACCATCACACTTCGCTGTTTTAGAGCTCGCTTGCCCCCCCCCCTCCGTATTCCCCTAGTCTTTCCCTCTTCTGCCCTGGTTTCTCCATCAGTTGCCCTGGTTCGATTGGCCTTTTCATTATGCTTTAGTTTTATATTTTATTTTACCTCATTTTATTTGGTTACTACTTTCTTACATTGTATTGTATATTTGTGCACTATTTTGTTGGTTATGGTATTTTGTATTTCATTTTGTATTTTGTATTCTGGTTTTATTTTTTATTTTTTTATTATTTTTAGGTCACCATGCCGGCAGGGGCTCTAATTCCTGTGGTGTCTGGTCGTGGGAGATATGCTCTGAGCAGGGGGATGAGTCGGGTAAGAAGAACCAGGGTCAGGCAGTTGATGCCTGTCCCCCGTTCTGATCCCTCCACTCAACGCCATGTACCTGGGTGCCATCCCGCCAGCGCCTCCGGCCTGTCTTGCCTTCTGGTTAACGCCAGGTCGGTCCATAATAAGACACCAATTATCCACGATATCATCGTGGATATGCGGCCAACCTGGCCTGTATTACCGAGACCTGGGTTGGCGCTGAGGTTGGGGCTTCCCTCTCCCTTCTGTGCCCCCCTGGGTTTCAGGTCCAGTGGGGTGGCAGGTCGGAGGGTAGGGGGTGCGGGGGGCATCGCTACAGGGAATCTCTTCATGTTAGCAGTTCTGTGGCAATGGTGTGTCCCGGGTTTGAATGCCTCCATCTATCAGTGGGTCAGCGAGATACGTTTGGTATTGTGCTGGTGTACCGTGCTCCCCGCAACCCAGCACAATCCTTTCCAGAGATCACGGAGTTCGTCTCAGCTGCCCTGTTGAGGTCCCCCTGCCTACTGGTGGTTGGGGACTTCAATGTGCATGCCGAGGAGGAACTCTCTGGTATGGCTCTGGAATTCATGGAATCCATGACTTCCATGAATCTATCTCAGCATGTTGATTGCCCCACTCATAGAGCTGGCCACACCCTGGTTTTTACCTCCATGTCGTCAGATTCTTGTCTGAGGGTTAGGGGTATCTCACCCCTACCTGTGTCATGGTCGGATCATCATCTGCTAAAATTTTCCCTGTCGATCGCCATCCCGCCCCGCGGGGAGCGCCAGCCCTTCATCTGGGCCCGCCCCCGGATGCTCCTGAACCCTGCGAGGTTCATGGAGGCCTTCGGGGAGCTTTCTGGTGGTCTGGCAGACGACCCGGTTGAAGCCCTAGTGGACAGATGGTATGAAGGTGCCACCGGGGCTGTAGACTGGATCGCCCCCAAGCGTTTCCTGCGCTGTGGAGCCCGCTCCTTGCCGTGGTACGCGGCTGAGCTGCGGGCGATGAAGCAAGAACGCAGGAGGCTTGAGGACATTTGGAGGAAAGATCGGACGGAAGTGAAGAGGGCTGCACTTAATCAGTTGACCGGCCGCTATGTTTGCGCAATCAGGGATGCTAGAACAGCTCATGTCTCCCTGAGAATTGGCGAGGCTTCAAACCGCCAGGCGGAGTTGTTCTGGGTGGTTGGAGACCTCTCCAATCCTGGTCAACTGGGGCCTCCTCCTAGTGAGATCACTAGCGAGCAATTTGCAGCCTATTTTAGATCCAAAATTGAGGCCATCCGCTCCGATCTGCCCCCCAGTTGCTTTAGTCCATCCCCTGATGTCCCTGGGGCCTCACCCCTCCGTTCTGCCCTCCTGGACGAGTTTGGGTCGGTTTCCTCGGCAGAGGCCTCCAGAGCCATGGCTTGTTGCCGGACGGTGGCCACTCCCTTTGACCCTTGCCTGGCCTGGCTCATTAAATCTGCCGAAGGGAACATGCCTGAGTGGGTTTCCGCCATTGCCACGGCCTCTTTTAGGGAGGGATGCTTCCCTTCCCGATTAAAGGAGACTGTGGTGAAACCCACTCTTAAAAAACCTGGCATGGCATTGGACGATTTATCCAGCTATCGTCCGATTGCCATTGTTCCCTCCCTGGGCAAGGTTGTCGAGAGGGTGGCCGCTGTCCAGCTTCAGTCGTACCTGGAGGAAAATCGAATCCTGGACCCCTTCCAGTCTGGGTTCAGGTCTCTTCGTGGGACCGAGACTGCCCTGGTCGTTCTGCAGGATGACCTCCTCAGGGAGGCTGACAGGGGGTGTTCCTCCCTGTTGGTTCTCCTTGATCTGTCAGCCGCCTTTGATACCGTCGACCACGGTAACCTGCTGGTCCGGCTGGCAGAGGCGGGAATTGGGGGCCTTGCTTTGGGCTGGCTCCGTTCCTACCTCGGCGGCCGGTCTCAGCAGGTTCAGCTGGGGGATGAGTTGTCGGCTCCTTGGACACTCCCATGTGGGGTGCCCCAGGAGTCGGCAATCTCACCCATGCTGTTCAATGTTTACATGAGGCAGCTGGCGGAGGTCATCAGGAGATTTGGGGTTTGCTGCCATCAGTATGCTGATGACACACAACTCTCTCTCTTTTCTTCTTCTGCAGAGGAGGCAGTTCGCTCCCTCGACCTGTGCCTGGAGGCGGTCCTGGAATGGACCAGGACAAACCAACTCAAACTGAATCTGGAGAAGACCAAGGTTCTGTTTTTCGGCGCCCTCGTCTGGGTACAATGCCCCCCTCCCTAGACTGGAGGGGTGTTTCCCTCCAGCCTAAGGACAGGGCCAGGAATCTGGGAGTGGTCCTGGACTCAGCCCTCTCCCTGGAAGCCCACGTGATGGCAGTCTCCAGGGCCGCTTTTATCCATCTCCGCAGGATCACCCAGATCCGACCGTACCTCGATGAGTCCTCTCTGAGGACAGTTGTGCAGGCCCTCGTGATTTCGAGGATCGACTATTGCAATGCCCTCTACGTGGGGTTGCCCTTGACCCTTGTCCAGAGACTACAGCGGGTGCAGAATGCAGTGGCCAGACTGGTGGTGGGTGCTCGTAGATTTGAGCACATCACCCCAGTTCTGGCCCGCCTGCATTGGCTTCCCGTTGTCCACCAGATAAGGTTCAAGGTCCTGGTTTTGATTTTCAAAACCCGCCACGGTTTGGGACCAGAGTATCTGTCACAGCGTATCTCTCAGAGATCATCTGGGACCAGGCCCATGAGAATGGCACATGCACGCTCACTGAGGGTGGCCACACCCAGGGAGGCGCGGAAATTGCTCACACGTAACCGCGCCTTCTCTGTGGTGGGCCCCACGTTGTGCAACCATCTCCCCAGTGAGCTGCGCCTAGCACAGTCCCTGCCCACCCTCAAAAAGGCTTTGAAAACCTACCTTTTAAAGGAGGCATTTGGCGACCTTTTTACCTATTTTTTTTGTCGCCTGCCTCATCTGATCTGTTGGATATTGATCCTTGCTGTTTTATTGGATTTTTTTAAAAAAAATAATTTAATTTAATTTAATTTTTTTCATTTCTTGTTTTTCTTAGTGTTGTTTTAAATTTTGTTAGCCGCTCAGAGTTCCGCTCTGGAAGATGGGCGGGATACAAGCACAATAAATAAATAAATAAATAAATAAATAAATAAATAAATAAATAAATAAATAAATAAATGAGTACTGATATGCTATCTTACTGAACCCTCCATTGTAGGGTATTTTATAATAACCTTTAAAAGCCCAATATAAGATTGACTACTTTGACATTATCTATATGTGAACCTGTCTACCACTGGTGAGAAACAGTCACCTGTTGCAAGGCAGACACTGAGACATGGGAAGACAAACAGCCAATTTTACAATGGCTGCATTGGCTACTAGATCATTCCTGGTTCAGTTCAGCCAGATCCCCATGGCATTCAAGGCACCCGTTCTCATAGCAGTTTCTTACTTGTTTGTCCTATTTTTTTCTCCATGCCCAGTGAGGTTACAAGTTTCTCCTCCTGCTGGATTATATCCTTCCCTCACAATACCACAATACAAGGTCAGAAAGAGACAGAGCAACTAGTCCAGTGTCTGTCAGTGAGTAGGGATAAACTGTAAACCCGGTCACAGTCTGGCAGTGCAGTTGCTGCACCCCATTGTTTTCTTTTTATGCCCCATCATTTCCCTATGGATACAACTCTCACATTCTCTTGCTCCATTCTGCCAAATGTAAACTGACTCCCCGTAGAGGGCAAGTGCTTATTCTGATTTACAAAGACTGAGCTTGCAGCACCGGCAGTAAATGCTGCCCACACAGTCAGGCTGCTCAAAGAGGCCGTGGCTTCTGCATCAGCAGCATCAACTGCCCTGGAACTGAAGGTGGGGGTCACTGACAACATTGCCCAAACAATGTGCAGATTCCAAAGTATACAAAACCAATTGGGTTCACTGTCCATGCACGAAAGCTAGAGAAAATTATTTCAGTGGGCTTCCAGCTGTGTAAAATTGGCTTCTTTCTCTACCAAGAAGGAGGGAGACCCACTATTAAGGGGTCTCAGGGCACTGACCACTAAGGGGGGGGGAATGCTGGCTTTGGGGGAGGGGAAAGGACCTAAGCCTAGGCTTTGGCCACAGGATCCAGCTTTGCTAAATAAGTGACACACATGACTCTTGTACTTGGTTCCTTGTTCCCAGAAGCTCAGGGTTAGGCAGGTTCAGAGCTCTCACATTTTATCTCCATTAAAGACCTATGAGGTAGGGGAGGCAAGGTAGGGAGAGTAACTGCATCAGGATCACCAAGTAATAAGCTTGAGGACTGAATGAGGATTTGGTTTCACTGGTATTGTCCCGTCCCCCTCTGTCTCCAGTGCTGTGCAATCTAAGCCCCCCCCCCACCAAAAAAAAGAGTTCTCAAGAACTCAACATCTGCCCATTCTTGTGGTGCTGGAAAATAGCTGTACACAAGTATCTATATACTCAGTTGTTTCCTGCCCCTCGTCCCAATGTTCTCAAGGTCTCCAAAGACACACTCAGGTCACCCCAAAGCCCCCCTTCCTCCCCTCTCCAAGCAGTGGCTTCTATACCCTCAAAGGGGATCCTATGTATGCAGAAGGTAGTGAATGAACATAATGAAGTGCCAGCACTCTTCTTATGGGGACATTTCCCAAGAAGACATGTGTTTCTGGTCTTGAGTAGCTCTAGTTTGTGTGGCCTGCTTCCAAACAGTTGGACAAATTCTCTACAAACAGATGATCACCAGTAGTTAGGAAGCTAGGCGCTAGGTCACCCCACTAAGCCCACTCCACTACCTTAAGGAGGGGGAAAAAGAATATATTCTACAGATGAAGGAAACCTCAACTTTTATGAATTTAGGGTTTTTCTTTCATTTAATTTAAAATTTTCTTGGTTTTACTTATTCCCTTTTGATGATCAGTGGCTTTTTGGTCATCACTTCTGATGCAACATCTCACTTTAACTATTTGAGTTTGTTTGTTTGTTTGAAAAGATAGAGCCAATATTCGTTGATTCTCCCAAGCCACCTGCAAAAATGTCCCCATGTAACATTTTTAAATAACAAGTAAATATTACTTGTTTTAGCAAGGAATAAGAATACTAAAAACAAAAATACTTGATGAGACATTGCTAGAAGCAACAGAGCCTCCTCACTAAAAATAGCAACAAATTGTCACCATCATCACATGTTCATTAGATATTATTTCCAAGCTCTGGGCATTTAATGGTGGCCAGAATTTTCACCCATCTGTTTTTGCTATGCACACCCATGATCCCATATATGCAACCAATAAGGAATCACAGGTTGTACAAAGACAACCTAAACAAGAGTGAAAAAACTCAAAAGAATTCTACTGTCCATGGATGAGGGAGGGCCGCAAAGTGTGCTGGGGAGACAAAAGGGCTGCCTCTTACCTCCCCCTGTGCCTCAGCAGCAGCAATCGCATAGCCGGAGAAATCCTCCCATAGCAATAGTGTCTCTTCAGTCTCCTCCCAGGTGAGGCTGTCACAGTCGTCTTCAAAATCATACTCCCTCCTGGAGAGAGAGAGAGAGAGAGAGAGAGAGAGAGAGAGAGAGAGAGAGAGAGAGAGAGAGAGAGAGAGAGAGAGAGAGAGAGAGAGAGAGAGAGAGAGAGAGAGAGAGAGAGAGAGAGAGAAGTGGGAAGGCCTTCCTTTTGAACAAACACACTAAAACAGGAGCAGTGGACTTGGTCCCATCTCCCCGTGTGTCCTATGACTGGAATGGATCTAACTATGGGAAAAGCTTCTGAGTATATCTACTTCTGGGATGCTGAGCTTTGATATTTCTGGGTGATAAAGGACTAGAATAACTGGAGCCTTATGATAAGACAGACAGCCTACACTGTAAAGTTGGCATCACCTAACCGTAAACCCTTGATATTTTAATGATGTAATGTGCTTATCAGTGGCAGTGGGATGATGATAAAGCTGTGATGGTGAACCTTTCAGAGACCAAGTGCCCAAACTAGTATTCAAAACCCACTAATTTGTCGCTAAGTGCCAATGCAGCCATTTAACCTGAATTGCAGGTGGCTGTGAAGGGGCAATGCCTGGTGCCCACAGAAAGGGCTTCGAGTGCCACTTTTGCCACCCATGCCATAGGTTCGCCAACACAGTTATAAAACAATTACTTTGATTCTTGAGTCCCCCCCAAAAAAAAAAAAAAGAGACTAGCAGAGCTCCTTTACATTCCCATAATACCCATGGGATAGCTAACTTTTTAGAGACTGGAGGGGCAATCCTTGACCAGGGGCTTGGCCAAACAAGAAACTAGGGTTTTCCTCTCTCCCCAAGAGGCAGGCTACACTCACAGCTGGTTCAGCATCCTCTGCATCTCTTCATTTATGCTCATGGCCGTGGTCTCATCTTCCTCTTCCTCCTCCTCCTCCGGCTTTCTGGTGGCCTCATTCTCAGACAGGGAGGTGTCCTCATCACTCACCACCTTTCGCTCCCGCTTCCGCCCCATTGTAGTTGGGACCTTAATGGGAGACAAGTGCAGAGACTACAGAACGAGGTTGGGTTGGAGGAGGTCAGAAATGGTGGGTGAGAAAATATGTGAGGGGAAATGGGATGGTGGGAAATGACATGGAGACACAGGAAAGGAAGGAAGGAAGGAAGGAAGAAAGAAAGAAAGAAAGAAAGAAAGAAAGAAAGAAAGAAAGAAAGAAAGAAAGAAAGAAAGAAAGAAGAAAGGAAGGGAGGGAGGGAGGGAGGGAGGGAGGGAGGGAAGGAGGAGAGGGAGGGAGGGAGGGAGGAGAGGGCAGGGGAAAGAGAAAGTGGGGAGGAGGGAAGAGACGGACTTATTATGACCAGGTTAAAGATGGTGCGTTGGCTAAAATGCAGTTTTAGAAACCTCTATTTTAAATTAAAAACTAAGCAGCTAAAGATGAATCTGATGAGGGATCACAATAAGGGAACTCAAATCATATACCAGATATGGAGACAGGAAGAGAGAGCAGGACAGAAGTATTAAGGAGAGGGAGTAAAATGCTCGGATTTTACAGATAAGTTGTTTTTTTTTTTTTTTACAGAAAAGCTTCTAACTTAGATAATCATCTTTCCAGCTCAATGAAAAAATCAAAACTAACCAACTGCTTCTATAGGGGAAGCAAGAGAAAAAGAGTGAGAGCAAGTGCAAGAAAGTGAGTGAGAGAAGACGACAGAAGAGAGAAAATGAGAGAGAGAGAGAGAGAGAGAGGAGAGGGATGGGGAGGAGAGGAGAGAGACAGTGTTAGAGAGACACACACACTTTGCACCATGTCTCCCTCTCCAGTACAAGGTCCCCCAACTGGGCCCTGCCAACTACAGCTGAAGAGACTCTGGGGGGCGGTCGGGGGACGCCTCAGTATTCTAAGAGAGATCCTGGAGGCTACCCATGAATTCAGAATGGCCTGTCCATTTCTCCCAGGTGACTGAGGTGAATATGTGGAATGAGGTTAGAGCAATGGGGTCTTTATCCTTTGAAATGGATGCAAGTTTGATTCTTCAGCCTGTATCCTTTCCACACAAACAGGATGGGTCAGTGGTGACACTCACCTGAAACATTTTGATCATGTCCTCACAGTTTCGCTGTTGAGCCACGTCACACAGCTTAGCCGTGATGTCGATGCGTCGACAGATGTCCATGTCCACTTTCATGGCTTTCTCTTGGATCTTGGTATCCAGCTCGGTCAGGTTCTGAGGAAAAAGAAGGATACGGGAAGTTGACACAGCCTTTTCGTGTTGGCTAATCACTTTGTGATATCAAATACTAAACAAGAGGGTTGAAATGTATGTCAAATATGGACTCTCATTTCTCTCTGGCCCTGAAATAAGTGATACATATGACAAATACGAGAGAGAGAGAGAGAGAGAGAGAGATCAGCAACAGCAACAGCAACATGTACACTCACATTGCTCATCAGCCCCTTGAAAACAACCAATTCTGCTTTTAGTTGCTCGACCTTCATGGCCAGTTCTTCCTGACATGCTTCTGCCTCTTGGGCCTCCTAGAAGAGAAGGCAATGCAGGAGTAAAAAAAAAAAATTGTCACCCTGAAGAGAGAAAGGACAGAGGGATGGGGAGATAGGGATGGTCCTCACCTCGTTCAGCTCCGTCACTCGGTCCTGCAGCTGAGCCCGCAGCGTGTACTCCTCTTCCCACCTGGCAAAGCAAAGGGACCAAAGGCATGGCAGCAGTGTGGAAACCAGACGTTGCCCTCCCTCGGGCGAAACCAGGTCCTGTCCCAAGCAGCTTGATTTGGATCTGTGCTAGAGAAGAGGGGCTTTTTTTGGTTTTGGAAGGGGAGCAGGAGACCCCTCTGGAATTCATAGCAATGACAGATGAGAGCCCCAGCCACGCCAACTTGACTCGTCATGTTCTGAATTTGCTGACAACCACTCATGTCTTAAAGGGTGCAGCCTGAGTACAGTAGCCACAGACTATGTATAGCATCCACAACAGACTCCCTCCCTCAGCATAAACCCCAAGGATAGATGATTCCTGCCCCTCCTCCCTGTTCATGCCCCTGGGTATCCAGCCAAGACCATCCATTCTGGAGCAGCTAGAGCTAGCGTTCTCTCTTCCTTCCTCCACCACTATGCCTGCCGCATCTGCCCTTGGCTGACGGAGTGCCATTTCTCTATTGCCAGATAACCAAATATGTCCAGGTCATTCAACTGGGCACCAACAGCTGTTGTTATTGTTCAAGTGACTCCACCAGCCTGCACGACACACAGGATACTAGGGCAACCAGAACTTATGAAGATCCGATCTGCTGGATCACATCAAAGATTTATCAGGCAGAGGGAGCTCCGAAAATCCAGCATTTTGTTCTCTCAGTGGCCAATTTGATGCCCTGGAAAGCCCACAACGAGGGCAAGGCTGCAATCACAATCCCCAAAGTTTTCAAGATGCCAGCTGTGTTAAATCTGTGCAAGCATATCAGGCAAATACAAGTTGTATATTGAGCCAACAGTGCAATGTGGCTGCCAAAAAAAAAAGGAACTGCTATGACAAGCTGCATGAACAGAAATATTCTTCAAATCCTGTGAAGTACTAGTTCCCCTGTATGTGACACTGGTTAGGCCTCATCTTGAGTTCTAGACACCACACTTGGAGATAAACTAGAATGAGTCAGAGGAGGGGAAAGAGGATGACCAAGGGGCTGGAAACCAAGCTCAGCAGAGGAAACAGACTGTAAGCTTGAGTGGAACAGTGTGTGTGTGTGTGTGTGTGTGTGTGTGTGTGTGTGTGTGTGTGTGTGTGTGTGTGTGTGTGTGTGTGTGTGTGTGTGTGCGTGTGTGCACGCACACTCTTTTGCTACCCTATGAATCTCACTTAAGAAAATGAACCTTTTCTTTCCTTTCAGATTCCACAGCCATAGCACCATTCAGCCTTGTGTGAAATAAATGGAATATTACTTCTGGCAACCTCTATGCCAAACTTTTGGCATGCCAGAAAAGTCTGCCTGCTCACCAACCTTTGCAGGACAAGGGTTGCAGGAACAAACTGGGACCCCTAAACTCCGCAGCAAATGGCTGCCAGCTCTGGAGCTTACAATTGTTTCCCCATCAGCTCCGGAGTTTGCAGGAAATTAAGTGCGACCACACCCACCTAAGTGCGTCCCAGTGCACTTTTCTTGTACCTGCTCTAGGAGGGTGAAAATCCCCAGGTCCGGATTTAATCTGGTGAGTGCGGGGCTCTCCTCGCTTCTGTTTTTTGTTTTTGTTTTGCCTCCTGCCCCTTTAAGAGAAGGGGCGTGAGGCAAAAAAAACAAACAAACAGAAGAAGAGAAGGAAGGCTCCGGAGGAGCCTGGGACAGGAGCAGAGTGCGGAGGGGTGGGGACGAACCCCCAAGATCCCTGGTCCGAATTTAAGTGGCCAGCGGATCTTAGGGGTCATGTGAAAAGGCCCTCATAGTTTGGGAAAGAACAGAGAAAGCAAGGCAGAATACTGTATGGAGATGAAGGAATGACTCAGGCAAGAGGAGGGGAGAGCAGATGCCTCTTGGGGAGAAATGTGTCACTTCTACAAAAACATTTCAGGTTTCCTCCTTTCTCACCATAGGATCCCCCACCCCTCAAAGATCTGATTTCCAAGACTATATATTATAGATAATGTATACCAGTACTTACAACACCTGCCTATTAAAAACCGGAACTCAGAACTCTACGAAAGTAAGTTGCCAAGGCTGGGATCCAGTCTTCAAGGCTGCTTTTAGCTGGATTGCTCTTAACATTAATAAACCATTGCTCTTCTGCAGGACTACAACCAACGTTTAAACCGATCAATGCTACCACATGTCTCCTGAACTCTCGTCCCACTCCACCCCATGGACCCCTGCGGCGACAGCAAAGCTATAGTGCGAGGGGCAAAGAATAATTCAAATTGCTTATAAACACCGTAAATGATCTCTAAGCAATCCTAAAAAGAAAGTCCCACCTGAATTCAAGATACTGTTGCACGAAATGGCCCTTTGGAATCACAAGATGAGAACACTTATTAGGGAGGAGGGGATCACATTGTTAAAAGAGCCACATCCAGAACGCTAAACTCTTCATAATTTCTCAAAGCAATTTTACTGCTCTGTAGCACCTTTTCATTCGAGTGATAATTTGCTTTAAAGAATGGTTGGATGGTTGGACAGACAGACAGACATGGAAATGCATTTTAGTACTAATTAAATGCTGACTTTGAAAAAAACTTAATAGGGTGATAATTTGGCACCCACTGCAAAGCTTATAATGGAAATGATGAGTTGTGATATGCACAATAAAAACAGTACATAGAATAGTTGTGCCTGAGGGCATTTAGACCATCTTTCTACGCAAAAGCATGTTTCAGAAAAATGAACTATATACAGTTGTCTGTTCCAAAAAGATCAAGACATCTCTTCAGTAGCCTTGTTCAAGCCCTTTTATGTTGACAGGGAGATGCAAACAAAAAGCATTAAAAAAACCAAAATGAAAATTGTGTCTGTGCTTGCAGATGTGTTAATTTGGCTGGACCCCAGAGCAGCTGGACACAAATCATGTGCAGCCATGCATCCTGTACCAGACAGACACTGTAACCGTACATCTGTTACATGTAACATAAGGCATCCACATTTTAAACATACTGTACCTCATAAGTAACACAATAATGTCAATCAAATCCACCCCACTGTATTTTTGTTTCTGTAAAAGTTTCTTTTTTCATTAACAAGCCAAAGGTTGTGGGCAATTTGCTGAGAAAGACCTTGATATTACCACCTTGGTCCCTCTTTGGTGTCTAATTAGGCTCCGCTGGATTAACCACAAGAATGCGTAAAAGGAGCTTCCCTTTGAAATGCCTTTGGATTGAGATGCGACACCTGAATACGACTATTACATAGAGTGCAGAATCCAAGCATCCCACACCCACTGGCCTAGCCACACTTCCCAAAGGAAAGGCCACTGGTGCCTCTTATAAGGAGTGGAGGAAGCCCCCTCTGCCCACCCACCCCATTCCTCAAATGCTACACTGAATGGAAAGTTGGCCTTCACCTCCACCCAAGGTCACATCATGGCTGGGAGGGAGGGAAGGAAGAGGTAGGTGGAAATCTGTAGCCCTAATACCTTGCTCTGGAACTACCTTTGGAAAGGAGAGAGATAGGCTCTCCTCCATTGGTTCCCATCAGATGCAGCTGTTCCAGACCCTGCCTCATTCCAGAGGGGTGATATGGTGCTACTTTACTGCAACACTATCTTCACTGTTAACAATTCCCAACAAAAAATTACAAGTATGTGCCCCCATACTGGCCCAAGTGCTCCCCACCACCACCAAAAAACCCTTGCAGTCGTGTCCTTGGTTTGCAGACAGCTTGTTTGTCCTGACCCCCACCTACATGGCCTTATCTTTGCGTTATTTTCTTGGGCACAGAATCAAGCGATAGCAGGATTTTGATAACTACAGATTTATAGATGGGAAAATCAATTAAAGCCCATTGTTTCTTTTGCCTGTTTGTATCCTCTCCCGGACTATTACCACATCTTCTTCCAACTCTAGCTCAGTACGAATGGCACCGCCTTCGCCTTCCTTTCTCGGCAGCCAGTGAAAATGGGCTATGCATTGATTAGTCCACAGCACTGATTTAATGATGGAGCAATACACTTAGACACCCCTTAACCCCATCAGCATGCTTTTTCACTCCTCTTCCCATTCTGCTTCCATCTTCTCCTCCACCCCAACCACCCCACCAGATTCTCGTCCTCATCTGCAATGCACCACTTCCTAATAATAGTCTCACTGCAAGCTTTCACCCCCCCACACACACACACGCTCCTCCTTCAGGCTCTGCACAGCCCAGGCAAGCAGAGAACACCCAGCCCATTTTCCTGAGGTGAACCCACAGATCCCTCCCTCCCTCCTTCCCTCGTAGGAAGCCCACTTGGAAGCGGGAAGACAAAAGCAAAGCCGGCAAGAGAAGAAAAGGGGCAACCGGCCAATCCCCAAAGAGCCCAAATTACTGAAACAACAACAAGAGCAGTAGCAACATCCCTGAGGTATGTGATTTAATTAGCTCATACTCCCAACTTCAACGGAAATTATGGAACAAGAACCCTGCAACATCTTCAGAAAGCAGCTGAATCTAGCCCTGGGCCTCAAGGCTGGGCAGGAGCTGATCAATTACGTACGCACTCCAAAATAAAGTCCACCATGCAACTTCCATTCGGAACAAGTACTGCTGAGACACAAACACTCTCCCTCTCTCCCCGACTCCCCTGGCTTTCTGCCTTCAGTCACTCTCCCATGTGGACATACGGTATTGAAAAATGGATTCCTTCTTGCTGCATTATATTATGGTCCAACCTAAATTCAGGCATGCTCATTTCCCCGCAGTGCCTCCTAAGAGAGAGAGGGACCCCTTTAAGCCTGCGTCTGATGGGATTACAGCACTGCGCAAGCTGCATGATCCACAGATTCCTGCAGAAGAAGGGACTAATCAACCATGTCTGTGTACTTCATGCCTAGAAAAGGCCAGGAGGGCAGCCATAACTCAAAATCAACACCAGCACATAATTACTAATTTAGATTTTATTTCTAGCATATACCCAAGGAGTACTGGAAGGAAAATCTCTCATTTGCCCCAAGAAACAGGTATCTTCCTTATCGGATCCATTGTACACACAGATCCAGTGACTATGACAATGCCCCTCCAACTTTGGGTAACCTGGGTGTTCTTGGACAGCAACTCCCAGAAGCCTCCACCACCAACGGTGCTGGCCAGGATTACTGGGAGCTGCAGTCTAAAGACTACTTGGGGGGTTACCCAAAGTTGAGACTACTGCACTCGGGATCCACTCTCAGATCTTATCTGAATCTATCCTGGGCATCAAGGCTACTCCAGTATCAGCAATTTCACTGAATTGCAGGACACCCGAGAAGGACAGTTCTACTTCAGTGAGAGGATGGAGTCATTAAAGTATGCCAAATACTCTGAACAATCTACATGTTTTATTTTGGTTTTAGAAGTGACAATATAAAACCTACTACAAGTTGGCATCACCTTCTGTTCATGGGACAGGAAAAGAGCAAACCTCTCTTTGGGCCTTTGTACACGACCCCTAAACTCCGGTGCAAATGGCTCCCAGCTCCGGAGCTTAAAACTGTTTCCCCACCAGCTCCAGAGTTTACAGATAATTAAGTGTGACCACGCCCACCTAAGCGCGTCCCAGCGCACTTTTCATGTACCTGCTCTCCGAGGGTGAAAAATCTTGATGCGGATGTGCCGGGCTGTCCTCGCTTCTTTTTGCTGTTGTTTTTTGCCTCCCGCCCCTTTAAAAGAAGGAATCACAACGACGGGGCGGCGTCCACCGGCACCGAAGGTAAGCCTGCATTCTTTTGTCCCTTTTTTTCTCCCTCCCCTCACGCAGCCAGCAGCCAGGAAGTGCGGAGGGGTGGGGACGCAGGAAGAGTGACAAACCCCTGAGATCTCTGGTCCGAATTTAAGGGACCAGCGGATCTTAGGGGTCGTGTAAAAGCACCCTTAATCACCACTTTTTTTCTGGCTGAATAAAGAAAGAAGGAATTAAGTACCAAATAGGTGACACATTTTTGAAACATACAATAAATGGTTCTATAAGTGGCTTATTTGTTATCTGGGGTGCTTTAAGGTAAAGGTGGTTGAACGGACTGCCTCTAAAAATCCTTTCCACTCACAAAACTGATGTTGTCCTGTGGACATTAAACTGCACCATCATCTGGACTCTGCATTTGCCACTTTGCCAAGCTTTCATTTTTGAGAATTCGAACACTCTCTGGAATTTCTAAGCTCTGCACAACAGTTCTTGGTTCCTGCATAGGAGCTCAGTTTTCCCTCAGGATATCACAGCTGAGGGGTTAATTAAGGGAGGAGGGGGCGAAAATCCTTGTTTGGTTAGGAGGCCCTCTTCTATTTCAGTAACTACTCAATCCTTGGAAATGTTATACGTCCCCATGTCAATTTATATACTTAGCTTTTACTCTTCCACTCTCAGTGTACAAAACCATATTCATATAGCACAAACTTTTGTTTTGCACACTCACAAGGCATGTGTACCTGAATTGCCCCCATTCCTGATGCAGTTCAGAGTCTCTAGTTGTTCATCTCAACTGGCACTTTCCCCCTAGTTTTAAATAATAAGAATTCAGCACAGAAAAATCAAGTGGGCAAAATATTTAGAAGAATAGAATAAAATAGAATCACAGAGTTGGAAGAGACCTCAAGGACCATCCTGACCAACCCCCTGCCATGCAGGAACCCCTATCATAGTGCTCCTGACATATGGCCATCCAGCCTCTGCTTAAAAACCTCCAAAGAAGGAGACTCCACCACCCTCCTTTGGGGCAGCATCTTATTCCACTGCCAGACAGCTCTGTCATGACGCTCTTCCTAATGTTTAAATTGAATCTCTTTTCCTGTGGTTTGAGACCATTGCCCTGTGTCCTACTCAGTGAAGCCATGGAAAACAAACCAGTCCCCTCTTCAATGTGACATCCTTTCAAATATTTAAACATAGCTATCATATCCCCTCTCAGCCGTCATTTTTGTAAGGCTAAACATTCCCAGCTCCCTAAGCAGTTCCTCGTAAGACATTTCTTCCAGATCTTTAACCATCCTGGTCACCTTCCTCTGGACCCATTCAAGGTTGCCAACATCCTTTTTAAATTGAGGTGTATAGAACTGGACACAGTACTCCAAGTGGGGTCTGACGAGAACAGAATAGAGGGGTACTAACACTTGCCTTGATCTAAACACTATGCTTCTGTTGATGCAACCAAGTATTGTGTTGGCTTTCTTAGCCGCTGCACCACACTGTTGAGTCATGTTCAATTTGTGGTCCACCAAGACTCCCAGATCCCTTTCACATGTACTATTTTCCAGCCAGGTATCTCCCATTCTATATCTGTGCAATTCATTCTTTTTACCTAGATGCACCAACCCTACATTTTCCTTTGTTGAACACCATTCCGTTAGCTTTGACTCAGGACTCTAACCTGTCAAAATCCTTTTGTGATGGGGTTCCTGCATGGCAGGGGGTTGGACTAGATGGCCCTTGAGGTCTCTTCCTATGATTCTATGATTCTATACCTCACATACCTGAGGGCAGGATCGCCACCAATATCTTTGCAAAGGTAAACATGCATTTAGACCCCACGCAGGAAGGGGTGTTTGGAATAGCAGTGGGGGCAAATGCTGAGCCCCACCATCCTCTCTCTTCTGAAACATGCCCTCAGAAGCCCCATTTTCTTATACACAAATGCCTGCACCTCCCATGACAATTAAATGCTTCCTTTTGAGGAGCAGCAGCTCTAAAATGGAGCCCGTGCAAGTAACCAGGCTGGCTAAGCAGGCAGGCACTGGCTTCCTCCCAACAAAGCCCTTTGTTGAGATACAGAGCTATGCTGAGAATGGGTCTTTCTCTCTCCGTTATCTTGTCTGGGTTTGAAACAACACACAACATCATTCAGACCCCAATTAAAGCAGCATCTTAGTTAGCATATGTTACATTAAGAGAGCTTGTTAAGGGCTCACTAGGCAGACCCCCCTTCAAAGAAGCACACATATGGAAAACAATAGCTGCTTCCCACTTGTTTGCCTGCCCTCCATCCCATCCCCTTGCAACTACTAGCCAGTGCCACAGGGCAACCAAACAAGGTTTCTTCTACCTAACATGGCTGAACACCCCAGATCTCTAGTGGAGGCTGTCCTCTGTTGAGTCACGTTCATGGTCCATCTACAAGCTTGCTAGCATGGTCTCTTGCCTGGCAGCCATGATTGTTTTCTAGTCTACATGGAGCTTCTGGTCATTTCTTGAGGACTTCCCTTTTCTACATCTTTTTCAGCTCTAACTAAGGTGGCACAGAGCCCAACAGATACCTGCTATCTTTCAACCACAACATATCAGTTTAGATTCCTATCCCAGCAGACACATCAAATCTCTTCAAGCAAATGATAAACAGCTTGCTTCACTGGATATAATAAAGTATTTTTCCGTATAAAAGACTACATTTTCATTTAAAATTGTCAGGCCAAACATTGGGTGTTCTTATACATGGAAGTAAGCCGAAGAGAGAATTGTGTGGTTGTGAAACCCTTATTTTGTGTACGAAAAGTGGGGATCGCCTTATACACGAGGGTATCTTACAGATGGAATAATATGGTATATTTCTACCTTTGCCCAGTTCAGTCTGTCACCTTTGGTTCTCACCAGCTCATTGAGTTGCCTCCACCAATCAGAATGGCCACTACCAACATGTCTGACTCTCACTCACTCTCACTGTGCCCCCCCCATGGATAAGCACTTTCATATAATTGCTATAACTTACTAATAAGGTTACCTGTGCAAGCAGTAACAGATGGAAGGGAGGTGTGGGTGGGTGTGCATGACCTTCTCCCCCTTTGTTTAAAGGACTGGGTTGTGAAACCCAATCCTCTGCTTCTGATGCAACTTTAGTGACTGTCGAAAATCATCTTGCCAAGAACTTTACATCTAACATTAATCTACTGGCAAACCACATATTGCCATGTACTTGCCTTGAAGCAGTGGAATTGTCCACAAAAGCTTGCAATGATACTGTATTTTATTTTTAATGTGTGGCCTATAAAGGTATCATCTATAGCCCACACTTTTGGGAAGCAAAGGACATATATCTCCTATAACAGCTGCTTTCAAAGAGGTAATCGTATTAGGCTAATTCAGCATGGATAACCAAACACAAAAATGAAAATAGAAGCACAGTATTGTGACATCTTAAAGACAGATTTATTTGTATGTGAGGTTTTGTGAAAATAATCCACTTGATCAGATACAGTGTTCCTTTAAGACACCCTCATATGTTTCCATTTTTTTTGCTTGTTTTCACTACATATCTTTCAGAGGAAGCTCTCATGCCTTGTCACACAAGTACTTTTTGCTCGTATCAAGAAGAAGAAGAATTGGGTCTGCACCTCTTCTGCACTATTTATTTTGCATTATCAGTGCAATGAGAAGATGCACAAGTATCCTTCATAATCAAAGCCAGTTCAGTTAGTGACTGCCCATCTCACTCCTGAAAGCATTCTCTACTTAGAGATCTTTTCTCTATGATCTCACACAAGTATGAATGCCTAAAAGTGCTCCAGACCTACTTTTTAAACTCTGTCCCAAGAGTGCAGTGCAATTTCCGCCAGCCACTTGGCTGAAAAATGGTAACAGCATCAGCCAACCAATAAGATTCAAGGTTGAGCACAGCTTTGGAACAATAAAGACAGCTGTACCCTTGACATATTTAAATTGTTTTGGATTTCACAAGCACTGCAGATCTTTTTACCCTCTCTGTTTCAATTTTTTAATTTATTTTCATTAAACATTTAGTTGCTGTGGTTTAGGTCTCTGGCTGTGGAGCCAGAGTTTGGAAGTTTAATTCTCTGCTATGCCTCCTTGACAGGGCCTGGACTCCATTGATTTATAGGGTCTCTTCTAAATTATTATATTCTAAATTATTATTATTACTTTTATTATTATTTGAATTTTAATATACTGCTTCAAAGCTCTGGAGGACTCTTAAGAGCAATCTATGCATCTTTAAAAGTTTCATGACCTATGAACAAACTAAAAAAAACCCACATGATTTTTTAAAAGGTAGACATTCCGAATTTTATGGGGGGGGAATATCTTTGTATAGTTTGGATAAGGAGATCTTTACATGGCAGTAAAGGAAAAAGATGTTGCTAAAATCTCCGCTGATATCAGCGTTTCCCACAACTGGGGTGACACAGCCTAGAAGGCTCTTTCCCTCTGATTGCTAACCACTTTACTTATGAAAAGAGAAGGGCCCTAATATTGCAGCAGGTTTGTGGGAAAGGATATCTGGGGAAGGTTCTTTTTGATTAAAGACTCACACAAGACCTACATGTGTCTATATATAAAGCATAGTTTATGCCTTCATCTATATGTGTCTATATATAAAGCATAGTTTATGCCTTCAATTAAAATGAAATCTAAGGACAAATAAATGTGTTCATCCAAATCCACTCTATTCCTCTCTCTGAAACTACCTGGATGTAGGCTACATGTTTCTCTAGCCAGGAACCTGGCTCCTGCTCATCAAAACCCAAGCTGTTTCTGTCTGCCAAGTGCTATGTGCACCTATGGCACTGTATAAATAAAATGTTGCCACGACAAATAAATTTGCATATGTAGAACTTTAAAGGGATCGGGTTTCTTCCCCCTTTCCTTCCCCCCCCACCATCCCACCCTGCAAGTCCGCTGAGTTAAAACCTCTGCTAGGGATAGAACTGTGGCACTGAACCATCTTTATCATCAAGATGAAGGATGGTGACTCAAGATAAAACTAAGAAAGGAGTGAGAGGGAAAGACTTGAGTACTTAAATTGGCACCGGCTGTTGGGTTTTAGTCAAACTTTTGCCTCAACTAGCCCAGGATAGACCACGCTCCCTCCCCAGAACTGCAAAGTTGGGCATGAGAAGGTCTCACCCGGCAGGGGACCAATTCAGCCAAAGGGAAGAGCAGCGAGAGAGCCTTTCTTTCCATAAGAAAGGATTCCAGGCATGCTCCGCCGGTGAGTTTCCAGGTTCTACTACAACACTGAATGGAGGAGACACTATGATATGTTCTCCAGAGCCGCCCCCAATGTTTTAAGGGCATATTCCCCTGGGATGCCTATCTTGAGAGAAGAGCAGCTGGCAGTGACATTTCGGGGTGGGATTCCATACATGAACATAAAAGAGTCTCCCCGATCCCTGGGTGGGTGGATGGGGGGTGAGGTGGGGCGGTGGGGGGGGACCCACTGGAAGGAAGGGTTCACCTTCACAAGCTTTGCTTCTCCCCCCCCCCGCTGCCTCTGGGGGCTTGTGGGAGGGAACCCACCACCCCACCCCACCCCAGCCCACCTCGAGCACGACCCGCCGGGCTTCCTCCTCCGCTTCTCCCTTGCCCCGGCCGAGACCCGGCCCCCAGGCCCGCCCCCGGCCGCTCCCTGGGCTGGACGAGGGCGCCGCCGCCGCCGCCGCCTCACCTGCGCTTGTACTCGTCCCGTTCCCTCTTCACTTTGGCCAGGACGTTGTACAGAGCCCGGATCTCGGGCGTGATGGTGTCGATCTGGACGCCGACCCCGTCCGGGTGGACCCAAGAGACGCCGGGCCCTTGCACCCAAGTGGTGGCCAGGCCGGGACCCAGGCGGCCAGCCTGCGAGAAGGACCAGATCGTGCCTGGCAGAAAGCGGGAGGAGGAGGAAGAGGAGGAAGAGGAGGAAGAGGAAGAGGAAGAGGAGGGAGGGGGGAGGAGGCTGGCCGGAGGTGGGGGTGAGCGGGGCCCCCGGGTGGTGGGGGTGCTGGGGGTGCTGGGGGTGGCAGGAGGAGGCGGAGGAGGAGGCCGGGGAGCTGAGCGGGATCCCCAGGGGGGCTCGGAGGATGGGGCTGACGAAGCCGGTCTGGACGGCTTGGTCCCGTCGCGGGGTCCCCCTCCCTCCTCCTCCTCCTCCTCCTCCTCCTCCCTCCAGGGCCTGCTGGAGCTGCTTCTCCAGCTGCCGGTTCCGGCGCTCCAGCTCGTGCACTTTGGCCAGGAAGCATCGGAAGCGGAGGTTGAGGGTCTTCAGGACGTGGATGTTGGAGCCCAGGTCGTTCCGGAGGGCCATGGCGGCGGCCGGAGGAGGAGGAGGCGGCGGTGGAAGGGGGAAGGGGGACGGGGCCCGGCGCCCGAGGGGGGGACCCGGCGCCCAGGGAGGAGGAGGAGGAGGAGGAGGCCGGAGGGGCCAGGCCCCGCTCGGAAGGGTCCCCCTGCCGGCCGCCGCTCGGCGGAAAGGCGAGGAGGCTGGCCAGGCCGCGCGGCTCCGGCGGCAAGAAAAGCAGGACCGGCGAACCCAAGGACGGCGGCGGGTTCATGGCGGCGGGCCGGCCGCCGTCCAAGGAGAGGCGGCGGACACCGGGCGCAGGGGCGGGGCGGGGGGGGGGGCAGGGGGCGGGAACAGGCCCGGCGTAGCCAATCGCATCGGGGCTGCCTGCTCGAGGGGCGGGGCTCGGGCCGAGGCGCTGGAGAGGAGGGGCGGGGCCGGAGAGGAGGGGCGGGGCCGGAGAGGAGGGGCGGGGCCAGGGAGGGGGGCGGGGCCAGGGAGGGGGGCGGGGCGCCCGCGGGGAGGGAGGCGGGGCCGCCCAGGGTCCCTGCGCGCCGCACGTCCTCCTCCTCCTCCTCCTCCTCCTCCTCCGGCAAGGCGAGGGGAGGCGAGGCAAGGGGAGGACGGGGAGCCCGTCCAGCTGGCTGGCGGCAGGCCCGGAGGGACCCTCTTCCCGCCGCCTGCGCTGCGCTGTCCCCGAGCGCGCATCCCCACCCCACCCCACCCAACCCCCCACCCCGGGCCTGGCGGCGCCAGCGGGGGCTTCTTCTTCTGGCCGGGGCCATGGCTTCGGTGGGCTGCCCCCGCACCCCTTTGGCGCGCCTCTCCGGTCGCCTTCCTCGCTGGACGGGAGTCCAGGGAGCCTGAGCCCAGTGGAGAGCCCCCCCAGGCCAGTGAGGGCGAACCTTGTAGAGACCGAGGGCCCAAACTGCAATTCAAAACCCACTCATTGTTTTTTTTTTTTTTTGCCAAGTGCCAATACAGGAATTGAACCTGTATACCGGTGGTGGCTCTGAAGGGGCGGTGTCCAGCGCCCACAGAAAGGGCTCTTTGCCCCCTCCCCCTGTGCCGTAGCTTCCCCATCACTGCCCTAGGCGAGGGGCAGCGGGTGGAGGAGAGCTTTCCTCCGAAAAGGCGAGGCGCCCTCGCTCGCCGGCCCGCGTGGAAACTGGCCCTCCTCCGTGAGACAGCATGGGTGGCGTGGGGGGGGGGCGGTGACTGAGGGGGCCGCCAGCTATTCCGACAGAGAAGGGCCCGCTTCAGAAATGGCACAAGCGAACGAGGGAGAAGCATCCAAACTTCTGCCTCATCCAATAATAGTGCCTTTCCTCCCACAGAATCGGCTCTCAAGCTGCGCCCCAGAAAGGCTTGTTTGTTAAGCTTCTTGAAAGGAGCAGGATCCTCGCCTGCGCCCTTGTTGGAAGAGCTCTGAGGAAAGGCCGCTGTCCTGGGTGTTGTGTATTGATCTGTATTTCTATTGGTTTCTGTTCCTGTTCCAAAGGGAACAGGCCTATTGGTTTATTCAAGTTGCTGCATTTGGATCCTCAATCCTATTGATCTCTGCCAAAAGGCAGCTTTGTCATTGGTGGTAATTGTTCCCTCCAAAATGTATCTTTTCCTAGCCAGTCCTGGCTCCTATAAAAGTAGTTCCCTCTCCCCAGTCTTGTTCTCTCCCTGAATAAAGAGCTGTTACACTGAAATCACTAAAACCCACGCTAAAACCCATGCTACTACTACACTGGCCACAAAGGTGGGATCCGGAATGCTGAGAAGCAGAAGATCATCACGCTGACTCAGAGCCCGGACCGCAGTGGAGAACAAGACTCACCAGCCGGCTTAGAAGACGACCCTGCCCGCCAGGAGAATGGAAAGTCCACGGGTATTGGAGCCCTTCCAGCCATCGGAGCCCCACACTTGGGAGGACTATGTTGAATGCTTTGAGTTCTTCGTGGTGGCTCAACTAATCACTGATGCAAGCAAAAGAAGGGCCATGTTCCTGAGTTGCTGTGGGCGTGAGACCTTCATGTTGGCCAAGGCACTGCTTGCCCCAGCAAAGCTGAGTGAGACATCACTCACAGACATTTTCGCCCGGCTGACAAGCCATACCAAAACCAAGATGGCCTGGCAGATGGAGTTCCAGAAAAGGCAGCAGCAAGCCGGAGAATCTGTGGCTGCATTCCTGGCAGGACTCCGGGAGCTTGCTCAGCACTTGAAAGAGGCCACTGCCACAGAGAATTATGAGCAGGAAGAGCTCAATGCCAGTTGCAAGGCCACGAAGCTGCGGGTAGAGGCTGACCATGCCATAGATGAACCAGAGGCTAGTCCAAGCCAGAGCCCAGTCCGTGGTGTCGAGTTGGTGCGTCAGGCTGATGCACGGCCCAAAGATTGCCGAGGCGCTTGCCCAGCTGTGGCGGTAACCATGAGCGGAAAAGCTGCCGTTTTCGTGATGCTATGTGCAGGGCATGCGGAAAGTCAGGACATATCACCAGGGTCTGTAAGTCAGTGGCAGCTGGAACAACGGTATCACCTAGATCAACGCGTCGCAGATCATCCACCACAACTCATCTCCTGGACGACTGCAATTATCTCACAGAGATCAACGGAGAGACCGTGCAGTTCCCGGCGCAAGGCAAAACATCCGTCAGAGTGAAGATTGAAGGTCAACCATGCGACATGGAGGTGGATTCCGGATCTGGATTCACCATTGTTTCAGACCAGACTGCAAGGGGGCTCTTCCCTGGGGGTAAGTTCCCCTCTCTGGAACCATTCCCAGCAACCTTGCAATCATACACAGCTGGCCACATCCACATTCTAGGAATGTGTGCGGTGAGGGTACAATTCCGGGAGAAACAGGCTGTGCTTAAATTGGTGATTGCAAAGGGGAGTCGCCCCAGTCTCCTGGGTACTGACTGGTTTCCCGCCTTGGGACTGTGTATATCAGGGCTCAACACAGTCCAAACTTCCCCAGAGTTGGGCAAGGCGTTAGGCCAGGAATTTGCTGAACTCTTCAGTGGAAAACTGGGTTGTTATAAAGGGCCTCCAATTGACTTTGAGCTGGACCCCAGGGTGGCCCCAATCCGACTCAAGCCAAGGCGAGTGCCATTTGCGCTGCAACCCAAGACTGAGGTGGAACTGGACAAATTGGTCAAACAGGGAGTTCTTTCACCTGTGGACTCTTCTAAGTGGAAGACTCCTATCGTCAGACCCCTTAAGGCAAATGGGGAAGTGAGAATTTGTGCAGATTACAAATGTACTATCAACAAGGCACTCAGGGGAAATTCATACCCCATTCCAGTCGTCTCACAGCTGTTGGCAAAACTAGCTGGGGGAAAAAATTTCGCCAAACTTGACCTGGCACAAGCTTACCAGCAGCTGCCAGTGACTCCACAATCTGCAGAAGCACAGACTATTGTAACACACAAAGGGGCTTTCCGAGTAAACAGGTTACAGTTTGGAGTTTGTGTGGCCCCAGGGATTTTTCAAGGACTAATGGAGCGACTGTTAAGGGGTCTGCCAGGGGTCTTGCCATTTTTTGCTGATGTTCTGATTGCTGGGAAAGACCCCCAGGAACTGGTTGGGCGTATCCGTGCTGTGTTACTCAAATTTAAAGAGGTGGGGCTGCAGCTAAAAAAGGAAAAATGCAGTTTTGGGGTGCCATCTGTGGATTTCTTGGGGTTTAAAATTGATGCAACGGGCATCCACCCCACTGACTCTAAAATTAAAGCCATTACTGAGGCACCACGCCCACGGAACAAGGCAGAGTTACAGTCATTCCTGGGACTTATTAACTTTTACCATTCATTCCGACCTCAGAAAGCTTCAATAGCGGAACTGTTGCACAAACTATTGAAGAAAAAGAGTGTGTGGCGTTGGGCTCAGGCACAGCAGAAGGCTTTTGACACCTTGCGGGGCATGCTGACTAGCAGGAGCGTCCTTGCTCATTATGACGAGTCAAAACCTCTTGTCCTGGCATGTGATGCCTCTCAGTATGGGCTGAGAGCTGTGCTGAGCCATAGGGAAGCGGATGGGTCAGAATAGCCCATCTCGTTCTATTCTCTTACGTTGTCGCCAACAGAGCGCAACTATGCACAAATTGACAAGAAAGCCCTGGCAATAGTGGCAGGGATTAAAAAGTTTCATGACTATTTATACGGTCGCCACTTCTTCCTTGAAACTGACCACAAGCCTCTGTTAGGATTGTTCAACCCGAACAAACAGACGCCGCATATTCTCTCCCCCAGAATGTTGTGATGGTCTATATTCCTGAATGGGTTCCAGTACACCCTGACCCATGTTCCAGGGAAAAGGTTGTGCCACACTGATGCACTAAGTCGCTTGCCCCTTCCTGGTGTGAGCGATGCGGATCCTGCCCCAGCGGAACGAGTGATGATGCTGGAAACACTTCCGGGGGGCCCTGTAACTGCTACTGAAATAGCTGAGAGAATGAGGAAAGATACTGCTCTATCCCGTGTGCTCACTTGGGTGGGGAGGGGATGGCCAGGTGGCCCGCATGAAGAAAAATTTAGACCATATGCAACAAGGCAACATGAGCTATCCCTGCATAAGGGCTGTCTCCTGTGGGGAGACGGGGTGATCATCCCAGCACCACTGAGAAACAGGATTCTGGATACACTGCACATGGGGCATTTGGGAATGGTTAGGATGAAGTCGCTGGCCTGGTGCTATGTATGGTGGCCTGCGATGGACCAAGATGTTGAACAATGGGTACGGACGTGCAAGGAATGTCAGGAAGTGCGCCCAGAAGTGGCCAGAGCACCAGTCCACTGGTGGGAGCAGACCCGGACTCCCTGGAGCCGGCTGCACTTAGATTTTTCTGGGCCATTCCAAGGAAAGGTTTTTTTGGTTATCATTGATGCGTATTCTAAATGGTTAGAGGTGGCTATGGTTCCTAGCATGTCGTCAGCTGCGGTAATCAAAGTGTTGAGACAGCTGTTCGCAACCCACGGGTTGCCCGAGACCATTGTGTCAGACAATGGAGCAGCCTTTGTATCCCAAAAATTCAGGGCATTCCTGGCTGATAATTTCATAAGAGGGGTCACCTCAGCTCCTTTTCATCCCTCATCCAATGGGCAGGCTGAGTGCATGGTGCAGACAGCCAAAGGATCTATTGCACGCTTGATGGAGGGTGACTGGTCAACGCGCATTGCCCAAATGTTGTTCTTGCAGCATGCGACGCCGTGTACTACTACGGGCAAGTAGCCAGCAGAGCTGCTCCTAGGTAGAAGGCTGGTAACGGTGCTGGACTATGTCCACCCAGACAAAATACCAAACCGCAATACTAGAGCACCTCCACAGGCAGAGAGCGACTCTACAAGGTATTTTGCTCCTGAAGATTTGGTCTGGGTGAGAAATTATGCCAGAGGTCCCCTGTGGGTGCCAGGGGTGATCACCAGAGCGTCTGGGCCCGTCTCTTATTACATGACCATTGAAGATGGCAGGGTCTGGCGTAGGCACGTGGACCAACTGAGGCGCAGAGCGCCCAGTAGAGTTGGTACAGGTGTGAGAGAATTGCAGCCCGAGAGTGACACTACCCCCATGAATGAGTCACAGCTGCAAGATCAGAGCGGAGATGCCCCAGGAGTGCAGGTACCAGTGGCTTCAGCAAATGAATCTGCTCCTGCAAGTCCTCATGGTGCCGAGGAACAGATCAGGGACACTGAGTTGTCTGAAACCCCGTCCGTGTCAGACGAAGCTATTACAGTAGACTCTCCATCACAGACACTGCCTGCTCAAGCCCCTGCAACACCCGTAGTCAGGAGATCAATTAGAAGTCGCAGGGCCCCACAATATCTAAAGGATTACGTGTGCTGTGCCCACCAGGGGGGAAGGGGTGTTGTGTATTGATCTGTATTCCTATTGGTTTCTGTTCCTGTTTCAAAGGGAACAGGCCTATTGGTTTATTCAAGTTTCTGCATTTGGATCCTCAATCCTATTGGTCTCTGCCAAAAGGCAGCTTTGTGATTGGTTGTAATTGTTCCCTCCAAAATGTATCTTTTCCTAGCCAGTCCTGGCTCCTATAAAAGTAGCTCCCTCTCCCCCGTCTTGTTCTCTCCCTGAATAAAGAACTGTTACACTAGAAGCTGTCTCCAGCCTGCTATGTCTAAGAGCTGAAATCACTGCTGAAATAACTAAAACCCACGCTACTACACTGAGGTCAAGGAAAGGAGCAAGCCCGCCTGAGTAGGAAGCCCCGCGGCTGAACTGTCGCCCTTGGGTGTTAAAAAAATCTTATAAATAAATAAGCTACCTCATAAGTGATCTGAAACTAGTTAGGACACCAGAAGCAGAGAGATGCCCCCCTTTCACCCAAACTTTCTGCAGACTGACCCATGATAAAGGAAAATCTGAAAGGATTTCTCCAAGCTCACAACATGGCAGATGGAATTTGAGGTTATTTTCAGACTCATGGGAATGGCAGGTTTATTTGTTTATGTATTGAAATTATTGACCCAGTGCAAACAGAGGGACCCTTAGGGATAGTTATGAAACAGCTGTGATAGATAACTATTGTCATTGTTCTGTGCAGAACAAGGAGATTGTAGAGAAAGGAGAATCTGATGCTATCAGGAAAAGAACAGAAAAACATTTCTCAGTAATTTCCCTTGCAAAAACTGATGGTGAAACTTCATTTGGAATATGATCTCCAGTTCTAACTGTCCTATCTCAAAATTATATCCATGATCTAGAAAAGGTCTATGTTATGTAGTGAAGGTACAGGCAGCATTGCCAGGGAGGAGTGGGTTAACTGAGGGCAGACCAGCTGCAGTCAATTAACAGCTACCTCCTGGCAGCGTCTGTATAAATACGCATGTGTGTTTCCTTGTCTTCGCTTCGTGTTCGTCTGTCCTCGTTGTCGTGCAATAAAGCTGTGTTGATGAATCTCCGGTGTCGTGAACCCACTATTCAACACTGGCGACGAAGGTAAAAACGACAGCCGTGAGTTATTGCGAGTGAGAAGGATTAGGTCGGCTGAAGAGGCACCCCCTCTCCCGAGTTGTAACGTGAGAGCTGGGAGAATGAGCAGCAAGTTGAGGGGGCAATTCGAACCTTTTGAGGAGACAGCAGAAGACTTTGAGTCTTATATGACACGTTTTGACTTTTATTTGGCAGCCCAAGAGATCACAGATGCAACCTTGCAAAGAGCAACATTTTTTTAGCCTGTGTGGGAGGGCCACCTTTGAAGTCGCGAATTGCACCAGCCCTGTTGCAGACAACGCCTTTTGATGTTATTAAAGAGAAGCTGAGGAATCATTTCTCACCACAGCCTTCAGAGATAGCCTGCCGGCATGCATTTTACAAACGTGATCAGGCAGAAGGAGAAAAAATCGCGGAATATATAACAGCATTGAGACAAGCTGCATTGTATTGTAATTTCACAGATTTAGAGACGGCATTGAGGGATAGATTGGTCTGTGGGTTAAGAGATGAAAAGCTGCAAAGGTGTTTGTTTGCTAAGAAAGAGCTGACCTTCAGAGTGGCGTTTGAGGAGGCGTTAGCAGCGGAAGCAGCTGAGCAATCAACGCGTGAGGTTCGCATGGCACGCAAACCTCCCCTGCCACAAAGGCCAGAGACTATCCATCAAGGGAGCGTGGCAGTCAGAAATCACCCACCAAGGGAGGACGTCGTGGAGGAAGAGGAGGTCCACCTGACCGAGAGTGTAAAGGCAAAAAGGAATGAAGTGCCACATGGGTGTGCAGCTTGTGGGAGGAATCATGATAAAAAACATTGTGGTTTTCGTGAAGCCTTGTGTAGACTCTGTGGGAAGAAGGGACATATTTCGTGGGTTTGCAGAGCCAGAAGGCTCAAAGAACCCAGGACACAGCACAAATCGTGGGATCAGCAGAAAAGAGGACTGCAAGTGGAGGAATGTCACTCTGTGATAAACTATGCAGATCCGGTTCCTATCCAGAGTGTTCAAATGAGCACTCGCAAGAAGATTAAAGTGACTGTGCACATACAGGAGGTCCCATGTGAGATGGAGGTGGACTCAGGATCAGCTCTATCAATATTCTCAGAAGACACTTTCCAGCAGATTTGTGTAGAAAGGGGAAGACTGCAGTTAGAACCATTATCAGTTCAACTGATGGATTTTCAAGGGCGGCGTGTTCCAGTAATGGGAATGGGGACATTCTGAGTGCAGTATCAACAATTCAGGGGGCTTTTACGGCTGGTGGTAGTGAAAGGACATCGTGTGAATTTATTGGGATTGGATTGGTTTGAACCACTGGGGATTACTGTAGTGGGAATCCACCAGGTGGAGGGGGTGGATGTAGAGGCAATCTATCAGGAGTACCCGAGGGTGTTTGATGAGTCATTGGGATTATATAAGGGACCACCTATATCCTTTAATCTTGACCCAATGGTCGCACCTATTCGTTTGAAGCCTAGGAGGGTACCTTTTGCATTGAAACCCCGAATAGATGAAGAATTAGACCGGTTGATTGCCCAAGGAGTATTAGAACCAGTAGCGAATGCTCGGTGGGAAACCCCAATTGTGGCCCCCTTGAAGGCAAATGGAGCAGTACGAATCTGTGCGGATTATAAATGTACCATTAATAAGGCCCTGCAACAGCATTCATACCCGGTACCAGCAGTAAGCCACTTATTGGCATCACTGGCGGGGGGAACGGTATTTGCAAAATTGGATCTAGCCCAGGCATATCAACAATTGCCAGTAGACGATGCCACTGCAGAAGCTCAAACTATTGTGACCCATCGTGGGGCGTTTAAGGTTAAGCGTTTGCAGTTCGGGGTCAGTGTGGCCCCAGGAGTTTTCCAGAGTTTAATGGAAGGGCTGTTGAAGGGTATTCCTGGGGTCCTTCCATACTTTGATGATATACTTGTGGCCAGGAGTTCCAAGGAAGAACTGTTGAAGCGTCTTCACGAAGTGTTGGGTCGGTTACAAGATGCAGGGTTGAAGGCCAAAAAAGAAAAGTGTCAGTTTGGGATGTCACAGGTGGAATTTCTGGGATATTTGATAGATGCTACCGGGATTCATCCCACCAATGCTAAGGTAAAAGCGATACAGGATGCCCCAGCGCCACGGTCGAAGAGAAAATTGCAATCTTTCTTGGGGCTGTTAAACTTTTATCATGTGTTCTTACCCCATAAAGCATCTGTGGCTGAGCCGTTACACAGGTTATTGAATAAGAGGACCCCTTGGGTGTGGGGTCAGAAGCAGGGTGAGGCATTTAATGCTGTTAAGAATTTGTTATCATCGGATAGTGTACTTACCCATTTTGATGAAAAGAAACCAATAGTATTGGCATGTGATGCATCCCCATACGGAGTGGGTGCAGTGTTAAGTCATCGCATGCCAGATGGGAGAGAGGCTCCAACTGCATATTTTTCGAGGACCTTATCGGCAACGGAAAGAAATTATGCCCAAATTGATAAAGAAGCCCTGGCCCTCGTTGCAGGGGTAAAGAAATTCCATGATTATGTTTATGGTCGTCCATTTGAAATTGCCACAGATCATAAACCGTTATTAGGCATTTTTGCCCCGGACGTCAAAATGTTGCGTTGGTCAGTATTTTTGGCAGCATATGAATATAGTCTATGCTACCGGCCAGGAAGGAGATGGGACATGCTGATGCCCTTAGCCGATTACCAGTGAATAGTTCGGATGAGGATCCTGCCCCTGCACATGGCATCATGTTAATAGAGGACCTACCCGACCCACCGCTGCATGCATCAGATGTAGCAAGAGAGACAGCAAGGGACCCGATACTGTCTCGAGTTTTGAATTGGGTATGGAAGGGGTGGCCTTCCTGGAAGCTGGAGAGTGTATTCAAGCCTTTTGTTCACGCCAACATGAATTGTCGGTGCACAAAGGGTGCTTGTTGTGGGGAAATAGAGTCATCATCCCACCAAAATTGCAGGGGAGAGTCTTGGAGGCATTACATATAGGGCACCCGGGAATTGTACGGATGAAGGCTTTGGCCCGTAGCTACGTGTGGTGGCCAGGGATGGATAAAGCTATTGAGGAACGGGTCCAAGTGTGTCACCCATGTCAGGAGTCTCGCCCAGCCATGCCACAAGCGCCCATCCAGAAATGGGAAACAACCAGAACACCATGGTCGAGACTGCATATTGATTTTGCTGGCCCCTTCCAAGGTCAAGTGTTCCTTGTGGTAGTAGATTCATTTTCTAAATGGTTAGAAGTAGTCACTGTCTCATCAATGACATCAGCGGTAGTGGTTCGGGTACTGCGGCGGCTGTTTGCCACACATGGGTTGCCTGACACTATAGTGTCAGATAATGCCACACCTTTTACCTCAGTCGAGTTCCAACGCTTTATGGCGGCGAATGTGATCCGCCATATTACAGCCGCGCCTTTCCATCCATCGACTAATGGGCAGGCGGAAAGGATGGTGAGGACGACTAAGGAGTCCTTGCGGAGAATAGTGCAGGAGATTGGCAATCACGGCTAGCTAATTTCCTACTACAGCAGCATATCACTCCACATACGGGTACGGGTAGGAGTCCTGCTGAGCTGTTAATGAATAGGAGGTTAACATCTTTATTAGATAGATTACATCCAGACTTGACATTAGACCAACCTCCGCAGCGTGAAGCCCCAGAGACACCAAGGTCTTTTCAAGTGGGGGATTGGGTTTATGCCCGGAATTATGGTAGAGGACCAGATTGGGTTCCAGCAACCATCGTAGAAATAAGGGGACCAGTGTCATACGGGGTGTCTATTGGAGGAGGCAAGGTATTACGCCGGCATGTGGACCAACTACGGCGGAGGTGGGCAAACTCGGTCAGGGCTCCTGAGGCGAGTGTAGTTGACGCGGAAGAATCAAGGGGGCTTGGCGAACGGGAAGAGGGTACCCCACTAATTGAGATGGAAACAGCCGAACCAGGAAATTTGGAGCAGGAGATTATCCCAGAGGGAGAATTGGGTTGCGAAGAAGAGACAGTGAATGGTCCGATAGAAAGGAATAACCAGGAACAAGGTGAAACTGAGGTAGCCACAGAATTACGACGCTCACAGCGGGTGAGGAGCCGACCAAAGTATTTACAGGATTTTATTTGTGAATAAAGTTTTAGATAGGGGGAAGGGGTGTTATGTAGTGAAGGTACAGGCAGCATTGCCAGGGAGGAGTGGGTTAACTGAGGGCAGACCAGCTGCAGTCAATTAACAGCTACCTCCTGGCAGCGTCTGTATAAATACACATGTGTGTTTCCTTGTCTTCGCTTCGTGTTCGTCTGTCCTTGGTGTCGTGCAATAAAGCTGTGTTGATGAATCTCCGGTGTCGTGAACCCACTATTCAACAGTCTATATTGATAATAGAAGACATGTGAGTGAGCCAGTGTTGGCAGTAGTTTAGAAAAAAGGAAGAGACATAGAAGTTTATAAATATTTGTGTGGCAAAACAAAACCTTTCCCTCTCATAATATTACTTAGAAAGATTAGCAGGAGATAAAAGATTCAGGCCAGATATACAGTACTTAGTACTAGATAAATTTGGAAATCTGCTGCTGTTGAGTTTAGGCTAATCCCAAACTTTTCTTGTTTTAGAATAATTTAGCAGCAGAGATCCAAATCACCATTTGTTTATTCATCTATCGGGCACAATTAAAGGTGCTGACCTTAACCTACAAAGCACAAAATGGCCTAGGTCCAAGCTACCTCAAACATCGAATCTTGCGGTATGAACCAGCTCGAGTGCTAAGGTCATCAGGAGAGGCCTTTCTCTCCATCCCGCCACCTTCACAGGTGCGTCTCATAAGAGCACACGAAATGGCCTTCTCTGTTGCTTCTCTGACTTTGGAACTCCCGCTCAGAACTGCCCTGTCTCTGCTGTCTTTCCGGAAACAGGCAAAGATCTTCCTCTACAGGCAAGCTTTCCCTGAATGAAGGAGTACCTATTATGTGACTTTTACATGGATTACCATACATGACTGCATTGACTGATTTCATAAGAATACCAGTATTTCTATGTTTACTTTGCACCCCACATAATGGATTTTTTTCTTTTGGAGTGCTCTTTGTAGCTTAATGTTACATTTTAATGTTCTGAGATGCCCTTTTAATTCCCTGTTCTTAATTTGACTATGTCTTAAATGTTCTGGGCTGTATATTGTCCCTCATTATTGTAAGCCACCTTAGGTAGTTTTCCAAGGAGAAAGGTGGAGTAAAAATATTCAAAATAAATAAATAATAAATGAGAGGCACCCTTTCCCTCTGAAGCAGAAGGAAAAATCACAACTAACAAATGCAGAGTACATACTTAAGTACAGATAGCATAACATGTCACCTGTCAATCAACAACATTCTTTGGGCAAGCTTTAACTCTTGTTAGAGCCACGCCTATTCCATCCTCCTTGCACCCCCCTCCCCAAGGTCTGTAATCATTTAATGCAGGCTCTTTCCCTCTTTTTGAGCCAAAGACATTTCAGTAACAGTTTCAGACAGCTCACAAACAACAGTAAGACATAGATATGAGCCATATAGAGGAATCAACATGGCATCACGTCTTGAGGTAGCTTTAAAAGATACTCATAATAAGTTAACAGAGGATGGATCTCTTTTTAAAACTGTTTATATCCCTCTTTCTAGACCTAGAAGAGAATTACCAAAGCAGCATAGATACAAAAATGTCTTGTACTCACGCCTCAAAACTGTAACATGAAGAAGAAAAAATGGGAGAGGTCTAAAGAAACCACAGTGGTTTACTAAAGAACTTTCAACTCAGCTAACTATAAAGAAAAACAAGTACAAGGAATGGAAAAATGGGAAATGCACCAAAGAGGAATATAAACAAACAGCTAATATATGCAGGGGGGTGGTAAAAAAAGCTAAAGTGCAAAACGAACTTAGACTTGCCAGAGAGATTAAAGATAGTAAAAAGGGTTTCTTTAGTTATGTCCGCAGCAAAAGGAAAAATAAGGAAATGATAGGCTCTCTGCGTGGCAATGATAACCAGTTACTAACAGGAGACAAGGAAAAGGCAGAACTACTCAACACATTTTTTGCCTCAGTTTTCTCCAAAAAGGAAGAAAAAGATCCGCTGGGACAAAGAGTAGATGAGTTAGGATGGGAATTGCAACATAGAATAGGTAGGGAGGTAGTACAGGAACATCTGGAAACATTAAGTGAATGTAAGTCTCCTGGGCCAGATGAATTACACCCAAGGATATTAAAAGAACTGGCGGAAGTAATTTCAGAACCATTGGCAATAATCTTTGAGAAGTCCTGGAGGACAGGAGAAGTCCCCATCGATTGGAGGAGGGCTAATGTTATCCCCATCTTCAAAAAGGGGAAAAAAGAGGACCCAAATAATTACCGCCCAGTCAGCTTGACTTCAATTCCCGGAAAGATCCTAGAGCAGACTATTAAGCAGTCAGTCTGCAATTATCTAACAAACAATGCTGTCATTACAAGAAGTCAACACGGGTTTCTTAAAAACAAGTCATGCCAGACTAATTTGATCTCTTTCTTTGATAGAATTACAGGCCTGGTGGATGAGGGGAATGCTGTGGATATTGCTTATCTGGACTTTAGTAAGGCCTTCAATAAGGTTCCCCATGGTATTCTTGCTAAGAAGTTAGTAGGAAGTGGGATAGATAGTGCTACTGTTAGGTGGATTTGTAATTGGTTGACTGATTGCACCCAAAGGGTGATCATAAATGGCCTCTCATCAGCTTGGAGAGACGTGACCAGTAGGGTGCCCCAGGGTTCTGTTCTGGGTCCAGTGCTGTTCAATATCTTTATTAATGACTTGGAGGAAGGAATAGAGAGTATGCTAATTAAATTTGCAGATGATACCAAATTGGGAGGGGTTGCTAATTTCCCAGAGGATCGGATGAAAATCCAAAAGGACCTTGACAGATTAGAATGCTGGGCCAAAGCTAATGGAATAGATTTCAACAGAGGGAAATGTAGGGTGTTACATCTAGGAAAAAAGAATGAATTGCACAGATATAGGATGGGGGACACTTGGCTAGAGAATAGTACCTGTGAAAGGGATCTGGGAGTTTTGGTGGACCACAAATTGAACATGAGTCAGCAGTGTGATGCAGCGGCCAGGAAAGCCAATGCGATTCTTGGTTGCATCAACAGAACCATAGTGTCTAGATCAAGGGAAGTGATAGTGCCACTCTATTCTGCTCTGGTCAGACCCCACCTGGAGTACTGTGTCCAGTTCTGTGCGCTTCAGTTTAAAAAGGATGGTGACAACCTCGAGCGGGTGCAGAGGAGGGCGACCAGGATGGTTGAGGATCTGGAGGAAATGTCTCATGAGGAACGGCTTAGGGAACTGGGAATGTTTAGCCTTTCAAAAAGAAGACTGAGAGGGGATATGATAGCTATGTTTAAATATTTGAAAGGATGTCATATTGAAGTGGGAACAGGTTTGTTTTCCATGGCTTCAAAGACTAGGACTCGGGGCAATGGTTTCAAACTACAGGAAAAGAGATTCCATTTGAACATTAGGAAGAACTTCATGACAGTTAGAGCCGTTCAGCGGTGATATATGCTGCCACGGAGGGTGGTTGAGTCTCCTTCTTTGGTGGTTTTTAAGGAGAGGCTGGATGACCATCTGTCGGAAATATTGTGAAGGGGTTCCTGCATGGCAGGGGGTTGGACTAGATGGCTCTTGAGGTCTCTTCCAACTCTATTATTCTATGATTCTAATTTTTTTAAAAGAGAAAAACAGTCCAACATCAGAAAGGAGAAAAAGCAGTCTACATTAAACTCCAGACTAAATGCAAAAATCAAGTTTGTAACAGCTAGTCTGAAACTGAAAAGAATGGGACATGCAACAAACTAAATCAGGATATCCACATATGGTAATTGGAGTGATTCTGGTCAGGGTTTCAGCCTGCCAGCCATGCCCAGTTTGCTGCTGTAAAAGGATTCAGACAGTTCACAATCACACTTTCCCCATACATTCTACAAACAAAATAAAGATTTCTTGTGGCACTTTAAAGATGAAGAAATGTTAACTGGTGTGCATCTCTGAAGACTGCAGTGAACTTCCATTAGACACATTCATCAGAAATGGGCTGTGGACGATGCCAAATAAAGCTTCTTAACCTTTAAATTGTTGCTGTTGTTGTTGTTGTTGTAAAAGATTAACATCACTGCCTCAGAAATTCCAAAGCTATGGGTCTTGAAGAAAAATACATATAGCCTGTCTTCATTCTGTGGATTTTTTTGTCTTTAAACAAAGGTGCTGCTTTGGGCAATTCGGAAAAAAATATTACCCAGGGTTTACCCATGTACACAGTATCTTATTTTTCTAGACACCTTGACTGTGTCTGTTATCAGATACTTTCAGTGTGAGAAGAAATAATGGGCATGTGGGCAGTTTCAGATGTAGTGTGTACCACATATACAGATTGCAAGGGAGCAAAAATGGGATAAAGCCTTTGCCTTTCGGTCTTCAATGGTGGATTCCCCAAAGCATCCATCTGGTTACTTTGGGGGAGGGGATGCTAGACCCATTGGGGCTCTTGGTTCATAAAAGTAGTTCTCCTCTTAGAACTAAAGTAATGTTTTGGGTATCTAGACATATGTGGAGTGGACCATTTCAGGACTCCATCCAACTCAAGTTCTTCGAGTGGTCATTCTATGAATTCACACACATGGGTTCTTCTACACCTATGCAGAGCCACTTGGAACTTTCTAGAACTTATTGCTCGTTCACCTGAGGACCTCCTTCTCATATGCAAATGTTCCACCCTCATTCTCCTCAGTTACTCAGTATGTCCACCATTGTCAATAGAAGTACATGAGGAAAAAACCTACAACGTGATGGTAAAGAGGAGGTTGGATGGGAAGTGTGAATTCACAGAATGACCACTCAGAGAACTAGAGTTACAGGTAAGTAACATCTCTTTCTTCTTCATGGTCCTCTGTGAATAGACACACATGGATGATTAGCAAGCTGACTTACCTGGTGGTGAGCTATTATGGTAAAACAGAGGTGAGGATGGTTCAACCGAATGCAGCATGAGACCTGGCATGAACATCAAGTCTGTAATGCGAGGCAAATGTGGAAGGCGTGGACCATGTAGCAACCTTACAGATGTTTGGTATGCAAAAAAACTTAAGAAGGCAGTGAAGATGACAACTGCTCTGGTAAATGTTCCAGGACCGGAACAGGGAGAGGAACACAGACTAAGTCATAAGACAACCATATAGATGCAACTTAGAAATGGCCTGTGAGGAGACCTCTGCTGCTGTCATGAGAGCTGACAAACAGTCTGTTGGATTTCCTGAAAATAGATGTTCTAAACACATAGAAGACCAAAGTTCTAAAGTCTAATTTAAGGAATGTAGATATAATTCCAATTCATTGGAGGAAGCCAGAAAGAAAGTTGATAAGGTTATGGGTTGTTTAATGTGGAAGTCTGTTATCACCTTAGGGAGGAAAGAGACATCTGGATAAAGTGTAACTTTGTTAGGATGAAATTGGAAGGAGAGTCAAGCCTGGAGATGGCAATCTCACTGGCCTGTTTTGGAGTGATGAATGAATTGAGGTTATAGAATCATAGAGTTGTAAGAGACCTCAAGGGCCATCCAGTCCAATCCCTGCCATGCAGGAACCCCATCACAGTATTTCCGACAGATGGCCATCCAGCCTTGGCTTAAAATCCTCCAGAGGAGGAGACTCCACCACCCTTTGTGGCAGCATATTCCACTGCCGAACAGCTCTAACTGTCATGTCATGAAGTTCTTCCTAATGTTCAAATGGAATCTCTTTTCCTGTAGTTTGAAACCATTGCCCCAAGTCAGCAGTGTGACGCAGCGGCCAAGAAAGCCAATGCGATTCTTGGTTGCATCAACAGAAACATAGTGTCTAGATCAAGGGAAGTGATACCACACTGAGCGTCGTGACTCCCATTCCAACTAAACAAAAGTCTAAATCGATCCCTAAAACTGAACAAGCATGAACCTCCAACTCAACCTTGAAAGCTTTGCCATTGAAACTGGACAAATGTAAAAAGGTTGTGATGTCGACCCTGATGGCAGAGCTGAGACCAACACCACCTACCATACTGAGCCCTTCTCTTTTGGATGATCGAGACTCCACCCTGATACTACTGGACGGTATATTTGCTGATGAGGACATTCTTCCTTCTAAGCAGACTCAGACCCCAATTTAGTCAATCTCCAGGCTGGGGCAATGTTTCAGTGGAAGATGGTGTAAGTGCATTTAAGGAGTCCTGACTCCACTGGGCTTCTCTTCAGGACATATGTCCAGCAGTTGAACCTCAACCACACCGCAATAATCTCCACATGGACAAGTGCACCCAGGACTGCGTACAAGACGCCAATATTGCCCATGATACCAAAGGCACCAATGATGCCTCTTTATATCAGCATTGACCCAAACGCATAAAGTGGGTCCACCTCCACGATCAACCACTTTACTACAATGCCCTAACAGCCTCTCCCAACGCACTTGTGCCGTCAACACCAAGAGCTTTGGCACGGATCCTACTACTATGAGTCTTCTTCTTCCTCCTCCCAACCTCGATACCGGGAGTATTATGTGGCTCCATATTGAACCACCCAAGTCAAACCTCCATGCCGACACCAGAGATATATGAGCAACTGGCACCGCCACGTCAAGCTCCTTGACACTGAGCCAAACGATACCTGCCGCCCTCTGACCAGCCAATGGTTAAGCTCCAAAAACACCACACTCTGGTGTAGAAACCTACTTCGATGCCGACCATGGTCTCGAGAACATCCTCACTTTAAGTGACTACCACCTACAAGGGTCCTCCTCCATATATGGTGCCCTCGGCTCTACAACCTAGACCAGTGGTGGCGAAACTTTGGCACTCAGGATGTTTTGGACTACAACTTCCACAGTCCAGGCTTTTTGCAAGCTGGGGAGATTCTCCTAAGCAGAAAAGGCACTTAATGTGTCCGTCCAAGAGGGGAATGGGGGGGGGCGCAAAAAGACCTATGATCAAACAACAACAGAACTTACTGCAGTCTAAGACCCGACAAAGCATCACAAAGGAGGAAACCCAGTGATGTCCATGCATTCCAGATTTCAAGCAGTCATTGCGAAGGAGTCTCAACAAAGAATTAAAGATGAGCTTTTTATTTATGATTGTGTTAATTTGGCCAATTACATTTCAGTCCCTAAAATAAAGGGCTGTGTATGAAAATGGTTGCAATTTCAAAACATTTAATACATTTTTTGTTCAACCTCTTGAAATCAAGATGAAAGTCTTCATTTCAATTGCATCTCAATTATTTCATTTCTAATCCATTGTGGCAGCATACAGAGCCAGAGTTATGATAATTGTGTCAGTGACCAATTATTTCCAGACCTAACTGTACTTTTCCTTCTTTTCTAGTTAATGAGTTTTCGGTGGATGATTTAAGTCTGCAGGTATTTTAAACGGGTGGGCACATTCCTCCAAACATCAGGTTCTCAACTATTTCAAGTATCTGAAAATGAAAATCTGTCTTTAAAAAATGTATTAAGATACTTTCTAGTTTGAGTTGTGGGAAAACTACATTTTGTTTAAATTGGACCAGGACCCTGGAAGGAAACGTTGCATTGTCTCCCTCTCTACCTCAGTCTTCTCAAGTATTTCCTCTCATTCCCATCAGCCAATTTGGAGGCCTATGGGCAGAATAACTCCTCTTTTAAGGTTTTAGGGAAATAGGATGGCAGGCGGACTCCAAAGACAACTAAATGTTCACAGTCTGAAAATGCATAATCTCAATCTGGATCTTAAGCTTTGAAAGTACCCTCCTGTTTGTTAATATTGTCAGGCTTAGAGACAATGTCTTTGGAGCATGACAATTAATGAATCCTTTCTCATTCCAAGAGTGGAATGATTCAGAAAAGACGCAAGGAAGAGGCACCAAGAAGCATTCCTAAGGAGAACCCAGAGGCTGAAAAGGAGACATTGACCATTAATAGTGGGATTAGAATTAAAAACCTATGCTAGACACAAGTAAATTTTTTTAATGATTGACAGTTCTGATTTAGATCATTTTGCCCTTAAGTCAGAGCTAAAGATACATTAAATATCTGAAATCATCCCCCAATATATACAGGACTTGAGTGCCTGTCCAGGGTTCACCAGGACAAGGGCTTTTGGGTGCCCTCTCTCACCAATCTTACTAGCATGGGCTAAACAGATGCCAGGAAAGCAGCAAGCTGCAGTTTTCCTGCTACTGGTGGTTCTGGCGCAGCCTGGACTTCTTCCTTGGGACGGACTTCAGACCTCCGAGGGGGCCCCCAGGAGACTTCAAGAGCTTGGACCGCTTCTGAAAGGAGCCTTTTCTTGAAACGAAGGGCTTCTTTTTCTGCTTCTTGGCTCTCATCTCTCCTTCAGCTTGCTTCTTGGCTTCTATGCCTGCAGAAAGGTCCTCTTTTGCAGTCCTTTTCTTAACAACTTTCTGCTCTGAATGTTTTTCTCCTTGAGGCAAAGGGTCAGTGCCTGCCGGAACAGATCCCTCTTCTAGTGTCTGTCCACCTGGTTCCTTATTGGGTTCTTCATCTGGAAACAAAATCAAAACAATGACCAAAAGCAATGGAGACAATATTGAAGCAAGCAGGAAAGGAAGAACAGAGTAGGAGAAGCAGAAGAGGACTGCTAATGGACAAAGAACATTTCATTTTGTAGAGAGATATTTATTAACTCCTGCAGAAATGCCACAGATCAGGAAGTATCTGGCTTCCAAAGAGGGATCCAGGGCAAACATCACATTCCCAGCTTTTAAGTCATATTGTTTCAGATGTCAGTTTTTTGCTCCAGTTTCTAGAGATCAGAGGGTGTTTACAACTCTAACTGCAACTATTCTACCAACCCCATCCAACTGATTTTTACTTTTAGCATTTAGAACAATTAGAATAAGATTGCACAGTTGGATCTATTTTAACAGACTGATTCAACTGAAACCCATTTAAAACAAACCCATTCAGGCTTTACAATTCAGAGTTAGAGAAACATACAAGGAACACATTAACTTTGCCAATTTCTACTGTTCTCATCACACGAAGGATGACTGTATGAAGAAGAGGGCATGAGTATCATGCATTTACTTTACCTCATGTGTTTTTGTCACTCAGTTTCATTAAGTCTGGGAAGAGTTACTGATTGACTGACTGGCTGATTTAACTTTTATACCGCCCATCTAGCAAATAGCCACTCTGGGCAGTGTATATAAAGCAAACAATACAAGGGAATAAAGAATAACAACATAAAATAAAAATAAAAATGCAATACAAATATCTGCCAATAAATAGAAAACAAAAACCCATTGAAAGTGAAAATACATTGGAGTTAACAGCATAACAAAATAATATAATTGAGATTAACAGAAGTTAGAGTCAGAGGCAGATAATGTAATAATGAACAGATGTGCATTTTGGAGCATCAAAATGGAAAATCACAACCCAAGGGAAGCTTGTTTAAACAGTCACATTTTTAAAAGATGCTTGAAATTCCCAGTGATGGGGGCCAAGCAGATTTCTGGGGGCAGCCGATTCAACAAGCCAAGGATTGTCTTCAAATTAGAACAGATACTCTTTAAGAGAAACTGAATGAAAGCCTGTCACTCATTATTAAATGGAATGGCCAGTTTTAACTCCTATTACCAGATATGATGCATGAACTTCATGACAGTTAGAGCTGTTCGGCAGTGGAATATACTGCCACAGAGGGTGGTGGAGTCTCCTTCTTTGGAGGTTTTTAAGCAGAGGCTGGATGGCCATCTGTCGGAAATATTGTGATGGGGGTTCCTGCATGGCAGGGGGTTGGACTAGATGGCCCTTGAGGTCTCTTCCAACTCTATGATTCTATGAACCGTAATCCATTGTCTTCCCTTTGAGTATTTAATTTGCACTCTGGTTCTTACCAGTCACTTGTAAGCAAGCTCCACCATTCCCTCCCAAAATAAAATCAGGTTTATTTAACCTTTACTCTGAATCCAAATCATTTGCTATTCACAACTACCTTGAAATAAAGTACATCATTTCAGCAAAGCTATGCAGGATCAGTGACCGACAACTTGTAAGTGCTACATGATTCATGAAAACTATTTGACTCATGGGTTTGGCTTTGCAGGATGCATAATTCTGGTAGGCATTATTAAGTAGCAACACACAGTTCTGGACTAGGCAAATCCCACCTCATTTTACCTTTCACAGGCTTGGGAAGAGCATTGGAAAACTTCTTGAGTTTGGCAACAAAAAAGCCATCCATGTTGTGTGTATGAGGGTAGAAACGCCGCGTAGATTTCAAAGAAGGATGGAAACGACGTTCCTTAAACCTGGAGGAACACAGTGAAAACATTTTGCACTGCAGAAGGCATTAGAGCAGTGGTTTCCAACCTGGGTGGGTGGGTGGGTGGGGTGGGACCTCTTTTGGGGGTCGAACGACCATTTCACAGGGGTCGCCATGAGCCAGCGAAGAAAAAGGCACCAACGGCTTGGGTCTGGAGGAGATGGGGGAGGAAGGTGGGGAAAGAGTGAGTTACAGCTTGATAGGTTGGAAGGGAAGTCAGTCAATGGCACCAGGGGCTATAGGTTGGAAGGGATGTCAGTCAATGGCACCAGGGGCTGTGATTGGCTGAGGATGCCTGTCGAGGGAAGTTTTCTATGGCACCTGCACCAGTGGCCTGCCAAAGGGGGCTTGTGGCCTCTTTCCAAATAGGGCAAGAGGTCACCACAACATGAGGAATTGTTTTAAAGGGTCACGGCATTAGGAAGATTGAGAACCACTGCATTAGAGGCAGCCCTGATGTTCCTGTTTTGGGATGAAAAATGCAAACCTGGTAAATCCTTCCTTGCCAAAGTCTAATCCTGTCGGGACCAAACGCACATTGCGTTTCTTCAGGGCATAATCCACGACCCATTCATTTTCTTCTACCTGCCAACACAACACACATGAACTGTCAGGTTCATAAAAATCCTCTAGAAGTCAAGTCTACTTTTCTGGAGGGAGGTAGAGAGAGGGAGGGAGGGAGGGGAAGAGGAAGAGGAAGAGGAAGAGGAAGAGAGAGAGAGAGAGAGAGAGAGAGAGAGAGAGAGAGAGACTGACTCACCATGACGGAACATGTGCAGTAGACGATATAGCCACCAGTTTCTGAGGTGGCATTAACGGAGTCAATAGCACTAAGGATTAGCTCCTTCTGAAGGTGCGCACAGCGCAGAATGTCTTTCTCATCCTAAAAGAAAAGGACAGGTTATGTCAAGCATAGAGAGGCATAATGCCCTAGCTGAGACTTGTGGTCCAGTAACACCCAGGGCGGTTGTACTTTGCCCATCCCTGGAATTCGGAGTGCTTAATCAGCATTATTTCTCAATTATTCCAATTAGCCAGGAAGATGCATGACCCCTGTTTAAGGTCATCCAGTGAGTTCATGACAAACTCTCAAGTCACTACCTGTCAGACTTATGCAGTACAGGGAAGGGACAATAATGTGGCCAAGCATATATTTTGCTTATTGAATATCTCAACTTCAACTGCTATGATCTGAAGTTACAAGGGAGCTGAGCTAGCATCTCATAAGAAAGAACTGCACTTGACACCCTGGAAAGCTGCAGCCCCCAAGACAACAACAATTACAGTCTTGGGTTGTTAGGTTTTTGACAACGTTTGAGTATACACAGTAGTCCCCCCGCCACAACACGGTTTATATATTAAGGTCTCAGTATATTGCAAATTGTTTTCTTGAGAGAAGCAGGCTTCCAAAGAATGGCTTTTAACCCTTTCCTGCCAGCATGCACTTCCAAAGAGAGGTTTTTAACCTCTTGAGCCAGCAGGAGCAGCCCAAGGTTACTTTGCTAAGATGTCAGGAGGGGGTTAAAAACCTATCTTTAAAAGTGCAGGCCAGCAGCAGCAGCCCCAGATCTTTTTGCTGAGGTGTCAAGAGGGGATTAAAATCCTCTCTTTGGAAATGCATGCCAGCAGGAGCAGCCCAAAGTCAGTTTGCTGAGGCATCTGCGTTTCGCAGATTTTCCTTTATCATTGGTACTTCAGGCACGTAACTCCCGTAATAAACGGGGGAGTACTGCATGTCCAGACTTGGTTTACAAGTTGTAAAATTGTTGATGTATTCATCTGAATTCTGCCACTGCTATTTCATTTAAAATGGCTTTATCTTCCTTCTTCAAGCTCTCTCCCGCATGCAAAGCAGAGACACATGTAAATGATCAGTTCAACTTTTCCTCCACCTCCTTGCTCTTGTATACTACCTTTTGCACCTATTTATTATTTGTCCAACCAGTTTTGTGGCTCGTTATTTTTGCTTTCCAATTTCTTCTTCCCAAGCTTTCTTGTCTTTCATGGTTCAACTCTCTTCACTAAGCATGACAACATCATCCTGGACCAGTTGGCTCCTTTCCTAACTTTGCTAAGCCTCTTAGTCAAACTCCATCTACTATGGTTTTCAAACATTCTCAAAGTCTCTAAGAAAGGTTGTTCCTACCCATCCTTCTTAAAGTCCCTTGAACTAAGCCCATCCTTTCTGACAAACTTCTTCTTTTGAAGCAAATTGAGAGCATGTTAGATCTTCTAAGGAATGTTCTGCTGACACAAATTGGATAGTGTAGCAATGATCCCAAGCAACTCTCAGGATCATTTCCAATGACATTCCTCTCTGGCCCATTCCATAAAGAGCACAAATTCGATCGCCTAAGGAAGCAAGTAAATCATTATCCACTCAAACACCCAAAGGTAGTCAATCTCACATCCTTCTGCCATGCTCATCTCTACCTCTGACTGACATGGAAGAAGCAGGGGTGCCGTTGGGAGCCAATCCTTCCCTCGGCATTTGGTGTGAAAGTTCATGTCCCAGTGACCTGCTGCCCCGAGCGGCCAGAGACCAGCTTACCTTGTTGGTTTTCACTGTGGGGTCCTTAGAAATAACGCCAGTCCCGCTGCAGGGAGCATCGAGCAGAACTCGGTCAAAGCCACCCAGGACCTGAGGGCAGAAAAGGAACATCGCCTGAGTGTACATAGTGCCTACTCTCCCAGAATACAACTTGGAAGCCAAATTCTACTTTTGGCTCTCAAAAAGTCTTGCACATAGAGTGCCCTTCCTCTCCCTCATATAACTGGTCCTCATAGCTGTCAGGATGTGGCCGCTCTCAATGATAAACAAGAGCACTGCCTCCAAAAAGTCTCCAAGGTTCAGCACTCTGCAGGCCCTTCACCTTCTGGCACTGCTCCCACCATGGCTCTCTCTCTGAATAACCCGTGGGAACCATGTGTACTTTTCCCTTCTCATTGCTTGACCAACATTCCCTAGCCGTCTGCATTTTATATGTTTGCCTTTATTTTTCTTAATGCTTCTTCAGGCGGCCTTCCCCTCAATCTATCTATGAGCAACTCACATTTCAAATGTCTCAAATGTCTTTGCAGGATCCTGTTTTCAAGTCCATACTCTGTGCCATACATTATGATAGGATTACATAAAAACACCTATCAAGTGGTGACAAAGTGTGTATCTTAAAACCTTCCATCTGAGGTAAGAGGTGAGCCAAGATAACAGTTTCTGCCTTTCCCTGTCACCTGCTCTACTTCTCCTTCTTCACCTGGAGCATCTTGGTCACCTCAATCAACAAGGGATAAAATAAGAAAACGCCACTGTTTGCCTTTGTCTCTTGCTTCCTTTGAGAATCTTTTTAAGGTCTTGCACATGGTGGGATACACACTGCAAGGCAAAAGATTTGTTCCTCCCTCCTTTCCGGCAGAGATCATCCCACAGACTCATTGGGCCAATTTACCTTGGGAAACTGGCGGCCATCACAGTGGCTCACAACAGTGTTTGTGACTCCTAGGCGGTGCAGGTTTCCCACAACACTGTGCAGTCTCTCAGCATTGCCATCATTAGCCAGGATCACACCAGTATTCTTCATTAACTGGGCTGTCAAGACAGAACACAAGGGTGCATGTGTGTGTGTGTGTGTGTGTGTGTAGCTGGATACCTCATTTGCACTCCTCCAGCTTTCATTATAACAATTAAATTTTCCCCACACTGTTATTTTCTTTTCAAGCAACCCTGCTCCTTCCTCCAAAATACCAAAGTTGATTGTGGTTACCTGTGTGTTTTCCTTCTGCTTGCTTCTTAGACCCCCCAAATGGGGGATCTTTCTCTCTAACCACCAAGAGATATCTCTTAAGAGGAAGATTCAAGTGAGAGCCAGATAAGAAGGCACCTCTTGCTTCCTCCATAATATCAAAGCTCATCTAGATAACTAACTGTACAACCAGAATGAACTCCCCAGCAAGGAAGCATCCAAGGCAACGTTATAGGAAAAAAAGAGGTTACTTACCTGTAACTCTGGTTCTTCGAGTGGTCATTCTGTGATTCCACACAATGGGTTAACGTGTGCCAGCACGGTAGACCTCGGAATCTTCTAGAAAGTTATAACAAGTAAAAGACCTCCCACCCTATAAAGGCAGGCTCCGCCCTCCTCCTACCTCAGTTCCGTACACTTTTACGCCGCTGTCCAGAAATAAGAATAGAATGATGGAGACAGCACTGACGTGACGGAAGAGGGGAAGGAGGGCGGGTTTGTGTGGAATCACAGAATGACCACTCGAAGAACCAGAGTTACAGGTAAGTAACCTCTTTTTCTTCTTCGTGGTCTTCTGTGATTGCACACAATGGGTGTTTAGCAAGCTGCACTTACCGGAGGTGGGTCGTCACGGCAGAACTGCAGACAATACAGAACGCCCAAACGATGTTTCAGCACGCGCCCTGGTATCCAGCCGGTAATGAGAGGCAAAGGTCGCAGATAAGGACCACGTAGCCGCCCTGCAAATGTCCGGAATGGAGACACCCTTCAGAAAGGCAGTGGATGTAGATAAGGCTCTGGTCGAGTGGGCTCGAACGCCAGTCGGTAGAGGCACCTGGGCGAGTTGGTAGGCCAAGGTAATGAGTCGAACAATGGAACTAGAAATGCTCTGTGGGGACATGGGTTGGCCCCGTTTTTGCCCATAATAACACGTGAAGAGACGTTTAGAAGTCCTGTATGTGGAAGTACGGTCAAGGTAGAAAGAGAGGTCTCTCTTGACATCAAGAGAGTGCAATGAACGCTCCAAGTCTGTCGAAGGATTAGGAAAAAATGTAGGCAAATGAATGGGCTGAGAAAGATGAAATTGTGTAACAACCTTAGGTAAAAAGGAAATATCTGGAAATAAAGTCACTTTGTTAGGGTGAAATTGTAAAAAGGGGGCGTCCATTCGTAAGGCGGCGAGCTCTCCTGCCCTTCTGGCAGATGTAATAGCAACAAGGAAAATGACTTTATAAGTAAGCAATTGGTCAGAAGCTTTAGCCAAGGGTTCAAAAGGCGGCTTAGTGAGCTGACGGAGAACTAAGGAAAGAGACCACTGCGGTGTCGGCAGTGGAGGCCGTGGAGCGATGTTACGTAGGCCTTTTAAAAAGTCCTTAACTGTAGGATGTTTGAAGAGGTGTTGGGAGTCAGAGGCAGGTGGTTGGTAGGCCACAATAGCGGCAATGTATACCTTTAGGGTGGAGATGGAGCGGCCAAGAGCAGCAAGGTGACGAAGAAATTTAAGGAGTAAGGCCACAGAAGTAGGCAAAGGGCGTAAACCTTGAGCGGCTGCATAAGAAGTAAACACTTTAAACTTATAGTGGTAGAGTGTCCTGGTTGAAAGCTTCTTAGACGAATGGATTATCTCCTCAACGGAGGGAAAATTCTCCATGCCGTGAGGTGTAAGTTGTCTAGTTGAGGGTGTAGGATTTTGAAATTGTTCTGAGATAGCAGGTCGGCCCGGAGAGGGAGGCGGATGTATTCTGACGTCATCACCTTCAGGGTCGGGAACCAGACCTGACGTGGCCACCATGGGGCGATCAGAATGGCATTTGATGACTCCTCTCTGATTTTGATGATCGTCCTCTGTAGGAGAGGGATGGGCGGGAAGAAGTAGAGAAGATCCTGCGTCCATGGGATCATGAAGGCATCGCCCAGAGACCTCGGGTCCCTGCCTGCTCTGGTGCAGAAGTTGGGGCATTTGGTATTTTGTCTGGATGCAAACACGTCTATTTGCGGTGTCCCCCATAGGTCCGTGAGTTGTGTGAAGATCTCGGGGTGTAGAGACCATTCGTGTGTGTCGTGGACTTGCCTGCTGAGGGAATCCGCTAACTCGTTCTCTCTGGTGGAGACGTGGATGGCGACCGGAGTGATGTGATGACGGATGCACCAATTCCAGAGGTGTAAGGTGAGGTCTAGCAGTGGAGGAGAATGAGTGCCTCCCTGTTTGTTTATATAATACATTACTGTCGTGTTGTCTGTTACAAGTTGTATAGTCTTTCCTTGTATGAGTGGTAGAAACGCTTTTAAGGCGTAAATGACTGCCAGTAGCTCCAATTGGTTGATATGTAGGGTCCTTTGATGGGGCGTCCACAAGCCGTGTACCGGTGTGTTGTCGCAGTGACCGCCCCAGCCGGTTGGGCTGGCGTCGGTGGTGACCTGCTTTTCTAGACGAGGAGGAGTGAAAGGAATTCCTGTGGATAGATTTTCCTGGCCTGCCCACCATGACAAGTCCTGGAGAATAGCTTCTGGAACTTGGAGCATAGTCCTTGGGTCGTCTGTGATGGGGTTGAAGACAGAAAGGTACCAGGATTGAAGAGGTCTCAGGCGGAGACGCGCATATTGTACGGTGGAGGTCGTAGAAGCCATAAGGCCTAACAGTTGCTGAACAAACTTTGCAGAAACTCTTGAACAATTTTGAACGTGAAGAACAGCAGCAACAATTTTTGTTTGTCTGTCTACAGACAGAAAGGCACGAGCTGCTAAGGAGTCCAGAAGGGCCCCAATATATGGCATTCTTTGGGAAGGGGTAAGAGACGATTTCTTTAGGTTTATTTGTAGTCCCAGACTTGCCAAAAGGGAGAGGGTGAGGCGGGTATTCTGGATCGAATGGCGGTAGGTCGGCGAAACCAGTAACCAATCGTCGAGGTAGGGGAAAATGGTGACCCCTTGGAGCCTCAAGTATGCAATAACAGGAGCCATAGTCTTGGTAAATACCCTCGGAGCAGAGGCGAGGCCAAAGGGCAGGGACTTGAATTGGTAAATGGTATCGTCCAACAGAAAACGGAGGTAACGACGATGGGTAGGAGCTCTAGAGACATGGAAATATGCGTCCTTGAGGTCGATAACGACGAACCAATCGCCTCTTTTTAACAGGGGGATGATAGTATCTAAGGACGCCATGCGGAAACGTTTTCTTATGAGGAAGATGTTTAAAGCTCTGAGATCCAAAATGGGACGGAGGCCCCCATCTCTCTTCGGGACAGCAAAGTAGCGGGAGTAGAATCCCCGGTGGAGGTCTGCCATATCTACTTTCTCTATTGCATTCTTTGCCAACAGGGAGCGTACTTCTTCGCGGAGGGCCTGGGATGGAGCAGTGGTACAAACATGGCCCAAGGGAGGTAAGTGTTGGAACTCGATGAAGTAGCCGAAGGTAATGGTGTTGAGTACCCATCGGTCTGTAGTGATGGCTGTCCAAGAAGAAAGATGGGGTGCCAGACGGGTAATGGGGTGGTCGGGTAGAGGGTGGCAAGCTGGAATTGGAGCGAGGTCAAAAATTCTGCCTATTCCTCCTATCAGGTCTGCGTTGGGAAGGGCGATTACGTGCTCTGCCAGCATTGCTGCGGTTAGAAGAGGCGGTGTTGGACTGGAACCGTTGTCTGTCTGGTAGGTATCTCTGGTAAAAGGATGGACGTCTCCAAGGGCGGCGGTAAGACCTGTAGGTATTCTGGTAGGAATAGGACCTGGAGGTCTTGCTCAGTTTATTCAGTTTATCTAGAATGTCGTCAGTTTGGGGGTCAAACAGTCCCTTGCCATCGAATGGCAGATCCTCAATGCGAGCCCGAGAATCATCAGGCACCGTGGTGGAACGTAGCCAAGCATGTCGGCGGAGGACTATCACAGTGGCTAGTTGCTTGGATGCGGCGTCGATTGTGTGTCTAGCCGCTAGTCACTGGTGTTTCGCCAAAGCCATCACATCTTGGTAGGATGTCAAAGCTCTGGTTCGATGATCCTCTGGGAGGAGATTTAGGAGAGGTTGCATGTTGTTCCAAAGGTTGCGAAGGTAAGCCCCCATAGCAGCCAAGTAGTTTGCTACCCTAATGATGAAGGACGACAAGGAATAAAGGCGGCGGCCCAACATGTCCAACTTCCGGCCTTCCTTGTTGGAAGGTGCTGCAGATGAGCGGGAGTGTGATCTGTTTTGGGTAGAGTTCACAATAAAGGAATTAGGAAGTGGATGTTTTTGCAAAAAGGAGGTGTGCTCTCCATGTGCTTTATATAAATTTTCCACTCTACGGGGCATCTGGTAGGACGATGAAGGTTTCTCCCAAGATTCCTTGACCAAGCGCAGCATGGTCTTAATAAATGCCAGTCTGCAGGGAGGGGCTTGGTCCAGGGATATGTCATCAAAGACCTGATCATCGTCGTCGAGAGGAGACTGCACTACTGCTAGGTTAAGTGCCTTTGCGATTTTTGTGATCATCTGGGAGTATGATTTGTAGTCCTCAGATGGAGAGGGGGCATGGTCATCACCCACGTTAGAGTTCGGAGACGGAGTGTGAACTTGAGATTCCCCGGAGTAGGTAGATTGAGAGTCAAAGGAATCCGAGTCCACAGTCCCTGTAGAGGGGGAATAGGACGGGTCAGCATCCTGGGAGGCTGAGTCTGTGTTGTGCTCAGATTGGAGAGCATGTGTAGATCGCGTTACCAGTCTGGCAGCTGTTGTGGCGGGCTGCTGAGCAGGGCGATCAGGATGGTCGGGCTGCGCAGCATGGGCGACCTCAGTAGTAGCCGGCTGTTGGTTAGAAGGCACAATTGGAGCATTAAGTTCCGGTAAAGAGTGATGTCTATCCGAGTGCTGACGTCTCTCTGTAGGAAGGTCAGCCGCAGGTGGATGTGTAGGGCGACGTCTTGGTGGGGAGCCATGAGAGTCATCAGAAGTTGGAGAGCGATGTCGGCGTCTGCGTGGGCGGGGAGGAAAGCCCATATAGTCCGGCGGAAAGTATACCCATGGTGGATGATCAAACGGGTATGTCCTGCCGTGGGGGAGGTCCTCAGAGTAAGAGGCACAAGAGTCCGCGTAATGGCGCCGTCTTGTACCGCGTAGGTGGGAGCTGCTAGCATCTGAGAGCGAGGTCGAGCGGTAACGGGGTCGGCAGGGGTGAGCCGATGATCTTGCGGCGCGCTCCCGGCTGCGCGATGGCGCATGCGATCTGTCAGACGAGAAGGAGGCGCGGCGTTTGTGGCCTCTGGAAGAACGGCGGTCGCGGGGGCGGGAGCGGCGTGGAGAGCGTGAGGCGGACCGTCGTGAGCGGCGACGGCGTCGGTCGTTGCCAGAGCACCTCGATGCAGACGAATCTGCTCTGTTGTGTCGGCGCAGCGAGCGCGAGGTAGAGGGTGCACTTGAGGAATGGCGCCGCCGCCGTTGTAAGGTGGGCGGGGTTGTTCGCCGCGGTTGGGAGGCCAGAAGAGATGAGGCCAGGGAAGCGCTCCTGCGCTCGGCCGGCAAGGCATGGACGCCCTGCATAAGCGGCGGCAGCTCAGCAGAATGATCCCCCCAGACAAGGGAGGCTGGGCTTCTCGGAGGGGCCGCATCTCGCTCAGGTAAGCCCTGCTGGGTTCCAGTCATTTCCTGAGGTCTCGGGATGACTTCCAGCTGCTGTGGTAAAGGGCTGGATAAAGCTGCCGGTCTATGCGCTCGTTTGTCCGCCTTGGAGGATTTAGATTTGGCCGAGGAGCGTGATTTGGCCCTCGGCCCTGACGCTTGCTCTCCGGTAGAAGTGGAGGGTTGGGCGGGCACGGCAGGATTTTGTGGTAGATCGGTGTTTGCCGATGAAGACGCCATGCTGGGAGTTAGAGACTGCTCCCAAAGGTGGTATCTAAGCCGTTTCAACCGGGAACGGATGGTAGCTTTTGTAAAGTTTTTACAATGAGCACAGGAAGAGTATAGATGGCCTTCTCCTAAACAGAACAGGCAAAGAGAATGTCCGTCGGAGATAGCTATCTTGTTCTGACACGAACTGCAGCGCTTAAAGGGCGCGGCAAAGGCCATAAAAATTTTTGGCGGGAAGGGGAGTCCTTCCCCCGAGGGGGAAGCGGAGAAAATAAAAGAGGGAGGGAGGTCCCTTCTAATAAAAACAATAAACAGGTAAAATAAAAATACTAAAGATAAGAAAAACTAGGAATCCTCTTTTTTTTTTTTTAAACAGAAAGACTCACGAGAGAAGATATATGAGGTGCTACCGAAGCGGCGGAAAAGAAAGAACTGAGGCAGGAGGAGGGCGGAGCCTGCCTTTATAGGGTGGGAGGTCTTTTACTTGTTATAACTTTCTAGAAGATTCCGAGGTCTACTGTGCTGGCACACGTTAACCCATTGTGTGCAATCACAGAAGACCACGAAGAAGAACAGAACAATATTCAGCACCCCCTGTGACCACTGTTATCTGAAAGCAAAGGTTTCATGATTGAATTATCCCTACCTGTTACCTCACAGTGAACCCAAAACCACATACTGGTAGAGAGGCTGAGACTGAAGGGTTGACCCAGCCCCCCCAATTGAGTCCAACCCACAGCAGAATCCTTGAAGATTCAAGCACAGGATCTACTTGCACTGGCAGGAGCTGAAACCCTGGGCCGTATGTTAGATAGGCAGAATGCGGCAACTCCAAAATTTCTACCCAGATCATGCATTGGGAAAGGGAGGTCTTCCATATCAGAAGGTAGTCCCTAAGTTCTGGTATCTCTCAACCTAGAAATTTCCACCAGAAGACCCACAGTTATGGTCCTCCGACTCCTTGGAAAGAGAAGCCAACCAATTTGTCTGTCCAGGCAGCACCATGGAAGAGCAGATTGTCTAGAGATGCATTGTGTGCTAAAGTAATAAAGGGGTTGGGTTTGTGTGCAGATGGATTAAGTGCCTGCAGGCTTGTGAGCTCCATGTTAGGGTTTAGAATGCAGATCACAGAATCATATAATCACAGAGTGGGAAGAGACCTCCAAGGGCCATCCAGTCCAACCCCCTGCCATGCAGGAACCCCCATCACAGAACCCCCGACAGATGGCCATCCAGCCTCGGCTTAAAAACCTCCAAAGAAGGAGCCTCCACCATCCTCCATTGCTGCATATTCCACTGCCAAAAACTCTAAGCGTCCGGAAGTTCTTCCTAATGTTTAAGTTGAATATCTTTTCCTGTAGTTTGAAACCATTGTCCCGAGTTGTAGTCTCTGAAGCCATGGAAAACAAACCAGTCCCCTCTTCAATATCACTGCCCTTGATCTAGACACTATGCTTCTGTTTTTTTTTTAAATATGTTTTTATTAGAAAATTTTAGTATACAAAAAAAAAAAGTCAGGTTCAAAGCATTAACAATACAAAATCATTCTACCACTAAAATTTGGCTTCCCTCTGTTCTTCCCGTGGTTTTAGCGTTATTCATCTCCTAGCCTTCCTTTCAGACAAACCCCTTTATATACTTATAAAAAGATTTGAAAAATAAGTAGTAATCCTTCGAGCTCTATCCTAATCCGGTAAGAGTCTTTAATTCCTTGCAATGAATCTCCATGTAGTTCTTAAATTTTTGCCAATCTTTTTGGAACTTCTGGTTGTCTTGATCCCTCAGTCTGCACGTCAGTCTGGCCATCTCTGCAAAGTCCAATATTTTCGCTCTCCATTCATCCAAAGATGGTATATACGTTGTCTTCCAATTCTGTGCCAGGAGCATTCGTGCCGCTGCTGTTGCATATAGAAATAGAGTCCTGTCTGCTCCTTTAATTTCATTATCCACCAACCCTAACAAAAAAAATTCAGGTTGTTTTGGGAATGTACACTTTAACATCTTTTTGAGTTCATCATATATCAATGCCCAGTACTCTTTCACTTTCTCACAAGTCCACCACATATGATAAAAATCACCTTGTTTCTCTTTACATTTCCAGCAGTGGTCATCTTTCATCCTATACATCTTTGCTAACTTCGTTGGGGTAATATACCACCTATACATCATTTTCAACAGATTTTCTTTTATCAAAATACATGCGGTAAACTTCATATTCTTTTTCCACAATCTTTCCCACACATCTAACTCAATATTATGACCCAGATCCATAGCCCATTTTACCATACATTCTTTAACTTGTTCATCTTTTAGATTCAACTCCAACAAAAAATTATATAATCTAGTCAACAATTTCTTTTTTTGGCCCCATGATTATGGTTTGGAACTTAGATTCCTTCTCTCCAAACCCAGACACCTTTCTATCTTTCTGAAAAATGTCATTTAGTTGATGGTACTGAAACCAGCCTGTTAACTTCTCTTTCAACATATCATAAGACTTCAGTCTAGGACCTTTTTCTGAAAAGAATAACACATCACCATAGGTAATCCCCACTCCTTCTTTATCTTTCCTCTTGATCGCCAATGCCTCAATCGGGGATAACCATCTCGGTGTATGTCTCTCTAAAAGGGGTTTCAACCGTTCCCAGGCCTGAAGTAGTGACTTTCTAATTACATGATTCATAAAACTTTTATGTACTTTCACTTTGTCATACCAAAGATAAGCGTGCCAAACAAATCTGTTATCATGACCTTCTAAATCCAATAGATCCTCATCAACTAAAGTAATCCAATCTTTTATCCAACCGAGGCAGGCCACTTCGTAGTACAATCTCAAGTCTGGCATGGCAAATCCTCCCCTTTCCTTGGCATCTATTAGCAATTTAAATCTTATTCTGGGTCTTTTACCTTGCCAGACAAATTTGGACAATATCTTCTGCCATTCCTTAAAGTGGCCTATTCCTCTAAGTATTGGGATCATTTGAAATAGAAATAACAACCTTGGTAGCACGTTCATCTTTATCACCGAAATTCTTCCCATCAACGACAAGTTCAATCTATTCCATGTTTCCAGATCTCTCTTAATCAAGTTCCATACCATATTATAATTATCCTCAAAGAGATTTAAGTTCGTAAGAGATAAGTTAATTCCCAAATATTTAACTTTTTTCACCACTGAGAGGCCGGACAATTTTTCAAATTCTTCACAATCTTTCTTTGTTACATTTTTCAATAAGACCTTCGTCTTATTCTTATTTAGTTTGAAACCAGCTAGATTACCAAATTCCTCAATTATTTTCATCACCTCAGTAATACTTTCTTTTGGATTCTCTAACGTCAAAACTAAATCATCAGCAAACGCTTTTAATTTATATTCCTTATCCCCCACACATATACCTTTAATTGTCCCCATGTCCCTCAGTTTGACTAACAATACTTCCAATACAGTAATAAATAACAATGGGGACAATGGGCACCCTTGTCTCGTACCTTTCCCAATCGGGAAACTTTCTGTTATCACATTATTAATCAATAAACTAGCTTTCTGTTCCTTATATATTGCATTAACACCGTTCCAAAACTTTGTTCCCACTCCCATGTTTTCCAAATTCTTCTTCATAAATTGCCAAGAGACATTATCAAAAGCCTTTTCAGCATCAATAAATATCAAAGCAGTTTGCTTCTCTTTCCTGACTTCTAGATACTCTATTATATCAATTATATTTCTCATGTTATCTTTCATCTGTCTGCCAGGAAGAAACCCCGTTTGATCTTTGTGTAATAACTCATTTAAAACCTTTTTTAGTCTATTAGCCAAAACATTGGCAAATAATTTATAGTCTCCATTCAAAAGGGAAATGGGCCTATAATTTTTAACATCTGTTGTGTCTAAGTTCTCCTTTGGAATCAGTGTTATATACGCCTCTTTCCAGGTGTTAGGTATGACTCCTTTTTCTAGAACTTCATTCATAACCTCCACCATAATTGGTAACATTTCTTCTGACAATTTTTTATAATATTTTGCAGTCAGACCGTCTGGGCCCGGTGATTTTCCAATTTTCGCCCTCTCTATTGCACTTTGTACTTCATGTGGGGTAATTTTCTCACTCAATATCGACACTTGGTTTGTTGAGATTTTTTTCAGTCCATTCTTTTTAAAATATCTGTCCATTTGTTCCAGGTTCTCTTTTTTCTTCGTATATAAATTTCTGTAGAAATTCCGAAACACCTTTACAATTTCTCTTGGATCTTCCACTAATTTTTGGTCTACTACTAATTTGTTCACAACCTTTTGTTTTTGCTTCCATTTCAGCTGCCAAGCCAGCAATTTCCCTACTTTGTTTGCCGATTCAAAATTTCTTTGTCTCATCATCTTTACCTTCCACTCAATTTCTTGATTGATAATCATCGACAACTGAGTTTGAAGCATCTTTAATTTTTGAATCCATTTCTGTCCCTTTGGCTTCTCCACCAGTTTCTTCTCTGTCTCTACCAGTTCTTTTAAAATCTCATTTTGCTTCTTTTCTTTCTGTTTCTTCTGATACGCATTTCTTTGAATAAAGAGGCCTCGCATAACAGCCTTACTAGCATCCCATACCACATTTGTTGGTGTTTCTCTTCTCCAGTTATTTTTCAAATAGTCTCTGAAGGTTTTTTTCGCTATCTGCAGAGTCTCAGTCTCATCCAGTAAACTTTCATTCAACCTCCAACGGTATAATCCTTGCATTTTTGTTTTGATTTCCATCACCATTGTATTATGATCTGAGATCGTTTTAGGTAAAATTTCCACTTTTGTCACTCTATGTGAGATATCATTAGGGACAAATATATAATCAATTCTCCCCCAACTTTGGTTCGGTTCAGAAAAAAAAGTAAACTGTTTTTCCATTGGGTGTCTCAATCTCCAAATATCGGTCCATCCAAAATTTTCAACTAAGTCATAAAAAGATTTTGGTAATTTCCCTTCTGAACCTTTCTTTTTCTGAGATCTATCCAAATCTGGCATCATTACCCCATTACAGTCTCCCATCAGAAAGAGTTTTTCATCCATATAATCTAACAGTTTTTGTTCTACCTCTCTGTAAAATTCTGATTTCCTTTCATTTGGTGCGTAAATGCCTACAATAAAAAATTTTTCAGATTGCCAAGTGATTTGTACCATCAAAAATCTTCCCTCTTCGTCTTTCATAATCAACTTAGGTTCCAATTTATGTTTTGCATATATCACCACTCCTCTTTGCTTCAATTTATCAGACGATACAAATTCTTGCCCCAAAATTTTGTTTTTTAGAATCTTCGTATGTTTCATTGCAACATGTGTTTCTTGCAGGCAAATCAAGTCCAGTTTTTCTTTCTTCAATAAATGTGTAATTCTGTTTCTCTTGGTCTTTTCATTCAGACCATTAACATTCCAAGTCAATACTCTCAGCGCCATTGTAAATTTCAAATTAAATATATTTTTATCAATCTCTATTCAGATATTGGCCATAGCTAAATCTGCTTTACCTTCTTCCTCCTCAGAGAGTTCTAACTCCTCCTCTTCTTCCTCTTCTTCTTCTTCAGGTGATTTTTCACCCTCTTTCGATGGTTTCCTGTACCCAAGCTCTTCTCCATATTTTCTCAGAAATTTACCTATTTCCGACTCAGATATTATTTTAAACCTTTTCATCTTGTAAATGAAGGATAGACCTTCTGGGAACTCCCAGCGAAATCTCAAACCATTTCTTCTCAGCGTTTCTGCCAGAGATTTATAACTTCCTCTTCTTCTCAAGAAATGGAGCGGAATCTCCTTGTATATCAGAATCTGTTGTCCATCAATCACAAACCGATTGTCATAACTATGTTTCAGGATTCTATCTCGCACGGCCATAGATGTCAATGACACAATAACGTCGCCTGGTGTCTTCTTCGCTCTCAGTTTCTTTGATCTGACTGCAATTCTGAACACTTGGGAGATTGCATCAACTACTTCCTGTTCTTGCCATCCAAGCCACTTCGCCAATTCCGTTATTACTTTGGCCTTAATATCTTCTCCTTCCTCCCATGGAATCAAACGGAAACGAAGATTCTGTTGCCTTTGTCTCATTTCAAGAAAAGCAAGCTCCTCAACCATCCTCCTTTGCGTAATCTCTACTTCTGCCACTCCTGTTCTATTCCTCTCTGTTTCTTCTCTGCATTGTTTAACCTCTGTCTGCACTTTCTTCACTTTAGCTTCTATATTCTTTGTTTTCACCGTTAAATCCTTCACTTGAGCTGAGAGCTCCCCAACTGCCTCTTTAATTTGTTTCTGCATGTCTTCCTTTAGTTCTGACAACTTCTGATCCATACTTTGTTCACTTTTTTCAAATTCTCTCCTTATATGTATCATTAATCCTTCCCATTCTTTACCCTCCTCTTGTCTGGAATCTCTTCTCTGTGTTAAAGGTGTCGTCTTCTTCTTCTCTGCCATCACAATTTTTATTAACTACTATTCCAATAGGACACAATTTAACCACGTATTAAAGTTAATTCATTCAATAGACTACAATAACCTTCAACCAATCGAGTTAATCTATTAATACTCCATTAATTGATGTTGATTAATATTCACCCAATTACCATCAAAGATGTTAAATTTACTTATACTAACTTCATTTTAACCTCTCTAACTTTAAATTATCCAAATATCAAATTTATAACAATTTATCAAATTTTATCAATTTTCCTATATAGTCAGACACTTTCCCATTCAATATAACATTCAAATTGAATTTTATATGCAATAATTTTCAAATCCACCAGATGGCGATCTAACATAAAAAAAGAATTTTCTAACCGGTGTCCCATACGATAATTTTTAAAATCCACCAGATGGCGCTCCAACCTAAAGAATGAGATTCTTAATCCAGCTCACAGCACAGACCTTATCTTGTTGTGTCTTTCTTATGTCCTTGAAACCAGAGAAAGCCTCAAAGGAAGACACGCAGCAACTTAAGTTCATTTCTACTGCAATCGAATAAACAAAATGAGACCCATAAAGGAACCTTTAAAAATTAAGAGTTGAGAGAAAAATTGAAGCAATTCTTCGGCTTTTTCACAGTCTAAACCACCTGTATTGCTTCTCTGCAACAAAGAGTTGTTTAACAAAGTTTTTGCCCGTCCAAAAGATATATAAATCTTCAACCGCTTCAGAAGGTCTAATCCAGTTAGGAAAAAGTAGATAACAATAGCTCCAATTTGTAGTAACTCCTAAACTGTTCCCAAAAAACAACTCCAAAACTTTCCCCTCAAAAGAGGGGGGATGGCTTTCCAGCCAATTCTGGTAGAATCCTTTGAAATGTAAAATCACACCACCTTGTCCGCCACTCAAATTCCTCTAAATATCCGGTCCTCCGCAAGAAAAAAAAAGGGGGAAGGGGAATTCAATTGTTAATCAAAAGTCTTTGGAAGTGTAGAATCAGGTAAGGGGGAGAGTAACTTCAAACACCAGAGTTTTTTTTAAAATATCCCCCTTCCACCCCCCACGCTCTCCTCTATTCACTATTCACTATGCTTCTGTTGATGCAAGCAAGAATTGCATTGGTTTTCTTGGCCGCCGCATCACACTGCTGACTCATGTTCAATTTGTGGTCCACCCAGACTCCCAGATCCCTTTCACATGTACTATTCTCCAGCCAGGTGTCTCCCATCCTATATCTGTGCATTGTTTTTAACCTAGATGCAGTACTCTACATTTATCTCTGTTAAAACCCATTGCATTAGCTTTGGCCCAGCACTCTAGTCTAGAGATGTGAAGGCCTGGGAAAAATTAGAAAAATTCGGGGTGGGTGGGGTGGTTTTTTTTTCTGTTTTTTTCCTGAAGCTTTTTGGTTCCCCCCCCCCAAAAAAAATTAGCAAAATTGAAAAAAAAGATTATGGAAGGTTTTATTTTAACATGATGAATAAAAAAATTAAAACAGGGTGTTCTAATATTTTCCAGATCATTTCTAAAAAATATGCATAGTATCAGATTATTCTAATTTCTGTGCACCGAGGACAAGCAAATCCTAGGTTACAAACTGAACTCTCCAATGCAAGAAGAAGATGCATTTCTTCCTTTCAGACAAGCATGTCCAAACTCCGTTGCTCCTGATGTTTTGGACTACCACACTCAGAATTCCAAGCTTGTATTTCCAATGGCAAGGGACTGTGGGAGTTGTGGTCCAAAACATCTGGAGGGCTGAAGTTTGGACATGCCTGCTTTAAGAGGTGCTGCTATTGTCACAAGAAAAAGGTTTTACTTTTGTTTTTGCATGTGGGTGGGTATGTTTGGTTCTGTTCTGTCCTTTTCACTAGGCCTCAAAGCACTGGAAGGAAATACAGGGCAACAAAAATGATTCTGCTTAAATTTCATGCCCATTCACTGAAACTTAGTCCTCCTTCTATAAATTAACCTCCAACTCAATTCTTTTTATGAGAATGAGGTTTTTATTTTATTTTTATTTAACACTGTGGACAGAAAATATGAATTGTTAATTCTGGATTTTTATACATTGTTTTGTAGAGGTTCTTTTGTTCCATACAAACTAGTAAACAGTTCAGGAGATTGTTACTCCATTTGTTTCTTCCAATTACAAATAAATATTATTTAAAAAGTAATTTCTGTTTGTAATAATTGTTTGGATACACTATATTTTAATATGCTAGTTGTGATAATTTTATGCCAATAGTCATATTTTATGTTCCTAAAGAAAAAGAATGACTTTCTCAAGCTGTAAAAGGGGGTGGGGAGTGCTAATGTAGCATTTTTTTCAATTTTTCCAAAAGATTCCTTTTTTTCTAGGGGGGGTGGGTGGGATGGAAAAAATGCCCCCAGCTTCTAAATTTTATGTCTCTACTCTAGTTTGTTAAGGTTGTTTGGATTTTCATCCTAGGAATTAGCAACCCCTCTCAATTTGGTATCATCTGCAAATTTAATCAGTATACTCTTGATTCCTTCATCCAAGTCATAAATGAAGAGATTGAATAGCACCGGATGCAGAACAGAACCCTGGGGCACCCCACTGGTCACGTTTCTCCAAGCTGAAGAGAAAGACTAGAGATGCTAGAACTTTCTCTGCGATTTCAATAAAAGGCTTTGCTGGCTTCACAAGACTCTCCTTATCCAAAAACCTAAGGCAAGGACTGCAATGATTCTCATCACACTAAGCTCATTCTGCTTCTTTAGATCCAAGGTGCTCCTAGCCAGGGAAGCAGAAGTGTATTTAGCCTCTGTAATAATTAAAGAAACTAACATTCTCTAGACGCCTAAGCTATAGATAAATATTTAGTTAACCATGGCGATTCCCATTTAATGATGTTTAGAAAGAACAAAACCTTGTTTATGCAGCAAATATTAAGTGGATTCTAAATGTTCATTAATTTGGGCCAGCTTTTTTGAGCGTCTACTACAGGTCTGATGTTAAGGAGCCTTTGAAATGTTCAGTATCTTGATTTATGTTGCTGGCTATGTTTTAAAGGGCCTCTACATTTATATAATTGTATGCTGCTGTCAAATGACATTATGACTTTGTTTTTAAGTTCTATTTTATGTATTTACTATTACATAAACTGCCACCCTGAAGAAACCATGTTCTAACTGGCTTGGTCTAAGTAAGCATATACAGTATATAAGTAAGGAAGTCAGGGTGATACAGCTCACGGAGTATCAGGCTAGGACTTGGAAGACCTGGGTGTAAATCTCTGCTGACAAGCACTCTGCTAAGGTCAATATAAATTGAAAGCAAGTTGACAGCACCTAACAACCTCATAAACAAAACTGCACTAACAGAGTCTTGCTGTAACCTAACCTAATTTGTTTGTTAAGGACATCTATATCCCTACTTTCCTCCAATGCATTCAAGGTAGAATAGGTATGTGACTCTTTACAATGTTTTTGCAACAACCCTGTGATGTAGTTGAAGTGGAACAAGGAAAAAAAGGGGATCCATGTAGAGAAAAAATGAAGACCAACTTGCCCACAGTGTATTTTATAACTTGGTGGGGACTGGAACCTGGACATACTGTAATCTTTTCCTTGACAAGAGCTGCTAAACAAAGCCAAAGCGTCATTTCTAGGTCTTCATCTAAGTCCTTTGTGCTGGTTGGCAAAGGGAGAGCTGAGGCCCACTCAGAACCAGAGACCAATCTTGGCCCAGCAAGGTTCACTACACTGCTATCATCTTACTCCTTTCCTCTCTGCCCAGCAGAGAAGCCAGAAAAAAACCCTTGCCAAAACCTGGAAAGCTCAATAGAAGAGAATGCATCTGAAATCTACCACAACTGGTTGCAGAGGCAGGGGAGTGTGAAGAGTAATGCAGACGGTCCTCCCAGTCCAGGCTGCAGATGAATCCCACCCCAACCCCACAACTGGGTACCTGCCCACTAGAGCATCCTTCTGTTTTGCACCACTGGCAGGCAAACAAGGGCAAGGATAAACAGATCCTACCCCATTTCTCTGCTCGTACCTATGTAGCTGGTCTTGCCTCCTGGGGCGCAGCACATGTCCAAAATACGTTCGTTCTCTTGAGGGGCCAGAGCCATGACAGGGAGAAGACTGGATGCTCCTTGCAGCATGTAATGCCCAGCCAAATATTCTGGGGTGGCACCTTGCAGAAAAAAGGGGAAGCACACAGATAAAACAACGAGAACCCAGCGGCTGGGAAATCCCAGCACCCTTGGGGGTCATGCTGAAATCTCAAGGGACATCCCTTCCCCAACTCACCTATGGGGACAGAAGAATCATACACAACGAGGCCAGTTTTTGACCATTTCCCTAATGGATCTAGGTTCACCCCACGATTTATCAGAGCCTGCAAGAGACATGGAGGGAGAGAGGTCAAGACAGCCCTGGTCAGCGCAGGCCAAGGGTGAGAAGAGAAGGGGTGCACGGCCACACACGCACCTGGGCCAAGTCCCGACGCCGTGCCTTCAGCGTGTTGGTGCGGAGGGTCACCGGCCGAGGGACCTCGTTGGACTCCAAGAAATCAACCAGCTAAAAAAAAGGGGATGGGTGGAGAGAAGAGAGGAAAACAAGAATAAGACACTCCATCATAGGAGGGCAACTGTAATTGGCCACCCCAGGTATTGGGGGAAATGTTTGGAAAGTCAGCACCTGATTAAACAAACGCCCATTGAACAGCTGCATTAAAAACCCTTCTCCCCAAATAAAATGTTGAGGTCCTCCTTCAGGCTCCTGGACCATCTGCATCAAGGCAGGAAAAGGCCCACAACTGGGTTTGTTTGGTTTTTGTTTGTTTAACCCATCAAGTCCCAACTTGGAAATGCTCATCACGGGGAGGTTCGGCTGGCACAGGGCCTGATGCCTTTTTCTGTGCCAAGAAACCACCTTTTTTGTCCAGACAGGTCTTTCAAATGCTGAGTTCCATGCAATGCCTTTCTTCTTTCTACTGATGACAAGAAAGAAACTTGTTTATTATACCCATTTATTGCTGGTTTGGCTTTATCTGCAAATTTTGGGTGGTTGCTATTTGATGAGTGGGAATAAAAGAAATAAAAGATTTCTAACAAAGCATGAGTTCAGAAAGAAACCTAAAGCTTGTAGTCAGCATCAGACACGATGATGTGACATGGGCTGGCCATCCAAGATCTGTACTGATTTAGGATGATGTCAGAACTGGTAAGCCACTTCCAGAAGCCAGTGCGCTAGTGAGGCAGGATAAATTAATGACACCAAGCACAGCAGATGGTGGAAGAGGGACGGAGCAAACCTATACTAAGCCAGAACTGAGTTCTTGGGAGGTTCCCAACAAATGATGTGCTGTAGCAAAAATCACAGGCTGGTGAGAGGAATTCAGCCAATGGGACCTTGATTACACTTGTACTCTGCTTTTCATACCCTCTAATCTTCCCTGACTTCCCAAGGTGATGTGAACAAAAATTTTGTTTGGGGCAGGGGCTTTTGGTGTTGTGGGTAGTAGGGGAAAAGTAACTCCATGTTTCTCCCTGTCAGAGAATGCTGCTTGGCATGAAGCCATACTTTATCTTTCCCCTCCCCGCCACTTTGACAACAAGTGGATCTCATATAAGCTAGGGATGCTATTTTAATCTTGTCCTTAATTGCTGTTTTGTTGTTCACCAGGGTGTAAAATGTGTGTGTGTGTGGGGGGAAACTCATGGACCACCACGTGTGCAATTCAGAGGAGTTTTGTTCTAAGATCAGGGAGCTGAAACTGGAAACAGATGAAACCATGGTATCCTTTGATGTTACTCTTTACCAGCATCCCCACCAATGATGACCTAAAACAGTAAAGAAGAGACTAAGAAAAGACAGCACCCTCCCCACCGGAAGCAGCCTCAACCCAGACCAGATATGCCTGCTCCTGGACCTGTGTCTGAACACCACATATTTCATGTACAGAGGGGACTTCTACAGACAGAAGCATGGCTGTGCCATGGGTTCCCCAGTGTCACCAATTGGTGCAAACCTATACATGGAAGAAGTGGGGAAGAAGGCACTCAACACAACACCTTACAAGTGACAACACCATCACACTGGGTCAGGTATGTAGATGATGCCTAGGTGAAAATCAAGACTCAGGAAGTACAGGCCTTTACAGACCACATCAGTGCAGTGGACCCTAATATTAAGTTCACTAGGGAAGACACCCAAGACAACAGGCTGGCTTTCCTGGATTGTGCAGTCATCATCAGACCCGACCATGGCCTGGGAGTAGAAGTTTACAGGAAACCCATCCACAGAGATCAGTGCTTACTGTTTGACTCCCACCATACACTACAACACAAATTAGGAGTCATTACGGCTAGAGATGGGCACGACTAGAAAAAATTATGTTTCGAGTTGTCGTTTTTCGGGACGGGTCCGTTTCGGGTCGTTTTCGTGAAAGTTTTCAAAAATTTGTCGTTTCGTTTTTCGTTTGTCGTTTCTACCCACTTTTTGCGCGATTTTAAAGCATTTCCAGGGGCTGCCAGAGCTTTTTATGCCCTCTGTGGCTGCCAGACCTGCCCAGTCTGCAACCTGGGCATGCTATTGGTTGAAGTTTTCCAAGAATTTACATGATCCCATCACATGGCTTGCCTCCATGTTGTGGCTGGAGTGGCTGGGGACGTCCATTTTGTCATCCTTAAAGTGAAAAGAAAAATACATCGCGATGGGAGAAGACAAAACCAAACGTTTTAAGGACCCCAACCCCCTGGTAGGTAATAATTTCAAATAATTCTCGCATTATCGCTGCATTTTTATGGATGTCCAGGGCGTTTTAATACCCAAGAAATCAATATTAGGCATCTGGGAGCCATTTTGGGTCAATGTCTCCATTCCCCAACTCCCCTTAAAGGAAAAAAAAATACAGCGATCTGAGAAAAGACATAAATGCACGTTTTAAGGACCCCCAACGCCCCTGGTAGGTATTATCAGACAGTATAAATAATTATCGCTGCATTTTTATGGATGTCCAGGGCGTTTTTTAACATTTAAAAAACAGCTCATTTCATTGCGCACCGCCAGTAATGGAAACGAAACTAACGACTACAATTTTCATGGGTCGTTTCGTTTCGTTCAATTTCCAGCTCAATTTTCGTTTGTCGTTTCGTTACGTAACAGAAATGACAAACGAAAACGGAAACAAAAACTTCGCCGAGTCATGCCCATGTCTAATTATGACTCTAAACCACAAAGCAGAGAACATCCCCACCTCCACAGAAACCAAGAAGAAGGAAGAGAGGCACCTGAAGATAGCACTTAATGCCTGTGGATATCCAAAGTGGGCCTTCAAAAAAGCAGTGTGCCGACCCAGAAGAACAACAGATCAGGCTGAGACCCAGAGCTGGAGGAAGAACCTGTTCATTCCCTACATGGTTGGAGTGTCTGAAAAGCTTAAAAGGATTTTTGGCAAATATCACATCCCTGTTTACTTCAAATCTAGAAACACATTAAGGCAGAGACTCCTTCACCCAAAGGATCTGACACCAAAATATAGTATATGCTGTCCAATGCAGTGAGGAGTGTTCAGACCTCTACATTGGAGAAACTAAACAGCCATTAAACAGAAGGATGGCCCAACATAGGAGGGGCAACAGGTCAGGACCAGAATCAGCAGTACACCTCCATTTGAAGGATAAAGGGCACTCTTTCAAAGATGAGGATGTACACATCTCAGACAGAGAAGATAGGTGGTTGGAGAGAGGGGTCAGGGAAGCCATTCACGTGTGTATAGAAAGCCCCTCTCTCAACAGAGGTGGGGGTCTCAGACACAATGTTACTTATCAAGCTGCGCTTTCTTCAATCCTCAGAAAATTCAGAAGCACTTCACGCCTCCACCAGCAAGGCCATAGAGAACCACCCATACTTAATGGGTGTTGGGAAAGATTGCATAGGTGGGACTTCCATGCACCCTAGGTCACTGCCCACCTAACAAGCCTATTCAGACCGTTGTCCACCGAACGAACCTCTGCAGACCATTGTCCAACTACAAGCCTATTCAGTCCACTGTCCACCTAATGAGCCTATTCAGAACTGAGTGATGTGAAATCAAGGTGAACCATAAATTGGAGGACTCGCCATTAACTTTCCTCAGTCCGATGAAGCTGCTTGGATGAGTAGCAAAACATTTTGATCTCTTAAGAAAAACAAGTCCAGTTGCCATGACTCAACTTCCAGATAAACTCACCTGGATGACTGAGAATCTTCAGACATATGTGGGGCATATGTGTGCGCAATATACCAAAAACTAAACCCAGTACCTCTGAGAGCGGGAAGAGTTCCATCATCTTCCAAATTAAGAAGTCGCTATAAGAATAGTAAGCAGCAAGGTCTTGACGCAGAAGGCTCAGATACTCCTGCCGGGACCGCCCTTCCTCGCGCTTTGCACTGAAGTCCTGGAGCACCTCAATATTGTCCTTGATACGCTGATGAATGAGCTGGAGGTCCGGAGGCTGAGCAGGTGATCAGGCAGTTAAGGCACACCAGCATAATCTACCAGTTAGGCTTCTCCCACGTTACACTCTTGATCTGTGGTTTCTCTATGGCAATAGCCTTCCCAGGCCTTGGGCAAGAAGAGCCAGGCTTTGGGAACCCTGATGATGCCAAAGGCTGAACTAGAGGTCAAACATGAGACCCCTGAGGCATCATCCCTTTCCAAGTGTAAAGCAAATCATCAACTGAGAGTCTTGATGCCCAGAATACGAGGCACATGGCGAAGGAACATTGGGGGCTGAAGCCAGTTCAGACATTCGTAATTCTCTGTTCAAAGGGCAAACCAGTCAGGTTGAAGAACCTTACCAGCTCTGCATAAGACAAGAAATGGGGTGCAAGTTGGGCCCAACCCACAAAATGAAGCAGGTTTAAGCATTCAAATAACACACATGTATACATAACCTCAATGAATTACTTGGAAGGCCTTGGGATGCATGGCTGGATTTCCACCCCTTGCTGCTGATATTCAGTACATTACAATTATGCTCTGCCTGCCAAAAGGAAGCACAAAGGGTCATGACACGAAATATGCAAAAATAAAAGCACAGGACTGCAGCCACAGGACGTGTCACTGAATAATGCATCCCCACCAGTCCACCAGTGGATCTCCTGCCCAAATATTCAGTGAGACTCCACCCAGGACAAAGGATATCTTCTTTCTCTATCTCCTGCCCACTGGGAAGCACAAAACGCTCGTCGGGGTCAACATTGAGCTGCAGGTCCCCATCTTTGTTTTGCTCCTCCTTTGCATCTGTTGTGCGTGGCAGGCGCTCCTCCTCCTCCTCCTCTTCATCCTCTTCACTGTCATCCCCACTGAAGCCCTGCCTAGGTTTAAATTTCTTTTTTTAAAAGTCAATAGGGAAATCTACCACTCAAGGACAAGGTGGGAGTGGGTGGGAGAGAAGAGGGGTCTGGTCATTTGTAAAAGGGGTCGGGGGGCAACCTTTACAAGACTGCACATGATGCACAGATGCAATGACTTCCTTACACAAACACACTTATTTGTTTTTGAGTATTTTTTATCCTGCCTTTCTCCTCGGAAAAGGACCCAAGGCAGCTTACAGTAAGGAGAGACAATATACCAGTGGTTCTCAACCTGTGGGTCCCCAGATGTTCCTGGACTGCAACTCCCAGAAGCTTGCACCACTCAATGTACTGGAAGGGATTTCTGGGAGTTGCAGTCCAGGAACATCTGGGGACCCACAGGTTGAGAACCTGTAATATACAGGTCATTACAATTAAGATATACTCAGTTTGAGAAACAGGGTTTCTGTTTCTCCACCATTCACATCCTTCTGAAGGCTTATCCTTCTGATAATCCTGTTAAACACCATCAAGAAGAGGAAGGCAAGGTTCACGACCTCCCCTCAGTGTTGTGCAGCCCTATTTCAGGTTGCTCAAGAGGAAGCATTTAGCAGGGTGGGTTTGATTTAAATCACGATTTAAATCACTAGTCAATAAGGCTTGATTAAATTTTGATTTTGATTTTCTAAAATATAATTTTAATTTAATTAATTAAATTAAATCAAATTTTAATTTTGATTTTCTACATAAAGACTAATTTTTGCTAGAGATTTTTTAATCTTAATATTTACAATCAGATGAAGGTTTCAGTTTTAGAACAATAACTTTTCAAATTAGTTTTACAGTTGTATCAGATAATTACTGATTTGGTGGTTATATACCATTAGAAATACATAGATAGGTCATTAGGAATTGCAAGGTGAAGTATCTCCAGTTTAATAGGTTAATTGTTCATATTTGTACTGTTCATTTGTACTTCAAGATGTGGAGTACTGTGCTCAAAAGGTTTCCCTTTCATTTTACTGCTTTCCCCTCCCTCCTCAAAATTTACTCATTGTGCAGACCTGTTCCATTCCAAACAACCTTCTATTCACTGAACTTATTGGAAGGTAACACTTAAGAGGTAAGGGGGGGTTGATTCTGTGTACATAGATTTGCAGAGGAACAAGAGGATTAAGGTCTTTTTCTCAATTCTGATGCTTACTTTATAACATTTTTGCTATGAAGGAGGCATGTTATTGTTGCAGACCCAAATGCACAGTTTTGAAAATAGCAAAACCAAGCATCTTTGAGAATATCGTCTAGATAGAAAAATTTCTCCAAATGATCAGAAACCTCTGGGAGAGCATGACATTGTGAATGGATTAATACAGCCTTATGCTACATAATTAAAAACTAATATCATGATGAATAACCTTTGGACTATAATGTATCTTAACTAGAACATGATATTTAGACAGATTTTTCCTCAAAAAGCATTTATGTTAAAATTTTAAAAATATGATTTAAATAAAAAATCTATTTAAATCAAACAAATCCAATTTTTTTAAAAATTGATTTTTATCCCCCCTGGTGTTTAACCTCCTGAAATCTTGTTCATCCGTAGCAAAGCCTTTCCTTCTGTGCCTCATTTCCCCTTCTACTGTTTTGTCTGCTGGGCGTTTGCTCTGTACAAAGGGTGTCACCCCCAAACCCCCCAACTCCAGGTTTTCCTCCGCAAAACTAAGCTCGTGCCAATCCCCCAACAATGTCTCTGCTGAGTTCGAAGAGTCCGATTCTCGGTGCAATAGGACATACACCCCACCGAGTGGTGGTCACAGGTCCAGGACTGTGAGAATAGCTGGGGAGGAAGGGACACCTCAGAAAAGGACCCATAAGAACAGCTGGACAGCTCGGTGGTTTAGGTCTTCAGCTGCAGAGCCAGAGGCTGGGGGTTCAATGCCCCACTGCACTCCCTAGAGAGAGGTTGGACTCGAGGATTCACAGGGTCCCTTCCTGCTCTGCAGGTTAAAGGTGGTTGTTGTTTAAAAAAAGCAAAAAAGCAAGCTGTGTATATACTGTCCCATAGAGCTTCAAGCACTCTCTGGGTGGTTTACAATTTAATTATGCAGGCTACCAGGCTACACATCCCCCCCCCCAAAAAAACTTCTTCTTCTGCTTCTACTACTACTATACAGTAGGACCCCTGTATCCACGGAGGAGCGGTTCCAGGAGTCCCAGTGGATACCGAAACCAGTGGGTAAAAGCTAATGCTCTTATCTGGGGTGGCCTCCCCTCCTCCCAGCCTGTAACCCCCGTCCACCCCATGTTTTATTTTTTAAAAAATTAAACTTACTTTTTGGACAAGCCCTCCTCATCGCTGTTGCCGCGGGCCGGCCAGGCACTCTCCGGAGGGATGGTGGCAGAAGAGGCGTCCACGTGGATGCCTGCACTGCTCAACAGGAACATCTGGGTGGCGGCGGAAGAAGCGCCCGTACTTCCTTCAGGTATCCAGATGGACGCCTCTTCTGCCGTCGCCTGTATGTTTCCGTTAAGCGGCACGGTGTAGGCACAGCTTCTGCTGCCGCCCCCGTTGTCCTCCATCCCTCTGGAGAGTGCCTGGCTGGCCTGCGGCGGAAGCGAGAAAGAGGGCTTTTCCCAAAAGTTTAATCCCCCCTTGCCCCCCACTGATCACCATCCACGGATAACTGATTCAGCGGATAGTGAATCAGCAGATACGGGGGTACTACTGTATAGGAGCCTGGTGGCGCAGTGGTTAAACTTCTGTACTGCAGGTAAAACTGTGCTCACAACCTGGGGTTCAATCCCAGGTAGCAGGCTCAAGCCTTCCATCCTTCCGAGGTCGGTAAAATGAGTACCCAGCTTGCCGGGCGGGGGGATGTGTAGCCTGCATAATTAAACTTTAAACCGCCTAGACACTACTTGAAATGGTATGGGGTGGTATATAAGCACAACACTTTGGGGGGGGGGTTACTACTACTACTGCTGTTGGTGCTGCTGCTACTACTACTACTACTGTTGTTGTTGTTGTTGTTGCTGCTGCTGCCAACAATAACATTTAATCTCTTGGGTTACCTACCTATCCATCTTGTCTTTCCGGGCTGCTTGTTCAATAGGGAGGAGCTGTATTTAAATATAAGGAAGCAGAGAAACAGAGGCTTATTTAAATGTCAGAAGCACCATCCATGCATAGAAAAAGACACAGGCACAAAGAACCAATGTAGATCCATCACAGAATCATGGGATGGGAGGAGGCAGTTGCATGAGGCTCTATGCCTTCAACTATAAATAGAAGTGCTAAATGAGGGTTTTCAAACTCCAGCAAACCTGTATCCTCTGTGAAGCGGTGGCCCAAAATAGTCAAACATATCTTTATTTTCCAAATTCAAGCATACTGTGGAAGCAGAAGAGTCCTCCATCATCTGCATGCACGACTCTTTTAAGTGCATTATTTTAGCAGTGATAAGTTCTCCACCCCTCCCTCCCCCACCCCAAGGGTCACCACTGCTGGCTTGGCCCACCCCCAGCTGTGCGGCGAATATGGCAGAGGTGAGGACTGCGGTTGGCAGCAGCAGCAGTGGCAGAAAGGGAACTGGAATGGAGAAGGGGGAAAGAGGAGGAGGCCGGAGGGGGAGGATTGGTGAGTCAGGCCCTGCGCAGGTTGGGAGGGAGTGTGCACCTTTAAAAAAAACGTCTTCCAGCAGCCCAGGCAAACATGCACACGCCACCCTTGCATCTGCTTGCGCCAGGTGCAAGGGAGGCATGTGCATGGTCACGTGGGTTGCCCCTTGGAAGGGGCGATCTGTGCAAGCATGCACGTGCCCACGCTGGCTCGAGCGGGTGCAAGGGTGAGAACGGAGTGCATGGTCAGCCTTCCCATAGGAATGCATTGAAATATGTTCCCTCTAGAACAGATAAATTGATTTTCAATGCATTCCTACCAGAAAACAACACTGCTCTACTTACAAATCTTTTTACTTATGAGCATGAGCTCGGAACGGATGAAATTCGTAAGTAGAGGTTTTAGTGTAGTGGCCCTCAGGCACTTTGGGCTGGAAAAAGTAGGCCTTGGCCTGTTCAACGTTGGACAGCCCTGTTTTAGAGCAAGTATTCTCTGTTGGCCACTGTCAAGAATTCTACAGGGCTGAAGCAGACACTCAAGGGGCAGCACTGAAAATGTGGGCCACACACCATCATAAGAGAGAGAATAAACAGCCATGAGCTGGGACAGTAATTCTTCTCTTGCTCTCTGCTTTTTACTGAGATTCATTAAAGACATGCCTGTAATTGCTGGGGGGAATTATCAGTCAGTGGACCCAGGCGGTTCCTGCACTTCTCTGTGGACTGATTATCGATGAATTATAGTAAGTACCAAAGGAGCTACCCAAGGATGGCGGAGTCTGCCTCATATCTACCCTGCGCCTCCAACAACTTTGCCATTTTTAAAATTACCCGTCATCTTGTAGATCTTTCAACTGTTTTGACCAACAAACACTAAAGAAGACTACAAGGAACTGAGTCCATGCCACTGTGTTTCCAATAAGACTAAATCCACACAATGCGCAAGCATACGCAACATACTTTACAAATCAGTAGTAGTACATTTTAAAATTCATGGACATATCACCAGGACATTTCAGGCTTAGCATCGCTATAATTTTTAAAAGAATATTTAACCTGCTTCATGCGCATCAGGTGTAATCAGGCAGTTCCAGCTTTCCAAGCCTTACAACTTCCTACTTTCCATGTCATCACCCAATTCCTTATTAACAACAATAAAAATAAAATAAAAATCCAATTTCTAATAAAAAATACGAAAGTAAAATTTTAATATCACTGTCTTGTGCCTCTGAAGAATTTCTTCAGGCACAGAATCTTTACAAGCACCGTGCAAAGTTAAGGCAACATTATTATCCCTTCACTGGAGATGGAGACCTGAAGAGGTTCATGGCAGATGAAAGATCCATCTGGGGAATTGCCAGTTGCCACCCCAAACACACAAGACCAACCCCTTCTCCCCCCATTTTTTTATTTGAGAAATATTTTCTTCCATTTGTGAGAGCAGACAAGTACTGACAATCCTTACCTCCTCATCGGATGACAAAGCTCCATAGTCATCCACCATTCCCTCCTCGCTGGCCTCCTCCTCCTCCTCCTGGCTCTCCCAGGGACCCTCCTCCGCCTCCTCCTCCTCCTCACTGCCGCCGCGCGCTGCCCTGTCCCCTTCATCGCTCGCTTTAGGGCCGGGTCCCTTCTTCCCAGAGGCTGAAGGGCTAAGCCACGCAGCGTTGTCCTCGCTGAAAGCTGCGCAGCCGCCATCTTGCCACGCTGCGCTCTCATTCACATCTTCCACCCGTGAGAACTTTGAGACTATAAAGGAGGAGGCGTCATGTTTTTAACTGTTTTGATTGTTTATTGTAATTTTGAATTGAAAGCCGCCCTGAGACCTTTGGATAGTGGGCAGTGTAATGGATTTTAGGAGTAGGTAAGACTGTTAGCTTAGGCCAAATGTAAACACGCAGTATTAAGAAGCACTCAGACTTGAAGTTTTCTTGTTATCGGTCAAGATGCCAGCGTGGAAGCAAGTGAAACCTGACTGGTCTAAAAGTAACATGTGAGTGTCTTTTCCCATGCTTGTGAACAGTATGAAGGGAGAAGAAGACTTTTTTTCGAAAAGGATTTTATGGCTGCACATTAAGACAAGATAAGCTTAGAAATATAGTTTAGAAATTAGAGGGAGGCTAAAATAGCCCCATCTCAGAGGAAGATTCCTGGGATTCCTTTGCAGGCAGCATGTATGTATGTATGTATGTATGTATGTATGTATGTATGTATGTATGTATGTATGTATGTATGTATGTATGAATGAATGAATGAACCAATGAATGAATGAACGAATGAATAAGAGGAAGGGACAGTTGGAAAACAAGCAGCTCCCTAGAAAACAAAGGCTGATCACTGTGTACCAGTTCAAGAGCAATGCACACTTTTCCAGTGCCAAAGAAAATAGGTCTGTATCTCAGCCAGGCTTCAAGGCATTTTGGGGAAGGGGGAAAAAAAGAACCCAATGGCCGTGTCACGGGGATAAGTAGCTGAACCTCACCAGACCCCTTTCTCTTGTGGTAAAGAGAAAAGATCAGCTCCAGTGCCCACCTTCTGACCCCAGGGATTCAACTGGAGGAAGACTGCAATCTTTATTCACTAGGCCAGGCGTTTATTGATTTATGGGCAAGAGCAAACTATAATAGAGGGATGCTGGTTAATGGAATGACTTGTTAGAGCTTGCTTTAGGGAAAGAAAAATATTTCCTATGTTTCATCATTTTCTGACCCAGAAGTCCATAATGGGCTATGGAAACAAACAGGAATCCTTTTCTATACTTTCCTATTGGACAACAGAAGCAGACCAAGATAAAAGATAGAATGCTGCATGGGGTGGATGTAGGAACCATAAGGCTCAGCTTTGCTATCCAAACGACAGAAAAAGCCACCCAAAAGGGAGAAATGTTCACTTGGAAGCCTCCGAGAGGCCTATGTCTCATCTAGAAGAAGACATGACTCCACCAACCTGTAGTTTCCCAAAGCTATTTTTTTAGGAGCTAGAATTGAATCTCTCGTCCCTGCTGGTATTGTTCATGAATCTCTAAATGCATCCCACTGAGACCCTCCAACTTGCTCACTCCTGACTACAGCCTTGGGAATTGCTCCACAGATTTAAGACAAAGAATTCAATCCATAAAGTTAATTTTTAACTTTTGGTGCCCAACTAAATAGGCTCTGATTCTCTGTTCTCCTTCTCCTGCCATTTGTGCAAGGGCTTCATCACATGGTGTGCAGTGGGCATGAGTTGGGTATCCTGGTCTTTTAGATCTGCCCCTATGCTCCCTGTGGCACCTTTGCGTGCCTGGATGGCAGCAGGGCCAGGCTGCGAACATGTCTGGGATTGAGGCCGGGGATGCTGCCAGAACCTGGGGGAGAGCAAGTGCTAGACGGGTATTTTGCCGGGAAGGAGGCCCATATCCCTATGCACTGTACCATCTTGCATTTGTTGGTAGCATCTCTGTCACCTTAGCTTGAGGCTTGATGGCTGCTGGGAAAGGCATTTTATTATTTTTTTATTTATATTGCTTACTTTGCATTTCTTTGGGGGAGGCTGGTTGTTGTGTGTATGTGGGGTGGTCAGGTTGAGTGAAAAGGGGTTTGGATATTTTGTATTGATTTTCTGTCATCATTAGTTTGTTGTGATTTTTAGTTGCCTTAGTATTTGTCTTAGGTGTGTTTTGTAATGTTCTTGGCCCCCTCCTACGGGGGCGCTCAGTGGTCTCCAGGGCCTGAGAAGTCTATTCTGGTTGTGTCTGGATGTGGGAGATATGCGTGGGGTTGGTCAGGTGAGAAGAACTAGGGTCAGGCAACTGTTGCCTGTCCCCCGTTCTAACCTCTTGGCCCACCATCACATGGCAGAGGTCCATCCCATCTGTGCCTCCGATCCTTCCTGTCTGCTGGTGAATGCCAGGTCTGTTCTTAATAAGATACCCGTCATTCATGACTTGATCGTGGATGAGTAAGTCAACCTGGCTTGTTTCACTGAGACCTGGGTGGGTGAGGAGGGTTGGGCTTCCCTTACGCAGCTTTGCTCCCACCCCCGGGTTTCATTACCAGCATGCAGGATGATTGGAGGGTCAAAAGGGGGAGGGGTGGCAATTGTGTATAGGGAGTCTTTTAATGTCAGCAAAGCCACGACACTGGTGCATCCAGGGTTGGAGTGCCTGCACCTACTGGTGGGACAATGGGATAGGTTTGGGATCATGCTGGTTTACTGGGCTCCCCGCGACCCAGCATCGTCCTTGCCAGAGCTCTTGGAGTTCATCTCAGCGGCATTATTGAGGTCCCCCCGCCTGTTGGTGGTGGGTTACTTCAATGTGCATGTTGGGGTGGGGCTTTCCGAAGTGGCTCTGGACTTCATGGAGTCCATGGCATCCATGAACCTGCCCCAATATGTCATTGGCCCCACTCGTAGGTGTGGGCACACGGGACCTGGTATTTGCCTCCACATTGGTGGATTCTGATAGCAGGGTTGGGAATCTCCACTCCCATCCCGTGTCATGGTCTGATAATCATTTGCAGACTTTCTCCCTAGGGATTGCCGCCCCTCCTCACTGGGAGCTTGGCCCTACTGTTTGTGCCCATCCGCAGAGGCTTCCGGATCCTGCTAGGTTCTCGGAGGCCTTCGGGGATTTTCTGGACATAAGAGCATAAGAAGAGCCATGCTGGGTCAGGCCAAAGGCCCATCTAGTCCAGCTTCCTGTATCTCACAGCGGCCCCACCCGATGCCTCTGGGAGCGCATGAGACTAGATCTCTGTCTCCTGATACCACTCCCCTGCATCTGGCCCTTGAAGTACCCCAGTTTCAAGCCTGGAGGGTTTGGTCAACAATCTGGTTGACGCGTTGGTGGAGAGATGGTTTGGGGATGCCACCAGGACAGTTGACCGGATCGCCCCCAAATGCCTTATCCATTGCCGAGCCTGCCCATCGCCTTGGTTCACGGCTGAGTTGTGGGCGATGAATTAAGAAAGGAGAAGGCTGGAGAGCAGATGGAGGAAAGATTGGACAGAAAGTGACCAGGCGCTATGTCAGGGTGATCAGGGAGGCTAAAATATCTCATGCAGCCCTGAGAATTGTTGAGGCCTCGAACCGCCAGGCTGAGTTGTTCAGGGGGGTTGGGGACCTCTCCAACCCTGGTCAGCGGAGGCCCCCTCCAAGTGATTTCACTAGTGAGTCTTTCACAGTCCATTTTAAATCAAAAATAAGAGGCCATCTGGGCCGATCTGGACTCTGGTGACTTCAGCTGAGGCCTCCAGGGTGCTGGGTCATTGCCGACCAGCGGCTTCTCCGTTCGACCCTTGCCCATCCTGGCTGATTAAGACTGCCAGGGGGGAAGCATGCCAGAATGGGTGGCTGTGATCGCATCTGCTTCCTTCAGGGACAGGATTCTGCCCAATTGCCTGTAGGACACCGTGATCCAGCCCATTCTTAAAAGACCTGGCCTGGCTGCCGATGATTTGTCTAACTACTGTCTGGTAGCCAATGTTCCTTTTGGGGCAAGGTGATCTCCAGTCGTTCCTGGAGGAAGATTGTGTCCTGGGCCCTTTCCAGTCTGGGTTCAGGCCTCGGCATGGGACTGAGACAGCCCTGGTTGCGTTGCAGGATGACTTGTTGAGGGGGGCCGACAGGGGTTGCTCTACCCTGCTGGTCCTTCTTGATCTGTCAGCGGCCTTTGATACCGTCGACCACGGTATCCTCCTGGGCAGTTTGTCTGAGGCGGGCATTGGGGGTCATGCCTTGTGCTGGCTCTGGTCCTTTCTCAGCAGCCGAGCCCAGAGAGTACAGCTGGGGGGTGTTTTGTCAGCCCCATGGATACTCTCTTGTGGGGTGCCCCAGGGGTCAGCCAATATCCCCCATATTCTTTAACATTTATATGAGGCCGCTGGCTGAGGTCATTCGGAGTTACTGAGTCTGCTGTCATCAGTACACTGATGACACGCAGCTCTATCTCTCCTTTTCCACCTCTGCAACGGAAGCTGTGCAGACCCTTGACCTCTCTGCCTGGACACAGTTGTGAAGTGGACCAGGACTAACAGGCTCAGGCTCAACCCCGGGAAGACAGAGGTTCTGTTCCTTGGGGGATCCCCGGAAGGGTACAGTGGCCCTCTCCCCAGTTTGGAGGGATTGACCCTTCAGCTGGCAGACCGAGTGAGGAGTCTGGGCGTGGTCCTGGACCCAGTTTTGTCCCTGGATGCCCAGGTGGCAGCTGTTTCCAGTGCGGCCTTTTACCAGTTTAGGCTTATCACCCAGATTTGCCTGTACCTGGATGTGGATTCCCTTAGGATGGTTGTGTAGGCGCTGGTGATCTCGAGGATAGATTACTATAACACTCTCTACATGGGGCTTCCCTTGACCCTTGATCAGTGTTTGCAGCAGGTGCAGAATGCGCCCGCCAGGCTGGTGGTTGGTCCTGGCAGGTTCGACCGCATCACCCCCATCCTGGCTTGCCTGCATTGGCTGCACGTTGCTTACTAAATAAGGTTCAAGGTAATGGTTTTGGTTTACAAAACCCTCCATGGCCTGGGACCTGTCTATCTGGTGAAGCGGATCTCCCAGAGATCCCAACCAACCAGAGCTTCACTATCCCTCTCACTCCAGGTGGCCACGCCTAGAGAGGCCTGAAGGGTTTCTACCCGCAATCTGGCCTTCTCGGTGGCTGCCCTGGCATCCTGGAACAAACTGCAGATGGAGATTAGGCTGTCGGATTCACTGCTGGCCTTCAGAAGGGCATTAAAGACCTGGCTCTTAAGGGAATGCTTTGGGTGACCTTTGAGCATATTGTGGTTTTGTTATTAGTCTGTATGTCTGCTGGTCCCAGCCCTCTCTTGCCGGATCTTGCTTATGTTATATGGTTGTTGATGTGCTATGCCTATTTTTTTTTATTATTATTATTATTATTATTATTATTATTATTATTATTATTATTATTATTATTATTATTATTATTATTATTATTATTATTATTATTATTATTATTATTTGGTATGTCTGGGGTTTTGTATGTTTGGGTAAGTTGTTTTTTGCAACGTGTTGTACACCGCCCAGAGTTCCCGCGAGAAAATTGGGCGGTCAACAGGTATATAAATAAATAAAATATAAAACAATCTAGGAAAACAATGCATTGACCATTCCAGTGCTTAACTGCATGGAGTTTGTTCCTTTTGCAAGAGAGAAGCGAGTGCTCCTGTTTGTCTGGATTGACTCTACCTAAAAGAAAGGATCTGAATGTCCGCAGAGATCGAGATGTTCAAGACAGCAATCCTAAAAGATCACCCTGGCCAGGCCAGGGTTTACTCTATCAAACACAGTGGATTCTAGCAAAGGAAGGAGACCCCGCTGGAAAGGAGAAACAGATGAAAATCAGAAGCACCTCCCCTTGTCTCCTATGTGACAAACTCTCTGCTGGAATACAATCCACACCTGTGGTGGAAACGTGCTCCTGGAATCCACCAATAACAAGAAACTAACATTCAGCAGTTATTCTGTAGTTGTTCTTGACATCGTCACAGAAGCAAACAAGGCCCTCCCAATCTCCTTGAAGCAATGAAGATGATCCTCTTACCTGTCAAAGTCTGGCCACCCAGAAGGCTCTTGCCTGCCTGAAGTTTTGAAGACTTGATCCGCCTCTTTGCTGCTCTAAAATAGAGAGAGGAATGAGCGAAACAAGAAACTGGCTCTAATATAATAAACTAAAGTAGGGCTATACATTTAAGATTGTTTACACAAAATTCAGGAAACCTAAGCTTTAAAATCAGAGCTGCTATTTAAACCTATTTTGTTCACACCAAGGAAGTAGTACATGAAATGGGAATCTACCTAGTTCTGGAAAGTAGTAACAACTTTAGCAGAAGAACATCATTAATTCCAGAGTTTACGATCTGCCTTCCAGTAGAATTAAGATGAGAAGCAAAAACACAAATGGCTCTATCACATAACTAAATTGTGGTTGACCTTACTGCAAAACTAGTTATGCCCAAGGAAAATAGAATGCTATAGAAAAGTTCATGAATTATCCTTCTCATTAAAATGAACACCGTAGTTCAGGGCTGCTGTGTAATATCAGCCAATCATTATTCTGCACTTGGTGATCTGCTGCTAAGTATTTATCAAGGGTTCCTGCAATTATGATTAGCTATATTTCAAGGGAAACAATCCTTCAGATAGAAGCTATAGGAGTCAACCCCACTCCCTCACCTACCCTACGGACACATACCTGGTATGACAGCCAGGTTTAGGCCATAAAGAAATGCCATTGCTGGTCAACCACAGTATATAAGTAGCACTTGGTGTTTCCCATAAGGTCTTGATGCTGTGCTCATTTGGAATTCTTGATCAACTAACAAATCTGTCACTAGTGGGCAGACATTTTTAAAAGGCAAGGAAATTCTATTATAGACAAACAGCAAATGTTTGTAGTCACGTATACTCACCTCCGGCGAGCATGGCTGGAAAGCTTCTTTGTGTTCTCATCTGGAGGGGAAACAGACAGATGCTGCAAGAAATCTCACAGGACTCTGAGCATGAAAAGCAAACCATGGTCAGGAAATCATCAAAGACTCTTGACCACAGTGAATCTTCAGCGTGTTCTCAGGAGGTACAGGCTCTTGTTCTGGGAGGTAGAGCTGCCAGGTTCCAAACTCTGACCCACTAACAGAACACCACCACCACCACCACCACATAACACCTCTTCAGGTGACACTGCTGCCTCTCCTTCCCCAAACATAGAATGTGAGGACAGCTATTCTGTGCAAAAGGAAAGGTACTTATTGTTGTCCTCACCCACCTTTAGTACAAACCAGAATTTGCCTGTATAGAAATGTAGCAAATTATGGATTGCTATAAATGAGGGCAAGACGTTTCAACCCACAGTGTGTGAAGAGTGGAGAGGAACAGTCCCATGACACAGGCGTTACACTGCAGTCCTGCAATGAGGTTTATGCTCATGACTCGAATTCGATCCTGACAACTTCAAGTAGCTGGTTTATGCTTGACTCAACCTTCCAAGGTTGGTAAAATGAACACCCAGCTAGTGCATGATTATGTTGTAAAGTGCCCCAAGACTGCTTAAGCACTATGGGTGCTATATAAGTCAAAATGACAACACCAGCCAAACTGGCTGCCTGGTTTACTGGGGAACTGGCAAATATGAAAAGGGCAGTCCATAGAGCTGAAAGGCATTGGCGGAAAACCCAAAATGAAACAGATAAAGAAACAGTGAAAGGCTATTGGAAAGCTTATTCCAAGGCAATGGAAGCAGGAAAGAAATCATTTTTCTCTACCATCACTGGTAAGGCACGGAATTGCCCGGCAGAGCTTTTCCAAATAGTCAAGAGTCTGCTACATGCTGGCCCACAGGTGGATAACACAAATCACTCTGTAATTTGCTGCAAAGAATTTGCCCAACACTTTGCAGCCAAAATTGTACAGATCCGGGCTGATCTGGATGCTGCCATTGATCCAGAGTCTATAAATAAAACTGTCCCCCTTGCCTGTCCTATATTAATGGATGAGTTTCAGTTCCTACAGCCTGAGGATGTAGTCAGGACCCTTGGGGAGACGAGGGCCACCACAGGGCTCTTGGACCTTTGCCCTTGCTGGCTCGAAAAAGCTGCCAAAGAGGGTCTGGCAGTTTGGTTAGGAAAAGTAGTGAATACCTCCTTGCAACAGGACAGGATTCCGGCATGCTTAAAGGAAGCAATAGTAAAACCACTGTTATAAAGTCTTCTTTAGATCCAACAATACTGAACAACTACCAACCAGTATCTAACATCTCATTCCTGGGTAAAGTACTAGAGCGGTTTGTGGCCTCGCAGCTCCAGAGGTTTCTGGATGAAATAAACTGGATCCAGCTCAATCTGGCTTCAGGCCTGGTTATGGGACTGAGATGGCACTGGTTGCCTTGGTAGATGACCTACACTGGGAAATGGATAGGGGATCTGTGTCCATTTTAATTTTATTGGACCTTTCAGCTGCTTTTGACACTACTGATCATGGCATTCTCCTGACTTGTTATCTATGAAATGGGACTTGGGGGCATTGTCTTACAGTGGCTTCAGTCCTTCTTAAAGGAGAGAATGCAGAAAGTGGTGTTAGGGGACTCATGTTCAACACCATGTCCACTGACCTGTGGGGTCCCTCAGGGTTCTGTTCTGTCTTCTATGTTATTTCACATTTATATCAAACCACTGGGGGAAGTTATTCAGAATCTTGGGGCTATCGGTCACCAGTATGCCAATAATACTCAGTTCTACCTCTCGGCACCTCCGGATTCCAAGGAAGCTATTTCGACTTTAGATTTTAACTGGATTAGGCCCCATCTGGAGTATCTCCCAGAGGATCACTGGTATGTGGAACTCCCTGCCAGAAGTGGTGATAGCTTTAGCCTTGACAGTTTTAAGAAAAGACTGGACAAGTTCATGGACAAGGGTATCAATGGCTATCATTATGGATGCCTAAGGATGACCTCCAGGTTGGAGAAATAGGCAGGATCTCTCTCAATGCCATTTGCAGGTGAAGAAGAGATCTGCTTGGGAACACCCTGAAGAAAATGGTGAGCCTCCATGTGAGACAGAATGCTGGACTGGATGGGCTGTGGCCTGTTCCAGCAAGGCTGTTCTTATGTTCTTATGGATGAGGAAGAACAAGCTGAAACTAAACCTAGACAAGACAGAGATGCTTCTGGTAAGACAAAAAGGAGATCAAGGGACAGGGATGCAATAGGTCCAGAATGCAGCAGCCAGATTGCCGACTGGGGTGGGTTACAGAGATCACATTACACCCCTACTAAAGCACCTCCACTAGCTGCCAATCACCTACCAGGCACAATTCAAGGTGTTGACAACCTACTAAGCACAAAATGGCCTGGGTCCAAGCTACTTCAAAGATCGAATCTCACAGTATGAACCAGCTCGGGTGCTAAGGTCATCAGGAGAGGCCTTTCTCTCCATCTCGCCACCTTCACAGGTGTGTCTCATAAGAACACATGAAAGGGCCTTCTCTGTTGCTGCTCCCAAACTTTGGAACTCCCTCCCGCTGGAGGCCAGGATTTCCCCTGTCCCTGCTGTCTTTCCGGAAGCAGGCAAAGACCTTCCTCTTCAGGCAAGCTTTCCCCAAATGAGGGACTTACTACTAGTATCTAACTTTATATGGATTACCATACATGATTGCATTGACTGATTTCATAAGAACACCAGTGTTTTCCATGATATTTTCCATCCTCATAATGGATTTTTTTTGTGTGCTTTTTGTAGCTCTACTGTTACCTTTTAATGTTCTAAGATGCCTTTTTTAATTCCCTGTTCTTAAATTGAATATGTCTTAAATGTTCCAGGCTGTATATTGCCACCTTGGGTCCTTTTCTAAGGAGAGAGGTGGGGTAAAAATATTCAAATACATAAAGAAATAAAATTATCATTTGTCTGTGCTGAAGGGATGGAGGAGCAGGGGATCCAGCACTCCCTTTCAGACTTGTGCCTATTCCAGTCTTGACTTTTTTAAATTTCACTCGGCAACCAATTTCACTAAAGGACAATACCATTCGCTCTAGTCTAATCTACACCAATACCCCCCTCACTGTTTTTAACTGATCCTTGTCAGCTGTGTACCGGCGGGCATTTTGAGAATGCTGCTGAGGCCACCCGTACAACCACCAAGGGGGTGATCTCTAGAAAACGAACCACAAGTTCCAAACAACGCCCTGGGCCCTTTCTCCCTCCTACAGCATTCAGCCCCCAATTCGTCTAGGAGCGAGGTCAGGTTGATCACCCGTTATGTCAGTCGAGAGTAGCTTCGGGGTTTGCGGTGGGGTAGGCTGGAGCAAACTCATGGCAAACCCATGGAAATCATGGCACGGATAAGATCTTAACGGGGGCATTTCTCTAACGCTGGAGAGGGACTGCCGTGCCAAGAAGACAGGTTTTTTACCATGCAAAGAATATGGCGCCTTGTAACCAAGGACGGACCCCCCAAGGCAGGGGCTGCGTAAAAAGGGCCCCTGGTCCTTCCACCCCTCGCTTTCTCTACTAGGCTTCCACTGCGCCCCTTTGCGCGCGGCGCCCTGGATCAGGAAAGCCTGGCGCCGGGCGGCGTCCCCTTCCCTGCGGCCCCGGGGGGGTGTGGGGGGTGGGGGGGGGTGTGGAGCGCCACCGCTTACCGGGAGGCAGGAAACGAGCCAGCTCTTGCTCCGCTCCGCGCTGCTTTCGGGCCTTCCGCCCGGGCCCTCGCTTCCCTTGGCCAGCCGGGTCCAACCTGCGCCCCATTTTCGGGAGCCCCTTCCTCGCTTCTCTTCTTCCCCTGCCCGCTTGCCCGCCGCGCCTCTTGCCCCGCCGCGCCTCCGGACGCGCTCCTGGCGCGCACGTGGACGCCGGCCTGGAACGCCAACCCCTTCTCCCTCCCTCCCTCCGGTCCCTCCCATTGGCTGCTCCCCCTTCCTTCCGCCGCCTTGCCTTGCCCCACGTGGGAGCCCCGGGAAATGGGCGCCGCCGCGGGAGCCGTGCCACGGCGAGTCAGTCGAGAGGGTGGGTGAGTGGGTGGATGGGTGGAAGGGCTGGGCAGGAGCCGCCTGCCGTGTGGACACTGGACCCTTGTATAACAAACAGCTTGTATTTATTATTATTATTATTATTATTATTATTATTATTATTATTATTATTATTATTATTATTATTATTATTATTATTATTATTATTATTACATAAAATTTGTACAACATAAAATATTCCGGAGAGAGGGTGAAATTTCCTTAACAGAACCGCCTATGGGGAGAATCCGCACAACATAAAAATGGGATCACTCCATTTTCAATGCATTCCTAGGGGAAATTTGTCTAAAGGAAAATTGGCTTCACCTAATTTCATTGGGAACGAATTAATCCCTTGACACAAGGGAGGGACCGCCGTACTTTGTTCCACGGGTGCTCTGTTCCGATTTCGAGAGAGCGAGTTTGCGGGTGTGCTTTTCTCTTTTCCCGATCCTCCAGGGGTGAAACGAAAGACCTGAAATTTAAAAGGAAAGAAAAAAGTCCGAAGTCATCCAACGGGTACCCGTCCCCCCCCCCGACCAAGGAAAATGACCAAGTCTGTTGTAAAGTGAGAGAAATGGTTTAAGGAGAAGATTGACGAGCATTTAAAAGTTCCTCGCGGTTGTTGTGCGCCAGGCGGAACTTTGGGCGAGTGAATTCGCAGGTGGACCTCTTTGTCCAGTAAATAAAATGGATCCTTGGCGAGCGGGGTCCGTTGCGTGTGGGACTGGCATTGGGGAGCAGTTATCCCAACCACCTAAGTCTGGCCTCTGAAATCCAGCGTAGTATTCTCAGTAAAACAATGTTGGACTAGGATGGGTCATTTCCCATAAATTTAATTATGTGATTTTTAATAATAATTGGTTCTGAATGTGTTTTGGAGTCATGGCCATAGGCACTATTCTGAATTGCCTGAAAATTTTGTATTTACAGAATATCATCCAGGTGGGCTGCTGCTCCGAAATCTGTGCATTGCTCAGAAAGCAAGTGCTCCACCCTAAACCCAGTCCTCTCCTGGTCTTGCTTGGCTTGGACAAAGTGGGCATTGCTAACTACAATTCTGGCTTATTCATAAGAGTGTAAGAAGAGCTATGCTGGATCAGGCCAAAGGCCCATCTAGTCCAGCTTCCTGTATTTAACATTGGCCCCGCCAAATGCATCTGGGAGCCCATGAGACTAGATATTTATTTATTTATTTATTTATTTATTGTTGTATTTATATCCCGCTTATCTTCTACATGTAAAACTCTAAGCGGCTACCAAGGGCAATCATGTGCCAGACCAACAGACAATAAAATACAGCAAAAATATAATAGAATAGAACAGAATCAACATGCAACAATAAAGACATACATGGCATATAAAATCCTCCTGCATCCCTGCCTACAGAGGGCAATCCTAACAGGTTAAAATTGAACACACCTAAAATCGGCTGTCGAAGAATTAATAAAATCGATAATGATGGCGGGGGAAGAAAAAAAAAACTAAAACTCGCCAAAGGCCTCTCGGAATAAAAAAGTTTTCAAAGCTTTCCGAAAGGCCTGCAGGGACTCTGCAGAGCGCACTTTGCTGGGGATGGAGTTCCATAAGGAAGGGGCTGCCACTGAGAAGGCCCGGTTCCGAGTGATCGTCTTCCGGGCCTCTCGTGGGGTGGCAACCCACAGTGAGTGCGCTCGTGCCTGCCGAACAGGACGGGCCGAGGTGGATTGCTGGACGATACGCTCTGCCAGTTAGTCCGGTCCCAAGCCATGGAGGGTTTTATAAACTAAAACCAAGACCTTGAATCTAATCCGGGCTGCAACGGGCAACCAGTGCAGGTGGGCCAGGACTGGGGTGATGTGGTCATAACGACGCACACCAGCCACCAGCCTGGCCGCCGCGTTCTGTACCCGCTGCAGACGACGGAGAAGAGTCAAGGGCAACCCCATGTAGAGGGTGTTGCAGTAGTCCAGTCTTGAGATCACCAGTGCTTGGACCACTGTTCTCAGAGAGTCAACATCCAGGTACGGGTGGATCTGGGCGATCTGACGAAGATGGTAATAGGCGACCCTGGTCACCGACGCCACCTGAGCCTCCATGGTCAGCGCTGGGTCCAGGACCACGCCCAGATTCTGCACCCTCTCCACTCCCCCATGCTGGACGTCCTGAGGACGGCCCTCCAGGAAGGATCGGAGCCAACTGTGAGCAGTGCCTCCGATTCCAACCTCGGAGAACCGATCCAACAGGATACCGTGGTCGACGGTATCAAAGGCTGCTGACAAATCCAGGAGAACAAACAGGGTAGAGCAACCCCTGTTGGCCGCCCGGATTAGGTCATCTTGCAGCGCGACCAAAGCTGTTTCGGTCCCCCGACGAGGCCTGAACCCGGACTGGCAAGGATCCATCTCCTATCCATCTCCTGATACCACTCCCCATCTGGCCCTTTTAAGCCTGGAGATTACACATCTCCATCATGGTTTGTAACCTGTGATGGACTTTTCCTCCAGGAATCTGTCCAATCCCCTTTTGAAGGCATCCAGGCCAGATGCCATCACCACATCCTGTGGCAGGGAGTTCCACAGACTAACAACACGCTGGGTTAAAAAAAAATTCCTTTTCTCTGTTCTCAGTCTCCCAACCCTCAATTTGAGTGGACGTTCCCTAGTTCTGGTATTTTGTGAGAGGGAGAAGAACCACTTTACTTATGCCCTGCATAATTTTGTACGTCTCAATCATATCCCCCCTTGGGTGCCTTTTTCTAGACTAAATAGCCCCAAATGCTGTAGCCTTTCCTCATAAGGGAGCCCCCCCGCCCAGTAATCATTTTATTTATTTATTTATTTATTTATTAGACTTCTATACTGCCGTTCTTCCCGGAGGAACTCCAGGCAGTTCACAACAGAAAATAAACAATCAAAGACAATTAAATATAGCAATTTAAAAATACTTAAACAGTCAATAAACAGTCAATAAGCAGACAAATGGCAGATGGCGGGGGAAAAAGAAAAAGAAAAAATGAAAGAAAAGAAGGAAAAAACAAGAAACAAATTAGTCACCAAACGCCTCTCGGAAAAGCAAGGTTTTTAATGGTTTCCGAAAGGCTGGCAGGGACTGTGCAAGGCGCACTTCGCTGGGGAGGTGGTTCCACAAGACAGGGCCAGCCACCGAGAAAGCTCGAGTTCGGGTGGAAGTTTTACGAGCCTCCCTGGGCGTGGCCACCCGCAGCATGTGCGCCCATGACAACCTAGTCGGTCGGGCCGATGTTGACCGCTGGTCGATCCGCTCTGCCAGGTAGTCAGGTCCCAGGCCATGGAGGGTTTTATAAGTTAAAACGAAGACTTTGAATCTGATTCGGGACGCAACGGGCAGCCAATGCAGGTGAGCCAGAACTGGGGTGATGTGGTCGAACTGGCGCACACCCGCCACCAGTCTGGCCGCCACATTCTGTACCCGCTGCAGTCACCGAAGGAGAGTCAAGGGCAACCCCAGGTAGAGCGCGTTGCAATAGTCTAGCCTCGAGATCACCAGTGCTTGCACAACTATCCTGAGGGAGTCCCCATATAGGTAGGGACGAATCTGGGCTATTTGTCGGAGGTGAAAAAAGGCAGTCCTGGACACAGCAGCCACCTGGGCCTCCATGGTGAGCGCTGAGTCCAGGACTACGTGCAGATTCCGGACACTGTCTGATGGCCGGAGGGAAACGCCTCCAAGGTGGGAAAAGGGCCTCCGTAGCCAGATGGGGTAGTCCCAAAGAACATAACCTCGGTTTTATCGGGGTTGAGTCTGAGTCTGTTGGCCCTGCCATGACTGCGTCCAGGCAGTGGTCGAGGGTCTGGACAGCCTCATCTGCAGAGGTGGAAAAGGAGAGATAGAGCTGCGTGTCATCAGCGTACTGGTGACAGCAGACTCCAAATCTCCTTATGACCTCTGCCAGCAGCGTCACGTAGATGTTGAACAGCATGGGAGAGAGGGACGACCCCTGAGGAACCCCACAAGGGAGTATCCATGGGGCAGACAACTCCCCCCCATGCTGCACACGCTGGGGATGGCCCTCCAAGAAGGATTGGAACCAACTGAGAGCAGTGACTCCGACACCTATCTCGGAGAGCCGGTCCAGATACCATGGTCGACGGTATCAAAGGCCGTTGACAAATCCAGAAGGACCAACAGGGTAGAGCTACCTGTTGGCCCCCTGGAGGAGGTCATCTTGCAGAGCGGCCAAGACTGTCTCAATCCCCCGGCCCGACCTGAACCCAGATTGGAATGGATCAAGTCGTTCTCTTCTGCACCTTTTCCAGTTCCACTATGTCTTTTTTGAGATGTGGTGACCAGAACTGTACGCAATACTCCAGGTGTGGCCTTATTATCGTTTTGTACAATGGCATTATAATGTTGTCTGTTTTATTTTCAATCCCCTTTTTGATAATCCCTAGCATGGAATTGGCCTTCTTTACCGGTGCCACACACTAGGTTGACTTTCATTGAGCTGTCCACCAGCACACCAATATCTCTTTACTGATCCATCATGGATATCTCAGAACCCATGAGCTGATAGATAAAGTATTGAGTTATTTTTTGGCCTAATATGCATTACTTTACATTTTCCTACATTGAAACACATTTGCCATTTTGCAGCCCTTTCTCCTAATTTGGAGAGATCCTCGTGGAGCTTTTCACAATCTTTTCTCGTCTTCACCATCTGGAAAAGTTTTGTGTCATTTGCAAACTTGGCCACCTCACTGCTTATCCCTGTCTCCAGGTCATTTATGAACAGATCCCTGGGGCACACCAGTTTTCACCTCTCTCCGTTGTGAAAATTGCCCATTGGCACCTACAGTGACACCTCCCCCCCCCGCCTATCGCAGGGGTTAGGGACCCGACCCAACCCACGATAATTGAACATCCACAATATGCAGATGCAGGCCAGATCGGGCCTGGGGTGCCTAGGTGGGGGCCCTTGTAATTATGCCCAGCATGGTGCTGCCCGGAATGGGCCTGTGAGGGCCTTCCCAGGTCTTTTGGAGGCCTGAAAAGTGCCTCCCTGCAAACCAGAAGTGACTTCTGGACTGCCGAAAATCATTTCTGATGCCTCCAACAGGCCTAGAAAGGCCCCCAGAGGCCTCAGAAATGATTTTCTGTGAACCGGAAGTAACCGGTTCACAGGGAAGCCATTTTTGGGCTCCAGAACGCCCAGGAAGGCCCTCGCAAGCCCATTCGGGGCATCAGTCCTGGGGTAAGTACGGGAGGCCTGAAACAGGCCTCCCCCCTTACCCCAGGGGCCCATTTTCATATACCACTAAAAGGACACTATAGGTGCCTTTATGACAAACTCTTATTGGACAGCTTCAGCAAATGGGGTTACCAAGGTTATTATAATGGGAGTAACATGAAAGTCAAAGAAAATGGCGTACAAAAGAGAGTCCTTCCTAGACAATAAATCCACATGCCTTTTTGTGCCCTGCAATGCACACTCTTTAAACTTGGCAGTCAATGATGCCGCTAAACGTTGTCTGGAAACAAGAAGTTTCAGTTTGATTGAACAGAGCTATAATTATTTCTCTGCATTGACTTGGTGGCAAATTCTAACTAGCCATGTACAACATTCTTTTTAAAATTAACTTCAAAATGGAAAATGATTTAAATTCAACTACAAGCCAGTTGCAAGGGACTAATAATTATCTTGTGGGCTGTAGGTGTGATGTGAGTTTTCAACACGTTTTGATGGGTGCTACTAGGATTACAAAGGAGCTGGAAATACTACCAAGCTTTGAGACAGAACAAGTTAGAAAAAGGAGAACAAAAAGCAGTTTGAGTATGAAGCGCCACAAGAGCTGAAGGCACCACAAAATGTAAAACAGGAATTCAAAATAAGTTTCTATTTTGCTGTCTTAGACATGGCCATACAATGTTGAAGAGAGATTCCAACAACTAAGACAATACAGTTCCTTGTTTGGCTTCCTGTATGACATATACAACAGGGGCGTGGTGGCTCAGTGAGCTGGAGCACTGAAAACTGACAGTTACAAAGTTGGCAGCTCAGTGGTTTGAATCCCAGGTGGCACACAGAGGAGTGAGCTCCCGCTTAACCCCAGCTCCTGCCAACCTAGCAGTTCAAAAGCATGTAAATGCAAGCAGATAAATAGGTGTTGCCGTTAAAAGCAGGAAGGTAAAACTCTGCTTCCTTGCTGCCATGCCGGCCACATGGGCATGGACTTGCACAACACTGGCTCTTCAGCTTGAATATGGAGATAAAACACCGCCCCTACAGTCAGACACGACTAGCATGCATGTGTGTGGGGAACCTTTACCTTATGACACATACACGATAAACAAAAATGTACTGAAGATGTACTTAAGGACTGCAAAATTTGGAAAAATAATTGATGTACAATGGAAACAAAGATATTGATGCTGAAGATCTGTGCTGTGAACTTATAGCAATAGCTCGAAGACTTCCAAAGTCTATGCCACCATAAGGAGTTCTTCTCCTCATAGTGCAACAAAAACTCCTGGATACTATGCCTAATGTTTCTGTTGTTCTAAGGATCCTTCTCACACTTCCGGTGTCAGTGGCTAGTGGTGAACAGTTTCTCAAAGCTCAAGCAAGCTCAACTTTATAAAAACATATTTAGCGTCAAACAATGCAGCAAAGTATATTACAGTAGTTGGTTTGGCAACTGTATCATTTGAACATGCTGAATCATCAGCCATTGACTTGAAGGATTCAGTGACACATTTTGCAAAAGGAAAGGCATGCAAAATGAGATTTTGATGTCACAAAAATAGAAACATTTGAGACACTACAGTTCATAGGAGTATTCAGAATTATTTTTGTGCTAAAACTGTTTTGTATTTGGGAAAGAAAATTGAAGAGACTCCCATTACTTGTTCTGTTTTTTAAAATAAAATTTTCACAATTTCAACTTTCATACTTTGTTTTTCATACAATTTGTCCATTTTTGAAAATTCGTTGGGGGGGGTCAAGTAGTTAGTCTTGCCTAGGGCTCAAAAAAGACTGGCCCTGGCCCTGGTTGTAAGGCTGCCATAAGCCATGATAGCCGTAGAATCATAGAGTTGGAAGAGACCTCTAGGGCCATCTAGTCCAACCCCCTGCCATGCAGGAACCCCCATCACAGGACTCCCGACAGCAAGCAGGCAACCTAAGTTACTGAACTGAGTATATTAGATGTGTCACTCTATACATCTGCCAGTGACTTTGACTCTGTTGACTGCCTAGTGTACATTTTTGCAGCTCCAGCTGCGTACTGCACTGTCTTACACATATCTGAAAAGCAAATCACTAATGCTTTTAATATCTCCAAGTTACTCTTCTGCTAGTATGTTCATGTTCAAGACAAATGCAGGAGTGAGAAATGACTTATCGGATGTCTCAGTATGCTCTGTAGCATCATGTATACTGTGAAAAAAGAGCAGATAAGCTAAAGGTACTGTTTGCATAGTTAGTGCCCACTTGGCTCCACTGCTTTAATGCCTGATCATTCCCAGAACCAGAGGATGGTCGCCTTCCTGCTATCATTTGAAAACTGTATGAAGAGGCTTCACGTTTGCGTTGGCCTCCCTCCCCTCCAAGAGAACGCAGGTTCTGGTAAACATGAACTGGAAAATGTGTAAAGAGACTCCCAGGTATGCCATCAGAATAAATGCTTTCTTAAGGGGGGGGGACTTTGCTTTCCAAGCAGCAATAGATTGTTTTGTTTTAAACACTCAATAAGTGTTGGTGAACCTAAAGCAAGCCAATGGTATATCCAAGAAGCTTTGTGAGATTTCACAACCTCTCATAATCACTCATGAAGGCAAATAACAACCAAAGCGGGTCCACACACGATGCAGAGATGAAACTTGTCTATTTAGAAGTTTCAATAGAGTGAGCTTGGAAGGGAGCCCTGATAAGTTGTTTTCAATTCCTTCCTTCCACCACACGGTGTGGCTGAGACAACTGTGTTGCGCTGTTTGTAAAAACATGAATTAAAAACAGCTTTTCATGGAAAGCATTAAACCTTCTGAGACCCACTCCTGTAAGCCTATCAGACTACACTTGTCCTTTGTTATCCTCCTCAGCAAACTATCTGATCATTACAGGCTAAAGAACACTTTTGCTCCCCGCCTGCTAGAGACTGATTGCCAGGTCAGAAAGTACACGGACTGCCCTGGGCGGGGGAAGAGAAATCCCTAAATAGCTTGAGTGAGGCAAAAAAAATACAAGTAAAATTTTATTTCCAACTTTTATCAAGATTTTTTTGTCTTTTTTCCAGCTGTTTCAGAGGACAAATCCAGTCAGTTTTTGTATTAAAAGGATCTTGATGGAGGTAGCTATGTCTGTCCTGACTTCTGCTTGCACTCATCCTGGTAAACAAACTCAAAATAAAATTAAAATGAAGGAAGTGTGGGCCATGGTGGTGAACGCTGCAGGCAGGTCTGTGTAACAGACGTGGCGTTGCAGCTTCTAGTCACTATATACACAGAGTCCGTCCCCTGTCCCCTGTCCCCTGAAGTGCAATCCAAGTGCAACTGGCAGCTTATGGGAGATTGCACTTCCTCCTCTCTCCAGCCATCCCCCATGCAGAGAGAACATCGTCTGATCAGGAGTGCCAGGCAGAGGGGTCGGAAATCAAACAAGGGTATGTATGTCAGTTGAGCTGTATCACTGGCTTGGCGGCACCGGACAGGCATCTCACTGCTGCTGAGCCACCTATACAGGGGGAGAGCGAGAAAAAAGAGAGTGTATTCCGTGCAGAACCCCACCCAGCCAGGGCAGTCGCCATGGTCCCCCTCCCTCCAAGGTCATGGCCAGGGGAGGGCGGAAAGCAGGGGAAAAGGCAGGCCTATATGCTTACCTGCTGGGGTGGCGGTGGCGGAGGAGGAGGAGGAGGAGGAGGAGGCTCACTGCTACGGTTTGCCAAGCGGCTGAGGATGTTGCGCTCCGACATCTGGAGACGCACAGCCACTGGAGGAATGCGGGCAATAGTGGCAGGCAGCCGGGTCACATCGGCCTTCATGTCGCTCAGCAACTCCTCCAGCTGCTTCAGGACTGGAAGAAAAAAGGAAACTCTGGACTTACCTGTACATTTGTTCTCTTGAAGGGAAGAAGGGCAGCTAGTTTTTGCAAAGGTTTTTCCTGAGGCCAGGAAGGCAGACTCCAATGTTGAACTGGAAAAGGAGCAATTTCTGCTTTCCTTATCCAGAACTAAGAACGTGCTCATGCCTCCATAATCACAACTACATCCAACAGCCGCACAGAACCATTACAAATGGAAATGCATAGACAGGAGGGACAAGGCCCTGTTCTCTCTTCAATGACTGCAATGCCATGGTTCCGGTTGCTGGCTGCAGAAGCAGAGGTTGAGAGTTTGATTCCCCCACTGTGCTTCCTGGGAGAAGAGCCAGCCTGTGTGGCCTTGGGCAAGCTGCACGGTCCTGGCATGCCCCTAGAGAGGAAGGGAATGGCAAACCTGAGCCTACCTAGAAAACCCTAAAAAGGGTAACCAGCAGTCAGAATTATCTTGATGGCACACAATTATGGTTGGGAAAGCACCAGGCCCAACTGGTGGTGGTGGTGCAATTGCCCTCATTTCCTTGACAAGGATATATATTTTACAGGCAAGTCCAGAATTTCCTTTTTCCCTCCCCTAAGAAGAGGGTGGTGGCTAGCGTTAGAATACGTACTGAGAAGTAGACAACCATCCTATGGTGCTTATATATACAAAGGTTTTGCTACTGTATATGGAGATGTACCAAAAGACTCAGTTCAGGCAAAATAAAATAAAACTAAATTCATAATGCCCAATGAGTTAATGCCCTGAGGGCCACATGACTGTTTTGCTGAGCAAGGGTTCCTCTAGAAAGGTATGGGATATTTTCTACAGAATGTGCAAAAAATTATAGGTAGTTGCAAGTTGCTGGATGAGAAACAGCAATGCCGTCTTAAAGACAAGTGAAGATTTGTTGAGAGATGGACTGAACTCTGCCTGCCTAATAATCAGGATGCCATCTGAAAAGCACTCAGTCACGCAGGCATGCTGTATATGCCCCTGGCGAGTCCCAGCTAAGATAAGGGAAGACTGAGCCCCTGCGCCCTTTTAGAAGAGAATGCGAATCTTGGGGAATGAATGGATGCTCTACAGTATCTGAAGAAACACTCGTCCCATAAGGAGATGCAAAGTTTCCTCCTTCTAGTTGCAGACCCAAGTTCTTTAACTCTTGATGTTCTATGGTAAACCCTAGGATATAGTAGGAATGTTGTATCCATGGGGATTGGTTCTGGGACCCCCTGTAGATAGCAAAACCCGTGGATAAGAGCTAAGGTTCTTATCCGGGGGTGGCAGTGGTGGCGGAGTACCAGGGGTGAAAGAGGTGATGGTGTGGAGCCAACGCCGCCGATGTCCAAATAACCTCCTGCGGGGGGGGGGCAGTGAAAGGACATCCCCTCCCGCCCCACAAACCCTGTCCACTCATGCCCTTACCACTAGTGTCTCCTCAGCAACTGTCCAAGGTGGCAGCTGCAGCACTGGTGGTGGCTGTGGCGGGTGCCTCTTCCACCACCGCCTCTACCCCCGATGTTGCAGACAGGCGCCTGTGGGCCATGCGGGTGCCTCTTCCACCACCGCCTCCGCCTCCGATGCTGCAGCTGCCACGAGAACTGGCTGCTTTAAGATCTCCTTTTGAGCTGTTTTGCGGCAGTAGCCTGCTTTGTGGCTACTGATTTTTTTAAATATCCCCCCCCAATCCATGGATAAGTGAATCAGTGGATAATGTACTTTCAAGATCACACTTTGAGGAAAACAATCTTGAAAGGGTTCAAACAGAAGTCTGTCTGTAGCCCTCAAAAATACAGGTAATCTACAAACAGGAACCCTCTGTACCAAGAGGTGAACAAGTAACAAAATGGCTCTCTGGAATGTCTGTGATGACTCTGTCATCCAGGTGAATTTATCTGGAAGTTGAACTGGACTTCTTTTCCTTGAGACATTGAAACATTTTGTTGCTCATCCAAACAGCTTCAGTCTGAGGAAAGCTAGTTGCGAGTCCTCCATTTTATAGCTCACTTTGACCTCTTGTCAGCCTGGTCTGAAATAGGCTCATAAGATGAACAATGGCCTGAAGAGGCTCGTTAAGTAGACAACCGTCCCTCATAATGGATTTTTAAGGTGAACAATGGCCCAAAGTGCTGAAACCCATAAATTATGGGTTGTTAGCTATGGCCTTGTTAGTTGGGCCATCCTTCTGTTTAATGGCTGTTTAGTTTCTCCAATGTAGAGGCCTGCACACTCCTCACTGCATTGGACCGCATATACTGTATTGCTCCTTTTGTGTTTTGGTGTTGGGTTCGTTGGGTGGACGAGACTCTGCCTTAGTGTGTTTGTGGGTTTGAAGTAAACAGGGATGTGGTGTTTGGCAAAAATCCATTTAAGCTTTTCAGGCACTCCAGCCATGTAGGGAATGACCAGGTTCTTCCGTCGGGTCTGGGTCTCAGGCTGATCCCTTGTTCTTCTGGGATGGCCCACTGCTTTGTTGAAGGCCCACTTTGGATATCCACAGGCCTTAAGTGCTGTCTTCAGGTGCCTGTCTTCCTTCTTCTTGGCTTCTGTGGAGGTGGGGATGCTCTCTGCTCTGTGGTTCAGGGTCCTGATGACTGCTAATTTGTGTTGTAATGGATGGTGGGAGTCAAGCAGTATCTTTAGAAGAGAAGCAAAGGGAATAATTTCTGCTCATCTACTCCTGTAGCCTTGTCAGACCAGCCTTTTTGCTAGTGAAACGGGGGCGATGTCCAGTGGCAAGCACCTCAGTCTAGCACACTCGTATGTCAAAGACCATAGGGTTAGGGACTTGCTGAAATTGATCAGCTTGAAAGCTAAAGGGTCCTTCACATACTCCACCTGTCTAGACTGTAGATGCCTCCTCAAAAGATCTGTGTTAGTCTCACTCTGCTTATTGAGGAAGGCTTTTAATAAGGAGAAGCAGGGCAGCCATACACAGATTGGTTGTGGATCATATACATTTAGAGATCATCCTTGCTCAAGACACTGGTATCCTCCTTGCCCCTTTCTATTCCTGATCAAGTCCTCTGAATCACTGCAGCCTGTCCTACTCCTGCTCACTGCAAGCAGCAGTTAATAACTTGACAGATCAAGTAACAGGGTAAATGATATCAGTTGAGAGAAAATGAAGTCACCAAGGCTCCTTCAGTTGTCAGCTTTAGCTGCAATCCCTGTAGGAAGGTCTGCAGTGAAATTTTGCCTAGTTAAGCAAGAGGAGTATTATGAAATCAGTTCAAGGAACTTAACTTACATAAGAAGAGCCCTGCTGGGTCAGGCCAAAGGCCCATCTAGTCCAGCTTCCTGTATCTCACAGTGGCCCCACCAGATGTGTCTGGGAGCACACGAGACTAGATACCTGTCTCCTGATACCACTCCCCTGCCTCTGGTCCTTGAAGTACTCCGGTTTTAAGCTTGGAGATCTGACTGCTGGAGATGGCTTGGAGGCAGCATCAAGGAAATAAGAGTATGTTTCCACGGATCTGTTTGCCGGGGAAGAGACCCAATGTCGAGAAAGATTCACTCACAGGTGCGCCCACTGAGCTTGCTTTTTTTTTTTTTTTTTTTTTTGGAAAGTAGTTCTCCTCCTTCTCTGGCATGCTCTCCAGCATAATGGAGAAAGAAGCAGGTCCTACCTCCTGCCTCAACCACAGGAGGATCTTGGGGAATCCTCCTAGACTAGCATCCCTGAGCCCTACTACATCTTAGAGGCGATTCTTTGACTCTCCTGCTATTTTGAATGTTACCTTCCAAAAGTGATATGAGTAACAGTGAGGGATTATGGAAACTGTAGTAAATAGCCTGGTGGTCCATTCTATTCAGAAAATGGATATTTGAGACAGAGTGGATGAGACTGTCTTAGCTGATTTAGAGCCTGCATGTCCACCTTGCCATTCAACATGAACAGGTCGCCATGCTTTAGATCTGGGGTAACCGTGGCTTTACCAACTTCCTCAAGAAACATGAGGAAAGCTTGTTTCTCTTTCAAAGATGGAAATGGATGGCCTTCACTCCCAATGACCGTAGAGACTGTGAGCCAGGAATAGTCTGTGTCTCTGCATTCTGGTGGATCCTGCAGCATAGCTCCCAGACATTAACCCCATGACTGACTGGTGAGGTTTTACCTGATGTTCACAGTTTCCTTGAGGCTGATTACAAGCAGCAGAATCTTGCGTGTGGGAAACAGGGTTAGAAGGAGAGGAAATAGTAGAAGGCCCAGCATTCTTGACTTTTCCCTCCTTGGTTGCAGAAAATTGAATCATTTAATGCTGTTTCTGTTGCCATGTGGATTTATTGTCCCTTTCAACAAATTAAAAGGGAAAAGTTGTTCTAGATGAGATGCTTTCTTTCTGCAGTATGATGTCCAATCTTTAGTTTCCACTGCAGACTGTTTTGAAAGGATGCCCGTCCACAAGGAGCTTGAAATCAAAGAAAGGAAGTTGACATCGATACTCTAGTTATGTAGCAATACATTCCTTTAAGTTGCCATTACAAGAGAGTATGAGTCTAATACCTAGCTACATCGTATCTAACGATCTTCTAACAAAATGTTCTAACATAATGTTCTTCCGCTCATTATTCTTCATGGCTCACTGTTATGAAGGCAGTGCTAGTACGAATGGACTAGGCATAAGAACATGGAAGCATAATTTATATGTCTTAAGTCTGAATCCTTATGTTTTGTAGCTTTAAGGTGATGGCTGTGCTGTTTTGTTGCCAACTTTTCAACTTCGCATGGGTAGGGCCCAGAAGATGAGGCTTCAGCTCTGGGAGAAGTTCAGTCTTGCCTGTAATCTTCAGAAGCTGCCCGAGGAGGGCTTCGCTTCAGGGACGTCCCGCTGTCTTTCTAGAAGCAGGCAAAGACCTTTCTCTTCCGACAGGTTTTCCCTGAATGATGGACTGACTACCTATTATATGACTTTTAGATGGATTACCATGCATGATTGCATTGACTGATTTCATAAGAACACCGGTGTTTTCGGTATTAGTTTCTATCCCTCATAATGGATTTTTTTCTTTTAACTCTTTGCGTGCTTTTTAAAGCTTTAATGTTGCTTTTTAATGTTGTAAGATGCCTCTTCTAATTCCCTGTTCTAAACTTGAATATGTATTAAATGTTCAGGGCTACAGACATTGTCCCTCAGTATTGTAAGTCGCCTTGGGTCCTTTTCCAAGGAGAAAGGTGGGGTAAAAGATTCAAAATAAATAATTAAATAAAATGTCCTATCAATATTATTGAGAACGTACTACAATAGGCAGGGACAAGAGCATGATCTGTAGACACTGTGAGAACAGCAGTGGTCCCTGAATGCCTCACTACAAGCGAGTGAGGAAGAGGAATTAATGATGGGGGAATTCCTTCCCCTGGACTGCTGGGAGGAAAATGGGGGTGTCCATTCCTACTGGCACAGACAAGACAGGCCAGGGACCCTTCCAACAGAGTGGCAGAACACACCTGAGCAGCAACTAATGGGCAGCAGCACTCTACCTGCTTTCTGCAATGCCTTTTCTCTCCCTTCTTGTTTGGGGTTTTGTAACTCTGGTGTGCTTTCTGCTCACAAGACCATCTAGTCCACAAGGCACATCCTTTCCACAGCTAAGGCAAAAGCCCACTGCGTGGGGGATTTGGTTTCAACTGAAACCTGCTTTCCTGGCACAAAGCAAGGGCCTTACCTACAAGGACCAGCTCCCTTCTTCCCCTTGAGATGAGAGAAAGAATATGCGTTGGGAGGGAGAAAAAGCTATATTGGGTTGTTGGGGATGGGATGGGATGGGGGAGGGGGGAAGGGGCCAGTGGCACACAATTCAAGTCTGCCCTCACTCCCTGTCATCACCTGCTGATGCCTCACCTTTATGAAGCACTGCATTGGCCGGCTTGTTCCCAGCCATCGACTCCTTGGATAGATGCTGGTGGCTCTCAGCCAGGCATTCCACCTCAGCAAAGCGGGTGTTCAGGGCCATGGAGGGGTGGGATGGATCCTCTGACATGTTCAAGTAGGCAGCTCTCCGGAGCTGCTCTTCAATCACCAGTGCCTGTTCCAGCAGCTGCAAAAGAGCAGGAGCACCCGAGCCTGAGTTCACTTCTTCCAATGGCCGCACCAAAGATCTTTTTCAATCTAAGAAGGAGCCCCTTTCAAACCTGGGATAATAAATTTCCTCTTAAAGAGGTCAATCCCTATACGCTGACTCCCACAACAACTGACATATAAATTACATTCTTAGTCATTTATATTACTAAGACTCAACCAGCACCAGAACACTTTTTGCTCAGTGCCCACGTGATGCGTACAGTAAGGCAAGCAAGAGCCAATATACGACAGAGACTAGGAAAAGCCAGATGATTGATTGCCCTCTCACTACTCATCCCTAACTCATCTACAGAGAGCCTTAATAATAACCCTCCGACTCCATGTAGATCCTTGCGGGATCCCACCACGGCCATGTCTGCCTTGGCCTACTTGGCTTTCCATCCTTTTCATTATGACTCCTATCCAAAGAACACGGTTACTATATTCCCCCCGAGACCGTATTAAGAGACCGATACTATTGATAGAGATAAATGTTCCCTTTAGCTGGCAATTTTAGTTCTCATTTCTAAAAAATATGTGAGTGACTTGTCTGATTTGAATTCTGAAAGCTCACATTGCATAGGAAAATCTGTGTCATTCAACACATTCTGTTGATCAAGATTCCACCAAATTCTCTAGCAACACAAAACCACAAAATGTTTACTGCAAGCCCACAATGAATTACTGCACAGTTTACTTTGCCTCCAAGTGCCTCAGACCTGAGCTGGGTGAGGCTCATAAACAAAAGTCATGCTCATTTAAATAGCCATACTCTTTAAAATAAAATATCTCCAGAGCGCAGTAATTATTATCCTTCACTGAGAATTAATTCCTAACTACAAGGCCAGCTGCAGCTCAGACCTACTTTGTGCCAACAAAGGCCATGAGTTCCTGCCCACAGATACATGCCTTTATTTTAGTCACTTGGAACAAGCCCCGTCTTTCAGGCTGTCTCAGGCCTACTTCCTGTACAAAACAGTAACTACCCAGTGCTTTCTCTGAAGTCTAGGTGTTTATGGTGTGCCCTAGGTAGAACCTAATGAGCAGGAATAATACATCTCCCACAAAGACCTAGGTTTCTCAGGAAGCACTGGGGCAGTTTTCTTTTGTACAGGAAGGAGACCCAAGAAAATCATAGAGTTGGGAAAAAACCTTGAGGATTATTTAAGTCCAACCCCCTGCCACGCAGGAAACCAGAACATGGGTCATCAGGCTTGTTCCAAGACAGCAAAAGGACGGAATCTGCAGGTTTGTGCTCGTGGGCAGGAATTCCCAAAATTATGCCTACAGAATTCTTGGAAAATTTTGGGATGGTGTAAAAAGAAACTTCAAACAAACAAACAAACAAAAAAAACCTCCAAACAAATGGCACATCCCTAGTGATAAACATACATGGCCGCAAGTGTATAAGAGCATGACTTGCTGTAAAAGGGGTTACAGGACACCCCATTCACCTTCTCAGGTGCTCATAACCTTAATCAGAATGACACGTGTTTTGTCACGTGCTCTACTGTTAATATATCAGAAAGTCAATATAGAAAAACAAATTCCTTTGCCTCCAGAGGAAACTCCAGCAGCTCAAGAGCTCTGCAACCACTGAAAACAAACTCAATAAAAATTCTCACCTTAAACCTTCTGGCCAAGAATTTGTTCTTTATTTCCAGGAAGTTGCCCCTGTTCATTTCTCCTTTAAAAGGTTCATTGAGGATGGCGTAACGAGGATCATTCTGAATATCCTGCCACCGAGCATAGCCGTGACTGAAATTTGTTAAGCTTAGGAAAAACAACACAGGAAATGCACCGCCCAGTAACAGTTCACACTTTCTTTGCCTAACCTTCGTATAGTCAAGGATAGGATCAGGAAGGCCTCTATCAGAGGTTTGGTACTGGGGTATGTTCTTTCTAAAAATCAGAAAAGCACTCGTAAAACATATGCCTTCAGCTACATCCTGAAAGAGATCTTTTTCCAAGGTGCAGATCACAAGCTCTGCCCTGAAAGAGTTTGCATTTTCACCCCTCAAGTCTGCATAGCAAGTCTTCGCACAATCACTCATTTCTAGGCATTTCTTGCCTAGGTTAGCTTTCCAACTTGCACTGCAGCTCCTGCCAAGCCACTGCTGCAAGGTTTGTTGCAGCATCACCTCCCTGCACCCAAGAGCCATGACTATGGGTGAGGACGTGTGCTTGTCAATGAACCTTTTAATTAAAGGAGAAATGAACCCAATGATTGAATAAAATCAAATTTAAAAGTCACAACTAATACGACTTAAATGTAACAACTGCATTAGAATTGTGAAGCAGGAATTATGACAATCCACCCAAAATTAAGAGACAAAAGCACATTAAAGATAAAGCTCCCCCCCATGTGCATGCTAGTCATGTCTGACTCTAGGGGCGGTGCTCATCTCTGTATTCAAGGCGAAGAGCCAGTGCTGTGTAAGTCCATGGCCATGTGGCCAGCATGGCTGCAAGGAAACAGTTTTACCTTTCTGCTTTTTACGGCAGTACCTATTTATCTACTTGCATTTACATGCTTTCAAACTGCTAGGTTGGCAGGAGCTGGGGCTATCAGAGGGAGCTCGCTCTGCTGCGTGGCACCCGGGATTCGAACCGCCGAGCTTTACAGCCAACAGTTTTCAGAGCCTTAGTCCACTGAGCCACTATGGCCCCAAAAGCACATTCCTTTCATACAAACAAGAAAATGCCGAAACGTACAAGAGTATGCATTCATTTCAGCATGCTAGAAGCAGTGAATTTAGAAGCAAAGAGACTTGTGCACAAACTCACAGAATATGACCTTCAGTAGACTTTTCAGTCTCATTTGCCTTCTAAAAACAGTTGCAATACATAAACCAATTTAATCTTGTGCACTGCATCCTTATGACTCCTTGAATGAGGCAAGTGTGAAATAAGCAAAAATGCTTAAAAAAAAAAAAGTGCTATGAATATGTGCATATAAACTTGCAGGGGTAATAGCTAAGCTCAGGGCATTAAATATCAAGGGCTGGGCTGATCCCAAAGATCCTAGGCCTAGGGAAAGGATACTTGATGATTCCTGCTAGAAGCCAGTAGTCATGGCGCCGATGCCAGATCTCATAGGTCTTCTTGGTAACAGTTGCTGCTCGCTCTTCATTTTGCCACAGGGAATGCAACTCTGCAAAACAGGGAATCCTGTCACAAAGTGTTTCTCACAAATGAGTGAACACACTTCCCAAGCAAAAGCTATCCTCTTAAAACATCAAGTACCAGTGAAGCCACCATCCGCAATGTTAAACATGAACCGTTGCTTAATGGCTTTCTTGTGCCGATCATCCCCAGGTTCTTTAAGGGTCTCCCCATTCTGAAGCATCACCACATCTTTCTTTTCATCCTCCTTCTTCTCTTCTGTAAAAAGAGAAAATGGACTCAAGGAGAGGCAAATCACACTTGGGCCTGTCCAGTGAGCCCACGAACAGCAGAGACCATGCCAGCTTACAAGCTACGGCGCTGTGTCCTTACCCTTCTCCTCTAGGTTAATTGTTGGTGGCTCTGCAGGTGGCTCTGCAGGTGTCTTCTCTTCTACCTTGTCTATATCAGCTGCAGGGCAAAATATATATATATATTTCTATAACTACATGCTAGTTGTTGGTTTGGGAACAGCCACAACCCCAGTGTGACCCCATCCCTTGAATCCTGATGAAAACGGAAAGCCAGTGGTACCTTAGAAGCTTTATTGTATAGACAGGTGACAGCCCAATGTAACTTGATACAATATGACAATAACAGAGAAGCACATGCTGGGGAGCCCCCACCCCCCAAATCCATCTGGGCTACTAACACCTGGGTACCCCAAGAGGTTTTCATACCCTGGCCTCCTGAGCCAACAGGATGGTTGAAGGTCTGGAGGAAATGTCTTATGAGGAGAGGCTTAGGGAGCTGGGAATGTTTAGCCTGACAAAAAGAAGGCTGAGAGGGGATATGATAGCCATGTTTAAAATATTTGAAAGGATGTCATATTGAAGAGGGAACAGGTTTGTTTTCCATGGCTTCAGAGACTAGAACTCAGGGCAAGGATTTCAAACTACAGGAAAAGAGATTCCATTTGAACATTAGGAAGAACTTCATGACAGTTAGAGCTGTTCAGCAGTGGAATATGCTGCCACAAAGGAGGGTGGTGGAGTTCTCTTTATTTGGAGGTTTTTAAGCAGAGGCTGGATGGCCACCTGTCGGGAATACTGTGAATGGGGATTCCTGCATGGCAGGGGGTTGGACTGGATGGCCTTTGAAGTCTCTTCCAACTCTGATTCTATGATTCTAAGTAAAACTGACTGGGAAGAATGGAAGACAGTAGCTGCCTCCCTCCAAAGGAAAAAAAAATTGGGTGGGTGACACAAATCTCTTTTCTGCCTAGGGCGTCATGATAGTAACTTGATAAAGATATAAAAAGTTGGGGAGCTGTATAAAACCAAATATAAGGCTAGACTAGGTGATATCTTTAGGCTACTAGTAAAGTAACAAAAAAGGTTGCTAATATTTCAAGGGCAATACCCTCTTCTTCAAACCTGTTCAAGCATGGCAAAAGATGGGTTTGCCAGGAGTTGATTTTGGATGTAGAGAGTTCTTGGCAAGATGAAAATAATTGCAGTATTCTCAATGCATCAAACTCTGGGAGGCAGTAGAAGATAGGAAGGCCTGGCAGGCTCTGGTCCATGGGGTAATGAAGAGTCGGACACGACTAAATGACTGAACAACAACATTCTTATCTGAGGCAGGAAGCAGGGATGATGTTAAGCTGCATCTGAAGTTAAGGGTTGGGTTTCAGGCCCAGTCCTTCAAACAGAGATACATATGTCATATACACACATTCACATCTCCTCTCCATGTGGCACCTTAGAGGCACATAGCCCCCTGTATGGCCAGGTGGGTGGGTGGGGGGGGAGGGTTGATGCAGAAAACCCATGTGTTCCATGTTCGGCACCAACCCATCCACGCCTGCATCAATATTCTGCACCAACCCTCCTCCCTTTCTGGCCAAGGAGGGGCTCCGTGCCTCAAAGTGCCACATGGAGACGGGGGATGAATGCGTGTACGTTGTGACCTCTGTCCCTTTGTTTGAAGGACTGGGGCTGAAACCCAACCCTTAAGATGCAGCTTAACAACATCCCTGCTTCCTGCCTCAGCTAAGAACACCACCTGGCAATTATTTTCATCTTGCCAAGAACTCTCTACATCCAAAATCAACTCCTGACAAACCCATCTTTTGCCACACTTGAACTTTTGGGACAGCTTTGAAAAAGAGGGTATTGCCCTTGAAATATTAGCATTGTTTTTGTTATTTTACTAGTAGGCTAAAGATATCACCTAATCTAGCTTTGCATTTGAGAAAGATAAGCCACTCTTTGAACCGGAAACTTTTAAGCATGGGATACGGTGTGCAGATTCTTTCTGCACTCTTGTCGCCCACTAAATTGGTAATGTGATATTCACAAAACAGAGCATAAATGTGTTTTACACAGGAAATTTCTATCTGCTACAAACTACATACACAATCCGGTGAGCGTCAGCTAATTCGTTGTCAAAGCAGGCCAATCTTGTCACTTCCTCTGTACTTTCATTTTCACAGACCAACAAGGTCTCCTATTTTGAAATTCTCATACAGTTCTAGAGCTATGTAGCACATGAGCTACATCCATACCTTTACTTTCTGTTTCCATTGGCTCCTCTTTTACTTCTGGTTCCTCTAGTTTCTTCTCTTCTGTCTCCACGGCATTCCCAGGGGACTTAGCTTCCCGTGATGGGGTCTCTGTTGGAGGTGGGCCCTGCTAAGTGAGAAAAAGAAAGATCTTTAATCAATGCAGTGTTAAATCAAAAGGCAACCCCACAACACAGATCTCAAATCAAATCTAGGCAAAAGGACAGACAACAACCGCCACACTCAAGACAATATTCACCCCTTTCTAGGAACCTTGTGGCACAGTGGTTAAATAGCTGGACTGCAGCAAAAACTGTGCTCATGACCTGGGGTTAAATCCCAGGTAGCCAGCTCAAGTTTCACTCAGCCTTCCATCCTTCCAAGGTCGGTAAAATGAGTACCCAGCTTGCTGGGGGTGGGGGGGGCAATGTGTAGCCTGCATAATTAAAATATAAACCATCCAGAGAGTGCTTTAAGTATTATGGGGCAGTATATAAGCAGAACACTTTGCTTTTGCTTTGTTTTCTAGAGCCCTGCATTTTTAATATGCATATTGCTATAAGAATTCTAAGTGTGGGCGAATAAGTGATGAAACCTATATTTCTCCCTCTAGCTTAAAGGGAGAAAATGTAACAAGGAGTAGAGATGGGCGTTTCATTTCGTAAGGGGACTGGTACAGAAACTCAGAACCCAGTCCCACCCTCCGGAACAAAATCAACCACCGTCTTACCTTGCTCTAGCTCGCATTGGGCACAAATCCAACCAGAAAGCAGCCTCCAATGCCTCCTTTCCGTCTCCCTGGCGCTGGCCAATCAGACAGAGAGGCAGGATGATGCAAATCTTGCACAGCTCCTGAATGGCCAGAGCCAGGGAGAGGGAAAGGATGCATTGGAGGCTGCTTCCTGGCTGGATTTTGGCCCAGCATGAACTAGAGCAAGCTAAGACAGTGGCTGATTTTGTTCCAGAGGGTTGGACTGGGTTCTGAGTGCCAGCTGTGCCGGTGTGTTTCATTTCAGAACCAGTATCCTTCCAAAACACCCATCTCTAGCCAGGAGAGAACAGTGTTTGAAAGGTGAAGAATTACCAAAAATATTAGAGTACCAGGAAAATGCACGTGTGTGTATGTTCTTATAGTCGTGACCGACTCTTCTTGGCTCCAAGTCCATGGAGCTTTTTTGGCAGGAATACTGGAATGGATTGGCAGTTCCTACTTCAGGCACCTACAGCACCTGGTATTCCTTGGTGGTCTCCCATCCAAGTACTAACCAGGGCTGACCCTGCTTAGCTTCCGAAATCAGGCGAGATCGGATGTGCTTAGGGCATCTAGGCAGCAAGAGAAGGCATACATCCACTTTAAATAGTGCAATAGTATAAATCTCACCTCAGCCGGGACTTCATTTTCAGCAGCAGGGGCAGCAGGGGGGCTGGCTTCCTTCTCAGTCTCTGTTGGCTCCCCTTGGTCCTTGGTAGTGGCTGCCTCTTCCACCTTAATGCTCTCTTCTATAATTGGAGTAAGAGAACTAATATCACGCTTTATCAGGAAACGTACTCTTTTTAAACTCTCCGGGGTGGGACTTTCCCCATACTTGACTTTTAAGATTCTAAGGAAAATGGCTGTCTGAGATATCTGCTGCCCTTCCAAAGAATGTTCTCTTGTGCCTTTGAGGGCAGCTCACCACTCCACAGAGCCCTCCTAATGTAAGAGTCTGATTTACGTCCACCCCAAGCCCCCTCTCTCTATTGAACCTCTAGAGAGAGGAGCAAGAGTTGGTGGCTGGACAGAGTTAGTTCAGCAAATGCACCCCCTCCAAGCGCTCACCCAGTGGAGGGACAGGGGCAGGTGTGTTGGGCTGTGTGTCGCCTGGGGTGGAGGGTGTCGGGGTTTTGGGCGAAGGTGAGTGAGGCTGCAAAAGCTTCTTGTTCTCCTCCATCTCCGCTAGCTCTGGCATACTCCAGCGCCCATTCACATGTTCAAATTCTTGCACCTAAGAAGAAGAAAGCTCGTAGGATACTTCATAATGGATATCACTGAAATAGGGTACTGTTAAGTTTGTGGAGGTATCCCATGACCTGTTAGGCAGTCATAGCATGCAAGACCGGAAACACTGCCCAGAGGTTATAACAATGTTTTTTCTTTTAATACCCACCTTCTTGCGTATGAGAGACATGACCCCTATCCTTGTGAGGACATGCTGTCGGGAGAGGCCCTCTCGCGGAACCCCATCAGCAAATGTTTCTGCGCCATCGGCTCCCGGCTCGCACAAATGACGCATGAAGAGAGAGACATAGGCTCTACAGAAAAGAAGGGAAGGGAAGCCATAATACCACCTTCTACTTTTTAACAGCATTGCCATCCCAACTAAAAGAATGGTTACATTAGGGAAAACAAAACAGTTTTGACTTGCTTTAAATCAATTTTTTCAAAGGTGACTGCATGACACACAAAAAACCATGGATTCTGCCCTCCCTCGCCCCGCCCTGGAAGAGTGTTTTTGGGCCAAAAGCAAGGGATTTTACTAACCAGGAAGAGGGCCCTTTAAGTTGCATACTGTTGTAATTTGTGTCTGGGGAAGGGGTTTGACACACCCATCACTCACAGTTTCCCTCTCCATCACACAGTGTGTACGTGCGTGTGCGCACACACACACACACACACACACACACACATTTCTTGGGCTGCAGACTGATCTTGAGGGAAGCAAATGGGAAAGGCTGAGTTGGAGGGCTGGAGGAAAGGGCAGGTGAGATGTGAAGCCCAAGGGGAAGTGGGGGGGGGAATAAAAAGGATTCAGGCATGCATCCTTGCAGATCCACAAGATCTTTTATGTAGGATCATCCTCAAACCACTCTGCAGTCAGAGGAGGGCGACCAGGATGGTTGAGAGTCTGGAGGAAATGTCTTATGTGGAACGGCTTAGAGAGCTGGAAATGTTTAACCTTTCTAAAAGAAGACTGAGAGCAGATATGATAGCTATGTTTAAATGAAAGGATGTCATATTGAAGAGGGAACAGGTTTGTTTTCCATGGCTTCAGAGACTAGGACTCGGGGCAATGGTTTCAAACTACAGGAAAAGAGATTCCATTTGAACATCAGGAAGAACTTCATGACAGTTAGAGCTGTTCGGCAGTGGAATATGCTGCCACGGAGGGTGGTGGAGTTTCCTTCTTTGGAGGTTTTTAAGCAGAGGCTGGATGGCCATCTGTCGGAAATATTGTGATGGGGGTTCCTGCATGGCAGGGGGTTGGACTAGATGATCCATGAGGTCTCTTCCAACTCTTTGATTCTGTGATTCTGCATCATCTCTACCGACAGACAGGACAATGGTTTGGGGGTGATCCTACACGTAAACCACGTACACTGGTACCTCCGTTAACAAGTGCCTTGATTTACTAGCATTTTGATCAGCGAGCAAATTTTTCAAAACTTTTTGACTTGATCAATGAGCAATGTTTTGATATACAAACACTGAAGCCACCCCTCCACTGCTGCCACTCGCCCCTTCACATCTGCATCCCTCTCCCCGTTGCCCTACACATCTTGCCTAGGCGGACTGGGCTGCTGGCTTCCCTGGAGGAAGGGCAAGAGGAGGGAGGACAGAGGAGCTGCCGCTGCCCCAACAGAAAGAAGGGAAGGCAGGTGGGCAGGTCATCCTCTTCCTCCTCCTCCTCCTCCCCCCGGGGTGCACACAGCTCCTGCTGCCGTGCAACAGGGTATTCTTGTTGGGCACAGGCGCTAGCTTCTCACAGGACAGCTGTGGAGGGTTTCTGACCTCGACAGTAGGGAGGAAGCTGTCGCCCTGATCACACTTCATGGCAGCACCAAGGAGCCCACCACCCATTTTCTGCCCATGATCCCCGAGTGCATCCATCACCAAATGGATTTCACCGGCACAAATGGGAAGTGTATTGATGACGAGGGGCTTGAAGCACAGGATTCAGTTTATTGTATAAAACCAATCTGGTTTGCCTCCATTCCTGAAAGTTGCCTCCCAAAATGGATCAGGGAAGTTTCCATTACTTCCTATGGGGAAATTTGCTTTGATTTACAAGTGTTTTGGTTTACAAACATGATTCTGGAACAGATTATGCTCGTAAACCAAGGTAACTACCCAACAAACTTTCAGAAACCTCTAAAAGAGCATAGCATTGGAAGTGGGTTCATTTACCAAAACATGTAAACTTTGCATGAATATAGAGCCTCATGCTACGTAAATAAAAACTAATCCTTAGCTTCCTTTGCATCTTAAATGCATCTTAAACTGGAAAGTAACTTTAGATAGTCAAAAAGCACTTCGCTTTTTAAAAATCAGATTTAATTTTAAAAAATCAATTGAAATTAAAGTCTGATTTAAATTTAAAAATCCAATTTTTAACTTAAAAAAAGAAGAAACACATTGGTTTTTTAGCCACTCTATTTAGTTACCACCCTCCTTGCGCAGACTTACTTGAACTCCTTTTCAGATTTTCCTCGAAGGTCCCGCACCAACCACTGGGTAGTGAAGGCATCTTGAGGGGGCATCCCGTAGCGCATGATAGCATTAAGGAAGGCCTTCCGCTGGCGAGCGTTGAAGCCCAGGACCTGAAGGGGAAAGCCAGGTCAGGTGTGGAAAAGACCAAGGACATGAGCTCAAAATATCCCCCAGGACGGTCTTCCTTGGTAGGATCCCTAGGCCACCCTCTGGTAACAACGCTCCCGAGTACCTCTATGTTGCCTCCGACACGGGCAAGCAGCGGGGGCAAGGGCTTGTCTTTGTCATTCCTCAGGCCTTTGCGGCTAGGTCGGCGAGCAGCTGGCAGGACAAAAATAAGGACAGGAGTACCCCCATGTAACACCGTGGAATGTTTCCAAGTCAGGTGAGCTTTAATACCCCCACCCCCACCCCCACCCCCAGGAAGAGCTTCCATCTTTTTAACTTTTGAATCATGTTTACTCCACCTTGCCTTCAACATCAGGACAGTGTCAATGCTTTTCCTCACGTCCAGCTCACCCACTCATTTCTTATCGCCACGACAAGGCTAAGCTAGGCTAAGCTCATGTGTAGAGGCCGGCCCAGGTTCTCTCACTGACCTTCACGGCTGCATGATATGATATGATATGAACCTGGACCTCCCTCCTCCTAGGCCCTTCAGGCCAACCGCCAACTCCTCGGAGCTGACGACAGCATGTCCTCCAGCCCAGCTACTTCCCTTTCCATTCTCAGAATGAGAATGCCCTCCACAAAGCCTCATCATAACTTACCTTCTGACCTCTCATCAAAATCTTCATCTCCTTCCTCAGAGGCCACAGAATAATCAGACTGGTTATCTGACTGATCATCCTGCCAATCTGGAAAGAGAAAACGTACAAATAAGTTGCTTCAAAACAAACAGACAAACAAACCAACCCCCAACCAACCATACCCCCTCTTAAACCATTTCACTTCTTTTTCACCTCCCTTCTTCACCCACCTCTGTCTTCCTGAGAGCCGTCATTATAGTTGACTTGCTTGCGGATACGCTTGCCCTTCCCCAGATTCCTGGCCAGGTCTTCCTGCTGCTGCTCATAATGGTGACGAAGCAGCTTTTCCCAGTAGTCTGGATCCACTGACTCTTCTTGTTTGATAATCTCACGCTCAACCTCCTCTTCCTCCTGCCACAGGGGTGGGGTGGGGTGGGGTGGGGTAAACAAATTTGGAATTGAAAAACCCTATGGATATTTGCTCAAGAGTAAGCCCTAGTGTGCCTTTAGTGGACATTACTTCCAAGCAAATAATTTTAATAGTGCAGCCTTAACGTCATTACACTAAAGCAGGAAGGGCAAAATGCAGCTCCTTTAATGCTGGCTGTTTTGTTTTTGTTTTGTATTTTGTCTGTTTGGCTTGTAGGCTTCCTTCAGCCACCGTCAAGAGACCTCCCTGCTCTAGTTAATACCCCAAAATCTAAACGTTTCAGGACCAGAAGAGGATTTCTACACACTTCCCTCACCCTTTTCTTTCCCATTTTAGGCAATCTCTGTAAATCTGAGCCTCATGGATGCAGAAAACTGGTTCCCCAGAACTACCACAAGCTATCTTTACTCTAAGCAAGGGTGGGGAAGTTTCAACCCTCCATAATATTTAGGATAACTCTCATAATGCTTTGCAATGTCTGATGGTTTTTTTTAGAACCAAGCACAGTACGACCCCCTTACGAGCTGATTCACTAATCTGTGGTTGGTGATCAGCAGGGGGCAAGGAGGGGGGAAATTTAAAATAAAACTTACCACCTCCGATGCCTGCTGCCCTCCTCCTCGCCGCTGCTGATGCTGCCACGGTCCCACCAGGCACTCTCCGGAGGGTTGAGGTGGGGACTTTGAATTTCCCAGTCAGGTCCTAGGCGGCGGATCAGAAGTTTTGAGCTGGAAGTTCAAAACTTCCCATCTGCCGCCTGGGACCTGACCCGGAAGTTCACAGGCCAGTTGGTCGGCCGGGTGAGTCCCCACTCCACTCCTCCAGCGCGTCAGCAAGCAGGAGGGTAGTGGGCATCAGGCCGTTATTTTTAATTCCCCCCCTCCTTTTCTTTCCCTCCTTGTCATTTGGGGGGTGATGGGGGCAAAAGCTTTCACCCTGGCACCCCTTCTGCCACCATTATCCTCGGATAAGAGTGTTTGCTCTTATCCGTGCATTTCACTATCCGCAGGGGATACAGTAGTCGTACTGTAGAAGCTCGAGGACCTTCCCTCCCACTCCCAAGGCACTGGAGTAAAGAGGCACTTAGGTAATAATGCACACTTACCCCCATTTCTTCTTCACGCACCACATACTGTGCCACCTTGAAGGAGCTCAAGTACTCATTCATGCCCTGAAGCTCAGCATCCTCCGTTTCATCCTGGTTCCGGTCCAGCAGGCGTTCAATAGCCTTATCGTCGTAATGGATGACGCTGCTATCCTCGCCTTCTTTATTGTCGCCTAGAGGAGCAAAACGCACACACTCCACTGTCACTGAGGAGTAGAGAGGAACCCCAAAATCCAAAGAAACATTAACTGCTTGACTCACTTTGTGCCACGTTACGAAGGTTTTTACCGCTTTCGGTAGCTTCGTCTTTGAAAAGCTCTTCTGTGCCAAACTTGAGGATATCATCTAACTCTTGTTTTGACATTGACCCGGTCTTGGAGCCCAGCCCTGGCCTCACAACCAAGTGGGTCAGCATCATTTTCTTCTTTGCCACTTGTGTGATTCGCTCTTCCACCGAGGCTCGCGTGACAAAGCGATAAATCATTACTTTCTTGTTTTGTCCAATTCGGTGAGCACGGCTGAAGGCCTGAAAGAGAAAAAAGACTGAAGAGGGGAGAAAAGAAAAACTTGGTTCCCATACCCTTTTCCCCTCAGACTTTTGGTCATCTGGTTTCCTCCCTTTCCTGTGACCCAGATGCTTTCATCCATTTCATCTACCATTCTTTCCCCCAAGGTAAAAAAAAAGTTTTAAAAGACCTTGGATTCTTTATAATCTTGGGCTTTAAACTCACCTGGATGTCATTGTGTGGATTCCAGTCAGAGTCATAGATAATCACCGTGTCTGCAGTGGCCAGGTTGATCCCAAGGCCCCCAGCTCTGGTGGACAGCAAGAAGCAGAACTGGGGAGCACCAGGAGCTAGAAAGAGAAGACGAGGCTGCCTAAGGTACGTTTGGCTTGAAAGAGCCAGCCCCTTCTTTTTCAGAGGACTCTAGAGCCAGACAGAACCCAGTCTCGTGAACCTTTCCAAGGTTGAGAGGCAGAACAAAGAGGAATCCCTGTTTCTTCTAGGAGTAGATGTCGGTTTTATGCATTTCCTCTCTACACGTACCATTGAAGCGATCAATGGCCTCCTGGCGCATGTTTCCTGTGATCCCACCATCAATTCTCTCATACTTGTAGCCTTCATGTTCCAGGAAGTCTTCCAAGAGGTCCAACATCTTCGTCATCTGAAAAGGGGACAAACTAAAATTCATTCAGCTAATCCATCTCTAGCAACACAGCTTCTCTTAGTGCACAGCTACTACTCCTGCTTTGGGTTACCTGAGAAAAAATAAGCACCCTGTGTCCCCCTTCCTTGAGATTCTTCAACATCTTCTGGAGTAAAAGCAGCTTCCCAGAGGCCCGAATTAGAGCGCTGCCATCGTACATCCCATTGGGCATCTTTGGTGCTTCCTGCATTGAAAAGGGGAAGCAAGAAAAAGGAGAGCCATCATTCACTAAACTTTTTAGTCTCTGCTAAATGACAGACACACAATAATAATACTCTGAAAGTACTCAAGTAATCTTACAGAGTAGCACATTCAGTCTCTTCCCTACGCAGGCCTGCTAATCTTCTCTATTATTATTACCGTTTTTTACTGGATGGAAAACCTTATTCAGTACACAAGAGCAACAGCAGCAGATGGCCTGTTGCTTAAGAAATTTTAAACTTTGGGCCAAGTCATCTATTTAAGACAATTCATGATATATATCTTCAGTGACTGTAAGAGAAAAGGCATCTGGTGAGGTGGGACTGATAAATATGGACACATGAACTGGCTGTTAAAACTAATATAAAACCATGAACAGGCAAAAAGGTGTAAACAAGGAAGTAGCCTGAATTCCCAGTGCAGAGGTCACTCACACAACGGAGAAAGGCATGTGTTTTCATCCCGAGATTCTGGGGAGAGGGAACCTACCATGGCGGCTACAGGAAAGAGATATGGGTGGTTGCAGCATTTCTTCAGGTCCATAACCACGTTGAGCAGAGATACTTGGTTTCCACCACCCCGGGCATTCAGTGCCTCAAAGTTCCTTGTCAGGATATATTTGTAGTACTTCCTATAAAAGCATGAACACTCACATTACTTGACGTCTCCTAGAACAGTGTTTTTCAACCACTGTTCCGTGGCACACTAGTGTGCCGCAAGATGTTGCCTGGAAAAATTACTTTATATATAGTCAATATAGGCACAGAGTTAAATTTTTTAACATTTTCTAATGGTGGTGTGCCTCGTGATTTTTTTCATGAAACAAGTGTGCCTTTGCCCCGAAAAGGTTGAAAAACACTGTCCTAGAAGACGGATCTCCTGCAGACACTTGGCATTTCTCCAACAGGGCTTAGCCTCCCCCCCCCTCATTCCTGCTCCCCCCACCATCGCCAGATTCTGGCGTACACCTGATCAACATAGGAGAATGACAACAGAAAACTGAAGGCATCAGCAGTTTAACTCTAAATCGCCACCCTGAGGCAAACAGAAGAGACTAACTAGGCTCAAATTTATTTCCTTCAGGATATTCAACAAAAGCTCGGGATTAAGCTCAGTTCAGGACCAGGACCATCCTGGGACACTCACTTCTGCATAGGGCTTAGTTCCACTCGGACGATCAGCTCTGTCTTGGAAGGCATGTTCTTGAAGACATCTGCCTTGAGACGCCTCAGCATGTGTGGGCCGAGCATATCATGAAGTTTTTTGATCTGATCTTCTTTGGCAATGTCAGCAAACTCCTCCAGGAAGCCTTCCAGGTTGCTATGAAGGAATTCAGACCGATCGTCAGGAAGGACAAAAAAACGAAGGCAAGAAACCTTGGAAATGCAAGCCAAGAGGCCAAACAGTACTCCCTTTTAACACTTACTGAAATCTTTCTGGTGTTAAGAAGTTGAGCAGGTGGAATAATTCTTCTAGATTGTTCTGCAGAGGAGTTCCTGTGAGCAGTAGCTTGTGCTGAAGGGAGTAACCGTTTAGCACTCGGAAAAACTAAGGAGCATAGGGGAAGCAAAAGAGAAAGATTCACTGTAGAATCTACTGCAGACACTTAGCAGATCTGCAAATCCAAACACCAGGAAACAGCAAACCATTCGCCACATGTCTGCTTTTCAAGCTGATCTCAGTTTTAAAAAAAGCTATTATAACCCTAATAACACTTTTGAGATTGTGTATTAAAGCTAACCCAAGTAATACCAAAAGCATGATGCAAAAAACTAACAAATGCCAAATGTAGAATCTATGTATCTGCAGGAAGGTGCTTTAAAAAAAAAAGACCGTTCAAAGACCTGAAATGGAGAACCCACATCTATGGGGGAGCAAGGTAGAACATGTCATTTGATAAATGCTGTTTGTTTTTCCAACTTCTACTAGTAAATGCAATGCTTCTGTAACATAAGTTGTGTACAAGCTGTGTTTTAACATAAGAATGCACTCCTATCACAAGTGTTAAAATCCCAACTGTAAACTAGCATGCATGCACAAGGATCATAAAAAGGTTACAGTTGGCAGGTGACAACAGCTCATTTGAAAAGCTTGCTAACAATAATTCAGGATGAAAGTTTTAGAAGAGATAGTGGTGATCAGCTCTAGCATATCAGACAAAAAGAAAATGACAATAAAAAACAAAGAGGTCAAAAACACAGTGGCACCTTAAGGAATAAGCGATATATTTTAGTATGAACTTTTATGGACAAGTGCACTCCCTCAGGAAGAAGGAGATGCAACATTTAGGCAAACTCCAGTAATCCCAGGTATTAAACATCAAATAAGAAATCGCAGGCATTACACAGACCAAGAAATTTATTCCTACCTTGGATTGATTATTCTTTAGTCTATGTGCTTCATCTACTACGAGGCAGGCCCAGTCAATGGAGCCCAAAATAGCCATATCGATAGTAATCAACTCATAGGAAGTGAGCAACACATGGAATTTCACAGATGCCTCTTTCTGAAAGAACCAGAAGTCATACTGTTAGCACTTTGAGCAACATAAAAGAAAACAAGACAGGCACAGGCCAAAAGCAAATGCAAAATATTTTCATTGTTTGTCCTCAGTTTAAACTTTGGGACTTCCTTCCAATTTCTGCAACAATCTCAGAAAGTGCCCAGGGTGTGTGTTGTTCTCTCGCTGGCTGCAATACCTTCATTCTGGAAGCCTTCTTTCCCCCACGTATAGCATTGTCTTCAAAGGAAAACTCATTTTCACGGATAATGGCTCGGCTGTCTTTGTCCCCAACGTAGGTCACCACGTACATGTCTGGGGCCCACATTTCAAATTCTCTCTCCCAGTTTATGATGGTAGACAACGGAGCGCTCACCAAAAAAGGTCCTTTGGAGTGTCCCTATGGTCAAATACATCCTTAATGTAAGGTAACAGAAAACACACCTTGGGAAAATGTATAAGTAGACATCTAGGTCAGTTTGAAGCTCACCTCTTTGTAAAGCGAATACAAAAATACAGCTGTCTGTACAGTCTTTCCAAGGCCCATCTCATCCGCGAGGATGGTGTCGGTGCCTTGAGCCCAGGAGAAGCGCAGCCAGTTCAAGCCCTCCAGCTGATAAGGGTGCAAGGTTCCTCCGGTCACATCCAAGTAATCTGGCTGCCTATCGTACTTCACGGTAGGCTGCAGAGATGAAAGGGGGAAAAGGTGAGATGTGACTTCTGAAAAAATGGAAGTGCCTTCTGGGGCTTGTACAGGGCTGGGAAGCCCGCCGGAGGCCCCTTCTAGGCAGCACCCAGCCTGGAGTAGGTGGTACAGGAGGCTCCACGCAGGCCCCAGGGGTAACGGCCTGCAGCTTGCCCTGGGCCCAGCGCCACCTGGCTGCTTCCCTGCTGCCCGCTCACACCTGCGGTCCTGGTAAATCCGCAATATACTGGGACAGCAGTATATGAAGCGCAATATGGCGGGGGAGTACTGTATCCCCTTCTGCCTCTAGCAATTGGGGTGGGGGGAGAGATCAGAATAGCATGACAGGATACTTTAAAAAAAAAAAAACCACCACCACCAAGAGGGGTTCTATTTCAAGAAACAATAAAAAAACGCCAAAAAATACACAACAAAAAACAGATCTTAAAGTGGGGCTCCATTTTACTATGTTCAAGAAATTGCTGAAAACAGAACTATTCAAATCTCCCTTTAACAAAGGAGCCTCCTAGATACTGTTAATATTAACATTTTATTTTCCTTTCTTGTTTTTTCTTTTCTTTTCTGTATGATTTTTAAAAATCATCATATTGCTATATGTACTGCTATGAGGGGTCTCTTGGATTTTTAAGTTTTAACTTGAAAAGCATCCATAGTAGTAGACGTGATGCGCTAATGGGAATGATATATATAAGAAAGAACAAGAAATAATAGGTGTATGTTTTTGAAATCAGAGATAAAGCAGCCAGCCAGTGGGGTAGGGAGATGAACAAGAAAAAGGCAGACCCCCTCCTTCCATGGGAAAAAAAGACCGTTGAACAGAAGGAACTGTAGGTAATGAAAGAGTCAGAGCCAGAAAAGTGGGCAAAATTCACTAACCCTTTCAGACAAGGTTAGTGAACTGAACTGCAGACTTCCTCCCTCCCTCCACGCTTGGAGGACAAAATGCCACAGGAGGAATCTCTCCCTATTCTCTCCCTCGTCCCACCTTGCTATGATCCAAGGCCTACAGCAGAAGCACGGAACGTGAGCACACTTGAGTGGGTCCAGCTCAAGCTCAGTTTCTGGTCCTGTGCTATTTTAACCCCATCAAAATTGGTGGCTCAACATGGACTAGAACAGTAACATTAAGTTGAAACATACAACAGAGATTTCCACCGGGGTTTACCATGGCGGTAAAAAGGCACTGCACAAGTCTAACTCCCACTTCAGCTACTGAACATGTAGAACTATCTGACTACACAACAAGCAGTGCTACAATATTTTCCTTTTTCTTGCCCCCTCCCCCTCCTCCCCTACCCTCACCTCAGCAGCCATTAACTCACATCCACTGTGGGCGTTTCTGGAGGCCTCTCTAATTTCCGTAACTTCACCTTCTTTATCTTTTTGCCGGGTCTTCCTTCTTCACCCCTCATCAACTCCCTGTTTAAGAAAAGAGGCATAGTTTGGGGGGACGGTGAGCAATAGCAACCTATGGGTAGGCAATGCATTTTTCCTTTCCACGAGCCCTGCCTTTTTGAAAAAGACGGCAGACCAGCCTGCCTTATCACCCTAGTAACTTGGCTTCTGTGTCCACTGTTCCAGGAACCGAACCCCTGCTCTCACCTGTGGTTCCAGTACGCCTGCTTGAAGATGTCATAATCCTGGATCTCGGCATCCTCATTCTCCCAGGAGGCTTGGTCATAGGGTAGGTCTCTCCATTTAATCAGATAGTGAACATTCCCCTTCTTATCCACGCTGAGGAAAAACAGAAACAGATTTTGCTATTCATCTGGGAAGGTCAAAAGGAGATGAGCAGACTGGCTTCTTCCTCCTATTCCTTCCCAAAGGTAACCCTTTAAGGGACCACAGCAAGCATGTGGGCACTGGCCATCTTGGCTGCATACACGGTGTCGTCGCAACAGAAACACCATCCAGAGCCCTAAGCCCCCAAGCATGTGTGCACAGTTGGCACATTCACCGAAAGGATCGGAGTTTCTATCCTGCACTCATCCCAAATCTACCGCACGGGTTCCGTGAAGAGGCCCTGAGTCATTCCTCCTCCACTGCCTCTGAGAAAGGAGCGAGGCCCACGTTCTGCAAAGGCACCTGGCCTGACTTCGCTCTGCTCACTGGGGTTTTCAAGCAACCTCCCCCTCTTTCTTCACCTGTGGTTGAGAATTCGGTGGATCATCATCCACTCTGGCTTAATCCCATAACGGTAAAAACGCTCCTCCATCTCTGCAAATTTGGGGTCCTTGTTCTTGCGTTTGCGACTCTTCTCTTCTTCTCCTCCAAAGTCTCCCGAAGGGGGCTCGTCCATATCATTTTTACGTTGGTAATTGCGAAACATGACCTGGCAATGCAGTTCCAGCTGAGGTGCAAGCAGACAAAACAAGTTACATATCTTGGCCAGAGGTTAGCCCAATTCTTCCCTCCGATCTGCCGACGATCTCTGTGGCTTACCTGCAGCTCTGAGACCCACGAACAGTGCCAGTAAGACATGCCCTGCCACTTGACAAAGAACTGTCGCTCAGGTCTTCCTTCCAGGGGCTTCGGAGAAGGGGCATTTGGGTCTGCATCAGGTGGCCGTGGCACTGGTGTGGCTGGTGGGGGCTGCCCCCACTTCCAAGTCAAGATCTTCTGCACCTTGCCCTTCAAAGGTGGACACTGGAAAAGTTGGAAAGAGGCATTAGGTTGACTTCTTCCCTCTTGTCCCACCCTTTCTGTTGGAACCACTAGGCATTTTCATTACCAGAGCAAAAGGCTTAATCCATCCTTTTATTCCCTACAATGGCTCTAAACAATGTGGCCTAAATCTGCACTCTTTCAAATAACATCCAGAAGAGAGTAAGGCTAGTCTAACTTCAGTTTCCTAGTTAACTGAATGAGAAAGGAGGACAAGACCTACAACTCATATAAGTTACCACTATGGAGGGCAGGAGAAATACTGGCTTTGGGGAGGGAGGGACAGGTGGTTCTAGCTGAACCCTGAACTGAGTATCTCTTCCAAAAGCCAGGCCTCCTAACAGAGGTGCAGAGTAGCCCAGAGGTTCAGTAAGGCAAGAGAACACATGGTATAACCCCCCTCCCCCCAAAGTCTTGCCTGCAAAGGATGAATCCCTTTCATTCATGAAGACTTCCCTTCTGGTTCCCCTCTTTCTGCAACAGAAATTGTGGGATTTCCCTTTCCCTGACTAGTACACTGTAACTGCTGACCAATTCCTGCTTTACATTCATGAAATCAACTTGCACTAGAAAGTATGTTTCTATTTCAATTACATGTAGAAATTTAGTTCCCTCTATTATGGTCTACACACATATTTATATAGCACAGCATTTCAAGACAGATTTTTAAAACCAGACCTCTGAAAAGTTCTGTTTTTGTTGCAGATACACAAAGTCATCCCTGTGCTTTGATCGCCAAGGGTCAAATGCTATGACACTGCTAGTCAACAATGCGCACAGTCATTTTTTAAACATCACAAAAACTCACAGTACACCGCGGACAAAGCCACTCTCCATTGGGAATCTCAGGCAAAGGGGGATTCAAGCAGTGGATGTGGTAAGATGAAGGACAGGCATCGCAGCACAGAAGCTCTCCTCCATCTTTGCAAACACGGCAGAACTCCATGTGGTGATCATCTTCCTCTTCTGCATCACCCACAGCATCTTCCATGGTTTCCTCGCCCTCTGAGTTATCTTCCTTGGCCTCCCACTGGATACCCTCTTTCTCCTAAAGAAGAAGGAAACTTTTAGACCAAGCTGCTCCAAATCTCAGTAAGCAGTCTGCCTAAGTGCTACCTTTCCCTTTCGTTTAACTCTATAACAGAACCCAAAACTCACACAGTGTGGGCAGCTCCACTTGCCCTCTGGCGCTTTCTCCATATCTGGATCCAGACAAACCATGTGATAGGCACGAGGGCAAGTGTCACACAGGATGATCTCTCCCCCCTGTTGGCACACCTCGCAGTAGTCCTGGTGGTCTGTTTCATAGCCATCAACCGTTGCAGCAGAATCTTCTTCTCCTAGAGGAGCAGAATAGTGGAGAAGGATTAAACAGCCAAGCAACAAATGAGTTTGCCAACAAGGATGATACTTTATCCTCATGCTGCATAGCAGCATTGAGACAACAGCAATCTCCAGTTCAGATAACTACCGTTGCAGAGACCAGGACAGTAAAAAAAAAAAAAAACCACTGTGTTCAATAAAATACTCTTTAAGGAGGAAAGCTCACAACTGGTGTTCTCCTCCGAAGAACACAAGCACAAATCTCCACAAAAGCAAGTTTTCTTAATGCCTCTAGCCTCAGTGACATAAACATAGGCAGTCACAGAATTCCTATCCCCGAATATCGTCAACGTCCTTCTGAGCCACATAGAGTTAAATACCTTTCTTTTTCTTCTTTCCTGCTTTTAGCTTCTTGCGGCTCCGGCTGCTGCGGCTGGTAGAGCCATCGGACACAGAGTAGCTGTTAATGCTTGCATCATCAAAGTCTGACTCAACATCCAGGTCATCCTCCTCACTCTAAAAGAAGGGGGAAGAGAAAATAAGAAGAGGCCACACAATCGGTTCTGACTCCAATATCCCACACACGCTACCTGGGAGAAGGTGAGGCGTGCAAAAGTCAACTTCCACCTCTTCCTCTAAGAAAATGAAAACTCACCGATGATCTTTTACGCTTTGAGCCAAATCCTCCCAGCTTGATTTTCAAAGGTGCCACCTTTTTGGTTTTGGGTTTTTTGATGTCAGGGACGCGAGGACTAGCCTTGGGCTTTTTCCGAGCATTGGGGCCTAAGAAACAGACCATCACCATGCCTTTACTAATCTGCACATAGATTGCAACTGCGCTCAGAATTTTAAACAGCACCGAGTTCCCCCCAAGAAACCTCTGCAAGATTACTAGAAGTGTCCAGAAAGCCTGGTCTAAATGACAATTGATCCCTGATGCTAGACGAGGTGAGAACATACCTGGCCCTGCAATCCCCGCAAGGCCCACATTTCTCTCTCACCTTTGCCTTCCTTGGTCTTGGCCTTTCGAAGTGGCACTTCCACTGGAGGCTGAGGAAGGACAGCATCCACATTGGCCACCATGCTTTCCACCACAGCCACAGCAGCGGCAGCAGCTGCTGCCACTGATGCTCCAGAGCTCCCTTTGAAGGGATTGTTTGTGCTAAACTCTCTCCACTTGGCCCCCAGAACCATCATCATTTTGGAGACAGCAATTTTGGGATTCTTAGCAGCAATAAGTGGCCTGATGGAGGAAGAGAAGAGAAAAACAACAAAGCTAGACTTCTGAAGGAAAGATTGCTTTAATAACTCCAACCCAAGCTCATCAGCTCACATGGTTCTCATTGCCACCTAAAGCCAGCAAGCCCAGGAGAAAATAAAAATTCCTGGTGCCTCAGCCCAAGGCCAGCTCAGAATATTCAGCATGCCAGCTCTGCCACAAACCAAAGAGGTCTATGGCTCGTCATATCATTTCAAGCCTTTCCCCTTCAGTGGGCAATAGGAAACATGTTCTCTGTGAAGCATTGCATCAAATAATCAAGCAAGAGTCCTCTATAAAGTATGGCATCAAATAATCGAGCAAGTACTCATGAAGTACTCCTATAGCATTCATATTATTTCATATACAACACCTTTTAGAAGTGCTCTATAAGGTATGCAGTATCACTGAAACATCCCCTTCCCACACACAGCAGTTTGGAGAATTATACTACCTTGTGTGTAATTCACAGCCAACAGGTTAACAAGAAAAGCTGAGACGTCTGCTTCAAAACTCATGCTCTTCAAATCTGTCGTAAACAAAACAAAACAACGTACCTGACAAACTGACTGAAAGCCTTGTAATTGGTAAGAGTGCGATAATCTTCCTCTGTGAAAAGATGATCGATATCTTCCATGCCCCAGTCCTCTAGAAGCTGGGCTGAAGATTTAGGTTCCTAGGGAGGAGAACCAAAATAAACAGAGAAACCAAGTCTCAACAAGATGTTTTCCTTCACTCTGAGCAGACTGTTTCCCCAAGAAGGGTAGGATGCAGAAATGGATTTTGCAGAGAGCTACGCAAAAGGAAGAGAAACGTGAGACACACATGCCAGCTTCACAGGAGCTGGATCATGCATTTGTTTCAGGCTTGAGAGGGAAAATATCACCTAGCACAAAATTCTCTTTCACCCCTCCCAGTCTCCCCTCCAAACCAAAATCAGCCAGAAGGGAATCAGGGTGGTGGTGAGGAGTGATAGGAGTAGTAGAGTTACACATCCATGGGAAACAGTAAGGTATCGGATGAGACCCTCTTTCACCTTTGAATCATCATCTTCATCCTCTTCCTCTTCCTCTTCCTTGCGCTTGACTTTGATCTTTTTCTCCTTCTTGGGTCCAAGTTTCTTCTTCTTCTTTTTACCAGGAGTATAGTCACTCCCTTCACTGTCGGAACGCAGCAGCACCTCCTCTTCCTCCTCCACAAACTCATTTCCCTCGCCAGAGCTGTCTCCAAGCTGAGAGGGAAGAGAATGAAGGGACGCCCTCAGCACCAGACCCTCATTACAGCCAAAGGGAAACGAGGTCTTTGTGTAATCAGCCTGCAGGCCCCATTTTGTCACCAGAAGCTTTCCACCTGTCTTTTACCTCTCTGCTTGTTTCTCACCTCTTTTTTCTGGCGCTTACTAATCTTGGGCACTTTTGGTTCTTTCGTTTTTTTGGGCTTCTTCTTCTTCTTGATTTTAGGGATCTCTGCCTCTGATAACAGTTCTTCCTCTGGCTCTTCTTCTGGTTCTAGCAGAAGTCATAAGGGGAAGACAAATTCATTTTCAAACCTTTGAAGACTGCACTGCCCTCCCCCGCAACACACACACACACACACACACACACACACACACACACACACACACACACACACACACACACACACACACACACACACACACACACACACACACACTGCCCCAAACCAGATCCCATTTGTATCTGCCTGGTGCTGCTTCACCACAATGACAAAAAGGGCCACAAGCTCCACCTCTTCTTTCACATTTTAAAAGCATGGTGCTGTTTCCTAACTACAGAGCACTCCGTCCTCCACAGTGTGTTCTTCAGGTTATATTCTCAATTGCAGTTCTTCCTCCTGTTTCATTCAGAGGTTGGTCAGCTATAATACCAGCCCAACATCAGCATTAAAAAGGAGGTTCTGCCTAATCATCAAGTCATTCATAAGGAACCTTTAACAGAAAACATCAGAAACTCCTCCTATATTAGTTTCTTCTCAAACTGAGGTGAAAGACCAACAAGCAGTTATACAAATCTAACAAGCTGTAGAAACATTATTTTTGTTCAGAAATATTGAGCTCATTCAGGTCTCAGTGAAGGAAGATATATCCCCTGTTCTATGATCCTACTCTTCCCTGGTATTTTGTACTTATTCTTGTGTAGCCATGGACCCCACCACCACCAATCTGAAAACCACTGCCACAGAATCAACTGGCTTCATGTGTCTTATTTTCTTTGCCTCAGTGTACATGTTCCACATGGCATCAAGACATTTCTGGACCCTGTGCCATGTAGCAGGAACAGAACTGGCCACATTAATATCGAACAGTGAGGCATTGTCTCTCCTTCCATGCTTTGTTAAATGAAAACCCAAGTGTCCAAATGGGGAAAAATATCTCCAAAGATGCACCTGCTAGTTATGCTCTCTCTCCCAGCCTTTATGCCTGCAGAAAATTCCACATGAAACGGTGTTTACTCTTCTGGACCACCTCCAAACCCAGACAGTTTATTTTATTTATTTTGAATATTTTACTCCAGCTTTCTCTTTGGAAAAGGACCTAAGGTGGCTTGCAATAACAGGAGACAATATACAACCCAGAACATTCAAGACATATTCAAGTTAAGAAGAGGGAATTAGAAGAAGTATCTTAGAACATTAAAAGGTAACATTAAAGCTACAAAGAGCATGCAAAAAGAAAAGAAAATCCATTATGAGGGGTGGAAACTAACATGGAAAGCACTGGTGTCCTTATTTATGTGACTGCTCAGAGCCACCACTTCAATCGCCAGGTGCTCACTCAGGTACCAGCCTCCTTCCAACTCACAATTACTTCCCCGCTATGCAAAGGCAAGCTTAATTCATCCTGCCCCCTCTCGCGCACACACGCAGCAGCACACTTAATACATCACTCCTCGCCCTGACAGACCACACTTCCATCTGTTCTTCTTCCATCCCCCACCCCCCCCACCCCCCCAAAAGCCCAGAGGGGCACAGCCGGCCCGGCAGCTTTCTTTGTGACAGGATCCACAGCAACCCAGCCATTTCCCCCCCCCCCGCCACCCCGCCTGCCCCGCCTGCCCGCCCATTACAGGCAGCCAGAGAGAGAGTCACCAGCTCTCCCTCCTCCAAGGGAAAATGGCCTCCCAACCACAGGAGGGAACTGGGCAGGAGGAAGGGAGCCACAGGTCACTGCTGCTTCTGCAACTGAAGGGAGAGGGGAAGAAGGGAAACTGCCCCCCCCCCCGTGGCATTCTGCATTCCCAAACCAGTAAATGTACATCCTGCATCAGAAGTACTTTCCCTTCTACCTCTTCCTCCAGCAAGGCTCCGCCAACTCCCCCCCCCCGCCACACACCACACCCTCCCAGTCCAGGAAGGCTAAAACTCAGCTCTGTAAGCCCTCCCTTCTCAGAGCATCCTCTCCACCTTTCTTCTCGAGCCTTGTCCAAGCCCCAACGAAAAGAGAGCCTTCTCTCCCATATAACTAACACAGGGGTGGATACGTGGTGGTGGTGGTGGTGGGGTACTCTTTTCCTTACTAATCCCTATCACTTTTTAACTCGGAAATCAAGAAGGTTGTTGCCCCTCCTGAGGCAACAAGGTGATGAAATTCCCAATGGTCCAAGGGCTAAAAACAATTTCTCAGGCCAAGAGACTGTATTCCTAAAGCCCTGCTGCCAATGAGGAAGATCAATAGAAGGCCCCTCCATAGAACAACTCCTTATGACAAGATTTGTATCTGAGAATGACTCAAGCCAAAGGCCGATACACTGCTTTCATCGCTGCCACCATATGTGCCCACCTGTATTTAGCAACAACAACCAAAAAAAAAAAAACAGGACTAAGATGTATAACTAGCTGCCTAGATGCCCTAAGCACATCCGATCTCGCCTGATTTCGGAAGCTAAGCAGGGTCGGCCCTGGTTAGTACTTGGATGGGAGACCATCAGGGAATACCAGGTGCTGTAGGCCCCTGGAGTAGGAACTGGCAAGCCACTCCAGTATTCATGCCAAGAAAACTCCATGGGCATGGAGTCACGAGGAGTCGGTTACGACTGTAACGACACAACACACACACAAGATGTATAACTGCAAGTAACTTAGGTGTGACTAAGGGGGGAAAGTGGGTCATGCAATCAGTCAGAGCACAGATCATTTTGGACACCAACATATTTGAAGTCTCAAGAGTCAAAAGAAAGCAAGCCATGCCATACTTGTTTCTGAAGCATCATACATAGTATATATTTGGAACATTAAAACTATCCTCCAAACTCTTTCCCTTGATTGCATTTAGTTCACATTTAGTGAATAGAAACACTCTGGCCCCAAAACCAAACTCCATCCAGGTTTAGGAAGAAAAAAATTAAAATACTTACTGTCATACACACAAGTGCCACAATAATACTTCCCTTTCTATTTTTTTGCAATAATTATTCAATCTCTATATTCCAAAAAGTAGTAGAGAAAGTTTTACAAGATGTCCTTTCTAGGCAGAAAAGATGGCTTTAGCAGAATCCACAAATGTAAACTAAATCAGTGAGGACTCACAACAGCAGGTGTTCAATCTTTAGTCCAAGTAAACATTCTGAACAATTTTAAAAGCAAAAAGCAAGGATGGAGGGGAGATGGTTAATAGAAGGCATGGATTCAGACCAGTGCCTCCTGTCCCCAGTAATGAGTTGTGGGAATGAATATGATCTGGTTACCCTGGCCCATATATACACAACAGAAAAACTCTTTGCTGCTTGGTTTAAGATAGCACAGAACCCTAAAGCAAAGAAGTCATCTACTATATGATGCTCTTCTTTAAGTATACCTTGATGTTGGTGGATGCTGTTGCTCAATAAGATCTCCATGTCTTCCTCATCGCTGCCGGCAGAGCAAGGCGATGGAGACCCTATGCCGGACGCCATGTCCCCCCCCAGTTCAGAGGACAATTTTTGGTCTGAAGCAATTTCTGTCACCTTGGCGCCTCCGTACCACCAATGCTAGTAATGTGCTGTATGAAGAGAGGAGAGGAAGGAGTTAGCCTAGAAGTCACGGTATTGTTATAACCAAGACATTTGTGACAACCAAGTAAGAAGGCTCTGACTTTCTGCAGGACATTTTGGAGAAAGGCAAGGATGGGGAGGGCCAAGCAATTAGCTAACAACTGGGCTCCAAGAGGCCTTGAGCCTGATGCCAAATTAGCTCAAGTCACTGCCCTCCTCTGGGAGTGGATTGACAAGAAAGTCAACTTTGGGGTCTCCAGTCCTTTCCCATCTGTCGCCAGAAGGAATCTGTGGGCGAGGAGAGGCCACAGACTAAAATCGCTGGTCCTTCTCACCCCCCCCCCCAACCACAGATCCTCCCTTCCAAAATGCTAAACCCGCCTGTTGAGAGAGATTCCCGGCTGCTAAGATTTCTCTCTCTTTGAAAACTCATTTAGGCGAGGGCCATAAAACGCCGGGAGAGTTTGCCTTTCCGATCCCTCCTCTCCTGCCTAGGAACAAGGAGGGGAAGGAATACCCCGAGAAGGGCAGCGCTTAAACGAAACGAAACGAAACAGCAAACAAAAGGGAGTCAGCGCGGCTCAAAGGAAACCCGAGAAACTTGCCCCCCCCCAATTCCTGGCCCCTGGGCTGGCGGGGGGAGGAGGGAGTGGGAAGAAGCGAGGGGCCAGGCAGGAGGGGCATTCAGGAGGAAGAGGAAGAGGAGGAGGAAGAGGAGGAAGAAGAGGAGGAAGAGGAAGGCGGTGGGGGGGGGGGCGGGGGAGGCAGCCCGTGCCTGCCGGGATCGGGCCAAGGCGCGGGGGGCGAGAAAGAAGGCGGCTTTCGGTCTTCTTTTCCGTCCCTACTTGGGAGCGGGGTTGGGGGAGAGGAAGCGCAGAGTACTAAAAAAACAGGGGGTGGGTGGGAGAGGAAAGATGGGGCGCCGCTGAGTCCTACAATAAACCCCCCCCCCGCAGCCCCTTAGCGCGTGTGCCCGGCTTGGGGATCAGCAAGTCACCCGGTGGGGGTGCTGGGGGGGGAGAGAGAGAGGGGGCCATATGGCCCAAACCCTGGAGGGGCCAAGGGGGGGCGGGAGGGAGGGAGGGAGCGCGGCGGTGTCCGTGGGGAGGGGGGGAGGGGAGGGCCCCCCGCCAAGGGGGGGCTCTCCGGTGGGGCGGCGGCGGCGGGGGGGTGCTACCGAACCCGAGGGGGCTTTCTCCCTCCAGCCCTCCGGCGGCACCCCCCCTCTTCCCGCCCTCACCGGAGTCCAGGCGCCCCGGCGCCTCCCGAGATATCCTCGACGCCGCTGAAGGGAAAATGGCTCCGACTCCAGCGCCGCCTCTTAAAAGAGGAGTGGGGGGGGAAAGCCTCGGCCAAGCCCCTCCCCCTCCCCCAACACTCCCGCCTCCATCCCATAATATAGCCGGTGCCTTGGGGACGGGTCCCACCCCCGTCACCTCAGTAACCCCCCCTCGAGTGAGACATCCCATAATACTCCCCCAGTCCACAAAACTCCCTGCTAAGAGCCCGGCACCGCATCCCATAATAATCGTTCCCCCCCTTTCCCCCAAAGCATCCCATAATAAGCCTTCCGGGGAACCGTCCAGCAATACACACTCCCCCGTGCGGAAACATCCCATAATACTCGTTCTTACTCATACATACCACAATAATCACCCTTCCCCCATCGAGGCATCCCATAATAATCGCATTCTCTCCTTTCTCGCCTCCTCCCCCCACAAGTACCGTCTCACTGCCCTGAACATCCCATAATAGTCACCACCACATACCCTCATGCTCTTCCCTTGCTCTTCCAACCAGCCCACAATAATCTCCCCATCACCCAGTCACTGACCATCCCATAATAAGCCCACACTCGTTGCCAAGTCTGGCATCCCATAACCAGCTCTCCCTCCCTTTCCACCCAACTCTGCCTCTCTCAAACACTGTATGCCATAAGAGCCCCCGTGGCATCCCATAATAGTCTCACCCATGACATCCCATAATATTTACCACTACCACCTTCTTCCTCCTCCCCCTCAGCCAGGAATCCCATAATAGTCCCCGTCCAGTGAGGCATCCCATAATACTATCAAGCAACTCTTTAGCCACAGCCTACCACGCTTGTACTTACAGCGTTTCTCTCCCCCTTCGCACAGCCCATAATCACTACTGTCACACACTGTTCCTCCCCCGTCCAGCCAAACCAGAATGAAGGGGACCCCCGCTGAACCATTGACAACACCCAGTAACCCTTCCAGACCAGTGGGGCCCCCCCTCAAAGATACACCCCTAAGAACACATTTGGCATACATAAAAATGCAACCCCCTCCTCCAGCCTAAGCACACAAAACAACCACCGGAGGCATGGGGCCAAATGACACATCCCATAATACTCCAGCAAAGCCAGCCAGGATTCTCTCCACTCTTCCTTCAGATGGTGCAGACGCTGCGACATACCCTAATCTTTCTTATACTTCAGTAGTAGAGACATGGAATGTAGCCTGATTATAAGGCTGATTTCACTGCTGCACATTTCCACACACCTCTCATGTAGACTGACAGTACTGAAATACAGCATTCATCCCAAATGCATGGGGACCCTGTAAGTAGTTCTAATGCACAGATAATTTCAGTACGTGAACAATGAACTTCAGAGACAGTTACACACACAAACATCACCTAAGGAAAACTCATTGCACTTTCCCTCTGCCTAGGCCTCCGAAAAAGTTGAATCTACTTACGTTTTAAAAGATAGGCCTGCCACTATAGCATTAGCATATTCACATCCAAACTGGAAATATATTATCTATACATGGCAAGTCCCATAATGTTAATATCTTTATGCAGATACAATTCCAGGACCATGTGTAACAAAAATAAAAACAAAAGTATTGTGGGCCTTTAAAAACAAACAAGTTTATTTTAGTGTGCACTTTCATGGCTTTCAGTGAACTTCCTCAGACACATTCTCAAATAAAATACAGTATTTCAGTTGCTAACTTACAAAAACTATTTTGTTTTTGTTTTGATTCTATAGTTACTTCTTAAAAAACTGTTATAGTGTCACTTACTCTGACATCTGTATAATGGCTAGTAATGTTTATAGAACTTGCTGCAGCTAATTGGTGGGGTGCTAGGGAATGTCTTGGTCATGTGCCTGGTTATGCATTCAACTAACTATCGAGATGCACTCAAGTACTTCTTCAATCAGCCACAGTTCAGTGGACTAAGGCTCCGAAAACTGTTGGCTGCAAAGTCAGCAGCTTGGCGGTTTGAATCCCAGGTGCCACGCAGTGGAGTGAGCTCCCGCTGATAACCCCAGCTCCTGCCAATCTAGCAGTTCGAAACCATGTAAATGCAAGTAGATAAATAGGTACCACCGTAAAAAGCGGGAAGGTAAAACAGTGTTTCCTTGCAGCCATGCCGGCCACATGGCCATGGACTTGCACAACACTGGCTCTTTGGCTTGAATATGGAGATGAGCACCACGCCTAGAGTCGGGCACGACTAGCATGCATGTGCGGGGGGAACCTTTACCTTTACCTTTTTACATGAACAGTAATAGGATTCCAGCTTGTATGTTAACAAACATTGTTGTTATGTGTCATCAAGTTGCCTCCTATTTATGGCAATCCTATAAATGCAGGATCTCAAAAAACAAAAACAAAAAAAACCAGTTCCTTTTCCTCAAGAGCTTTGCACAGCTCTTACGAACTCAAGGATGTGACTTCCCTTATGCAGTCAATCTGTCTCATCTTCCACTTTTACCTGCTGCCCTCAAGCTTTTGCAGCATTATTTTCTTTTCCTCAATGAGTCTTCCCTTCTCAAATTGTACCCAAAGTAGGACAACCTCAGTTTTGTTACTTTTCCTTTCAAGGAAAGTTCAGGCTTGATTTGATCTAGGACCTACTTCCAAATATATTTTGATAACTGATTGAACAAACAGAGATAAAATGCACCATTCTCTGACACCTTTGCCTATATGAAACCATTCAGTCTCTCCATATTCTATCCTAAGAGTAGCTTCTTGTTCACAATACAAATGGACACATCAAGACAATTAAGTGTCGAGGCACACCCATTTTTTTCAGAACAACCCATACTTTCTCATAATTAATGTAGTCAAAGGCTTTGATATAGTTTATAAGGCATAAACTTATTTTCTTATGAAATTCTTTGATGCGCTTTCATCTTTTTTGTATAAGTCTTCACTGTACTATTTCCATCTTCTCTTTATTTCTTCTGGGAAGATAGTGTGGTTTTCTGTTTGTCCTTCGGCATTCCTTATCCAGGCTTAAATTTCCCTTTGATTTTTTGGGATCTTCAGGAAACTTCTTGTTTTTCGTCATTTATTGTTCCATTTCTTTGCACTGGACATTATAATAAGTCTTTTTATCTTTATGTGAGTGTTGCTGAAAAACTGCATTCAGGTACTGAACTTTTGTTTCTTGGCATTTAAGCAACGTTAAGAGTTTCTTCTGTAAATTTAGGTTTTTCTTTCCTTTTTACCACAGAAATTGTCTTTTTGCATTCTTCTCTAATAATATCTCTGCTTTCAATCTCTATCTGGACTTTAAATTAATTAGAAAGGTTCTTTAAATCATATTTTGGCATTTGAATTCTTTTAGTGTTCTTCAGCTTTACTCAGATGTAGGATATTGACTGTTCATGAACAGAAAGTACCACGATCTGTTCCTGTTCTTGTTTTGGCAGAAGGATACAGCTTCTCCATCTCCTGCTTCCAATTATAAAGTCTTTTTGATGCCTATATGGCTGTGTGGTGATGTCTGTGTATACAGTAATCTGTTTGGTTATGTGAAGTATTTATTTGTGATAAACAAAGTGTTTCTTTCATTGAACTTTATAAGCCATTCTTCTGCTTCATTTCTGACTCCCCTAGGCCAAAATTTCCAAAAACAGGTTCTACTTTGTTCTTTACTTTTATATTCCAGTCAGCAAGGATTAGAAACATGTCACAGTTTGGTGTATGATCAATTTCCTTTATTATTATTATTATTATTATTATTATTATTATTATTATTATTATTATTATTATTATTATTATTATTAACCACACAGCTATCTACGCTGGATTTTGTATTACCAATCACTAGTCAAATGCTTCCCAAGCGTTTAGGACTCAGTGATGTATCAGCAAATTATGCGAGCAGATCCCAGTAAGGCGGCTTTCTGTATCTGACTGAAGGTGACTTTGTCAACTCCAGTTTCTTCTAAATACTTGCTTAGCTCTTTGGGCACCGCACCCAGCGTGCCAATTACCACTGGGACCACCTGTACCGGTTTATGCCAGAGTCTCTGAAGTTCAATTTTCAGATCCTGATATCGGGCAATTTTTTCAGGTTTTTTCTCAGTGACTCTACTATCACCTGGTATAACAACATCAATGATCCACACTTTTTTCTTCTCCATAATCACAATATCTGGGGTATTATGCTCCAAAACCCTGTCTGTCTGTATTCGGAAGTCCCAAAGTAATTTTGCATGCTCAATTTCAGTCACTTTTTCAGGCTTATGATCCCACCAGTTCTTTTCAATGGGCAGATGATAGTTCTGACACAAATTCCAGTGGACCATTTGAACCACTACATTATGACGCTGTTTGTAATCAGTCTGAGCAATTTTCTTGCAACAACTCAATATATGGTCAATAGTTTCATCTGCCTCTTTGCAGAGTCTACATGTGGGGGACTCAGCTGATTTTTCTATTCTAGCCTTAACTGCATTTGTTCTGATAGCTTGCTCTTGAGCTGCAAAAATCAGGGCTTCTGTCTCTTTTTTCAGTGTTCCATTGGTGAGCCATAACCAGGTCTTTTTCTCATCTACTTTTCCTTTGACTTTTTCGAGGAACTGCCCATGTAGTGCTTTATTATGCCAGCTATCAGCTCGTATTTGCATTGTTGTTTTCCTGTATTGACCCTTTGTTTGTTTTACTTTAAACACCTCCCTGTTCTTAACCTCCAATAATGCTGGCTCTGTACTATTTTTTACATAATCTGCCAACGCATGCTTCTCTTCTTCAACTGTCTGCTTCACTTGCAGAAGACCTCTACCACCTAATTTTCTAGGTAAATACAGCCTGTCAACGTCACTGCGTGGATATAATGCATAGTGAATGGTCATGTTTTCTTGTTTTCCTATCTAGACTATCTAGCTCCATCTGAGTCGAGTTTATAATGCCAGCAGTATGGCCCAGCTGTTAATGGCATTGATTGGTGTTACCACCATTCAGCTTACTTTATAATACTTTTCTGACTCTTTGGATATATTCTTTACTGACTACATTTTTCACTTGACCATGCTTGATATTATCTAATTGCAGTATGCCCAGATATTTATAGGCTTCAGACTGATGATACTTAATAGCTTGTCCATTTGGCATTTCAATTCCTTCACTCTCGATGATTTTTCCTTTTCTCAGTGCCACTGTGGCACATTTGTTTAGTCCAAACTCAATACTAACATCAGTACTGAAAATTCGGGCTGTGTTGGTCAGTGAGTGTATTTCAGTTTCTGATTTTCCATACAACTTTAAGTCATCCATATACAATAGATGAGAATTTTTCCCTGAATTTTTAGCAGTTTGGTACCCTAAATTTGTGTTCTGCAAAATTATTGAGAGGGGAATCAGGGCAATAGTAAATAGTAGAGGTGACAAAGAGTCACCTTGAAAAATCTCTCGTTTAATGCTAACCAATCCATAGCTTTCGTCCCTGACAAACAATTCTGTTTTCCAGTTCTTCATCGCATTTTCAATTAGGGCACTAATACTTTTACATATTCCAATGGCATCCAGGCACTTAATAATCCAACTATGCAGTACTGAGTCAAAGGCTTTTTTATAGTCAATCTAAGTCTTATATAAATTAGTTTTCCGGGCTTTACAATTTTCTAGGGTCATCTTATCAATGAGTAACTGATCTTTTGTGCCTCTACTTCCCCGTTTGTTCCCTTTCTGTTCTACTGGCATGATGTTATTTGCTTCCAAATAATCCTGGACTCTATCAGCTATGATGCCTGTTAGCAGTTTATCCATAGTTGGTAAACATGTTATTGGCCTGTAATTTTCAGGTATTGCTCCTTTTGTTGGATCCTTCTGAATCAAATAGGTTTTGTCAGTTGTTAACCACTCATTAATATAACCTGTCCTCAACGTTTCATTAAATTATTGGGCAATTTTTCCATGCAGACTGGTCAGGTGTTTAAACAAAAACCCATGCAGCTGATCATTGCCAGGTGATGTCCAGTTTTTGACTCTTTGTACTCTTTTGGTGATCATATCAGCTGTTATTTCTAGTTGGTCCATTTTGCACTTGGAGAATTTCTTCTCAAAATCTTGGAGCCATCCAGCATTTCTATTATAGTCTTTCTCAGTCCCCCATATGTCTTTCCAAAACTGAATGGTTGCTATTTTTTCAGGCTTTTCATCTTTTATACCTATCTTCTGATTTAAACTCTGATAGAACTTTCTTTGATCTGATTGAAACAACTGGTTGTCTTTATACTGAGTAAATCTAGCATCATATCTTTCAATTTTTCTAGCTGTTGCTGTCATTTGCTGCTTCACTATTTCCAGTGCTTCTCCAATTTTTCTTGTACTTAGCCAGTATTTTTAGTCAAATATTTCTTGATCTTACCATTCTTTAATTTGTCCTTCTGCACGTTTTTTAAGTTATTCGCATCTGCTCAGAGTCCTTTGATTTTAAGCTCCAGCCTGATTTTCCACCGTGGTTTCTCAATGCATTTGGGGGGGGGGGAGTCTTCAATTGTGGAATCCCTAGTTCTTCCATGACTATTACTGCTGCACTATATATAAGCAAGCTGATTTAACTGTTCAATTGACCTTATCTGGATTGTTGCAAGTGCTGAGTTTACATCGTTCATCAATGGTGCCAGTTTTTTTCTAGACACAGTCTTTAAAATCAGGAGCCTTCCCCTCTCTTCATTTAATGCAGCATGTGTCAGTATTTTATTCTTCAATTCTTGCTGCCTAATAGTGAGTTCTGCTGGTGTTCCAATCCTATTTGAACCTTCTTTTGGTTCAAATTTTTGCACAACATCCATAATTTCCTCACCTTTTGACTGTTCGATGTCTCCAGGTGTTATTAATCTATTTTCTCCTCCTATTTGGATAATTTGTTGACCTCCAATTTCACAACTCCTCTGTATTTCTTCTAGTTCAACTTTACTAAACACCTTGTTTCTGATAATATATCTTCGCTGGGCAGCTAGTCGTAATTCGGTTATCTTGGAGTTTGGATATTCTTGTTTCCATAACTGATGCATCCGCTTTTGGTAGCCTCGTTTTTCAGGTTCTGCTCTATAATAGCATTTCATGATTGTCCGATTCTCTGGTAAAGTATATTTCTGCCGCTTCTGAGATGGTTCAAGCTTCCAGTAACTCTACAGGCCCATGCCCTGGTTGGTCAGCAATGGGACCCGTGACCTGTAGCCCATTTATCGACCGATGTCCAGGTTCATCAGCACCCATCACGGTCCTTGTTAACCTGGGTGATGACCGAGCCGGTATAGGCTTCTTTATATTGTATTTCACCATGATTCATGGGTTGTTGGTGCGCTTAGTTCTGTTCCTCAGTCGAGAACTCTCTGGTAAGGTTGGACCTACTGGAGCAGTTAAGCCCCCTGCCACTACAAGGCAGCACCCTTGGGGGGATGATGATGATGATGGTGGTGGTGATGATGATGATGATTGATTGATTGCACAAACAGATCACAAAATTAGACATGATAGTATGGCAAAAGTAGTACACTGGGCATTATGTAAAAAATATAACTTGCCAGCCTCCCAAAATCCATGGGAACATCAGGTAGAGAAGGTGTCAGAAAATGATGAAGTCAAGATCTTGTTGACTTTTCAGATCCAAACTGATAGACACCTTGAACGTGGCATACCAGATGCAGTAGTAATAGAATATAGAAATGTCTGGATCATTCATATTGCAATTCCATAGGATGCTGGAGTTGAAGACAAAGAACTTGAAAAACTAGCAATATACAGAGAGACCTGGCAATGGAAAAATCTCGCTTGTGAATGAAACACACTTCAGCAGTAGTCATTGGGGCTTTGGAAACAATGTCAAGAAATTTCACACAATATTATAAGCAATTTCACATCTCAGAAATAACAACATCACAGCAGGGGGAAAGATGATATTTAGAACAACAACAGCAGCAGCAGCAGCAACAACAACAACAACAAGAAGGAATCATGCCCATCTCTAATACACACACACCTCAACATCAACACAAAACTCTTCAAAATAAGCAGTAATTAAAAGGAATTTTTAAAAGAAATTAACCAATTGCTAAAAACACCTTAAAAGTTCAAATAAGATACTGTACACCAACTGCTTGCATAAAAACTTTCATTCCCCCTTTCAGCATTGGTAATTGGAGCACTGACTTGAATGATGGTTATATTGATAGAGTGATGAATATTTTTGGGACAGACTTTGCATTATAGCTCCCAACTGCCTGTGCTACATCTGACCTTGGTATTAGAGTAATTCCATTGAGTTTGTCACTTCCACAGTAAAACACGTAGTTGTCTGGCTGAAAATATTCCAGACCACATCACTCTAGTTCACTGACACCAAACACTGCAATGTTAAAAGAGTGCTTTTTGACCTGTGAGTCTAATATTCTAGCACTCTCTCTGGTTTTATTTTGGACAACCACATCTTAGGGCTTTAGGCTTGCCCTTTTCTGCTCTATGCTAACAAAAGCTAACTTGAGTTACCCTGCTGTTGTCTGTAAAATATGCCAACATCACCTTCAGCTGCCACTGCTGTCAAGCAGCTGCCTACCAGATGTTTCTCCACTACATTGGAGCTATTCATTCTTTTCTCTTGAAGAGAGTGGATGCATCTAGTCTGATGCCCTAGGTGTGGACATTCTGTCCTGGGTGATCCTGACAGGGGTCTGGCTCATAATGGAGTCTAGCTTCTTGATGGTATTGCTCTCAGATTCTTTGGCACACTCAAACTCCCTCACCATGGTAAGAGGTACATCCAAGAAGTTCAGGTTTTTCACATTCCATAAAGCTGTCAAACTGGTATTACATATATGCATGTTCTATAACTTGAAATAAATGTTCTTATGACATACAGATATTACATCACAGCCCTGAAGGAGGTGCCAAGAATACCTTCACCATATATATTTATCAGCTACCATAATATTCTTTACCTAATGTGGTCCTTAATAGATGCAGGGAACAAAGCATTAAGATCTCCTGTCTTGTTGTGCATTTCATCCATGTCTACTGAAACTGTCAAGGACGTTATACAGCAACAATGCTTAGTGGATTGTGTTCATGATTATTAAAATTGTATGCCTTCTGATTTAAAGGGACATGTTTTCTCCCTTCATCACTGAAAATCTACCACTTTTCCTACAGAAATTAAGAATTGTCCACAATGCAACCATCCCATAAGAGCAGAGAATTGTGTGGAAATATGGCAGTCAATTTATTACATTTGACACACCCCAAGGATATACAGATCTGTGGAAGTAAAATGCTACATTTTAAAAAGTAATAAATGTAGGGGAGGAAGAGCTGAGGAACTTATGTGTCAGGGCAATCTTGTAAAGCAAACGTGCCAATTACATACTATATCAACAATTCAATGTAATGCAGTCACAATGTTAATATAGAGTGCTTTGAAATGAGTGAATGCCAGTATGCTCTAAGTCAGGGGTGCCCAAACTTTTTGTAAGGAGGGCCAGATTTGATGGCTGAGAAGGTGTCAGGGGCCGGTTGCTCCCCGACCCTGCCACCCCACTGCAAGCCCCACCCACTGACCCATAAGCGGAGGGGGGGAGGGAGGGGTGGGCCAGCCAGCCGCGGGCCACTCAGAATGGCCTGACAGGCCGGATTTGGCCCCCGAGCCGGACTTTGGGCAGGCCTGCTCTACGTCTTCTCTCTCTTCTCTCTCTCTCTCTCTCTCTCTCTCTCTCTCTCTCTCTCTCTCTCTCTCTCTCTCTCATTCCACACACACATACACACAACACCTGTTTGCTTTTCTGGGTTTCCTGAGGTCTCTGTTAAGCTTGGAATTTTATTGTTAAAGCTACTATGTTAATTTTAAATGTATTTAACTTTAATTGCATTGTAAGGTGCAATCACATACTCAGTTTGTCCTAATCAGAGAGATTTGAAATTTAAGTTTCTTAGAATGGTTAATCCTGGAGATACAAAATTGAACATGAGTCAGCAGTGTGATGCGGCGGCCAGGAAAGCCAATGCGATTCTTGGTTGCATCAACAGAACCATAGTGTCTAGATCAAGGGAAGTGATAGTACCACTCTCTTCTGCTCTGGTCAGACTCCACCTGGAGTACTGTGTCCAGTTCTGTGCACCTCAATTTAAAAAGGATGTTGACAACCTCGAGCGGGGGCAGAGGACGGCGACCAGGATGGTTGAGGGTCTGGAGGAAATGTCTTAGGAGGAACGGCTTAGGGAACTGAGAATGTTTAGCCTTTCAAAAAGAAGACTGAGAGGGGATATGATAGCTATGTTTAAATATTTGAAAGGATGTCATATTGAAGAGGGAACAGGTTTGTTTTCCATGGCTTCAGAGACTAGGACTTGGGGCAATGGTTTCAAACTACAGGAAAAGAGATTCCATTTGAACATTAGGAAGAACTTCATGACAGTTAGAGCTGTTCGGCAGTGGAATATGCTGCCACAGTGGGTGGTGGAGTCTCCTTCTTTGGTGGTTTTTAGGCAGAGGCTGGATGGCCATCTGTCGGAAATATTGTGAAGGGGTTACTGCATGGCAGGGGGTTGGACTAGATGGCCCATGAGGTCTCTTCCAACTCTATGATTCTATGATTCTATGTGTGTTCCCACACAGTGTGACCTGAACTAGCCTAGTTACACTGGGTGTCAACTCCATAATGATTGTAAATCTACGGGCAGGAGGGCACAAAATGGCTGTTGGAGACATGTCAGATTGAGATGTCATCCTTCAGGCATTATGTCAGCAGATAAATTGGGGGGGGGCAATATATGTCAGAAGAACGCACAGCCTCCACACTCATTCCATTCCACACTTCAGACACACACACACACACACACACACACACACACACACACACACACACACACACACACACACACACACACACACACACACTGTGAAAATGGTTGGGGAAAGTGTTTCTGTAGCTTCCCAGGGTAGCTTTGTAGATGTAGCACTATACAATCTTCACCTTGAAGCCAGAAGCACCAGCCAGAGATTACCCCATTCAAAGGAACGGTTCTTGCCATGTGTCCAGCGAGATAGAGAATCCTTGTAATAATAAGCTCCGAGACAACTGTTCCACAGATGATTGGAGTTTTTCTAAGTAGATGGAACAGGTCTAGATCATGACTGTGTTCATATGTTAAGGCTCTGCACATTAGCAGTTAGAGGTCACTGTGCAGCTCCTCCATATTTTCCCCCAAACAAATTTTCAAGGCTAAGAAAGAAGATAGAAGTGTTAGATAAACAAGGTGATGTTATGAGGGGAGATGAGATGACCCTGTAAAATTCAGTTAATAAGGTAGATTGGTTGCTTAATCATACTAACTCTGCAGCTAAACAGAACGTATTCACATCACTATAAACCCTAGCCAGGATGCCCAGCAGTCAGATGACAAGTTATGTGGCATGAAACTGCATCTCATCTCACCTGGTGCACACCCTGAGGATTCAAGCAGCAAACTTGATTATTCAATATTATTGGGAAAAGCTCTTTGTATAACAAGGAACAAGTTGCCCAAATGTCCTGCCCTCCTGTGAGGGTTCGATTCTTACCCCAGCAGTTCCGAATCACAAATTACAGGCGAGCCGGTTTTTAATAAAACATCAAATGGATTTTTATTGCTTACAGAGTCTGAGGCACTGTAGGTTTTTTTCTTGAGTCACAGGTGACAACTTTGGCATACTTGAAACAACATTCCCTCCAACATCGGGATCATCATAAATAACATTAACTGGAACAAAACTCGGGTCGGCTTCTTCTAAGGATGTGGGGGTAAAGGAGATCCCCAGCCCCAACACTGGGTACCACAACACGGGTGTTTGGCCCGTTGCACCACAGGTCTGGCAAATCTCTTGGTTTTCCATTTCTGAAACCGATTAGACATCTCTGGCCATTTGAGAGGTCACACATGCACAGCCCAGGCAAATTCTTCTCCCTTTCAGACTCTCAAATATTCCGTTTCTCCTTTTTCATCTCCCCTCTCTGTCTGTGTGCCTACAGTCTTTAACTGTCGATCCCAACTGTCATTCTCCTTCCTTTCCTCTCTCGCTCTCTCCCTCACTAGCTCGCGCTCCACCCACTCATCTAATGGTTCATCCACCACCCAATATACATCCCGTGTGTCCTCGCGCTGATCGCCCTCGTGATCACCCTTGCATTCCTCCTCTAATTCTACTACATGTAATCTTTTCATCTGCATCTCCATTTCTTTCTTCTTTTCTTCCTCTTGGTTAGGAAGTCCAGATGGCTCACTCCCTTGATTATTCACAGGGCGGTCCGTCTCCTCACACACCCTCCCCTCCAAGTGTGTCATCTGTGTTTCCTCCTCCTGTGCCCATGGGCCCTGTCAAGAAAAATAGTCTGCGTTAAGATGATCCTTACCCTTCTTATATTTAACTTCAAACAAGAAAGGTTGCATGCTAAGATACCACCGCGTTAATCTAGGGCTTACATCTTTCATTCTGTTAAGCCATAACAAAGGTGTGTGATCAGTTATCAAGATAAAGGGTGCACCTAATAGATAGTATCTTAAGGATTGCATTCCCCATTTAACTGCGAGTGCTTCTTTTTCTATGGTTGAATATTTTTTTCCCTTTTATTGAGTTTTCGACTCAAGAATATGATAGGGTGTTCTTCTCCATTTTTCTCTTGAGACAATACTGCACCTATCCCTGGTTCTGAAGTGTCTGTCTGTAGTATAAAAGGAATATTAAAATCAGGAACTGCTCTTACTGGACAAGAACATAATTTCATTTTTAGTTCTTCCAAAGCCTTTTGTTCTATAGATCCCCATCTAACGACTTTTGGCAATTTCTTCCGGGTTAAATCTGTTAAGGGTGCAGCAATCTCATAAAAATGTGGAATAAATTGCCTATAATATCCGGCTAATCCTAAACATTGTTGTACTTCCCGCTTAGTTCTAGGTCTGTTCCATTTTGACACCTTATCTACTTTATCTTCTAACAGATATATCTTTCCTTGTCCTACTTTGAAACCCCAAAATTTGACTTTTAGTTGGGCTATCTTACATTTAGACGGGTTTACTTTCAGATTAGCCTTTCTTAATTCATTTAACACTGCCCTCAAGTGTTGCAAATGTTCTTCCCAAGTTTTACTATAAATAATCACATCATCTATATAGGCCACTACAAATTCTCTTACAGGCTCTAAAACTTTATCCATTAGTCGCTGAAAGGTAGCAGAGGTGCCATGCAAACCAAAAGGCATTTTGGTAAAATGATACAGGCCAATAGGAGTTCCAAATGCAGTTTTTTCTTTGTCATCCTCCTTTAAAGGGATCTACCAGTATCCTTTTGTTAAATCTAATGAGCTGAGGAAGGTAGATTCTCCTAATTTATCTAGCAAATCATCAATTCGAAGCATAGGATAAGCGTCGAATTTAGATACCGAATTTAACTTTCTGAAATCAATACAAAACCGCACCATACCATCTGGCTTAGGAACTACCACAGGGTAGCTTCTCCAGGGACTATTTGATGGTTCAATTACTCCTAAATCTAACATTTTTTAACTTCTTCACTGGAATTAAGTGACGGGGCCATTTACGTCCTTGATCTCTCATAACTTGATCGCCTACAACTTGAATTGTATGTTCACAAATGTTAGTATTCCCCGGTTGGTTAGAGAAAGTATCCTCATATTCCTTCTCTAGAGCAGCTATCTGAATTTGTTGTTCCTCAGGTAACTCTTGACATATTTTCACGTGTTCTTTATCTTTATCCTTATTGCTCCAATCCGGGCCTAGTTCATCCTCGTCTATTTCAGCAGAAAAGACTTCCCACTCTCTCCAATCTTTTAACAAATTCACGTGATATATTCCTTTTCCTTTGACTTTATCTGGCATTTCCAATTCATAGTCAACTTCATTGATTCTCTTAGTTATCCTATAAGGCCCCTGCCAACGAGCTAATAATTTACTTCCTTCAAAAGGTAATAACAATAAGACTTTTTGTCCTACTCTAAACTGTCTTTTCTTTACTTTTTGGTTATACCTTTTTTGTTGAGCCCATTGAATGTTAGTTAAATTTCGTCTCACCATATCTTGTAATTTCTTAAGGTGTTCTCTCATTTCGATTACATATTGAATAGTTGATCCAGCTTTATCTTCACCTTCTTCCCATTTCTCCTTAATCAAATCTAATACTCCCCTTGGGGTTCTCCCATATAATAATTCGAAAGGAGCGAATCCGGTAGAGGCCTGTGGTACCTCTCTAATAGCAAACATTAAAGGAGCTAACAATAAATGCCATTTTCGAGGGTTATCCATTACTATTTTCCTTAACATACTCTTTAAAGTCTTATTGAATCTCTCAACTAATCCATTAGTTTGAGGGTGGTAAACTGTGGTTCTCAATGGACGTACATCTACTATTTTCCACATATGTTTGAACGTGGTACTCATAAAGTTACTTCCTTGATCCGTGAGTACTTCACGTGGCAAACCCAGTCTAGAAAAAACTTTTAATAACTCTTTAGCCAGAACTTTAGCTGACGTAGTCCTGAGGGGGATAGCTTTGGGGTAACAGGTAGCATAATCTATTAACACTAACACATACATGTGTCCCCCAGCAGATTTAGGTAGTGGTCCGATTAAATCTAAAGCAATTCTTTCGAAAGGTTTGTCGATAATAGGCATAGAAATTAATTCAGCCCCTGGTGGTGGTTTCTTTTGAGTTAATTGACACCGTTTACATGTTTGACAAAATTTTTCCACATCCACTTTTAAACCTGGCCACCAAAATCATTGACTTATTCTATTTAAAGTTTTTTCTAAAGCTAGATGCCCAGCAATAGGAATGTCATGAGGTTACCTCATTATTTTCTTCCTCCATACCACAGGTACAATTAACTTCTCATTCCCTTTACCATCCACATAGTACAATAAACCGTCTTTCACAATATAATTCACATGACCAAGTATAACATTAGCCCCCTTCACCTTATTTCTCATTTCCTCTAAGCTTGTATCATTTTGTTGTAAAAATCTCACCCTTTCTCTGGTGGCATGAGTAATTTCTTTCTTCACCACCTCCTCCTCCGCATGAATCTCCCCTTGAAATCCTTCCTGCATTTGCACAAGATCATTAATATGAACCCAGGCACGATCTATCAACATTTCCCGAGCTAAAGAAGGTACAATGCCAATATTCATATGTTGCTTTATCCCATTTATCTCTACATCCGCCCATGCAGTCGCATAAGATTTTAAATCACCATGTATACATCTTACAGCTACATTGTTATTAGATAATCCCCCTTTATCTCTCTCACTAACGTTTTAGTGCACCCAGTATCAATAAAAGCTTTCTTACACTCGCCATTTACATATGCAATAGTTTCCCACTTCTTAGATATCTCTTTCTCAATTTTATTTTTCTCAACCCCTCCCGCCCCCCAAGCACAGTCAGATTTTGTGCATTCTCGTTTATAATGTCTGGGGGAACCGCAGCAGAGACATACGGGTTTACTTGGGTTGGATCGTTGTTGAAAATAAATCTTAGCCAGTCCTCTTCCACTCTTTGTATTCATCCTTTCATTCATTATTCCGCCGCTTTTTGCCTCATTTACTCCTCCGGTCGCCATTTTTGGATCTGGTCTTGCGGTGCTGGCCGTCTTCTCGGAACCTGTTGTTCTTGCGATATTTGTTGTCTTCTCCAAGGCTGAGATCCCGCGAGAAGTTGATTTCTCCTCCGAGAATTCGCAACCTTCTAAAATATGCACGACGTCCTCCAATGAGGTGGGCCGATTCCTCCTTACCCAAGCCACGGCAGTGGAAGATATTTCAGACAAAATTTGCTCGATCACTATGGCTTCAATGATTTGTTCCTTGGCATTAACATTAGGGCGTAGCCATTTGATGACACTGGCTTTCAGTCTTTGTGCCCAGAATCTCGGGTGTATGCCACTTTTAAACGTTAGTGCTCTAAACCGCTTGCGATACACTTCTGGCGTCAGATTGAGTGTCATTAAAATGGCATTTTTAACCTTTTCATAGTCGGAAGCATTTTCTGGATCTAAGGCATCTACTATTACTTGCAGTGTTCCGTTTAAGCACGGCGCTAAAATCAAAGCCCACTGCTCTACCGGCCACTTCGCTGCTTTCACCACCCTTTCAAATGTATTTAGGTAAGCTTCAGCGTCATCTTCCTTAGACATTTTCTGAAGACATAATGGAGCTGGGTTCGAAACCCACATATTCCGATTCCCATTATTAAAGGGGTTGTCCACTGATTCAGGCATACTGTCCCTTCTTAGAATCTGAGACATCAGAAACTGATTTTGCCCCGCCAAGACTTCTATTATTTTGTCTTGTCTATCGAAATCGGTTTTAGTTTCTTCTGTAATTGGACTCGGAAAAGCCCCACGTTGGGTGCCATTTTGTGAGGGTTCGATTCTTACCCTCGGCGGTTCCGAATCACAAATTACAGGCGAGCTGGTTTTTAATAAAACATCAAATAGATTTTTATTGCTTACAGAGTCTGAGGCACTGTAGGTTTTTTCTTGAGTCCCAGGTGACAACTTTGGCATACTTGAAACAACATTCCCTCCAACATCGGGATCATCATAAATAACATTAACTGGAACAAAACTCGGGTCGGCTTCTTCTAAGGATGTGGGGGTAAAGGAGATCCCCGGCCCCAACACTGGGTACCACAACACGGGTGTTTGGCCCGTTGCGCCACAGGTCTGGCAAATCTCTTGGTTTTCCATCTCTGAAACCGATTAGACATCTCTGGCCATTTGAGAGGTCACACATGCACAGCCCAGTCAAATTTTTCTCCCTTTTGGACTCTCAAATATTCCGTTTCTCCTTTTTCATCTCCCCTCTCTGTCTGTGTGCCTACAGTCTTTAACTGTCGATCCCAACTGTCATTCTCCTTCCTTTCCTCTCTCGCTCTCTCCCTCACTAGCTCGCGCTCCACCCACTCATCTAATGGTTCATCCACCACCCAATATACATCCCGCGTGTCCTCGCGCTGATTGCCCTCACGATCACCCTTGCATTCCTCCTCTAATTCTACTACATGTAATCTTTTCATCTGCATCTCCGTTTCTTTCTTCTTTTCTTCCTCTTGGGGCCTTTTTACACGACACCTAAGATCTGCTGGCCCCTTAAATTCGGACCAGAGATCTTAGGGGTTTGTCGCTCTTCGTGCATCTCCACCCCTCCGTACTTCCTGGCTGCCGGCTGCGTGAGGGGAGGGAGGGAAAAAAGGGACAGAAGAATAAAGCCTTACCTCCCGGTGTTGGTGGACGCTGCCGGGGGAGCCCCGGTCACTTCCTGGTTCCTCTTAAAGGGGCGGGAGGCAAAAAACAAAAACAAAAAGAAGCGAGGAGAGCCCAGCACATCTATATCAAATATTTTTCACCTCCCAAGAGCAGGTACAAGAAAAGTGCGCTGGATCGCGCTTAGGTGGGCGAGGTCGCACTTAATTGTCTGCAAACTCCGGAGCTGGTGGGGAAACATTTTTAAGCTCCGGAGCGTGCAGCCATTTGCAGCGGAGCTTAGGGGTCGTGTATAAATGCCCTTGGTTAGGAAGTCCAGACGGCTCCCTCCCTAGATTATTCACAGGGCGGTCCGTCTCCTCACACCTCCCCCCAACAAATATAAGAAGAGCAGATTTCCCCAACATTTATTTTCTGAAACTCCACACATAAGCACACATCACCCCTCCATTCTTATAGCAGTCGGTGCTGGGAAGAAACAGCCCACACAGATAAGGAAAGAAGGAGTTGGTTGGCAGCTGTAAATGCCCTCCACCTCTCTCCTGTTCTCTGTGACACGGCCAGTTGTCTCCTGTCTAAAAGAGAAGAACAGAGAAGAACACAGAAGGAAGCATTGAGGGTGGGGCTGGTGGCAATGAACCTCCACATGCAAGTAAGCTCTTCCCCTCGTGAATACTAAGAACGCCATTCTAACCATGGCTGCTGCTGGCTAAATACTAATGGCAACGTGTGCCTTATCGAAGTCATTGCTCAGATGGATGTTTGTTCAGTCACTACATTATCTCACAAGGAAGAGGAGGGGTGAGACAAGAGAATGGGGACCCCCCCAGGCAAAGGTATAGGGAGGCCTCCTTACCGGTGGCACTCTGTTGATTGGGAGCAAGTGAAGGAGAAAGAGTGCTGCCACTTAAACTATATATTGTGCCTGCTGAACCTTTTGGTCAACAAGTCCCTGTGTCAGATGGCTCTGCTAAGGCATCCATCCAACAGGTGCAGTGGCTGGCCCAGTCCTCACACCTGGAACAAACCGCAGGGGATTCCTACAACACTCAACATCAGTGATCACTGGGAATGCCAGCTTTTATCTTCCAATACCTCTTGGGACGTGGCAATGTCTCCTCTCTTCTGTGCCCACGAGGAAGAGTTCAGAATCCCTTGCAGCCTTTTTCATTCCACACTGCTTGCCAAATCTCACCAACTCAGAACTGTGGCTGAATTCAACTATGAACAGCTTCAACCCAGTCATCTTCAAACCATAGTTTATAAACTTGGCTTGTTTAAGCTACCTAGAATAAAGACTGACCACTGTTTGCATGATTCAGATGAGACAGTAGACTGTGGGTTAATCCAAAGTGAAAGTCAACATTTCTGAACACCTCACAACAAATGGGGGGAACAACAAATGCCTCATGGCAGTGGCTTGTCTTCTGGTAGGGTTCATGCCTGACCCATCTCTTTCTCCACACCTATAGGGAAACCTATATCATCATTATTAGAGCATTTTTCTGTTGAAAGATGTGCAGTTCAAAATGAACATATGTGGAATTCATAATTTAAATAATGTGAATATGCTTTTTTATCTGATGTATAATGTTTCAAACCACAATGGTACATGAAAGGTAACCACAAAGGTACAAGATACAGGTATATGAAAAATCTCACTTCTAGAACTACAGTACAAACCAAAATACTGTACAGCCATTTCTTATATCTATCTTAAAAGCATTAGCTTACGACCTTGCCGCTACTCTCTACATAATGTCTTCCAGTGGAAACCATTCTAGAACATGATTACCTTTTTAAAATATCCTGTGAAGTGGACAATGTTAGAATGAGCATGATGGTGCCAGAGAATATTCAGTGTACTATTCTCAATCCTGTTGCATTATGCTGTTTCATTGAGGGGCTTTTTTCCTTCTCATCTTTCTTTTTTTTTTAAATGTCCCTTGCTTCGTATTAAGTTTTGCTGGAGGTCACAATGTCTCTTTTATGAAGCTAGACTATAATGCTAGTGCTGTTAACTTCCCAGGATTTGCTTCTGCACCGTGTAGGTTTCTAAATATCATGGAGCATGACACTAAGGAATGAAGCACATACAGACATACAGAAGGGAGCAGCTGGGAGGATTGTGTCAACACAAAATACATGCAAATTTCAATCACACAACATTGTACAATTTTGCCTCTTACGTCCCCTGAAAAAAATCTGCCAGTGGCCATATGGCTGATGTGGCAAAATAGATGAAGCTGAAACAAATAAAGGTCTGAAACCTATTGGGATTTTACTCTGGAGTAAATGAAGTCACACTTGCCACCATGGCAATTTGTGGCTAATTTAACAAGGTGCCACTAGCATGCCAAACCCACAACTGGAAACCTACCTGGCACTTGTTAATTAGCTACAGTTACAGCTGTTATGTGCATTACGTCACTTGCTCTATAATAAAATCTAAATAAGATTTTGGCCAACATATGTACATAGCTATTTTATTTTATTTCTATCCATCCAAATGCAGGGACCGAATCCCAGAATTATTGAGCTGGAGGGGACCAATAAGGCCATTTACTCCAACCTCCACTGCTCAATGCAGCATCTAAATCAAAGCAGATCTGACTGGTAGGTGTCCAGTTTTTGTTTGAATGCCTCCAGGGGCAGAGTACTTACTACCTCCGAGGGAACTGGTTCCACTGTCATACTATTCTAACAGTTAAGAACTTTTTCCTGAAATTCAGCCAAAATCTGACTTCCTGTTGCTTGAACCCATTATTACATGTCTTGGGATGATTGAGAACAGATCCTGCCCTTCCTCTGTATGATATTTGAAAAGTGCTATCTCACATCACAAGCTGCCTAGATGCCCTAAGCACATCCAATCTCGCTTGATTTCAGAAGCTAAGCAGGGTCGGCCCTGGTCAGTACTTGGATGGGCGACCACCAGGGAATACCAGGTGCTGTAGGCGCCTGGAGTAGGAACTGGCAAACCCACTCCAGTACTCCTGCCAATAAAACTCCATGGACATGGAGTCACAAAGAGTCGGTCATGACTGTAACAACACAACACACACACACATCTCACATCACACCTTCAGTCTTCTTTTCTCAAGGCTAAACATGCCCAGTTCTTCCAGTAAGACTTGGTTTCCAGTTCCCTGATCATCCTTGTTGCCCTCCTGTGAACTTGTTTCAAATTGTCAGCCTCTTTCTTGAAGTACGGTTTCCAGAACTGGACACAGTTCTCAAGGTGAAGCCTAATCCGTGCTGAATAGAGAAGAGCTAGCATCTTGCAGGATTAGGAGACCAGACTTCTATTAATGCAGCCTAAAATAGCATTTGCCTATTTTGCAGCCCCATCATACCGCTGGCTCTTATTCAGCTAGTGATCTACGACAATTCCAAGGTCCTTCTCACTCATAATATTACTAAGCCAAGTATTCCCCCTCTAGCGACTGTGCATTTGATTCCCCACCCAACATTCTACGCCTTGTTTGTAAGGGCAGGGGAGAGGAGACAGTGCTCTGTACTTCTAGTATCCATCCTGGCTCATGTGTCTTGCTGCTGGTAATGGGATGCCTGCAGAGTAGCTTTCCACTCCCCTTGATCAGCGGTGGGTCCTTGTGATGTCACAAGAAGCTGGGCACGCAAGGTTCGGGAGGGCATCCAGAACTGTGGCTGGACCAACTGATGATGGAAATGAACATGAACAAAAAATGAAAAACAAATCCAGAGTCCACGCAAAGTCTGGCTGATTAGATAACAGAGCATTTCATAGCTAGAAGGAAAGAAAGCCTTTGTTATGTGTCCAAGCTAGCAGGAAAATGCACCTAAACAGTTGCATTTTGCAGTTGCTTCTACTCCTGCTATGGGTCTGTAAGGGTTTGCTGTGCTCACCTTCGAACTCTTGACTGTTTGTACTAGAATCATACAGGGACTTCAGGTCTTCTTGCAAAATAAACAAACTTTTATTTAACATTCTTGACTCAAGCTTGTCTTTTCCTTCTTTGTTACAAACATTTCCAACAGGGATTAATACAGGTATTTCAAAACTTGGATCAAAAGAGTTATCAAACAGTATATTTCTGCTCTGCAAATCTCTATTCCTTATTTGGGAAAGGCTCTCTGCTGTGTGTTCTGGGGACCTTTGCAGTGATTCAGTAATGTGGAGCTTCCTGAGGCGTTTTCCATCCCCACCCTGGGATCCATCCTATAGGGTTGGGATCTGAATTCTTGCCTCTCTCTTTTCCCTCGGAATAATTGTTACTCATAGGCAAGCGGAGTGTAAAATCTGGATTGGGGAGTGGTAATCCAGTGTCCACCCTTTGCCATACATCCGTTCTCCTCTTCACCCCCTCTCTAACGTCCCTAACTGCTCCAGTTCCTCGCGCCAATCCCCCCTGCCTCTATCTACCTTGCGCCTCTCCGTCTGGACACTAGCCTCTTTAAAGAACACTCTGCTTATCCTGTCCTCTGTTTGCACCGCCACTCGTCTCACTTCCTTTTCTAAATCCCTATTTACTTGGACCGCTGTATGCCAATGTGTTCTTATAGGCATGTCTCCGCCCTTTCCTCCTACCTGTATCTTCTCATCTTTTTTCATCGGTCTCCAATTATCAGTTTGGACCTCTCTTTCTCTCATCACTCTCCTGTTCACTCCCATTTCCTCTGTTTGGGTATCTATTTCTTTAGTCTCTATACAGCAACCCTCCATTTCTTCCTTTAACATTTCCCATGTCACCACCTTATTAATGACAGCCAAAAATCCATTGGTTATCTTTGACGGACTCCATCTTTTCTTTATCATGTCTTCAGATTTATAGTCTGCATCCACTATCTTGCTGTCATGTTCCATTTCTCTTTGGTTCTCCCTGTCTTCCTCACATATCTGTGTGTCTGACGTGGACGAACCCACGCTGGCTGCCTTCTTCTCCCTGTCACAGAGTCACAGCCCCCATGGCCTTACTTGCAACACACAGATACATAGAGCGTCCTTCAGGCCCTATGCTGCCGTTGGGGCTTGCAGAAGATTCGCTGCAAGCCCATAGGAAGTTTTTTTTCTATATCCTGCACCACTACTATCAGGACTTGGGGCCATTCCATGCCCTGCCTTGTTCCAGATGCCGTAAAAGACCCCAATGCATGCACTCAACAGCTATTTCCCCGGCTTCCTCCTCAGCTCCTGAGTTTTAATGCTAAAATTTTGCCCAAGTATAATGACCCTACCAAGAGCTCTGTACTGAGCCAATAAGACATGATGCCCATGTGAGCCATGGGAGGGTTAGAGCTGAGCCCCCATGCTTTATGGTCACTTGCATCTCTGCTGTCAAGTCAAGGCTGACTAATGGTGCCTCTTGTCAGTTTTTCCCAGGTAAAGCGGATTCAAAAGGGATTTCCCCAAACCCTTCTGCTGGGGGCGCCACAGCACTGTGCGGCTGACCGGAGGGTACATACATAGGATGGCACTACTCCTCACAGAAGAAGGCACCGCGGGGGATCAAATCCCCAACCTCTGGCTCCACAGTCAGATACCTCATTCACTGAGCTATTCAGCCAGCAAAATTAAAATATGTTACCCTTGGCTGGCATCACCCCATGTGCAAGTGGTTTTCCCCATCTGAGAAGTGGGGAAGTATTGAATTGGTCTAAGATTTGGCCACCCTAGCTGCTGCATGTTTTTGGGCTGGCATGGCTGACGGAAAAGCAGTTCCCCCACACTGAGCATTTGCTCCTCCCCACTTATTTGTGCCAGTTAGTGGCCCCCTCAGGGGCAGATCTCACCTAGATTTTTGTCCACTCTGCCTCTCTTCTCTTTTTGCTTAAGAAATCACCATCTCTGTAAGAAATGGCCCTAAAATCTTACAAACAGTTCAAAGAAATCATTTTTAACCCATTGAAAGCTTTACATCTTGTCTTCTCAATATTTCCCCCCTTGTTTTAATCCTTTGGTACTCAGCTGAAAGGCTCTGATGGCTCCTCATCCACTTCAGGAATCAGCACCCTTTAAAAAAAAATCATCATTTTTGATAGCTGGAGGAAAACCTAGGAACAGTCTGATAAATGTTTGTATTAGTTTGTGTGTGTGTGTTGTTTGTTTGACTGACTGACCGTTCAGTACAATAGCTATCTGAACTTCACCACATGTACAAAGCAAAGTAAAAATCCCCATTACCTCCTCTTGGAGATGGTTTTTAAAAACAAGGGGAAACAGTTTCTTTGTTGCATTTTTGTACCTGTTCAAGTTTTGGATTGTCTGGATGGTGGGAAAAATACCAGTGGTCTTCAAGTGCATTGAGGAAGCATGGATGATAAACAAGAATACTCTCTCTCTCTCTCTCTCTCTCTCTCTCTCTCTCTCTCTCTCTCTCTCTCTCTCTGCACAGACAAACTACATAGCAGATAAGATGTCATATTCTGGAATCGTCTTATTTAGAATATCTTTTTTTCTGTCTTCAGTGAAATGCCATTAAAAGCTCCTAACATTCCCACAGTTCTCATATTTTGACTGTCTGTAGTACTGTCAGCAGGTAGAGAAATGGGTCTGGCATTTGTTCTAGGCACAGATGTTTGACATAAGATATTGTTCAATTTTATATCTCACCTTTCATTCTGGAGCTCAAGGTGAAGTACACCCCCTCCCTGCTGCTGCCTGCTCCCTCCCCCTTCTAGCCTCACAACACCCTTATGAGGTAGGTTAGGCTCAGGAGAGTGATTGGTTCAAGGTCACTAAGACTTTCCCCAGTTCTTTTACACTCAGCCTAACTGGTACACCATCAAAAAAGAAGCTATATTAGCATGTAAAGCAGCTATTCTATGGGCAGGATTAATACTGTTTTCTGGCTTTGCTCATGTAGCCTTAAAAATGTTCCTGGTGTGCATAAATTAAACAAGGTAATTTCCCACCAGCATGTTTGATTTTTGCATTCAAATTGTTAAAAAAACCACAAAACTATCACCAGAAAAATCAGTGACCTTGACACCCAGTCTCTCTTATTTCACTATCCATCCATTTTCCACATGGCTTTATAGCCTGGGCAATGATCTGGAAACGAAGCAGTTAGAAATAAGGCAACCTTTATGTTTACAATCATCTTGCCTTCTTCCCATCTAGCCTGCCTTCTCCCCTCGCCCCACACCCCAGGAAAGGCAGACACTGGCTCTGACTGGGCAGCCCCACCCAGCAAAGCCGGGCACATCCCATAATATATCCAACAAGAGACATTCCCCAGCAACTATCCCCACCCCCACTCTGTAGAGAGCCATCCCATAATAGCATGCCTGCTTTACAGGTTATGACAGTTGAAACAGAGGAGATTTAATTGGGGGGGGGGGAGACTGGGCTGGTGGCAAAACCAGGCAGTTGATGATAAACGGGAATGGGAATATTGGTGTCGGCTGAACCACAAAGAGAGAGAGAGAGAGAGAGAGAGAGAGGAAGGCGGGCAGGCAGGCGGGCGGGCGGGCAGGCGGGAGGGAAGGGCCGCCACTTGGACAGAGTCCCAGCAGACACAGCCAGACACGCCGTTTGCAGCAACATCCCATAATAACTCGTTCTCCTCCCGCTTGTCCATAACATCCCATAGTAATTCAGAGGCCAGCCACATCCCATATTGTTCTGTCCCAAGTCACGTGTGCTGACTGAGAAATGCTGAGACATCCCATAATACTTGCTTAACACTCAGACTTAACGACACCCCGCCCTCTCTGTCTGCCTTGCTATTCCATCCCATCCCATAATAGTCCTGGCCTCTCATGGGACACCATCCCATAATACTCTCACCAGCTGCAGCAGCTGCCACAGCTCCACCGCCCACCTTTCCTCGCCTTCCCCCACACCTCAGCATCTCCGGGCACATAAGCCCTGGCTAGTATTCTATCCCATAATATCCACTTGCTCTCCTCTGTCTGTCGCATGAAGCTCCACCATCCCATAATAGCACCAGAGGCTTGACCCTGTGGGCCAAACCCCAGCTGGCTAAGCCAGCTTGGTCGTGGCTATTTCCTGCGGCCGCTGGGCCCCTGCGGTCGGCTTCCAGGGAGCCTGAAAAGCCTTGGACGCTGGCTAGGCGCTTCCATCCCACTTTCCACGGCCTTTTCTCCTCTCTGCTTCTAGCTGCCCTTTTCTGCTGTCCTGCCTTGCTTTCAGCCTGATTCCTTCCTGTTTCAAACTATTGTTTTTTTTTTTCAAATACGACCTGCCTCTAATAGTTTAGCCTCTCTTAAGCCTTCTTCCATGCAATTTCTGCCAGAAGTCCTGTGGTTTGTCTACCTCTATTACTGAGCTGATAGAAAGTTAAAAGGCTTTGTGAGCCATTCTTTAGAGACAGTGGGGTGTGAGCACGGGGGGCGGGGGCAGAGGAGGGGAGTCGATGAACAGAAGAAGTTGGAGGACAATCTGGAGGGATGTTATAAGATGACCTTGGGTACCTATGATAAACTTTGGTGAGTACAGCAGTGTGACGGTTTGATAAAGACCTCACCTGGAAGCACAGGAGTTCTAGTTTGAGTGATTTTAATGGCAATCTAAATGTAAAAGATGTTAAACATTGCATAGAAGAGCCAGTAGTTAGTTACCTGCTGCCAAGTCAGAACCAACCTATAGTCACCCTAGTAGGACTTTCAAGGTAAGGGAGATGTTTAAGGAGTGGTTTTATCACGTCCATACCGCTCGTGAGTTTGCATAACTGAGCAGAGGTTTGAAGCCAGGACTCCAGAGTGCTAATTCACCATTCCGTTCACCGTGCTGCACCACACTGTACCCAGTAGTAGCAGTCACTGTTGTCTAATTACAGAACAATCAGCCATCTTTGTAGCGAACCACTCTCTGGCACAGGGCTCTTGCACAGTCTCCAGTTTGGGTCTGCTTAAGCCATGGATCACTCCCTTGAAACTAACAAGGGTTTAGCTCTGTGCAGTTTCAAAAAGAATCTGTCCACTTGTGCAACTGACCTTTGCATGAGGGGAACAGACAAAAAAATGTTCTGGTATTTGAGTTCTGTTAATGCGCTTTATAAAACAGAGTTATCCTGAGTCTGTTGCTGGTGCAGCAGCTGAACATCATGGGGTTAAGTCTAGCCAAGCAGAACATCTTCTTGAATGGACTACATTTTGCAATAAGGATGGCTTTGTTGTATCATTTGATAACAAAATAAAGAGCAAGGAATTAATGCAACTCCTTTCACCTGGTGACTAGCCTAATAGATCTGATTGTTTGGGTTGGGAGGGATTTAACAACTGGGGCACTATTGATTCCAGTACAATACTGTACTTTCACAGAAATGCTAGTCCTTAATAAACCACTGCATTCTGTGTATGGCTCCCCTTGCCAAAAACTAGATTTTCATGTGCTTGAGCTGTAGTGGCTTTCCTCTGACCTCTAACATAACTACTGACTCCTGCTGCCTACCACTCAACTCTGAAATGAAGCTACTGATGAGTAAATTTGTGAGTTAATGTTAGTGAAAGATAGTGGCAATGAGAAGGGGTGCTGTAACATGGGCTGCCTGAGGCAGTGCTGTTGGGGAGATGTCCCCAGATCTCCCACATCTAGGGAACTCAAGGAAGTGCCTGAACCTAAAGGTCCCGGAGGAGCTGGAGTCCTAAGGAGGACTACTGAGAGTCTACCCCTTCGAGAAAAAAATGTTTTTGCCTCAGAACTTCATGCAGAATTACCCTGCAAGCACATACACCCCAAGCAGGACAGCAAATAAAGAGACAGGCCAGAACTTGTGCACAGAAGAGCCCAACTGCAGCTTCTTATGTGCAGAGATTTATTCACAGGGAAGGACAACTTCTAGGCATCTCTCAATCAATGCTGTTGGCTCAGTCTCTCCCCCATAAAAGTTTATCTCTACCGATACTGCTGAAACCATGCCTTACACCCGGTAAGGAAACACCTCTCCACACAAGCACCTTACATGTTCTCCTGACTAGGGATGTGCCATTTGTTGTTGTTTTGGACTCCAACTCCCAGCATCTTCCAGGCAAAATTCTGCAAGTTCCAGTCCACTGACCAACATCTACACTGATGCTCTGCTAACCTGAACCAGGGCCTACCTCTGAGGCTCTATGGCTGTGTGAGGATCATATGCCCAAAGAGGCAGTCCAGACAGGTGTGCTGTCCATTCCTCCAGATGCCCAAGAGGATTGTGGGATGAATGTCTTGTTTCAGGGGGCCAAACAGATGGGCCCGAAGAATGATGGTCACGAGCAAGACAATCCATGTATAGGCTGTGCTGTGAAGGAAGGGACACAGCGGTAGAGGGCTTCCTTTTGACGGAGGAGCCCGAGAAGGAGGAGCCCAGGGAGAATGAGCCAGAGAGCATGGGAGATATAAAAGAGGAGGAAAAGGCGGGAATCAGGGTCGGTGGAGGAGAGAGGCCAGGGATGAACACACAAGCTGAGAAACAGAAAGTGAATGTGTTCAGGAGTCCTAAAGGTCCCTGGAGGAGGGCACCTTCAGAGGGTCGTGGTACGGCGAACTCATTAGAGATGGTGGTGGAGTGGGCTGGTCACCCCTGCTGTGGGACATTGGGCACCAGCCATGGACCGAGCCTCAGGCATCCACAGGACAAGGAAAGGTGCTCCCGTATCCCCAGGAGCACTGAAGGTAGAAATATCACCATGGATCCACCCGGTTGGTTTGGAGGATACTTATGAGCAGTTTATGACTACCAAAGTTGTTGAAGATGTTGTCTTTATTTATTCTGTCGAAGATGTCTTTTTCGTTCGTTCTTTCTTTTCTTTCTTTCTTTCTTTCTTTCTTTGACTTATATATTGCTGCCATCTGGCCCAGAGGCCACTCTACAGGTTTTACAAAATTTAAACACATATACAATACAATATACACAATATACACAATATACACAATATACACAAAATATACAATACAAAATACAAAATATACACAAAATACACAATATACAGTACAATATGCAAAATGATAAGAGGTGTGGTGGTTCAGTGGGCTAGAGCATTGAAACTGTCGGCTGCAAAGTTGGCAGCTCGGTGGTTCAAATCCTGGGTGCTCCCACTGTTAACCCCAGCTCCTGCCAACCTAGCAGTTTGAAAGCATGTAAATGCAAGTAAATAAATAGGTACCGCCATAAAAAGTGAGAAGGTAAACAGAAATTTGTTTAGACATGCCAGCCACATGGCCACGAACTTGTACAACACTGGCTCTTTGGCATGGAAACAGATATGAGCACTGCCCCTATACTCAGACACGACTAGCATGCAAGTGTGGGGGGAACCTTTGCCTTTACCTTTTTATGCAAAATGATATTTAAAAACAACAACTAGTAAACAAGTCTTTAGCTTCTGCTGCTGGATTTGCCTTTAGATCAGGCATGTCCAAACTTCGGCCCTCCAGATGTTTTGGATCACAACTCCCACAGTCCTTTGCCATTGGAAAATACAGGCTTGTAATTCTGGGAGTTGTGGTCCAAAACATCAGGAGGGCCGCAGTTTCGACATGCCTGCTTTAGATACTTTCTCAGACCTGACTGGTTTTGATTTCTTTTCATTTTGATACATTGCTGGATAATGTAATATTAATGCTCATATGAATCATCATAGGGTTGGAAGGGACCTTGGTGGTCTTCTAGTCCAACCCCCTGCCCAAGGCAGGTGACCTCTTACCATCCCAGAAAGATGGCTGTCCAATTTTTTTCTTGAAAACCTGCAACAATGGTGTACCCACAACATCTGGAGGCAAGCTGTTCCACTGTTTAATGGATCTCACTGTCAGGAAATTTCTCCTTATTTCCAGGTTGTCTCTCTTTCCAATGAGTTTCCACCCATTGGTTCTTGTAATACCTTCAGGTGCAATTGAGAATAAATCAATGCCCCGTGGCAGCCCTTCAGGCATTGGAAGATTGCTATCATGTCTCCCCTTAGTCTTGTCTTTTTTGTCAGGCTAAACATGCCCAGTTCTTTTAGTCATTCTTCATATGATTTAGCCACCAGTCCCCTTATCATCTTTGTTGCTCTTCTCTGTACTTTTTCTAGGGCCTCTGTGTCTTGTTTGTATTATGATGACCAGAACCGAAATCCAAATGTGATATCACTAGGGCAGCGTAGAGTGATGCTATCACTTCTTATGCTCATGATGCTACCCCCTCTTGATACAGCCTTGGGCCGTGTTCGCTTTTTGGGCAGCTGGAGCACACTGCTGCCTCATCCTTAGGCCGTAGTCCAAGAGAACACCTAAATTCCTCTCACAGAGAGTACTGTTGAACCAAGTAGCACCTATCCTGTACCTATGCATCTGGTTTCTTCTGCTCAAGTTCAGGACCGTACTTTTCTCGCTGTTGTACTGCATCTTGTTGGACAGGGCCTCATGTTCAAGTCTGTCAATATCCTTCTGAATGTTGAGTCTATTATCCAAAGCATTGGCAATTCCCCCCAGCTTTGTGTCATCTGCAAATTTGATTAGTTTTCCCTCAATCCCCTCATCAAAGGGCGCTTTTACACGAGCCCTAAGATCCGCTGGCAACTTAAATTCGGACCAGAGATCTTGGGGGTTTGCTCCTCTTGCTGTGTTCCCACCCCTCCACACTCCCTTGCTCCTGTCTGCGTGAGGGGAGGGAGAAAAGAAAAGAATTCAGGCTCACCTCCGTTCTGCCTGCCGTTGGGAGCAGCCCCAGGAAGCATTCCAGTCTCTTAAAGGGGGGACAAAAACAAAAAAACAGAAGGTGAGGAGAGCCCGGCACTCACTGCTTTGCAATCCACATCAGAAATTTTTCACCTTCGGAGACCAGGTACTTGGAAAATGCGCTGGGATGCGCTTAGGTGGGCATGGTCGTACTTAATTTTTTTTAAAGTCCGGAGCTGGTGGGAAAACAATTTTAAGCTCCGCATCTGGGAGCCCTTTGCCTCGGATTTTAGGGGTGAGTGTAAAAGCGCCCAAAGTCATTTACGAAGATGTTGAACAGCACTGGGCCCAAGACAGAAACCTGAGGGGCCCCTATACTATGCTAGGGGTTCCTCAAGGTTCTGTCTTGTACCCAGTGCTCTGCAATATCTTCATAAATGACTTTATACACTACAATATAACTCACCCCCACACCCCCAACCCCCAGAGAGAGAGAGAGAGCGAGAGCGAGAGCGAGAGAGAGAGAGAGAGAGAGAGAGAGAGAGGAGAGAGAGAGAGAGAGAGAGAGAGAGTACTATGCTAACGAGGGGTGTGGTCGCTCAGCAGGCTACAGTTCTGAAAACTGTTGGCTGCAAAGTCAGCAGCTCAGCAGTTTGAATCCCGGGTGCCACACAGCGGAGTGAGCTCCTCCTGCTGTTAACCTCAGCTCCTGCCAACCTAGCAGTTCAAAAGCATGTAAATGCAAATAGATAAAGAGGTACCGCCAACAAAAGCAGGAAGGTAAAACAGTGTTTCCTTGCAGCCATGTTGGCCACATGGCCATGGACTTGTAAAACATTGACTCTTCGGCTTGAATACAGAGAAGAGCACCACCCCTAGAGTTGGACATGACTAGCACACATGTGCGGGGGAAACCTTTACCTTGACTGTTTAATACTATGCTATGCTATGGTGTGCTATGCTATGCTATGAGGAACTTTCTGCTCAGTTAGTCAGGTTTTTATTGTGGTATAAAACCATAAAAGTCATTAAGAGTCATTAAAACATGATTGCAAAATTGTAGAGTTACAAAAACAGTGTAGATATAACAATATACATAGAAATATTAAAACGAAAAAAGAAACTAAACCAGTAAAAGAAAATAGAGAATTTTCTAGTTAAAACTAGCCCGCCTTCTTAGAATGGAATTTAATCAGGTATAAGCAGAATTTGGCTATTTGTTTGGTAATAAAAGAGTTTTCATCACTTAAAAGTCTTTCCAGACCCATCTCGTTTGGGTCTACTGTAAGTCTATCTAAGCATGGGTGAATGAATCTCTATAAAGGTTGTGAAGAGGACAACAAAAAAACATATGTACCATAGATTCCACCTCCCTTTGGGAGCACATGCAGCGTCTATCTTCATAGGGAATTTTCTTATATCTCCCTCCTAAAACCCTTGAAGGAATAACTGAACAGCGGGCTAAAGTAAAGGCTCTCCGGTAAGCAGGCTCTTCCAGCTGTAAGAGATAGTTGGCCATTCTCATAACATATCTGGTCTCCATAGGAGCCCTAAACAAAGGGGATTGTGCTATATCTCGTTGGCGCTCAATGTCTTGGATCCTTTGTTTAATAAGTGCTTTGGCCTGTGTAGTATTCTGAACCAATAGGTCATCTATTGAGAGCCCCATAGATTCTAATTTTCTTTTTAAAGGTTGTATCCACCTAGGTTGAAAAGGGTCTTGGTTTATTAAAGGGAGAAGGCCTTTTTGGTCTGAGAAGCTCTTAAGCCACTGACAAACAGAGGCAATAAGTATTCTGGCTTCTAGTTTCATTTGACCCAATTCTAATCGTATCAAAGTGTTGGAAACACCTGGAGGGACTTGTAAGATAGAACGGAAGAACTTGGATTGTACCTTCTCTAACACAGCCAGATCAGCCAGAGATATTCCTGTATAGGTGCCATATAGGAGCTGAGCTGTGTTGGTACAGCCTTAATGCTGCTGGAACAAAGAGACCTCCCTTTGTTCGGAAGAATCTCACAATAGCATTAGCAGACTGCTCAGCCTTCTCAGCTCTCCAATTACAGTGTGCATTGTTAGCCCCAGATTCTTGCACGATCACCCCCAGATAGGTGAATGTATGCACTTGCTCAACTTTCTTCCCTTTTATTATCCAAGATCTTATTTTTGGCCGTCTGCTGAAGGCCATCACTTTTGTTTTATCACATTTAATAGTCAAGTGTTCTTTATCACAGTAGGCTGTGATGCTATCCAAGGCCCTTTGGAGACCTACTGGAGACCTCGATAGAATAACAGTATCATCAGCATAAATCAGTATTGGGGGGTGCCGTGAAGCAAGCTTTGGTGGGTGAAATTTTAAGTCATTCATATGCTTCACCATATTGCTTATATAATAGATGAACAATGTGGGGGCCAACAGGCAGCCTTGCCTGACTCCCTTGGAGGTTTTGATAGAATTTGTTAGTAAGCCTTGTGGGTTACATCTTACTTTAAGGTATGTTTCCTGATGGAGGGCCTGGATAAGGTAAAGAAGTCTTTTATCAATGCTAGAAGAGCCTAGTTTTTGCCATAACCTCTGCCTTGAGATAGAGTCAAAGGCGGCCTTCAGATCTATAAATGCAGCATATAGGGAGATTGGGCCTTTAGAGGCATATTTTTCAATTAATTGTTGGAGTATCAGACAGTGCTCCATTGTCGCTCTTCCTCCTCTAAAGCCTGCTTGTTCTAATGGAATGCATTCTTCTTGCTCAAGCCATAATTCTAGTTTTTCTAAGAGATGTCTTGTGTATAGCTTACTAATGATGTTTAGCAGGCTGATGGGTCTATAGTTCGCTGGGTCTTTCTTATCACCTTTCTTATAAATTGGAACCACAATAGCCATCCCCCATTGCTTGGGAATCCGGCCAGATTGGTCTATAAATGTGAATAATTCTGCTAGATAATGTGCCCACCAATCAGCATTTTCTTTGAGGACTTCGGGTGGAATTCCATCTGATCCTGGAACCTTTCCTATTTTTAGACGGCCAATATGGTCTTTTATCTCTCTTGGGCTGACTGGGGACCATATAGGCAAATTCCTTAGGTCTCTTATAGGAGTGCCTTGTACAGAATCATCATAGAGATTTTGAAAAAAAGTGGCCCATTTATTTGCTGGAACATGCATATCTAGTGGCGATGAATTCTTCGCCCTTCCAGCATTAATAAGTCTCCAAAACTGAGCTGAGTTCTTTTGTTTGGCTGACTGGATTAGCTCCTCCCATAAGTTCCTTACATGCTCTTTTTTCTTCCTCTGAATGGTGGTTTTATATAATTTCTTTTGAGCTAGCAGCTGAAGATGTATTTCAGGTCTTTCCTCCTGACCTTTGTTCAGGGACAGATGGTACAGGGTGTTAAGCTCTTTTTTAACTTGTACACATTCATGGTCAAACCAAGGTTTCGTATTCCTATAAGCAGGGTATACTTTGTTCTCTGAAGGGACAGTCAAAACGGAGTTTACTTCCTGGGTCAAAGCCTGGAAGTTTACAAGAGGGTCTTGCTCTGGACTTAAGTTACTAAAGAGCAAGAGATGATATTGCAATTTCTCTGGAGTTAGTATTTCTTTTACTTTGGTACTACTGGTGCTAGACCATTTTAACCTTTTTCCGATAAGTTCTAGCTGGGGAGTATACTGGTCCTTTGGTTGTGTTGGATTCAGAGGAAGAGACACTTTTAGGCTTAATGGTAGATGATCTCCTTCCAAGAATGACAGAATTTTAAATGTTTTAATCCTAGGTAGTAATACATTGCAGACCAGCATATAATCAATAGAACTAGCCCTCTTACCTGCCATAAAAGTATATTCACCTGGGCAGTCCCCATAGAATGCCCCATTAAGAATATGAAGCTCTCTCCTACGTGATAACTTAGCAAGGCATGCACCTGCATAGTTCGCCTTTGGGTCTTTAGATGTGCGTGTAGAGAAGAGTCCATATGATTCCCCATATAGATCCTCTAAAACCAGATTATATTTCTTTGCTAGAAATATATCATTTGGTCCAACTCGGGCATTAAAATCACCTGCCAACAAGATTTCTGCTTCGGGACACCCAGCTAACAGATCTGATATATAATTATCTAAGGCTGACCAGTTTTCTTCAATAGAGGATTTCTTTGTTCTAGGTGGAAGATAGGCATTTATTATAAGAAGGCTGCCATTCACCCAGCTCATCAGTACGCCCATTGCCAGGTGGGCTAAAGGTGGTTTCAAAACACATTTTACCTTTAAGGTAGTTGAAACAAATATAACCAGCCCACCCATTAATCTTCCCGGACCTTTCCCAGCATATGTGTAATGACTGAAAAAAAGCCTAGAAATTATTTTTCAGATGGGCTAACCCCACTGAAGTCCGCTGAATCCCAACAAAAGCCAATAAAGATTCAACGCAAGAAATCTGAGGAATACTGAATTTATTGGAACCAATAAATAGCAGTAGGTGAACATCCGCCTTCCAACCGGGCTAAGATGCTCGACCCTGAACACACGAGGAGTTCCAACTTTTATTGATTTCCTTTCCCCTCCTCTCCCAGGTGGCGCCAGCCCAGAGATTGGTTGGAGAAAGTTTAAATGATCCAATCAGAAGGGGTTGGGGGTCGGTTGGGGGCAGTCCTGGGTGGTCCCTGGTAGCAGCCAGGGCTTATGCAAATGTCAATGGGTCCAGACAGGGTAACACAATAGGGCCGGGAAGTGTGGCATTGTTCTTGGACACAGGTAAACTGAGGGGAATCAGTAAGTCAATAGTGGGTGAGAGAAGGCAATTATCAGAACCAGTGGGGGGCAGGAAGGGCTGATGGGATCGCATATACAGGCATTTGGGAGACACAATGATTTGGGTGCACAGGGATACAAGCCATTATGAGATTACATACAGGTGTTTGGAAAAATACAAGGATTTTAGGGCACAAGAATGTGAACTCTTACAGGATTACATATGAGTGTTTGAGTGGTTACAGAGGCTAAGAACATGAGAATATGAGTCCTTTCAAGGTGTGTGAATGAAACAATAGAGAGTGTCCTCAGGCTTTGATGACAATCTGGGTTGACAGACAGGGATGTTGATTTCTGAAGAGCAGCTGCTGGGATATGTGTTGTGGATCTTGATGATGATGGAAGTTTCCAGACAGCCCTGCCAGCCTGTGAAGTTGCCATTTTCTTCCTTCATGTTCCGATCTTCCTTTGCCCCATATGGGAGAGTGTGAGAGCCAGGGGATAGAGTAGGCACACGGATAAGCATGCCCAAGAGAGAGAGAGATGGTGGAAAAGTGGATGGAAGATAGGAATAGAAGGAGGGAGGGTGAAGGGGAGAGAGTGAGAGAGGGGGGGGGAAACCCCTGTCCTTCTGGCCTGTGCCAGGCGTGGGCTGTGGAACCGGGGTTTTTGAGGGTAGGGGAGTCCCTTGGCTCTAGAGAATGAAGTTGGTAACCATTCTCCTCTCTAGCAAGGGCAGGGAGCGTATAATCTCTTAGCCCAGGACTTATTCTGCCTGGGTTGAGTCCCTGGCTGTAATCTTTGGGGTCTTCACTTGAGGTATTGAGGGGAGGGAAAGGGAAGGAGGAAGGATCAACATGGAGGGCAAGGTTTGGGCAAAAAGGAAACACAGAGAGTAGGGGAAAGCTGGGAACTTGGGGGCAGGCGAGTGGACAAGTGAGGGTTAATATATCATGGAAAGCTCAGAGGGAAATGGACAGGAATGAGTTAAGAGGGAGGCCAGAATGGGTTAATAGTGGGAGGCAGGAAAGGGTTAAAGAAATCTGAAAGGTGAGCTTCCAAACCTCCGCCATAAGTTAATCGGTCTACCGATGTTTCGAAAGACCGGCTGGCTTCCATTGAGAAATACGGGAGCGAAAAACTCCCATAGAAATGCATTGAAACCGAATGGGAGGGGGGAGAAGCCGAGGAGCGGGCTGCTCTCCATTGAGAAATACTGTAGTCGGAAGGGGGGGAGGAGCGGAGGAGCGGCTGTCTGTTTAATTTAGTGGCTTAAGGCAGTGGTCCCCAACCCCCGGGCCGCGGACCGGTTGGCACCGGGCCGCCTGGGGAGGCCGCGGAGGCTCCTCCCCTTTTCCTCCGCCGCCCTCCTCCTCCTCTTCTCTCCCGCGGGCAGCCGGATGCCGCGGCGCACGGGCGGGGTGGGGGGAGCCCGGGGCTCCTGGGGAGGCGGGCCCTGCCTCCTCCTCCTGTCGCGGCCACGGCAGCCGCCCGGGTTCGGCCGCGACTCCGCGGCCGGCTCGGCGGTCCCGGTGGCGCCCTCGGGCTGGAGACGCCACCCCCCACCGGCCTCCTCCCTCCCCCCTCCCGCCCCCGAAGGCCGCAGCCGGAGGCAAGCAGAGGTGTCCCACCGGCCAGCGCCGTGCATGTGTGCCTCTTTTTAGGGGGGGAGGGGGGAGGGGGCGTCTCAGGCCGGCCTGGGTCTTTTCCCCGCCGCCGCGCCTGTGTTGAGGTGGGCGGGGGGGGCGGCGCAGGCCGGCCCGGGTGTTTTCCCCGCCGCTGCCGCCGCGACCCCCCCAGCAATCGCGCCGCCGCCGCCGCCGTGACCCCCGCCATCGCGCCCGCCCCCGCCATCGCCGCCGCCGCCACGACCCCCAATGGGGCCAACCCTGCCCCACCATCGCGCCACCATCGCCACCGCAGCTGCTGCCGCGACCCCCGCCATCGCCCCCGCCCCGCCATCGCGCGCCGCCGCGCGCGATGGCGCCCGCCCGCCATCGCCGTCGCCGCGCGCGCCGCGACCCCGCCATCGCCGCCGCCGCCGCGCGCCGCGACCCCCGCCACCGCCCCCGCCATCACCGCCGCCGCCGCCGCGACCCCGCACCGAACCCCGCCATCGCGATGCCGCCGCGCCGCCGCGATGGGAAAAATTATCAAACATTTACTGGTCCCCGGTGATAAAAAGGTTGGGGAGCACTGGCTTAAGGGCCTCCCGAGCGCCCCCGTATGGCTGGAATTAATTTGACATTGATGGATGAGGCGGGGGCGCTGATTGGTCAGAGCGCACGGTTAGGCTTATCTCGCCTCCCCGCTGCGCTGCTGAGTCCCAGCGGCAATTATCTTGCCGCAGAGGTACTTGAAATGGCTACATTTGGAGAGGGTGTGAATTTAAAGCTTCCGCCAGCCAATTTCTCAGTTCGCGAGGCTTCCCAAGGCTTTTTCTGGCTGCGCAAGGGGCAGCTTGCTTTCCGCCCGATTTCTCGGAAACGGCTAGGTATTTTTGAACGGGGTAAAATGCGGTGTGCTTCTGATGGTTTGGGCGCCAATCGGGCGGTACTGGCGACTTTCGGAACCGACCCAATTTTTCGGAAATTTTTATTTTTCACTGTGACTTTACATTTCCCCCCTTTTCGGGTTGGAGGTGTCCGACAGGATCACCTCCCAGCAAGCAGCCTTGTGTTGCCTGCCTCTTCGGGTGGCTGGCTCGCCTTACCGGACCAGGGAATACTGCTTCGTCAGATAGTGAATGGCACAGCGGATCAAGGCACTCATGATCACAAGCATCACCAATAGTACAATTAAGCTTACAAAAAGCTCCTTTAACCAATTAGAGCCAGGAATCCAGCTTGTAAGCCAGTTCCAAAGGGAGGCATTGTTGTCTGAGCAGGTGGCCTGTATGGCGGAGGCAACTTGCCAGATTTTTGCTATGTCTGTAGTGATGCGTCCACTTTGATCAATAAAATGACAGCATCGGCTTTGATTCAGCCACCGACAGAAGCCGCCCGCTCTACTCAGCAGAAAGTCTAACGCTAATCTATACTGGACCAAGGTCTCCGCAATTGATGTTATTTCAGTTTGTAAAGCAGAGGCCACATCAGCAGTATCGTTTGCCAATGCTTAGAGCTGATATGACAGCCGGCGGATTTGGCGGACGTTTATAGCCACCCCCCAGGTGGGAAAAAGGATGGAGGCAAAGCATTCTCCCTCTGTTAGGAAAGTGCGGTCAGGGTCATATCCCTTCTCATTGTAAGCCCGTTTTTGTCTATGAAGATGGTGAGGTGGTACCCATGCGGAAGCGGGCTGGTTCTTCTGGTAAAATTGTATACCGGCAGGCATTAGAGTCCCCAGGGTACAGGATCCATTCCAGGCTGCTGGAAGGACCCGTCCCTGCCCATGTGCCACAAACCCAGAATACTCCCTGGGGAAGGCCATGGAGTACCACGTTGAGAATGGCCGAGTAAGTTGTTTGGATTTGGTTGAGGGACATATTGACCGGTTTGTTGTTCTGAATATATTGCGGCAGGCAACTAGGGGTTGGATGAGGTTCCCCACTAGGGTGATCTCCCACGTCTACTGTACAGTTACAATATGGGTAGTCTCCCAGTTGCTGGAAAGGAATTTGTGAACCCTCATGCGCCAACGCCCTATGTGTCGGCTGGTTATGCCAAGTGACACAAATAGGTGCTAGGGGCCAGTGTTGCTGGTAGCTGAGGGTGAATTGGTCTGGGTCTGTTATTTTTTCATTGGTGCCTTGGGTCACCGTGTATAAATGGGTTTTGTTCCAATCCTGTGGCTCTAGGCAGGCAGTTGGCATGATAGGTCATCCTGCCTGAATGTGGTGTGGCCCAAAAGCACATACCCAACAATCGGTAACATTCAGAGTTTCCGTCATGTTATGCACCATCATGTGGAACGTGTTTTTGTCCCACCCTGCCAATGTCTTTGTGAGAAGGAGGGAGAAGACCCAGAAGGTAGCAAAGATAAAAATCACACGGGGCCATAATGGGGTGAGAAGCCTTTCAGGGCGGGTTTAGCAAAAGATGGAGGGATGAAAAGAGAGGGGGGAGAACTCAATACTCACCATGGGGCTCAAGGTGTAGCGGACGTCACGGGCCGGCTCTGGGGCTCCTGGAGGGCAGGCTAGGCAGGCTGGCAGCGGGTGGTGTTGATAAGTAGGGATGTCAAAGTAAGTTTAAATGTCCCAGTATTCAAATCCAAAGAGTCCCAGCGGTGAAGAGAATAAATCCAGGTGGCATAAGTCCAAACAGAGTCCCAGGAGACGAGGCTGGTTCCCGCTGTCAAGTACGGAAGACAGCGGTCAGTTCCTCATCCAACAGAGGATGTAGGGAGGCGACAGGATCAGGGGTGGATGGGGGGGGGCTCCTTCTCTCTCCGCCGGGTGATCTTAAGGTGGAGAGGTTCCAGTTGCTGACATGCCCATTCCTCCTCAGGTGGGGGAACCGTCTTGATCCGGGAGAGGTGGATCCAAGACTTGATCCCTTCCACCTTCACAGCTGTAGGAGTGCTGAGCAGCACTTGGCGCGGAGGTGACCATTTGGCTTCCAGACAGCTAGGGTGCAGCTCCTTGACCAGGACCCAGTCCCCTGGGTGGACTTCTGTGGGGAGATCCCTCCAGGGCGGGATGGCTGTGGCAACCTGCTTTGAGAGGGAAGAGAAAACCCCCTCCAACTCCCTAAAGTAGGCGGGCAGGGGCTGGTTTTCAGGATTTGGTTTTGGGGGCAAGGCAATGAAGGGGCAACCATAAAGGAGTTCAAAAGGAGACAGCCCTAGGTGAGAGGTGGGAGTTGCCCGGATCCGTGTGAGTGCAATGGGGAGAGCCTTTGGCCATTTCAGTCCCGTCTCTTGGCAGATCTTAGCCAATTGCCGTTTTAGAGTCTGATTTAGCCTCTCAACTTTTCCAGAGGCCTGGGGTCTATATGCTGAATGGAGGGACCATTTAATTTGGAGGTAGGTGGCTACTCCTTGCACCACTTGGGACACAAAGTGTGGCCCATTGTCACTCTCCAGACCAAGGGATCAGATGTTCCACAAGAGCCTGCACTACTTCCCTGGCGGTCTGGGTCCTGCAAGGAATTACCTCGGGCCACCCACTGAAGAGGTCTACAAATACTAACAGGTTTCGTTTTGCTCCGGCTCTGGGCATCTCGGTGAAATCTACCTGCCATGCCTCCCCTGGATAGGTAGCCTTCCTTAGGACCCCTTTAGGTATGGGTTTAGTTCCCCTCGGGTTGTTCCTGAGGCAAATGAGGCAAGAGGAGGCAATGGCCTTACATACAGGCAGGAGGTTGGGATGGAAGTAACGTTGTTTTAGCCATTGGAATAAATGTGGCCCAGAAGAGTGAGAGCCACTGTGAAACCGCTGGACTAGATGGGGTAAAACCACCGTAGGTAATTGTACAAGGCCGTCCAGCACCCACCAGCCATTTTCCCATCTCCCACCTGACCACAGGCTGTCTTGGGAAGGGTAGAGTGGGGCAGTTTCTGATTCGGGGGGTCTAGGGATGAGGGGATTAGGACCGTCGGGAGGGATAGAAGGAGGGGCTGGTTCAGTTTGACATAGCTGTAGGTCTCCCCCTTTTCGGCAATGGCAGCTCGCTTGGCGCATGCATCGGCCAGGCGGTTTCCCTGGGCGATGAAGCTCTCATCTGTTTGATGTCCTGGGCAGTGGACCACAGCCACCTCCTTAGGAAGGAGGAGGGCGGACATGAGTCGGTCCAGCAAAGGGGCCATTTTAAGGGGCTTCCCATCTGCCCCCACAAACCCACGGGCTTTCCATAAAGCAGCGTGGGTGTGGGCTGCCAGGAAGCAATACCGACTATCGGTAAAGATGTTAACCCGCCACCCGGTGGCCAATTTGGCAGCGGCAATGAGGGCTTCCAGTTCCGCCGCCTGGGCTGAGCATTGGGGAGGAAGTGATTGCATGATTACCGGACCTTCCTCCCCCACCACCGCGAACCCAGTATACCGGGCGCCATCCTGAATAAAGGAAGACCCGTCGGTCCATAGGGTCAACTCGGGGGAATCCAGGGGGACAGAGGAAAGATCGGGGTGGATCCCCACCACCACAGAAAGAGTTTCTAGGCAATCATGTTGGGGGAAGTCGGAAGGGGTAGGAAGGAGGGTGGCAGGGTTGAGGCAGGTGGACCTATGGAGGGTGACCGAATCGTTCTCTAAGAGGAGGGAAACATACCGAGCCAGTCTAGCGGAGGTTGCCCAGGCTGGCAACTTTTGCTCCAGGAGGGTGGAAATGGAATGGGGGGAATGGACATGAATGGGGGCCCCTGCCGTTATTTTCGTGGCCTCAGTCACCAACAGGGCAGTTGCAGCCACTGCCCGGAGGCAGGCTGGCCACCCTGAGGTGGTGGGCTCGAGGGTCTTGGAAAGGTAAGCTACCGGGAGGCGTTCTGGACCCACCGGCTGCGTGAGAACCCCTAGAGCGATGGATGCCCGCTCATGTATAAAAAGATCAAAGGGTAGCATTTGGTCTGGCAGCGCTAAGGCAGTAGCCTGCGCCAGCACCTTCCGAATAGCTTCCCAGGCGTTTTGGTGTTCCCGTGTCCATTCCCAAGCCATATCTTGGGCTGTGAGCTTGTAGAGGGGCTTGGCCAGGACGGAAACACCCAAGAAAGACCGAAGCTCTTTTACATTTTTTTTTTGGGGGGGGTTTAAATCGTTCAAAGCCTTTATTCGGGATGGGTGAATGAGGTGGGTACCGTCTTTAAGGATGTATCCCAGATAAGTGACCTCCTGTGTCACCCACTGAATCTTCTTCTGGGACACTTTATACCCGCAGGCAGCTAAATGGTTCAAAAGGGCTACGGATTGGGTTTCGAGTGAGTCTCGATCCGAATGAACAGCCAAAATGTCATCGACATATTGGAGGATTGTGGCCCCTGGAGCTGAGAAGGACCGAAGGTCGCTGGCTAGGGCTTGGGCGAACACCCGGGGACTGTTACAGTACCCCTGGGCCAGTCTCGTCCAGGCTAGCTGGGACTTGACCCGAGTGACCGGGTCTTCCCACTCAAAGGCAACAATAGGCTGAGACTCAGGGGCCAGGGGAATGCAAAAGAATGCATCCTTCAGGTCTATCACCGTGTACCAGACCTGGGAGCGGGTGAGGGTGGTTAGGAGGGTATGGGGGTTGGCGACAATAGGGTGGAGTAATTGGGTTCGAGCATTAACTTCCCTGAGGTCCTGAACGAACCTCCAAGTCCTGTCCGGCTTGGGGACCGGGAAGATGGGGGTGCACCATGGGGAGTCTATGGGGACTAGAAGCCCTTCACTGAGGAAGTTATTAATTGTATCTAAAAGGCCAAATCGAGCTTCGACTTTCACCGGGTATTGCTTGAGGGAAATGGGGAGGGAATCTGGTTTCAGAGGGACCTGGTGGGGGATGGCGTAGATAGCACGCCCGGGCTTTCCAGTATACCAGACCTCAGGGTTCACCGCGGACCATGAAGGTGGCGGGGCCTGAGGCACGGGGGAGCTCGCATAACATAGATTGGAAAGGGAGGAAGGAAAGGTAATGCAAATGCCTCCGGGGTCACAATGTATGGTGGCCCGGAGCTTACAGAGAAGGTCCCTCCCCATGAGGTTTAACGGACACCGGGGAAGAACCAGAAAAGAATGAGAGGTGTGGGAGACGGGGAGAGGTTGGGTGACTGGGGCTTGGGTTACTGTTCCTCCCACTCCTACGACTGGGGTTGTGAGAGACTGGATTAGAGGGAAGTCCCCCAGGGTGTTCAAGACTGAAAAGGTGGCCCCTGTATCCACCAAAAAAATGTATTTCGATCCCCTACTTTCATCTCCACCAGAGGGTCAGGGGTCCGGAACAGGGGTTCGCCTCTGGAGGGGTGTCAGTCCTGCTCCCTTTCCGTGGCGGCCATTAGGGCCCGGGGCGGAGGGGGAGGACCTACCCTCACCTCACAGGGATACCGGTCTCCCTGCACATGAGGGACGATCCCCTCGCCACGACCCCGGCCCTGGCCGCGTGGCGGGAAGTGAGTTTGTGGGGGCTCTGGTTGAAGGGAAGGATAGGGGTAGGGTGTTGGGCATTGACCGGGTGCCCCAGGGGGGTTGTGCCAGTCCCTGACCTGGGGGCGCGGGGGTGCAGGATTAAATGCCCACGGATCCCTCCGATAGCTGCCCCGTTGGGGGCATTCCCTAACCCAGTGATCCGGAGACCTGCAGGCAAGGCAATGGCCACGGTCCCTGTAGGGAGCCCTTGGCGGAGGTCCGGGGGCAGGACTCGGCTGCCAATAGGGTTGCATTGCGGCAGCCAATAAGGAAGCTTTCTTTTTCATCTTCTGCTCTGATTTTGCCTCTTCCACCTCCGGCCGTTGGTAGTAGGCTTGAAAAGCCGTTTGAATTAAGGTTTCCAACGGCTGGGTGGCTGGGGCTGGGAACTTTTGCAACTTTTTCCGAATATCGGGGGCGGCTTGCGCTATGAAGGTAGTCCGAATTGCGGCCAAATTGCCCGGCTCTTCAGGATCTACATCCGTGTGCCTACGGAAGGCATCCTTCAGTCTAGTTAGAAACTCAGCCGGGGTCTCGTCTGGGTTTTGGATCGTGTTATAAACTCTCTGATAATTAACCACCCGGGGGACCCCCTTTTTAAGTCCTTCCCAGACAGCCTGGCACACTGCATCTATTACTGCCTGGCCAAATTCCTTATTGGGGTCATTTGCGGTCGCGGGAGGTTTCAAACAAAGGGTCTCCTCTGCACTAGGGGGATGTGGGAGTTCGGGGCCGTCCTCTCCCTCGTCTCTTCTGGGCAACCCCTGGATATAAGTCTGCCGCCATTCGGAATAAGCCTCGTAGGCTTTTCCTATTACCTGGCGGCGTTCTTCGTTTAGGAGGGCCGATAAAAGGGAAAAAAGGTCTGGGATATCAGGGCTATGTGTTGAAATAATTCGGTTAACTAGATCCACATATTGTTGGGGGCTCTCCCTGTAGGGAGGCAGCCCCTGTTTCCAATTGTAAAGGTCGGAAGTGTTGAATGGGGTGTGGACAAAAACCAAACCCCGCGGCTTGCCTGAGGGGAAACTGCCCCACTGGCTCGGTAGAGGTCCCAGGGGCACCTGGGGTAAATCTCTCTGGTGCCTTCCAGGCGCACTCTGAGCGCCTTATCGCCTCGGGGGATGGGGCGGGAGAAAGGGGAGGCGGGGAAGCGGCTGAAGACCCTTCTCCTGCTGCAAGTGGGGAGGGGAGATCCAGGGATGGAGGAGGAGGAGAGGCAGTGGGAGAGGATCAGGAAGTGGCAGGAGCTGAGGGACCCCCATTTTGGTGACCTCCCCCACGGGAATGAGTGGGGTTAGGGGGTGCAGGAACATAAGGAGGTGGAAAATCTTCCTCGGAGATTTTTGTTCGGGAAGGACCTCCCCCGAAAAGAATTTTAGTGGTGGCCGGTCTCGCTTCTGGGGCCGCTAATGCTGCGAGCTTCCCCAGCCGTTTTATAAACTGAGGCTCGAGACCATCTTCCCTGCACAGGGTGGTCTCTTCCCCCAAGTTGTAAAAGATATACAGGTATGGCAATTCTGCTACCCTGTGATTTTGCCACAGGTAGCGCTCCAGGCTTTGGAGGGTCTCCTCAATGGTCCCCTCGTGGGGCCATCGAAGAAGGTCCTGACCCAGGTGATACAGGGGCCATATATCCCTGCACAATTTTACCAATTTCCCTTTTTTGCATTTAGTCCCTGGATCTAAGAGGGCGGGGAAATGGTCCAAGGCACTTTTAAGTGGAGTCTTGGCACTCCCTGTGGTGGACAGCTCGTTTCCCATTTTGTCAGTTAAACGGGAAGTTCCTTAACAATATACCCCTGGTTAATTCAGTTCCTAGACTAATTAACCTCCCAAATGATCCGGGAGAAGGTGCTTGGCAAGGCCCAGATCCTATTGATCCAGTACACTTGTCAGGGGTTCGTCAACCCCCTTCTCTCTCGAGATCCCGCCCTGCCAGCCGGTTGCGAAGGCCTGCCTGCAGCGCCTCTTTCTCCCCGAGCGTATGTCCGATTAAGTTCCTTATTTTGATGCTCGTGGCACAAGCGGTGGCCTTATGTTGGTGTGATGGTCCTGAACGCAGGAAAAACCTCTTCCCCCCACCCAAAAGGGGCCCAAACAGCTCTTGGGGGCACACCTAAAGGAGTCCAGGGCGTCCCACACTTCCCAATGTATAGTTCTCACCAGGCTTCTGTGTGCTGTCCTTGGTTCAGACTCCTGGCACCGTCCTTCTGGATGCTACAGAGCTGTGAAGGAAAGAAAACCCTAGCTCGGATTTCTCCCCTTTCGTCCGGGGCTTGCAAGGGTCTGCTGGGCGAGTTCAGTTCCCCTTTTCCCAGCAAGTGGCCGGGTGGCGCCAAAAAGGGAATTGACCGGTCCCATTTTTACCTTTAAAGCCGCTTGGAAAGGTAGCTCCCAAACCGGGGCCAAAGAATTTGGAGATGGCCACGGAGAGGTTTTGGGGAGTCTTAACTCCTTTCCAATTCTCCTGGCTGGCTCGCCAATGTAATGACTGAAAAAAAAGCCTAGAAATTATTTTTCAGATGGGCTAACTCCACTGAAGTCCGCTGAATCCCAACAAAAGCCAATAAAGATTCAACGCGAGAAATCCGAGGAATACTGAATTTATTGGAACCAATAAATAGCAGTAGGTGAACATCCGCCTTCCAACCGGGCTAAGATGCTCGACCCTGAACACACGAGGAGTTCCAACTTTTATTGATTTCCTTTCCCCTCCTCTCCCAGGCGGCGCCAGCCCAGAGATTGGTTGGAGAAAGTTTAAATGATCCAATCAGAAGGGGTTGGGGGTCGGTTGGGGGCAGTCCTGGGTGGTCCCTGGTAGCAGCCAGGGCTTATGCAAATGTTAATGGGTCCAGACAGGGTAACACGATAGGGCTGGGAAGTGTGGCATTATTCTTGGACACAGGTAAACTGAGGGGAATCAGTAAGTCAATAGTGGGTGAGAGAAGGCAATTATCAGAACCAGTGGGGAGCAGGAAGGGCTGATGGGATCGCATATACAGGCATTTGAGAGACACAATGATTTGGGTGCACAGGGATACAAGCCATTATGAGATTACATACAGGTGTTTGGAAAAATACAAGGATTTTAGGGCACAAGAATGTGAACTCTTACAGGATTACATATGAGTGCTTGAGTGGTTACAGAGGCTAAGAACATGAGAATATGAGTCCTTTCAAGGTGTGTGAATGAAACAATGGAGAGTGTCCTCAGGCTTTGATGACAATCTGGGTTGACAGACAGGGATGTTGATTTCTGAAGAGCAGCTGCTGGGATACGTGTTGGGGATCTTGATGATGATGGACGTTTCCAGACAGCCAAGCTCACAATTGGAAAAATTTAAGAGTTCAGCTTTGCACATGGCTAAATTATTATCCCCAAGTCAGTCTCGCTGGAACCAGCCCCAATTATCCTTTACATAATGTCTCTGCCACCAATAAGGAGGAGTTTCAGTAATTTGGTTGTTGAAGGTGTCCAAGCTCCTCTGAGTTTTGTTCCATTTTGTGTGTTTTGGTTTACTCCACACATTCTTCTTCCTTCTAGGATTTGGGACAGTGGGTCTAGGTCTGATCAAAACTGGGATAGGCTTACTCATATAGGTGTCCAGCTTTGTAGATTCTTGGGAGGCTCCTATCAATTCAGAATTCTTCCTTAATGCAGACTGTTGTTGTTAAGCCTTTTCCTGTAGGTCTTGCTCCTTTGAGTGACTACCTCCCTCTTGCTTCTGGACATGGCTGGCAGGTGAAGGCATCTCTTCTACTGCTGTCCCCGACACTGGCGAGTGTCCTCCCTGTCTTTCTTTTAGCTTTAACTTCTTATGATGTGAACTGGCTTTACCCTGTTTGGATCTCTTAGGACGATCTCTGGGCTCTAGCCGTTTGAATAAAGGTTTAAAGTCCATCCTCCTGTTCCCCTTGGCATAATGGTTGCTATCTGTTTTGCTTCTGCATTTCCTTTTCTCCATCGTTGACAGGGGTAGCTTCTTTTGTAAGGGATCTTTCTTCTTGTCTTTTGTTCTTAGCCCTCCATCATGCATCTCCACAGTTCTTTGTGTGGGACCCTTTACCTCAATGAGGGTGGAGCTGGTATAACTGGCAGCATCCCCTTCTGTGTCAACAATGGGTGGGATCAGGAGAGGTGATCTGAATATATAAGTAAATAAAAATATTTGAAAATAATTGATTAATACCATGTGAACAGGTTCGATTTTCACAGATGGCGATTCCTCTCTCCTAGGATCCTCCAACAAAGGCGACAATGAATCTTTGCACAAAATTTTATTGAAACAGTTCCCAACAGGGAAAACAGATTGTCCAACAAATGATAACGGTTCATTCAGTTCTTCAACACTAAACAGGTTATTCCACAATTTTGTGTTGACATTCGTTCCTTCTGGTGATAAGGGAAGACCCAAACCTCTCCTGGTCGGTGGGTTTCCTCAAATTGGCCCTGCGTCCCCTGCGTCTGGCGGGGGGAGGTACGCTCCGGGCGGGGGGATTAGTCGGGTAAGAAGAACTCGGGCCAGACATTTATTGCCTGTCCCCCGTTCTGATCCCTCCACTCAACGCCATGTACCTGGGTGCCATCCCGCCAGCGCCTCCAATCTGTCTTGCCTTCTGGTTAACACCAGGTCGGTCCATAATAAGACACCAATTATCCACGATATCATCGTGGATATGCGGCCAACCTGGCCTGTATTACCGAGACCTGGGTGGGCGCAGAGGGTGGGGCTTCCCTCTCCCTTCTGTGCCCCCCCGGGTTTCAGGTCCAGTGGGGTGGCAGGTCGGAGGGTAGGGGGTGCGGGGGGCATCGTTTACAGGGAATCTCTTCATGTTAGCAGTTCTGCGGCAATGGTGTGTCCCGGGTTTGAATGCCTCCATCTATCAGTGGGTCAGCGAGATACGTTTGGTATTGTGCTGGCGTACCGTGCTCCCTGCAACTCAGCACAATCTTTTCCAAAGATCGCAGAGTTCATCTCGGCTGCCCTGTTGAGGTCCCCCTGCCTACTGGTGGTTGGGGACTTCAATGTGCATGCCGAGGTGGAACTTTCTGGTGCGGCTCTGGAATTCATGGAATCCATGACTTCCATGAATCTATCTCAGCATGTTGTGTGCCCCAGCCATAGAGCTGGCCATACCCTGGACCTGGTGTTTACCTCCATGTTGTCAGATTCTTGTCTGAGGGTTAGGGGTATCTCACCCCTGCCCGTGTCATGGTCAGACCATCACCTGCTAAAATTTTCCCTGTTGATCGCCACTCCGCCCCGCGGGGAGCGTCGGTCCTACATTTGGGCCTTCCCCCGTAGGCTCCTGGACCCTGCTAGGTTCATGGAAGCCTTCGGGGAACTCTCTGGCGGCCTGGCAGATGATCCGGTTGATGCCCTGGTGGATAGGTGGTATGAGGGTGCCACCGGGGCTGTAGACCGGATCGCCTCCAAGCGCCTCCTGCGCTGTGGAGATCGCTCCTCGCCGTGATATACGGCTGAGCTGCAGTCGATGAAACAAGAACGCAGGAGGCTCGAGGTCATTTGGAGGACAAGCCGGACGGTAGAGAACAGGGCTGCACTTAAGCAGCTGACCGGCCGCTATCTTCACGCGATCAGGGACGCTAGAACAGCCTATGTCTCCCTGAGAATTGGCGAGGCCTCAAACCGCCAGGCGGAGTTGTTCCAGGTGGTTCGAGACCTCTCCAATCCCAGTCAGCTGAGGCCTCCTCCTAGTGATTCACTAGTGAGCAATTTGCAGCCGATTTTAGATCCAAAATAGAGGCCATCCGCTCCGACTTGCCCTCTGGTTGCCCTAGTCTATCCCCTGACGTTCCTGGGGCCTCACCCCCCTGTCTCCCCTCCTGGTTGAGTTTGGGCCGGTGTTACCAGCGGAGGTCTCCAGAGCTATGGCTTGCTGCCGGCCGGTGGCCACTCCTTTTGACCCTTGCCCAGCTTGGCTTATCAAATCTGCCGAAGGGAACATGCCTGAGTGGGTTTTGGCTATTGCTATGGTCTCTTTCAGGGAGGGATCTTTCCCTTCCCGTTTGAAGGAGACCGTGGTGAAGCCTACTCTGAAAAAGCTCGGCATGGCGTCGGACGATTTATCCAGCTATCGTCCGATCGCCATTGTTCTCTTCCTGGGCAAGGTTGTCGAGAGGGTGGCCGCGGTTCGGCTGCAGTCATCGAATCCTGGATCCCTTCCAGTCTGGGTTCAGGCCTCTTTGGGGGACCGGGAAGGCCCTGGTCGCTCTGCAGGATGACCTCCTCAGGGAAGCTGACGGGGTGTTCCTCTCTGCTGGTTCTCCTTGATCTGTCAGCCGCCTTTGATACCGTCGACCACGGTAACCTGTTGGTCCGGCTGGCTGAGGTGTGACAGTGGCAATAAGAAATTTATAATTAATCATAATCAGCTTATTAACGGCTTTAAAGATTATATGTCTCTGTACTGGGCAAAAGAGAAGCTTTTTATGTATATTACATATATCTCTTAGTTAACCACAGACATCCTTTCTTCCTGTAAATTTGCTAAGAAAGAGGAACTCTCTGCAAGATCTTTTACAGCAGCAAGGATATTGTGGAATCTCTTTTGACATAGTCTGTCTAACTGGAAAATCACCTGTCCCACAGCAGGCTTGAATATTTAACTTGTGGAACTGAGTAACTGTTTTCTAATTTTAGAGAGGATAGGTGTACATATGTGCATGCTTGTTTTGAAATATGTGACGCGTCTCTATTGAAATCAAGAGTTGTGCGCATGTGTCTTAAGGAAATGCTTACGTGTCTTTTCGTGTCTGACAAAGTATAAAGGTGTTCTGTTTTACCTTAGAAAGGGTCCTCCTCTATCTGAGAAGTACCTCAATGCATTGATTAAATAAATTCTTGAAGGACCACGATGTCAGTCTATCGGTTAATCCGTTTTGGAGCCTATATTGTGATCTAGAATTGTCTGCAGGTTAACAGAGGCAGGAATTGGGGGTCTGGCTTTGTCCTGACTCTGTTCCTTCCTTGGCGGTCGGACTCAGCGGGTTCAGCTGGGTGATGACTTGTTGGCTGCTTGGACTCTCCCTTCTGGGATGCCCCAGGAGTCGGCAATCTCACCCATGCTGTTCAATGTTTACATGAGGCTGCTGGCGGAGGTCATCAGGAGATTTGGAGTCTGCTGTCACCAGTACGCTGATGACACGCAGCTCTATCTCTCCTTCTCGTCTTCTGCAGTGGAGGCAGTACGCTCCCTCAACCTGTGCCTGGAGGCAGTGCTGGAATGGACCAGGAGTAACCGGCTCAAGTTGAATCCGGAGAAGACGGAGGTTCTGTTCTTTGGGGCGTCCTCGTCTGGGTACAATGGCCCCCTCCCTAGACTGGGGGTTGTTTCCCTCCAGCCTATGGACAGGGCTAGGAATCTGGGCACGGTCCTGGACTCAGCCCTCTCCCTGGAAGCCCAGGTGATGGCTGCTTCCAGGGCCGCTTTTATCCATCTCCGCAGGATTGCCCAGATCCGCCAGTACCTCGATGAGTCCTCCCTGAGGACAGTTGTGCAGGCCCTAGTGATTTCCAGGATTGACTACTGCAATGCCCTCTACGTGGGGTTGCCCTTGACCCTTGTCTGGAGGTTACAGCGGGTGCAGAATGCGGTGGCCAGGCTGGTGGTGGGTGCTCGTCGATTCGAGCACATCACTCCACTTCTGGCCCGCCTGCATTGGCTTCCCGTTGTCCTCCGGATAAGGTTCAAGGTCCTGGTTTGGATCTTCAAAGCCCTCCATGGCCTGGGACCAGAGTACCTGGCGGAGCATATCTCTCAGAGATCAACTGGGACCAGACCCACGAGACTGGCGCAGGCGCGCTCACTGAGGGTGGCCACACCCAGAGAGACGTGGAAATCGTGTACGTGTGACCGCGCCTTCTCTGTGGTGGGCCCCATGCTGTGGAACCACCTCCCTAGTGAGCTGCGCCTAGCAGAGTCCCTGCCCACCTTCAAAAAGGCCCTGAAAACTCACCTTTTTAGGGAGGCGTTTGGCAACCCTTCTATTTAGTTTCCTCCCCCCCCCCCCCCGTCCCGCCTGTGCCATCCCCGCTTCGGGTTATGCCCTTTTATCTTTTATCTTTTTTTAAAAAAACTGTAACCTGTGGTCTGTCTTGTTTTATCTGGTTTATTGTAAGCCACCCAGAGTTCCTTCCTGGAAGATGGGTGGGATATAAGTTGAATAAATAAATAAATAAATAAATAATAAATAATAACACAATGTTCCACAACACAGGTGACATGCCCATCCCACCATTTCCTCTCTGGCCTGGGACATCTTCCATGGCCCCTTGTTGTCCCCGAACACAAATACCCTCCACTCCTCTCCATCTAGGTCGCGCTCTCATCTTTCCCTCATCTTTCCCTCCTCCTTATCCTCCTCTGTTTCCCGCCAATCGTCTTCCCTCCAATCAGCATCAGCCCACACTCCCCCTTCTACCAGTGTTCTATCCTTAACAGCACATTTCACCCACAGTCAGTTCTTACATGCTCAGTGCAAGGCTGTCCAAACTGTTATTTGCCAGAGTAGACAGCACACTGCTTTGGTCTCCTCCCCTTTGATGTTGTTCCTCACACACCTTGCCAGATTGAAGGTAATCAGTCCACAACCAAAGTCAAATTAAACTTTTATTTCCTGAAAGCTTTTCAACTCTTACTAAGACATGTATAGTATGTGCACCCCACAGACTGGAAGATTTGTTAGGCAAATGACCAATATACTTATTAATTAGGTTAAAAACAGTGACGGAGGAGACATAGCCTTGAGCAGGGGTCCTCAACCTAAGGCCCTGGGGCCGGATGCGCCCCCCCCAAGGCCCTGAATCCAGCCCCCGGGACCAATTGCAACCTCCCCACCTGCCCCTGCTTTGCGAGCAAGCCAGCCTCCGCAGCTGCTTCTATTGCCGAGGCAGTTCAAAGCAGTGGGCTATGTCGCTTCTCCCACTCCCCCCAACTACCGCCCAGATGATCAGCATGCTGGCTAGTGGAGCATTCAGAGTGGGAGGGCTACGTCAAGTTCCCCCGCTCCCCCCACCCACTGTGGTCCGGCCCCCAGTGGTGCCTGGGGCGTGGTGGACCGGCCCCCTGTTTGAAAACTTTGAGGACCCTCGGCCTTGAGTCTCAATGTGGGCCAAGCCCCAAAGAGAAGTGACAGGGATATAGCTCTAAATGACTGCCAGTCAAAGAGTCATCTCACAAAATAGCCCTGCTGTGGAGAAGCCAGATTATTAGATCAATTTACTTTTTTTTTTAATGATAAAAAGGGTTTTCTGGAGATCTGGGGCAGCAAACATCTTGGAACATTCTGTATCTTCATACACAGACTGTGCATCTTCTTCCTTCTATTTAGTCAAGTGGCCCATTCTATTTCCATTCTTTCTGGATTAACCAGGTGGTGAGATTATAATTGGCAGAACAAGTTAAGTGGACACATGGCTAACAAATGGCCAAATTACTTTAGTCAGCCTTGCCAGAAACCGTATTTTTAAAAAAGAAACACATTTTTAGTCATATTGGCAGTTATGGGGGAATGTTCTGGGGCAAATCTTCTTTCTACATCTATCTGTGTCTGAACCCTCCTGCTTCTCTCTTCCAAACCTCTTCATGCTGACTTAATTTCTTCCCGGCATCATCATCACTCTCACCACCACCACTACCACCTTAGAACTGTAGAGTTGGAAGGGACCATATCAAGAAAGCACAGCGGGGAATCAAACTCACAACCTCTGGCTTTGCAGCCAGAGACCTCAGCCACGGAGCTATCTGGCAGCAATTCTGACCAAAAATTACTGTTAGACTTGGGTCATTCGTATTTGTATCCTTAAAATACAAACACAAATATTGGCAGCACCATAGATGTTGAGGCAGCCCAGTACCCTCCCCATCCCAAACTGGAAAGGCCATTACTGGTCACCAAGCAGTGTGTGCACAGCCTTCGTCACGATCACTGCACCAACCATGGACAGGTTTTCCCTGCCTCCCCACACAATTGATCACATTGGAGCATCTCCTTGCTCTGCTGATGAGTGCTTGGCTGTGCAGGCAGGGAGGGAAGAGCCAAAGAGGCTGCGGTCATGACTGGCACTAGGAAAGATGACCACAGCCACACACACACACCACATGGCGACCAATTACTGCTCAGGAGAGAGGGCACTGAGCCACTGTGGCACCTGTGCTGCTGATATTAGTCCTTGGATCCTAAGGAGGTGAAGATGAATGGCCCACACCTGCTTACTCTCTTAGCCCAGCTCCACTCCAGGTCCAGGATTCAGTGAGAGAACCCTGCTAGCCTGTGTCGCTCTCCTGTCTATGCTGGCCTGTCTTTTTTTCTGATCCTTGCCCATGAATTTCCTCATATTGTTCCAGCTGCCAGTGCTCCCCAGCCTCAAAACAGTCTAATAAGACTTGTTACTAGGGGGGGGGGGGTCAAATTGACTCTGATGTATTGTAACCCTATGAATGGGAGATTACCAGCCTGTCCAGGCCTCAACAGCCCAGCTCAACTGTTACAGCTCAGCCAGTAGTTTCTGTGAGGGAGTTACTCCATCTCAGATTTGGTCTTCCTCTCATCCTTCTGACTTCTGCCCTTCCTAGCATTAATGCCTTCCTATAATGTGCCCAAAGTAGGATAGTCTCAGTTTCAGCATTTTTGCCTCAAAAATAGTTCAGGCTTGTTTTTCTCTCGATTTGCCCACTAGTTCATATTTTTGGCAGTCTGAGGTATTCTCAAAGTTGTCCTTCAGCACTTTGCTTCAAATGAATCATCTCCCCCCACCAGCTTTCTTTACCATCCAGCTTTCACATCTGTACACAGTGATCAGAAATGTGAGTGTGTATTTGCAATCACCTTGGACTTAGTCTTCAGTAACACATTTTTACACTAGGTGACCTTTTATTTTCTTTCTTTCTTTTGGGGGGGGGTGTTAATTATTTATTTCAATCAACAAGTCATCATTACATAATATAGATATCAAATAAAACTAAAATATTCCAGTTATTATTCATCACATTATCTGAGTGTATATATATTAGTTACATCATGTTTCAGTTCCACCTAGTGCACCATTTTTCCCTCTCAAACCAGTCATAAAATCTATTACATGTCATAGAGATGGACACGACTTGGCGGAATTCCCGTTTCCGTTTCCGTTCCTCGTTTCCGTTACGGAACGGAAACGGTAACGGGAATTACTCCGCCAGAACTCGAACTCGAACCGACTAAAGAATAATTGGGTCTGATTTGTCATGGTCGTTCCTGGCATCGCGGCGATCCCGCGATGCCAAGCGGCACAGAAAAAAGTTTTTAAAAGTTTAAAAAAAAAACCCGATTCCCGGCCAAAAAGCAGGCGGAAATATGCCTGCCTGAGTGAGGGCTCAGGGCACCTACCAGAGGGGTGGTTGACCCCCCCTCTCCTGTCCTGGGCTGCTCTGGTGGTGGGGGAAATCCTCGTCGTAGTCGCTCGCAACAAGCACCGGACTCGCCACCGGCTGCCGCAATTCAAGCGGAAGTGGCACAGAAAAAAAGTTTTAAACTCCCCCCCCCATTCCCGGGCCAAAAAGCAGGCGAAAATATGCCTGCAGTGCAGAGTGCACCTACCAGGTGCAGAGTGCACCTACTTGTTGCAGTCTGGACGAAGCCTGCCAGCAGGCATCACCCAAGAAGACACGAGAACGGCCGTTGCGGTATAAAATGGGAGAGCTCTGATGCAGTCAGGAGATCTGATCTGAATCTCGGCACCACCAGCGCTTTATTTATTACAAGCATACATTCCTACATAACTCCTACGTGACTCTTATTCTGCGCATGTACTAAGCTAAGCTAATCATCTGTTTACACTTCTCAATCTCTGATTCCTTTTGCGTCGTGCGCTTGCGTGTTACTATGCGGAACAATCATTATTATGCCTGTGCTAGCCTTATCGCTGCTTATCTGCTGACGCTGTATTTTATCATTAACCAGGTACAGGCAGGTGCAGAGCGTAGGTGTCGTGACTGGTCTAAACCGGGTAAAACTAGCTAAGGCTACACATCATGAACTATGCTTGAACTACGTTTGACCTATGCTGACAGGCTGGCTAAATATATTTGCCAGAGCCTTTTAAGGCACCCCCACATGTCCCCTTTCTTTATTAGTTTTGATTTGATTTCGATTTGGTACTGAGTTAACAGAAGGCAGGACACAAGTAGTAGGTCGATAAACAGCATTAAAATTAGGGTCGTTAGGATGTAGGTCCAGAGAAACTTCATCAGGATCTATACGGCTGACGGGAAGGTATCGTGTTGACACGGAGACCGCAAGGGCGCTGCGGTTTGACTCTACTCTTGACCCGCAGGATCTCAATGTGGCGATGAGGGAGGGGATGCATTGAATACAACAACACAAGCTAACACAAAATGCCAGCAAGGGAATTCCATACCGGAAAATATTTTTTAACCAACCCCATTCGGGTAGCCATGAAGTTAAAGCTGAACCCAAATTGAATTCGCCCTCCGAAGAGGAACGGACATTGTTTTGCACTAAATTTTGAAGTTGGGCCAATTCGTCCTCTATAGTTTTGTTAAGATCTTTATATTTTACCATGCAACCTGCTTTGCCTACGATTTTACAAAAGCCGCCCTGGCGAGCGAGTAAAAAGTCCAACGCAAAGCGGTGTTGTAATTGAACCTGACTCAATTCCGTAATTTCATGTTGGACATGTCTAATGAGACGTGCTGTGGCATTGACTGTTTTTTTCCAAACGACAAGTTAAACCAATGATAGAATGACGATTCTCTTGAACTACGATACCTGGGTAAGCTCCCAGAGTCAAAACCCCTGTCAGACCACCAGCCAGGGCTCGTCCCCATGTTTTCCCACCACTACTCTGACGATCTAAAATAACATCGTCCTTGCAAAGGGGTCCCATGGGTCCAGGGCCGTCGGCTGCTCTTCGAAGTTTGTTGTGCTTTCGGGGTTCTTTTACCTGTACTGGGAGTGTAAAATAACCAAGGGCGGCACACTGGTAGTTTCCTGGATGATAGTTTGTGGCCCAACCGTGTCCCCAAAAAAACCACAGTTCCGGATCCTTTATGACCCACTTACTACAAATAGAGCCAGTTAAAAATGTATAATTAGGACTGAATATGGGTAATGCATGATATATGTCATAATAGGTAGAATTTACAAAAGCATTACTAAAAGAGTAGGTAGAGTTCCTATTGCCATAAAGAAAGAAATAATCATTGCAGGCGGTATAATTTTTAGCAGCACCGCCCCATTGCCGTTGGGCCATCTTGTAAGGTGGCCAAAAGGATTTAAAATTACTATTTTTTGCATAACAACAAAAACAGAGTCCCGGTAGTGAACGAAGGTATCTCATTTTTCGGAAAGATATAGTTTCGGGGCTAATTGTGTTAACTCCCTCAAAAAGGGTAGATTGGTGTATATTTTGTAGCTGAGCTACTACCAAATCAGGAACACTAAAAGGCGTGGGCAAAAATGACATAGAGGCTACTGATATCGGAGGCTCATAGATGAGAGAAACTTACTTCCCATGAAATTCAAACATATATTGTGCATGTTTAAGCCATGTGAAAATTCCTGCATAGTCTCTATTATGCTTGTATCTGTGATATTATGATCTGCCGATGCTATTACTGTGCCCAAGAGAAAAAGGAGGAAACCCAGCATGCTGAGTTTGAATCGTCAGCAGGTGCAGGTTCAGGTGGCGTTGGTGTCTTGCGCCAAGGTCTGACACAACGAGCCGGAATCCAGCAGGCTCCCGAATCAGTCTGTACTGCAGCGTAGCCTCGTCCCCAAGTGATCAGTGGTACTGGACCCAACCACTGAGGATTCGGCGGGCAGCGATAAGAAACCAATGGGCGATCCAACTGCTCTTGAGATCTGAAATGAAACTCAACAGGAGTGTGTGAGGAATCTTTGAGATAACTCAAATGATTAATAGTGAATAAAACCTTAGAAATGACAATAGGTGTATCTGCTGGAGAGACCCCCCTCCCTTCCGTTTGTTTAGCAAGCAGTTGTTTGAAAGTAAGATGTGCGCGCTTGACAATGGCCTGGCCTGTACTGTTGTACGGCAGGCCATGGACGAGCTTGATACCCCAAGTATCACAGAAAGTGTTAAAGGTAGCAGAAATGTAAGCAGGTGCGTTGCCAGGTTTGATTTGAGCAGGACAGCCCATGATAGCAATACATCGCATAACATGATGAATGACATGCTTGGCAGTTTCCCCCTGGAGAGGAGAAGCCCACATGAATCCCGAAGAAGTATCCACAGTTAAATGAAGGCAAGACAGAGGAGAAAGAGCAGGGACCTGAGTAACATCCATTTGCCAAATCTGATTAGGAGACGTGCCCCTCGGATTAACCGCATCAAAGGGTATTGACACAGGAGCGACAGAACAAACAGGACAAGAAGCCACAATCTCTCTAGCCTCCCGAGTAGGCAGACCAAAGCGCTTGCGCAAAGAAGAAGAGGAAAGATGAAACATAGAGTGGGCTTCCACAGCTGAGGACAGAACCGACCCCAAGAAGGGGGCCTCTTGAGGGGGTTTGAGTGCTGCGTCCACAGCTGCATTGCCTTCGCTGAGAAAACCTGGAAGGCCAGAATGGGAGCGAATATGAGCAACAAAATAAGGTACTGTTCGGGTTTGAAGAGCTTCCTGCAATTGAAGGAAAAGAGACATTAAATCTTCATCAATTGAGGGTGTGATATACACATCAGGAAATTGAAGTAAAATGCGATACACATATTGTGTATCGACTATCAAGTTGAAGGGAGTGTCCGGAAAGGTTTGAAAGGCCAGTATCACCGCCGCTAGTTCTGAACGTTGAGCAGAGCGTTGATCGGCAGTGAAAACTGGATGCCATTCGCCTTGTGGATTTTGATATGTGAGAACTCCTTTAGTTTTGGTGCCATCTGTGAAGACGGTGAGAGCATCTTGGAGAGGGCGAGGGCGTCGAGTTGGAACGATGTTCGCTGAAGGAATAGTTGCAAGAAGAGTAAGGCGTGGATCTTTCAGTGGGTTGAAAATGTATTCACCAGAGAAGCCCTCCAGTGCCACTTGAAAATCCAAACAGGTGGCATGCACATGCTCTAGTTGGTCCCGTGTGAGAGGAGTGTAGAGCGCCTGTAGGTCCTTTCGGGAGAATCACAGTGAAAGCAACGGAAACCGCGGGAGCGAATTGAATTAATCACACTAGGTTCCAACGTTGCCGCTGACATCACCTGAAGCTTATGCTCAAGGGTGCCGACATTCTGGCAAATGCGGAGCATTTCAGGAAGGGGTGTCTTGTCCCTTTTATAAGTGGGCGTCAGAGCCCTTTTACAATCTGTATTGGCGTTTTCATAAGCCAGTTGCCCCACTATAAGAGCACGCGCTTCCAGGTTCTCAATTTGCCGTTCAGCCGCCGTAAGAAGACGGCTGACAAAGGTTCCATAATCTTCCTTAGCTCCCTGTCTGACAGCTGAAAATGCTCCATCCTGATCGTACCGGCTGGGCACCCGAATCAGAGCCTTGTAAGCCAGATTTCCAACTTCTCTTAAAACTGCATCACTCAGGGTCAGCTGTTTATCAAGGGTCTGATAGTCACCCGTGCCAGCATACTGCTCTGTAGAAATAGGCTCTGGAGGTCTCTCTGCACCGTCAGCAAGGGTGCTGAGAGCGGTCGCATGAGATTGTTTATTACGGGCGCTCAACTGGGCAGCCAAGTCTCAGAAATTCTGAGCCCAGATTTGATACTCCGATGGAGTAAGCACTGCCTGGCACATCAACCGCCAATCATAAGGGAGTAAACCCACTTCTACAACAGTTTGTAAAAGAGTTCTTGTATAAGGAGCATGCAACCCATTCAGCTTTACACTTTCCATTAACTGCTTCACTATTTTCATATCCACAGGCTGATATTTTGGCCGAGCTCCCGCCACACGTACCACAGGAAATGCCATAACAGGTGGAGTAACACACAAATCAGGTTCTGATGCTATCGCTTCTGAAACAGGGGAGCAATACTGGCGTGTTGTCTCCCCAACAAGAGGCGGACCCATGGGGTGTGGGCTTGCGACCGCAGGAGCAGCTACTGCAGGACATGGCGGTGCTGAGGGCGAATTTTCGGACGCCTCGGCTTCGAGCTCCTCTGTTTTGTTTAAAGGCGGCCCTTTTTCCTGCTCATACGACGGCGGCGCCATGACAGGCAGCGGTGGATAGATCACCGGGGTAGGTGGAGGCAGAATTTGTGGCAAGGGAAGCTGAGGGGCTTGCTGAGCAAATAAAATATTAGCCGGGGTGAGTCCCACCAATGCGGTGCGAACTTTGCACCATGCATAAAGACTGGACAGGGTGACTTTTGGGTGGCCTTGAAAGCAGGTTCCAATTTTCGCCTAGTCTTGCAAAGAAAAGGTACCCTGTTCTGGGACCCAGGGGCAAACTGTGTCGATCGCTAAAACCAATTCGACAACATCATTTTTGGAAATGGAATGCCCTTCCTTTGTTACCAGTTCATAGAGTTCATCAGCATAGCGCTGCTGAGGTGCCGAAAGCTTAGAGCCCATAGTTAGTTGGTTAGCAGGGCTTGAAGCAGAGTAGGGAGAACACTCACCTGGTGAGCTGCAGCGAGGGGACCAGATGGTCGGGTGAGGTTCTTCGGTGCTCCACAAGAATCACGTCGGGGTCACCACATGTTGCAGTCCGGACGAAGCCTGCCAGCAGGCATCACCCAAGAAGACACGAGAACGGTCGTTGCGGTATAAACTGGGAGAGCTCTGATGCAGTCAGGAGATCTGATCTGAATCTCGGCACCACCAGCGCTTTATTTATTACAAGCATACATTCCTACATAACTCCTACGTGACTCTTATTCTGCGCATGTACTAAGCTAAGCTAATCATCTGTTTACACTTCTCAATCTCTGATTCCTTTTGCGTCGTGCGCTTGTGTGTTACTATGCGGAACAATCATTATTATCCCTGTGCTAGCCTTATCGCTGCTTATCTGTTGACGCTGTATTTTATCATTAACCAGGTACAGACAGGTGCAGAGCATAGATGTCATGACTGGTCTAAACCGGGTAAAACTAGCTAAGGCTACACATCATGAACTATGCTTGAACTATGTTTGACCTATGCTGACAGGCTGGCTAAATATATTTGCCAGAGCCTTTTAAGGCACCCCCACAATAATTGGGTCTGATTTGTCGTGGTCGTTCCTGGCATCGCGGCGATCCCGCGATGCCAAGCGGCACAGAAAAAAAGTTTTTAAAAGTTAAAAAAAAAACCCGATTCCCGGCCAAAAAGCAGGCGGAAATATGCCTGCCTGAGTGAGGGCTCAGGGCACCTACCAGAGGGGTGGTTGACCCCCCCTCCTGTCCTGGGCTGCTCTGGTGGTGGGGGAAATCCTCGTCGTAGTCGCTCGCAACAAGCACCGGACTCGCCGCCGGCCGCCGCAATTCAAGTGGAAGCGGCACAGAAAAAAAGTTTTAAACTCCCCCCCCCCATTCCCGGGCCAAAAAGCAGGCGAAAATATGCCTGCAGTGCAGAGTGCACCTACCAGAGGGGTGGTTTCTGGGGGGGGGGGTCGCGGCCTCCCCCCCTCTCCTGTCCTGGGCAGCCGGACTCGAGTCGCCATGCCATGCGGTGCGGGCGGGGGATCCAAAATGGGGCGGCGACCGCAATTTTTTTTTGAAATCGTGGTCCAAAAACACACAAGCACCACACAGAAACATGCGAAAATTGCTATTTTAAAACTGCCAGAATTTTTACAGCAGCAGTGGGTTTTTCTTGCAACAAAATGTCTCCTCTTTCCTCTCTCCATTGATTTTATTTTATTTTATTTTATTTTATTTTTTTTACACCTGCACAATGATGGGCTGGCCGTGGGAGTGACCATGCAAATTTTTGGAGCCATTCCACCAATCGCATGGCCACTTGGCCAGGTTGACCACAGAGACTTCTGGGATGTGCCAACCAGGCATAAAAAGCCCACTAACCGTAGCCCGAACCCGAACCCTAACCCTAACCCTAACCCATACGCCAGTACACTGTCCTTCTAAGTGGGTCAGAGAGGCCCCCAGAGGTGCACCCCAATACTCACCCTAACCTCACCCGTAACTAGCCTAACCCTAGCCCTTGCGCTAACCCTGTTGCCTAAGCCAGATCTGTACTTGCATTGCACTACAGCAAGTACAATTCCCTTCTTAGTGAGACACAGCGGGTGCAGAGAGTCTGCCAGTCCGCCACTTGTGGCTCTGGGTGACATGCAAAACCATGCCCCCGAGGCCTGACTGATGCAGGGAAGGCACCCCAAAAAGAGGGGTGCCTCTGCCAGTCTGCTGTGTCTCTGCGTGCAACTTGGTATGCATATCCATATGGCTATGCATGCCCTTTTGCAGCAGGTGAGGAGAGGAGACCCCCATGTATGAGGGGTCTCCAGGAGCCTGCTTTCCCTAGCGGGTGAGGATAGGAGGCACCCCCCCCCAAAAAAAAGAGGTGCCTCCAGGAGCCCGCTACCCCCCAAACCAGTTTAACGACAGACAAAAAAATGAAAAACAAAACGACAAATTTTTGCAAAGTTTCGCAAAAAACGGAAACGAGCCGACACAGGCCGCCTCCGACACACGACAACTCAAAAACGTCATTTTCCCTAGTCGTGCCCATCTCTAACATGTCAAATAATATGCAGAGTCCTCTTTTTTCTTTCATTCTCATTGTCATTTCATTCATCTCAGCACAATCTAATTTTTTTTGTATAAGTGCTCCCGCCTTAGGTGTATTTTCATTTTCATTTTCATACTATTCTGTCTGCAGTCAAAATATGTAATATAATATATCTATCTTGTATATTGACATTTTCTGGCATAATACCTAATAAAAACATTTCTGGTTTAAATTCTACTATATGCTCAGTTTGGTTATTTCTTTTAGCCATCTATGTATTTTTACCCAGTATTTCTTTGCCCTTGTATAAGACCACAATACATGATAATAAGTCCCATCTTGATTGTTACAGTTCCAACATTTATTAGACAGATATGTGAACATTTTTTGTTAATCTAGTTGGTGGTAGGTGCCAACGATAAAACAGTTTAACGAGTTGCCTTTATAAGAAGTTGCCAGAGTTAATTTGCTGTTAACACTCCATACCTTTTGCCATTTCTCTAGCTCAATTGTATAACCAAAGTTATACAAAATTATATATACAAAGTGATACAGCATATCATTGTTTCTTTCACTTGCTAATCTTCCATTTCCCATTCTTACAAGAAGCTATCATTTTTTAAATTAATTTATCCTCCAAGAATAGTATTATTTTATCAAATTGTGACTTATTTATAAAATCAATGTGATTTGAGATAATCTTTATATGCTGGTTGAATTTGCATTAGTGGCCAACTTGGTGACCTTTTCTAATTTCTTCATTGCTACCCCTTTGAGTCTCAGTCTTCTTTTAGTATAAATTTTATTTATCTTCTAGAGACAATAAAAGAAAACAAAATACATACAGATGTCATGCTACATGGGTTTCCATTATTTTTTTTTATAACCAATTCAACCCTCCATAGCAGCATATTCCATTGCCGGACAGTTCTAACCGTCAGGAAGTTTTTCCTAATGTTCAAATTGAATCTCTTTTCCTGTAGTTTGAAACCATGGAAAACAAACCTGTCCCCTCTTAGATATGACATCATTTCAAATATTTAAACATGGCTATCATAGTCTGTCTCAACCTTCTTTGTAAGACTAAACATTCCCAGCTCCCTAAGCCGCTGCTCATAAGACATTTCTTCCAGACCTTCAACCTCTGGACCTGCCCAAGGTTGTCAACATCCTTTTTAAATTGAGGCGCACAGAACTGAACACAGCACTCCAGGTGGGCTCTGACCAGCGCTGAATAGAGTGGTACTATCACTTCCCTTGATCTAGACACTATGCTTCTGTTGATGCAACCAAGAATTGCATTGGCTTTCCTGGCTGCCGCATCACAGTGCTGACTCATGTTCAATTTATGGTCCACCAAGACTCCCAAATCCCTTTCACAGGTACGATTCTCCAGCCATGCATCCCCCATCCTATATCTGTGCAATTCATTCTTTTTACCTAGATGCAGCACCTTACATTTCTCTCTGTTGAAATTCATTCCATTAGCTTTGCCCCAGTGCTCTAATCTGTCAAGGTCATTTTGGATTTTCATCCTTTCATCTAGTGAATTAGCAACCCCTCCCAATTTGGTATCAGCTACAAATTTAATCAGTCTATTCTCTATTCCTTCATTTAAGTCATTAATAAAGATATTGAATAGCACTGGACCCAGAACAGAATCCTGGGGCACCCCACTAGTCACCCCTCTCCATGCTGAGGAGAAGCCATTTATGATCACCCTTTGGGTATGGTCAGTAAACCAATTACAAATCCACCTAACAGTAGCACTATCGATCCCACATTCTACTAGCTTCTTTGCAAGCATATCATGGGGAACCTTATTGAAGGCCTTACTGAAATCGAGATAAGCAACCTCCACAGCATTCCCCTCATCCACCAGGCCTGGAACTCTATCAAAGAAAGAGATCAAATTAGTCTGGCATGATTTGTTCTTAAGAAACTCATGTTGACTTCTTGTAATGACAGCATTGTTTGTTAACTAATTACAGACTGCTTAATAATCTGCTCTAGAATCTTTCTAGGAACAGATGTTAAGCTGACTGGGGGTAATTATTTGGGTCCTCTTCCCCCCCTTTTGAAGATGGGGACATTGGCCCTCCTCCAACCTATGAAGACTTCCCCTGTTCTCCAGGAAGTCTCAAAGAACATTGTCAGTGGCAAGAAGGCCCAGGTGGTGTCTGACCTGGTCAGTTGTGGCTTGCAGTTCAGGCTGCTGCTCCTGGTGCTTCTGGGGGGCTTTCCACCACCCCCATCCTTCCTCAACTAGCCTGGAGGTACTGCACAGTGTGGTTAAAGAAGAGGTCCTGGCTGTCCTTCTCAGCCATGAGCTCAGGCACGTACGAGTACTTGCTCTCAGGCTGTTCAGCTTTGTCAGCCACCACCACCACCACCACCACCACCACCACCACCACCTCTGTCCATGGAGTCCATCTACATCAGGCATGTCAACTCAGGTGGGATCAAGGGGGACCTTCCCTTCACCACTGTTGTTTCAGCCTCATATACAGAGGTGCCTGAGTGAGTGTGTATGGTTGTATGCAGTATACTTATAGTGCACATCAGGATTTGCTCATACTGCAGCACTTGCTGCTCCATCTGCCAGCTGCTGTCATCCCAGCCATTTCTCCTGGCAGGTTGCACAGGGCTTCTCTCCTCTTCCTTGGCAGCACTATGCCTGGCTGGAGCTTGGCTCCTCTTCATGCGAGTTTGCCTTTTGAGTGTATTTCCTCCTATTAGTTATATACTGTATTGTGGATCTGTGCCATTAATCCTTTTATGTTCAATAATTATTCTCTTGTGAATATCTCAGGGTGAGTGCTATGTACTCAGCCCGATCTGTGTCAAGATGTACTGTTGCTGTACTGTTGCTACAATTTAAAGATCCCTTATTGGTGTGTCTCCAAACATGAGTGAACACACCCATGTGCTCTGACAGCAAACCTAGTAGCAGCGTATTTTCTCCAGCTTCTAGTAGTCTGTTGTGCTTGGTCTATGGAGGAAGGAGTTGGGAGTTGGAATCCTCACTCCCACAGGAGAAACGCTAGCCTGCATAGGAAACTACATCTGAGTACTTTATACTTAGAAAACACATCATCACCACCACAAGTAGAGGTGGACCTGAGAGCCTATTATTAGAATTATTATAATCGAAGTGTAATAGCTGGTGTTTTTGGACCCCAATGAACTTACAATCTTTGAATCCTGATGATACCTGAGGAAGCTTATTGTATAAACTGTTGAGACATTGCAGCATAAATACAATACAAAGGAAATCTGCAGACATTCTCATATCCTAGGGAGCCTCCATAAATCTAGAAGGGTCTGGACCTCTTAAGGAAAGGTGTCACATGAATGACCAGTCCTCCCTCCCATAGCAGAGGGCCTGTACTTTGACCTTGGCAGCCCCAAGGATTTGTGTAACTCAACCTCCCTCGGCTGAAACTGGTAGGGAGGAATGGAAAATAATAGCCACTATCTCTCCAGGGCTGGGAGTGGGGAGTATTGTTAACATGCGGGTGGCATACACCTCTCTTCTGACCGGGTCAGCATTTTGTCACCTAGATAAGATAAGGTGCTCTTAGAAAAATAGGGTTTGAACGTTTGGGACCCTATATGTCCTTTCTACCTATGTTTATGGCTAACACTAAGCCGGTGGTGACATGCCATGCATGAAACAGTATATGAACATCCAGTTTCTTTCCTGTTGTGAATGTTACTGAATATGCAGTATTTGGTCAAAAAGATGCCAACAGTAGAAAGCTGAGATGTATGAACCATCTCATTAAAAATATATATCAAATGATATCTTCATAGAGCTACATGGGGGAAAGCAGGGAGCCATGTCCCTATTTTGGGAGTAGAGGTTGTACTTCCATTTTATCATTAACACACACACACACACACACACACACACACACACACCACCATCCCAAATTCTCCTTCAAGCAAATGTTCTGTTCCAGGATTATGACTGTTGTTTTCAGCAAATTCTGGGACACCAGGTGGCAGTAGAGGAATAGGCTAGGATTGTTGCTTTAAGAGATCAGTATTGCCCAGTTACTGTATGGGAGCATTTATAGGTTACATATAAGACACCATTACAGTAATTAGAAATTTGAATTCCTTAGATTCTAAATTCTCATAACTTCCAATTTAGGTTGCTTTGTTCTGTGATTGGCTTTCTGGATATAATCATATTCCTTTTAAGTATGATTTCTTGGACCTGGAAGTCTACGTGGATGACATTTCTACTATACTAATGTGATTTTGGATATAATGATGTGTTATGTGTAAAGTATCATGTGGTCCTTGAAATACTGTTTTTCAGGCTCTATGGCACATTGTTGGAGAAGCCTAGTTTCATAGTCGGAAAGGGAATATCCAGTGACAATGTCTACTGAACAGAGTGTTCTTGAAAATGTACCCATGTAGATACAGTACTGCCAGACAATCTTTTGCCTCTGCCTTAAGAAAGCTTAGATTTTAAATTTCATACAGCACCAAGGCTCCTTCTCCCTTTGTGTGCAATAGTGGTATAATAACACAATCATCACCTACATACAACTTCACTAGAGGAGTGTACCTCAGAGAGAGAAAATGAATGTGCCTGTGTCTGCCTGGCTGCATTTATTCTCCCTTCAACAATGCTGGGGTTAGGGGCACAAGACCCCATGCGGTTTTAAACCTGTATATAATTTTTATGTCCCCGGAAATGTAACTATGATGCATAAAGTCATTCACACAGAGAAAATAGTTCTTTTCCATAGTGTTGGCAATCCATTCCATACAGTATCATGTGTATTGATTACTGCAATGCGCTTTATGTAGGGCTGCCTTTGAAGATGGTCTGGCGATTGCAACTGGTTCAGAAGTGCTGCGCAGCTGGTGAGTGGCAGGGCTGCCAAGGAACACATCACGCTGATTCTGTATAACCTTCATTGGTTACAGTTGCTGCCCAAGCCCAATTCAAAGTGCTTGTTTTGACATATACAGTGGAACCTTGACTTGCGTCATTAATCCATTCCAGTGATCTAGACTTAAGTCAAACATGATTTAAGTCAAATGAACGTTTCCCATAGAAGGTAATGGGAAAGCAGATTAATCCATTCCAGATGATGAAAAAGACCCCCCAAAAACAGCAATTTAACACAAATTTGACTGGGATAGGAGATTCCTTCCGGGGATGTAAATGAAATGTCTCTTCAAAGAGAGGAGGAGGCAATGGAATTATAGTCCACAAGTTATATGCCTCCACTTTTTAATGATCATAGCAACAATGTCTAACATTTAAGTTTTACTGATTTTTAACCTGACGTTCCAAGTTCTGAACAACTCTATGCTTACCATTAGAGTCCCACAACTGTACAGCTCCCCAACTAAAATGCTTCCATTGTGGACCAGACTTCTGCAGCCAGGTTTTTTACAAGACTGAGCCGACTGTCTAACCAGCGAGGCCAGCCCCGAGCTCCCGGCCCTTCTTCTCCTCCGGCAGCAGCGGCGGCTTCGGTGAGGCCGAGGACTAGCTCCAGGTGCTCTGAGCTGGTCTCGCCGAAGCCGCCGCTGCCGGAGGATAGGAAGAAGGCAGGAGCAGTTTGGAGGCGGCAGCCGCGATGCTGGGTTGTGGCTGCCACCCAATTCCGGTGCCTTGCGCCGGGACTCTGAGATGTAAGTCAAAGCCTGCGACTCAAGTCAAACAGGCCCCTTCTTGCTGCAAGTCAAATATGATGCAAGTCAAGCAGTAGGTAAGTCAAGGTTCCACTGTAAAGCCCTAAATGGCTTAGGACCTAGATACCTGAAGGACCGCCTCCTTCCATATGAACCTTCCCGGCAGTTAAGATCTAGCCAGGGAGCCATCCTGAAAGAGCCATCCCTCAAGGAGGTGAAAGGGATGGCTTGCAGGTATAGGGCCTTTTCGGCAGCTGCCCCCAGGCTATAGAACGCCCTCCCAAATGAGACTTGCCTGGTGCAGACATTGATAACATTTTGGTGCCAGGTAAAAACCTTCCTCTTCCAGAAGTTTTTAAACTGATGATTGTGGGTCCTGATGGCAATTTTAGTGTTGTGTTTTAATGTATTGTATTTATTGTATTTATATGTTTTATTGTTTATTTTGATTTTGAGCCACCCAGAGATCTTTGGGTAGTGGGCGGCATACAAGCTATATAAATAAATAATAAAATAAATAATGAACCTTAAAAGTCCTTATAAGCCCCTGATCTAGAGGCTGAATTAGAGATGTGTTTGAGGGAAAGCAGACCAATTCGACATTGAATTCACTGGATCCTGGGTTGCTAGGGGCACAATATTTATTAAATATTTATTTATTGAACTATTAATTTTTTAAAAAAATCTGTATATTACCAAAACCACACTGCTTGAACCAGTACAATTTCAGGGAGAAGTCTATATTTCAAAGAATTTTACCATGGAGCAAAGCGGCAGAACATCATGCATTGTCTTGATGGTTACTGGAAAGTTTGTGGAGGCTCTTTATGAACATTGTGGCATCTATCGCCTGGCTTCAAAATCCTCTACATCTTCCTAAATGAGAACTTTGGTGCGTTCAGTCAGAGTTGATTACTTCTGGTTTGGATCTTTCCTACCACTGCATATTCAGAATAGGTACTTCCTTCCATGTTAGCTGTAAACTCAAGTTATGATACTGCTTAATTCTTAAACATTTGCTTCCATCTCTTAGAAGCAACCCACTCAAACAAGCAACATAGTATTCCAGTCAGGCCTGGTCACACCAGGGAAATGTTCCTTAGTTAGAGTAGGACCCCAGTATCCGCTGGGGATTGGTTCCAAGCCTTCCTGTGGATAATGAAAACTGTGGATAAGAGAGAATGCCAAAATGTCCCCCAAACTGCTGTCTTGTGATAGTAATTTGATTTACAGCTGCTGTTTTGCAAGAGTAGCTTGCTTTATAGCTGCTGTTTGTGACGGTAGCTTGCTTTATGGCTGCTGTTTTATGACAGTAGCTTGTTTTACAGTTGTTCTTTGTGACAGTAGCTTGCTTTGCGGCTCCTGAATTATTTATTTATTTTTCCTCTGCCAGCCGTGGATAACTGAATCAGTGGATAATGAATCAGTGGATATAGGGGTCCTACTGTATATCCACCAGTTAGGCTGTGGTCAGACAAACTAAATGTTGCCTTCATATCCCCCAATGAGTTATTGGTATGATAAATGTGGAGGTATATGATGCACAGCCATTAGCTAATAAGTTGCTGCATTTCCCCATGTATATGACGCTATTTCCCCCTAAGATCATGACACTAAAAATGGGGGGGGGTATGCATGGAAGTACGCCTTTCCTGAGGGGTTGGGGGTGGGTGGGGGAAAAGCCAAAATGACCTTGCTGTTTCCTTTCCTTTTCAGCAGCTATTTCCCACCTGTCCGGGTACCCCCACACTACTGTTTACCTTTTCCTTTTGCCCTCTGCCTTTCCAAAAGGCTTCTCTGCTTTGTTTTTGCAGAAAATCTAAGCTGTCTTTTTGCAGAAATTGGAGTGGGGAAAGACACTTCTTAATGGGCTGTTCAACCCCTGAGGCAAAGACAAACACATTCTTTCGGGGGTGGGGGTGGGGGTGGGGGTGGGCTGTCAGTACTGGCAGGTAATAATGTTTCCAAAAAAAAAAAAACTGATCAAAAGGTACATCAAAATATTGCTATGCCAATGATGCCAAGTGTGTGTGTGTGTGTGTGTGTGTGTGTGTGTGTGTGTGTGTGTGTGTGTGTGTGTGTGTGTGTGTGTGTGTGTGTGTGTGATTGCCGGTATTGCCATGCAGATTCTACAGGAGCAGCTGTCACATCATAAGACACTTTCCCAAACAGAAAACACTTCCTGATGTCTCATTGTATTGATATACATTATATTGCCCCTTGAAGGAAGAGAAAAAAATAAACTGGTACAATTCAAATAGGAATAAATGAAACAGTAATGCTAAAAGTTCCTGAGATGTTCACAGGATATATACCAACAAGTGACCACAAATCAGTACAGCAGAGCTATGAAAGTATTGGAACTAGAGAATATTTATCTTGTGTGACCAGGGTCTCAGCTCACTCTATGTTAAAATGCACTACTGTCAAGTTTGAAACTTCTTACCGACGTGTCTCAGAGCATGTCGTTGTTTATCCATGTGCTTTGAGAGCACATGGGGTCACAAAGCTTAACATTCTGAATCCCACTGAGTCACTTGAAGCCTGCTGATGCAGCAGGTAGCTTATTTATATGGCCAACTGATGATTTTTTACATGTACAAACTGATTTTCCAATATTCTAAGAAGTGGGCATATCTTTTAACAAAGCAGGCTAAGCCACTATAAATATAGCAGACAATCTGAGAGCTTTACCATGACAGCAAGGATAGGGAGAAGAGAAATCTGGATCGCTTGCTCAATCTCTGTGACTTCTAACAGATCAGTCCAGATCATTGCCTCCCACCTATATAACAAGGAAAACAACACATGATACCTAGCCAGCCCATAATTACACTGCTGAAACAGACTGAATTTCAGTGGGGAAGGAGTATGAGTGCCATTTGGTGGTGGTGGTGGTGGTGGTGTCATTACAATTGTGACCAACTCTTTGTGACCCCATATCATGAATACTGGTGTGGCTTACCAGTTCCTACTCCAGGCACCTACAGTGCCTGGTATTTCCTGGTGGTTGCCCATCCAAGTACTAGCCAGGCATGACCCTGCTTAGCTTCTGAGATCAAGCAATATTGGATGTGTTTAGGGCATCTAGATTGGATGTCCTACTCACGACCAATTGCTAGATCCATTTTTTTTATTTTTAAGCACATGCCTTTTGTACCAGGGGTTGGTTGGTGTATCTTGGAAATCTAATAAAAAGAAACAGTAGATCCTGCAAACCTCACATCTGTTCACATCTGCATTAGACAAGAGCACCCAGCAATTCTTTTGTTGTTGTTTAAAGGAAAAAGCAGTGTGTCTGAACAATGAATGCTTTGAATTTAATAACAGGACTTTCCTGAAAGACCTACAATCAATCTTACCTCACTGTGATACAATATTTCTGGGGTAGGATAGGACATCAAATGGGATCTTGCCCTGGCCGTAAACATGAAGATAACTGATACTGCACTGTATGATACAGTCTGCAAAGTTCTCCCTAAAACCAGGAAAAGTTTGAAACTAATGTCTGAAACAATACTCAACTGTTTGGATCCCTTTACTTTGTTGAGTTTTTTTGTCTCACCATCTTTTCACCCTGTTGACCATTTGTAAAAGTCTAGTGACAATTTCCCCCTCCCACCCCCACCCCCAAGATCAGCAAGCTGAAAGCCCATCCATGTTTATATTTCAGAGTCTTCAATAGGGCTGTTCAGAAACATCTTAGGGGAAGCAAAAGGCAAGCCCTCGCAGGGGAGGATCCAGTTCTGAATTGGAAACTGCCGAGCTCCAGCCTTGGCATGGGCTGCCTGGTAGTTCTTCTCTTTCGTGATCCGAGTCTGAAGGGTTCCAGTTTCAGAGTCCCAAGCTTGCCCCTTTCTCAGCTTCTTTAAGGTATTTCGAAAACCTTCCGTGTTGAAGTAATAGATTAGAGGGTCCAGAGTGCAGTTCATACTGGCCAAGAGGACGGTGACCACAAGGGCTTTGCGTACAGAATCACGCGTTGTTGGTCCAGTCGTGATCACATTGGCCTTGATCATCCCATAGGTGGCCAGAATGATGTTATAGGGCACAAAGCAGATAATAAAGATGACTAGGTTGACCACAAGCATACGGATTGTCTTCTGCTGGCGAAGGCTCTGCGTTGCACCAGCCTTGCATAGCTTCTGAAAGATCCGGACAGAACAGTAGGACACAGAGGTGAGAGGCAGAAGAAAACCAAGGATCTCTGCAAGAATAACCAGGGGGAAGAGTTTTTTCTGCCACAGGCCATCGCTGAAGCTTTCAAAACACAGTGTGATGTTCTGGTTGTCTTTGACACAAGAAGTTGTTTTGTGAACACCAGCGACAGGAACGGAGCCCATCAGGATAAGCACCCAGACCACACAACAGAGCAGGCGAGCCACTTTGGGGCGTCGGAAGTGTCGCCAGCGTAGAGGATAGACAATAGCGAAAAAGCGGTCCAGGTTGATGCACATGAGGAAGAGACAGCTACCATACATGTTTATTTGGAAGACGGAGCCAGAGATCTGGCATAGAATGATTCCAAAGGGCCACTCCCCAATGGAATAGTAATAAATGCGGAAAGGCAAAGATATGGTGAAAAGGAGGTCACTCGCAGCCAAGTTCATCATGTAGGTGCTCACCACGGACTTGAGTTTCAGGTAATACAGGAAAATCCAGAGTGCTGCAACATTGAGTAGCAAGCCTGCAGTGAAGATCAAGCTGTACCCAACCAGGTGCAATCGGTGGCTGGCACTGTGATCTTTGCAGAAATTCTGAGTAACATTGGTCGTTGACATGCCTATGACTCACTCGAGGGCTTCAGCACTACGGTTTAAGGTGCCAGGAGAAACAGACAAAACCAAGATAACATCTCCTTCAGAGAAAACCAGGTCAGATTAAGTGTGCAGAAATCAAGTCTTGGGTCATTAAATCCCTTTTGAATTCAACTGCAGCTAGATGGTTTTCCTCGCCTTCCCACTTGAACCTCCAGATCTAATGGATGTGAGTATTAGAGCCACTCACAGAATGACAAGCCTGGAAGAAAATTGGAAAAAAGCCATTTTTAATTGCAGCACCTTGACCAAGAAAATGGCGAAATGAAATAATAGGTAGAGCAGTTGAGAAGGAAGGAAGAAGCAACAAATAGGAAACAGGTGTTAAAAGACACAAAAAATAATAACCAAAGGTTCTGCATATTTTCCTTTGCTTCTCTGCTAATTTAGACAATAATTACAGTCACAGAAAGGAAAATAGTTTTGGGGAGAAATAAGTGTGAAGAGCAAGGGGAAGTCATTAACTGTATCCCATTTCTTTGATTCAAAGTTCCTCCTAGTGTTTAATTTTTTTACATTTATTTTATTAATATGCTACCTTTTTCCCCATTAGGGGGCCTAAGGTGGCTCCTCAGATGACCCAGCAGGGTTCAAAATACAGATAGCAAATGTGCAGGCGAAACCTCATCAGGGCAGGTGAACTCTACTTTTTCCTTTCCAGATTCAGGAAGATTTTTAAAGGTGTTGTTAGCCACCTAAAAAGTTGTGTACCAGCTTAAATCCCGTCTTGGAAGTGGAAACTCACAGGATTGATGATAGTTTTGGATGCAACATAAAAGTTTAGGAAATAAAACCTTTCCAAATAATTTCCAGTGAGGATTATTTTGATAATCAAGGACATTCCTCCAAGGCCTTTCCAAAGATAAGCAAAATTCCATAGGAGTCTTGGGGCCTTCTGGGCAGGAACCAGAAATACTTTCTTTCAAAATAAATAAATAAACAGTTGTAGCTGATGACATCATCAGCTTCAAATGATCCTGAACAGGATTTCAGCAATCATCGTAAGGAGGTTGTGCAGTTAAGATTGAATAGTCAGGTAATCCTTTGGAAATTTTCCAGAACATTTCCTGACATCATGACATTCCATGAGATTTATTTATTTATTTATTTATTAAATTTATACCCCACCCATCTTCCCAAAGGGAACTCTGGGCGGCTTACAGAAGCTGAGCAGTTCAGCATATATCCAAATAACAGACACACAGACAATTAGACAATTTTAAAATAAAACCATATGGGCACCCTTGTAATAATGTACAACGCTCACAAAAACAGCTAGCAATTGAGCAAGCAAACAGCAGATGGCGAGGGAAAAAAAACTAAGGCTAGGTCACCAAAGGCCTCGTGGAACAAGATTTTTTTTTTCTCCCTCCCGCCTATTTAACCTTGGATCTAATTGTTTTAGCAAATCTGTTGTCTATTATCTGTATTTGATTTTATATGTCTTTTTACTTTTTATGTTGTTAACCGCCCTGAGTCCCCATTGTGGGAATAGGGCGGTATACAAGAGTTAAAAATAAATAAATAAATAAATGGTTTTCACCACTCTGTGAAAGGCCAGCAGGCACTCTGCAGAGTGCACTTCTCTGGGGAGGCTGTTCCACAACGATGGGGCAGCCACCGAGAAGGCCTGATTGCGAGTGGAAGTTCTTCTGGCCTCTTGGGGGGTGGCAACCCAAAGCGAGTGCGCTCGCTACTGCCGAACTGGTCGGGCCGAGGCTGATCGCTGGGCGATCCGCTCTGCCAGGTAGTCCGGGCCCAAGACATGGAGAGTTTTATAAACTAAAACCAGGACCTTGAATCTGATCCGGGACGCAATGGGCAGCCAATGTAGACAGGCCAAGACTGGGGTGATGCGGTCATAATGGCGCGTGCCCACCACCAGTCTGGCTGCTGCATTTTGTACCCGCTGCAGTCGCCGGAGGAGAGTCAAGGGCAACCCCATGTAGAGGGCGTTGCAGTAGTCCAACCTCGAGATCACCAGTGCTTGAACCACTGTTCTCAGTGAGTTGCCGTCGAGGTACAGGCGGATCTGGGCAATCTGACGTAGATGATAAAATGTGGCCCGGGTCACGGCAGCCACCTGGGCATCCAGAGATAGCGCCGGACCCAGGACCATGCCCAGATTCCGAACCCTATCCGCCAGCTGGAGGGAAACACCCTCCAAGCTGGGGAGAGGGCCTCCGTAACCAGTCGGGGAACTCCCAAAGAACATCACCTCAGTCTTCTCGGGATTGAGTTTGAGCCTGTTGGCCCTGGTCCAAGCCATGACCGCCTCCAGGCACAGGTCGAGGGTCCAGACAGCTTCTACTGCAGAGGTGGAAAAGGAGAGATAGAGCTGCGTGTCATCAGCGTACTGATGACAGCAGATTCCAAATCTCCAAATGACCCCAGCCAGCGGTCTTACATAGATGTTAAACAGCATGGGGGAGAGAGACGAGCCCTGCGGAACCCCACAAGGGAGTATCCATGGGGCCGACAACTCTCCACCATGCTGCACATACTGAAGCCGACCCTCCAAGAAGGACCGGAGCCAACTGAGAACAGTGCCTCCGATACCCACCTCAGAGAGCTGGTCCAGTAAGATACCGTGGTGGACGGTATCGAAGGCCGCTGACAAATCCAGGAGAACCAACAGGGTAGAGCAACCCCTGTCGGCCACCCAGATTAGGTCATCTTGCAGCGCGACCAGAGCTGTCTCGGTCCCTCGGCCAGGCCTGAAACCGGACTGGCAAGGACCAAGGCACCACTGTTCCTCCAAGACTGACTGAATCCGAGTCGCGGCCACCCTCTCGATAACCTTGCCCATGAAGGGAACATTGGCGATCGGACAATAGTTGGCCAATTGGTCCGATGTCAAGCCCATTTTTTTCAAGATGGGCTTTACCACCATCTCCTTCAAGCGGGAGGGAAAAACCCCCTCGCTGAAGGAGGCGGTGGCGATGACAGAAGCCCACTCGGGCATGCTCCCTCAGACAGCTTTTATGAGCCATGATGGGCAAGGATCGAACGGGGTGGACGTGAGTCGGCAGTGGGCAATTGCCTTGGAGGCCTCCAAAGAGGAGACAGTTGAGGAGAGCGAGGGGGGGGAGCAACTGGGGGTGGCGAGGGAGGGCTAGTGCAACCGGATTCGAAGCCGGCCCGGATGGCCTCTATTTTTTATCTAAAAAAGACTGCAAAATTCTCACTACTGAAATCAGTAGGAGGAGGCCTAGCCAGACTAGGATTGGTGAGGTCTCGAACTACATGGAAGAGTTCCACCTGGCGGTTCGAGGCCTCATCAATTCTCAGGGAGTAGTACGATGTTTTAGCCTCCCTGATCGCATGCGAGTAGCGCCTAGTCTGGATAACAACTGCAGTCTTGTTAGTAGCTGTCCAGCTTCATCTCCAGCTGCTCTCCAGCCTCCCCTCCTGGTTCATCGCTCTTAGCTCCGCCGTGAACCACGGCGAAGGTCAAGCTCTGCCACGGAGGAGGCACTTAGGGGCGATTCGGTCAACAGCATGGGAAGCTGACTCAAACCATTGGTTAGCTGTAGCCTCGGCCGAATCGTCAGCCAAGCCACTAGGAAGTTCCCCAAAGGATTCATGGAACCTAGATGGATCCAGAAGCCTCCGGGGGCGGGCCCAAACAAGATTGTGAAAATATATGGTCTACAACTATATTTCAAAATATGTTTTCTGATTGTAGGGTCCCAACTATGGCTTGACACTGCATCAAATCAACACGTCATAGGTAAGCTTATTCAGCTATGGTTGGATGTGTGTGTTGTATCATTATAGTCGTGACCGACTCTTTGTGACTCCATGTCCATGGAGTTTTCTTGGCAGGAATACTGGAGTGGCTTGCCAGTTCCTTCTCCAGGCGCCTACAGCATCTGGTATTCCCTGGTGGTCTCCCATCCAAGTACTAACCAGGGCTGACCCTGCTTAGCATCCAAAATCAAGCGAGATCGGATGGTTGGATATGAAGTCTGGATTAAGGCTTTTCAGAAATACAATATATACCAAGTAAACCATTAACATGCCAGACAATATATTTCTCCATTGTAATGCACTACCATTGGAATTCCCAATTGACAAAACAGTAATTTTTTAAAAGAGGTTTTATACCCATTTGTTGGATGTAATGGTTCTAATCTTAGGAATTACTCTGGATTTGCTTTACTGTATAGGATCACTGTTTCCCATTAACACACTCTGCTAGATTATTTATATTCCCATTGTTATTGCTTTCTTATTTGCCACCAAAATTTAATTTGACAGGATAAATTTATTTGGCAGATATAAATATGTTAAAAATTCAAAAGTCTACAACCTACTTCTGAAGTACAGTAGTTTTTGGTTTCCCAGATGTGTGGCAGAACACAGTAAAATATTTGATGCATCTTCTAGGGTCCTGGATGGCAAATGCACTCTAGAAGAATAATTCTTCTGTCTTCTTCTGTGTACCATTTTCTGAATGCTATCATTTGATCTTTTAACCTTTTGTGAGAAGGCTGATCACCTGTGAAGAAAGTTTTTATTTTAAAAGGACGCTATAAGGAAAAAAAAAAGGATGGTTCACTTCCTTAACGATTGAGTGAAAGGCAGCAAGTATGTAAGGAAGAGGGGTCTCCATTGCCTTCACTGAGGATGCTTTTTTATTTATTATTTAAATGCACCTCTACGGTTTTTAGCAAGGCTAAGGTGGAGATACAACCCTCTGCTTCTCTACTGTTACTTCCTTCCTGCTAAAGAAGCTTTTGTTTTATATAAAGACAAATAAGAAGCACTCACTAGAAGGTAAAGTTCCCACTCGACTGTCATGCAGAACCATGCTGAAGAGTAATGCTACCACAATAGGAGCATCTTCTTTAAATGAGCACCTCTTTTCTCTCCTTTAGTTTTGAAATTCTGCTTTTGCACTTCAGTGCTATATCAAATAAACACTGCAGTTACACATTGTTACATCAATTTAAACCAACACCATTTTATTTACCTTGCCCAAAAACAAAACAAAAAAGGATACTCTACTATCGACACCACTAGGACAAATCTGCCAGTGCCCCTTTGGATTGATAATAGAATTAGAAACTGAAAAATTATCAGCAACTGAAAAAGGCAATATAAGCGGAATCACTATAAAAAGTACTGGGTCTTTTCCTTTCAACAACAAAGCAAAAATCAGAATTATTTGCAATTAGCTTTACACTACACAACTGATGTAAAATACATCAAATCTAACTGTACCATCTCCAGCACAAACCACAGGGTAAAGTGGAGTATGGTTATATCTACTAGAGATGGGCACGACCAGGAAAAATGACATTTCGAGTTGTCGTGTGTCGGAGCCGGCCCATTTTGGCTCGTTTCCGTTTGTCGCGAAATTTTTCAAAAATTTGTCGTTTCATTTGTCGTTTGTCGTTAGTACTGGTTTGGGGGGGGTAGGGTAGCGGGCTCCTGGAGGCACCTCTCTGGGGTGGGTGCCTCCTCTGGCCCGCTACGAAGGGAAGGCATTTAGCAGGCTTCTGGAGGCACCTGTCTGGGGTGGATGCCTCCTCTAGCCCCCTACAAAGGGAAAAGGAAGGGTACATGACCGTGTAGCCATTGCGTACCAAGTGGCACTGGCAGAGGCACCTCTCTTTTGGGTGCCTCTAGCTCACTAAGAAGGACAGCATACTGGCGTACAGATTTGGAGTTTTTTGGAACTTTGGACTGGTGAGCAAGGTGAGAGAAGAATGCCTCTGCTGGGCGCCCTCTGACTCACTAAGAAGGACAGTGTACTTGCGTGTAGTGCAATGCGAGTACAGATCTGGCTTAGGGTTAGGGTTAGGGCAAGGGCTAGGCTTAGGGTTATTACGGGTAAGGTTAGGGTGAGTGTGAGATCGACAAGAGGATGGATTCACAGAATGTTGGTTCGTCCGCTAAGGAGATGGATATGGATAGAAGACCAGGGGGCGAGAGAAAAGAGGGTCAAGAGTCAGAAGAACAACCTGGGAAAATATTCTGGGAAGGGATAAAGCCCAAGGGGGATGAGGAAATAAAGAAGGAACAAAATGTTACTGTTATGGAAGGATATGGGGCTGTAGTGAAACAGTTAGAAATTTGGGACATGTTTAAACAAGAATGGGAGGAAGAATAAGGAATGTAGGAGTACAGACTATAAGGGGGAAACAAAGAGATAAGGAATTGAGCTGTCAATCGGAAAAGAAACAGTATGTAGAGAGGTCTATAGGTATTCAGGTAGGAGGATCGATGATGAAAGAGATAAAGGATCAGGAGGTTCAAACAGAGGAGGGTAGAATTGGAGAAGGGCAATATGAGAAAGGATCGCAGGGAGGAGATGATAGACAGGGGAGTCAGGAGAAACTGAGCGCGAGAGGAAAAGCTCGCGGGAGCGAGACGGTTGGGGGTTTAACGATCGGGAGGGGAGAAAAAGGACAGTTGGAGACAGATCCATGGAGGAAACGGATGACAGGGTTGCCTCTCCCTTATCCCAAATTAATCCCAGAGGATCAAAGAGGCAACTATAACTGGATACCAGGGGTAAAGAGGGATCTTCACAAACAAACCCACCAGGATGGATTCCTGGATGGGGGTGGGATCATCCCTTACGAGCCCGTCCTCCCGCCTTTCAGAAGCCGCATGGTGGTTTGGGGAGGAGTCGGTATCCCAAAGTTTAAGGAAAAGAAATAATCCTTTTGTTGAAGAAAAGTTTGGTGAAAGTTGTGATATTTTAAACTCTAAAAACCCATCTTTGTTAAGATCTAATGTTGTAACTCAAGAAAGAAGACAAGAGAGCAATCCAGTTGGTGAATTATTTAATAAAAGTTTGTTGAATTTCAGTATAAACGAGCCTCTGAATCTTCCTATACCAAATGTTCCGTTAGTCGATTTCAACGAACCTGTACAGTGAGGTAGTGGGCTGCACCTCTGGGTGCCTCTGACCCACTAAGAAGGACAGTGTACTGGCGTATGGGTTAGGGTTAGGGCTAGGGTTAGGGCTAGGGTTATAGTGGGCTTTTTATGCCCGACTGGCACATCCCAGAAGTCTCAGTCAAAACCTGGCCAAGTGGCCATGCGATTGGTAGAATGGCTCCAAAAAATTGCATGGTCCCATCCCATGGCCAGCCCATCATTGTGCAGGTGTTAAAAAAATAAAATTAAAAATAAAATAAAATAAAATCAATGGGATTGGAGACAGACGTTTATTGCAAGAAAAACCCACTGCTGCTACTGTAAAAATTCAGACAGTTAAAATACCTAATTTTCGCATGTTTCTGTGTGGTGCTTTGGTGGGTTTTTGGACCACGATTTCAAAAAAAATATTGCAGTCGCCATTTTGGACCCCCCCCCCGCACCGCATGGCATGGTGAGACGACGAAGATGCCTCCCACCAGAGCAGCCCAGGACAGGAGGGGGGGGGGAGGCCGAACCACCCCTCTGGTAGGTGCCCTCACTCAGGCAGGCATATTTTCACCTGCTTTTTTGGCCGGGAATCAGGGTTTTTTTTAAACTTTTTTTCTGTGCCGCTCGCTGCGATGCCATGAACGACAACGACAAATCAGACCCAATTTTTCTGTTATCGGTTCGAGTTCGAGTTCTGATGGCTTAATTGTCGTTACCGTTTCCGTTGCATAACGGAAACGAGTAACGGAAACAGAAACGAGAATTTCGCCAAGTCGTGCCCATGTCTAATATCTACATTAAAGTTATACGATACCATAGTCTTTGATCCTGCCAGACAAAAAGGCACAAGTAATATCAAGCATTGCTTCCCTCTACCTAATATTGAAAATGCTTTTTTTGGTTGGTTTTTAAAGGAGGAACCCTTATTTGCCTTAGATGCGGTAGAGCTACTTATCTAAGAAGGAGCTCCACTGAATCACGCAGGACTTGCATCTAAATAGAGATATACAGTACTGTATAGGATTCTGCTGTCATGGTTATGCAGGTGTTAGCTGGGGAATGTGACACAAGCCATGCTTACAGTTTTGTGAAATATAGCTGCTGTATCTCTTAAGAGAGACTTCCGGTCAATTGGGTTTCAAATAAAACCAGCCGAAACTAGTAGGTTTGCATTTTTTTTCATAGTCATTGTTCCTCCTGTGCTTTAGCCTTCAGTCTCATAATAAAGTTAGGTGAGAACTTGTGCTGTATTTTCTTTCTTTCTATATTTAGCTATAATATTGTGGCCACTTAAAGAGACAGATCTTGGTGTGTGGCTTTTCCTTTTCTACTGTAAAGAGCCATTGTCTCAAGAAGTGGGAGGAAGGGCACATACGACTACCCAGTTCAGAGTCTGAAATTATCTAAAGTACTCCACTGTGCTACTTATGCAAGAAGCACAATATCTGAATTAGGGGCACATAATATATTGTAATGGTTACTTAAAATTCTGCATTTTCCCATAGTTAGTAATGACAGTAATCTTTTTTATCACCACTTCAATTATGAATGAATGTGTAGAATAATTAGTAGAATTTTTTCCTAATCATTGCAACTTGCCTAATCATTCCAACCTCAGAGAATCCCCTTGGTATATCTACCTAGATGTAAACTGATTTAATAGTAATGCCTTCTTCTTAGGGAAATCTGGAAATTCGAGTTCAATGAAAGAATTTAAGAAGGATGCAGCAAAGTCCTCCAGACCCAGCACGGCCACCACCTCATGAAATAAATAGGGTTTGCTCCAGGGGTGCCCAGGAGCCTGCACGGCTGTAGCCCCTTTCAGTTAGAAGTAGATTATATGATGCACAGGAACTACGTGAATAGCTTTGCTTCTGTCATGAAGGAGAAAGCAGAAGATGCCAGTTGCAGGATAGGAACAAAAAACTGGTACTGCTTTCTACCAAGATATGCTCAGAAAGTCTCATGATAAACTGTAGAGTATCCCTAGTCTGTCTGTCCTTCCTTCCTTTTCTGTTGGTAATAGCATTGAACCAAGGAGCTCCTTCAGATGGTCTCTGAATTGGAGTCTTTAACAGGAAAGGCCGCAGAGATGATGGTCAAAAACAAACCCTTCTTGGCTAGAACCAGGCATTGCAGATAACCTACAGTAAACATCTTCCAGAGGACTACCTGCAACCTAGAGTGAAAATACCGCTATTTCACCCATGTTTCAATCTGGGGAAATGGAGCCACTGGCTCCCCCCTCCCCTGCCCCAGGCAACAACAGTAGCCGGCCACCACCGGCCAGCTGGTGTCTGTTTTTTGGTCCAGGAAATCAACATCAGTGGCTCTGTCTGTGAAGATTCTCAGTCATCCAGGTGAGTTTATCTGGAAGTTGAGTCATGGCTACTGGACTTCTTTTTTGAGAGATAGAAAGGTTTCGCTGTTCAGTTCATCCAAACAGCTTCATCGGACCGATGAAGCTGTTTGGATGAACAGCGAAACCTTTCTATCTCTCAAAAAAGAAGTCCAGTAGCCATGACTCAACTTCCAGATCAGTGGTTCTGTTTTCACTGCCCATGGAGCAGGTTATCCTTCCTCCTCTGCAGGGCTGGCTTGTCTGGTGAGCAGATGAACAGCAGCCACTGAGGAGTGCATGTTGGCAGCAGCTGTGGCAAGAGTCAGCCCTGCGATCCTGGGAGATGCCTTCTCCATAGCCACTGCCATTTTGCTTCCTGGGCACCACTGCCATCCAACCACCAGGCCAGACTATGGGCATTTATACACGACCCCTAAACTCCGGGGCAAATGGTTCCCAGCTCCGGAGATTAAAAATGTTTACCCACCAGCTCCGGAGTTAACAGGAAATTAAGTGCGACCCCGCCCACTTTAGCACGACCAAACAGCAGTTTTCTTGTACCTGCTTTTTGGATGTGACAAATATTTGATCCGGTGTAAGGATAGTGAGTGCAGGGCTCTCCTGGTTTCTGTTTGTTGTTTTTCTGCCCCCCGCCCCTTTAAGAGATCTGAATGCTGCCGGGAACAGAACGGAGGTAAGCCGGCATTCTTTTCTTTCCTTTTTTCTCCATCCCTCAGGCAGCCAGCAACCAGGAAGTGCGGAGGGGGGTGGGGACAGAGGAAGAGCGACGAACCCCTAAGATCTCTGGTCCGAATTTAAGTGGCCAGCGGATCTTAGGGGTCGTGTAAAAAGGCCCAAAGAAGCCCCATGAAAGAAAGAGGACCCTCTTCCCTGGCCAAGGTCTTACTGCGCTTTAAAATGGCATCCATTACACACAATATTAAAACACAGTAAGGTGTGCATCATTTGAAATGGTGAATGTTGCTTTTAACCCCAGTTTGACAGAAGCATGTAGTTCTTTCTGCCTCTTGTCATTTCAGTTTTGCAGGGGTTTGAAAGCAGAAATTAAAAAAAATCTCTGTTCTATTTTCCTCTAGAAGTGGCAGTATTTTCCTCTAGAAGTGGCACACTGGTTTTGCCCCATCTCCAACTTTCAAAGAAGAATAATTACCATGCCTCTACTCTTCAGCAGTATGTCCTTGGTGTCAATGTTATCAAAAAATCATAGAATGGTGAAGTTGGAAGGGGGATGTAATGTCATGCAACTAAATCTGGATCCTCCTCAAAATCCTGGTTTGTGTGTGTGTGTGTGTGTGTCTGTCTGTCTGTGTATTGCTACCTATTATGTTTACATATGTTATTTTGTATATATAGGTGGCTTTGTTACAACCCAGTCCTATGTGTGTATTTTATTAATACAATAATAATTTATATATCTGGTTGTGTAACTGTCTTTCTGGATAAAAAGTCAGTTCAGAGTAGTTTAAAGAATTCAAAGGGGGAATAGTGAAAATTAAAATTAAAAAATTAAAAGTGTCTAAAATAAAAAGCAAAGCAAAAGCAAAATGTTCTCCTTATACTTTTACTTATACTTATACTTACCTTACTTATACTTACAGTTAACCCCACCTGAGAGCTGGGTATTCATTTACTAGCCCCAGAAGGCTAGAAGGCTGAGTGAACCTTGACCTGGCTACCTGGCATTGAACCCCAGGGTCGTGAGTGCAGTTTTGGCTGCAGTGCAGCAGTTTAGCTACTGCACCACAAGGAGGCGGCTGAACAGTTCAGGTTGCAACTACACATTGCCAGTATAGTTGCAGTCTGACAGCCTGTCTACATTTTCCAAAACCAAACAAAAAGCCCACCCCAGTCTGTAGTGTTTTAATTTTAGCTAACTCAAGTCATATGATTTTTCAACCATTTCCTGTGTTCCTGATTAACACAGGTTCACAACAGGCTTAAGTTAAGAAAACAGTGTGCTAATATAAATGCTCTCTAAGAAAATAATACAAGTCAAAGGAAACACATATTTTACACATATTGGAATACATTGTGTGAACATGAAAGTCAGGCAGAGTATTTAAAATACAGGTCCAATCCCATGTTTTTCTGACTGTGTGACCAGGTCCTGAATCTTCACTCTGCTGTGTAGGAGAAGACCCAGTCGGATACCATAACAATTCTTCTTAATAAAAACAAAACATTCAACCAAAAGAAGTATCACAAACCAACTCAAGCAGCATTCTTCCACCTCAAACCAGTCTGTTATAAATTGCTTCAGTTAAAATCCCATTAGACATCTTGATCATAAGACCCTGTTTAAAAATAATGTGAGGGAACCAGAGACATTTCTTGAAAGATGACAGTACTAGTGACAAGGCCATGATAATATTTGGCCACTCTCCTCTGGCCACAGACAAACCACAGACAAACCAGATTATAGTGAGTAAACGAATGCTGCTGGAGCTCATATTCATGGCTAAGCAGATTCATGTAGGTGCAGAAGATCCTTCAGATCATAAACCATTTATGGTATTCAAGGCAAAACCCAGAATTTCAAACTGAGCCTTCTTGTGTACTGGCAATCAATGTAGTGAAGGATATATGAACAGTGTTCTATGTACTGATCACCTACTGGTCCCCACATGCAATCAGCCAGTGTCCTTCTGGCTGAGGGATCTTCAAAGGCAGGCTCATGCTCAGAGGTGTAGCCAGGATTTGTAGCACCTGGGGACAAAGTTCGTTTTTGCGCCCTTCCTGCCGCCCCCCATCGCCCCCCAGCAATGGGGGGCCAAACCCTGCAGCGGAGGCAGCGGGGGTGCCGTCGTCAAGACTTAGGGGAAAGGACTGCTGGGCAGCAGGTGGGTGCATGGCTTCCTCCTCCTGCTCCCCCTCCAGGTTGCTGCGCCTGAGGCAGATGTACCCTTCTGCTCCCCCAGATACACCCCCTGCTCAGACTGAATCCTTTACATAGACATCTCACCTTGATGCCATATAAGGGCATGTTGAGGAATGGCAAGATCTGCTGGCTCTAGAAAGGGCACAAGGGTTGAATCAGTCCAAGCGAATAACAAGCATCCGACAGTTGCCATGGCCACCTATCCAAAGAAGAGGACCAGGTCCAGGCAAACTCCTACATTATGCAGCTGGTGTCTCAAGGGGCGTCCACCCCAAACTAAGACCACCATCCACAGGCACCGGTTAGTGTTCCCTATTTGTTTTTAATCTGTCTTTTATGCAATTGTTCTGCAGTATAGGTCGGGCTATTGATTAATACGACCATCTGCCTGGCAGTGAAACAAACTTGATTAAGCAACAATTGCAGCAGCTAAAAGCCTCTTTATTTTGTCAAGCTTCCTGATTTTTCTTGCTTGTTCTCTAGGTTTTGGTCTCATGCATTTTTACTTGAGCATTTTCATTAATGGGGTTAGAGGACAAGTTCTTTCTCTTGACTCTTGTTTTGGATTTGCCTTGTAACAACTTGGTCCTAAAAAGTGACAACTTGGCCCTAAAAGAAGGCACAAACGTAAACTGAGCAGCAAACAAATTCAGAGTCTCAAAGATATTGGTTCCCTCTAAGCAGGCTACCTGTTTTCCTGTCATTTTTTAAGAGAGAAGGGCAGCCTTTCTTTCTCAGATAATCGGAGGGCAATCTACGGATGCCAAATAATGTTATAGCTACTGGACACCAGCATCTAAATCCAGCCCTGCCCCAGGAGCATTCCCTCGACATACTTTACCTTGCTTCCTGTGTAGGCTGTTGGAGGAGGGAGCTAAAGGTTCTTTATTGAATGCCTTCTAATGAATGTTCACTGAAATGAAGCACCTTGGGCTCACCAGAGAAACTTGGAGCAGATCAGATTCTGTGAAGCAGCGCAGGCAAAGCAGAAACTCCCCAAGTCCCATAGACTTTCCTCAGGACCACCCAGGACTTCTACTTTCGGTCAGAGAGCCAGATGGTTTCCATTGATCTTCTTGAAGACTCTTGTGTAGGCACTCTCTTCCACCCCTTTGTGCCCCATCCTTTTCCTCTTAGACATCCTGGTGTTGATAACAACACATGAACTTTGGCTTCACAGGTGGATAAGTGGTGCTGAACCACTCATAAAAGGAAAAATCATGAAGAAGACGCAACATCCCCAACTTGCTGCAATGGTTTTGTACTGCAGGTAGTGAGACAAATAAAGCCAAGCCAAGCCAAGTGTTCTGCTTATATACCGCCCCATACCACTTCAAGTAGTCTCTGGGCGGTTTATAAATAAGGAAGTGGGCTCGCGGCACTGAGTTCATGCATTGCTTCCCTTCCCCCTTCATAGATGTTCACCCTTCTTTAAACAGAAAGGAAAGTGAGGAGCAAGACAGAGAAATTAATCATTAGCCAGGGTCAACCATGCTGGAAATGGGACACAGAGCTCTTGTCACGGATGTGAAAGAAATCTTGTTGATTGCTCTGTGTGTGGGTCACACAGACTAGAGCTCTGCAAGCTGCTCCAGATATGGAATGTTGTTTCTGACCAATGCAAAGGGCCTGAAATACTTAAATATCACCATCTTTTTTATTGTTCTGTCATTGCCAGCTCAGAGACCCTTGGCCCAAGATACGTTGGCAGAAAAGCCAAAGTGTAGTCATAACAGTCAGTAAAAATGGCATTAGTTAGAACAGATAGGCCTTGATTCAAAATTTTACTCAATGCCAAATCTTGGGTGTTTGGGGATCAGTCCGCTGCCACTGGCAGCAGTTTTGGCAACTGGGGCTCCACCGCCCTAGTGGTTAGACTTGGGGCACATGAGACTTGCCTATGCAACGACGACAAAGGAATGCCAGAGGGTATGACCACAAAGAGACTTTTGACTCAGGTTGGTGCAAACCTTATGCCATGGCCAGACACTGAAATCAGTGTTGCTGTTGCACAGAAATAAGAGGATACATTTCAAGTATATTTACACGTCACACAGCCAACCTTCCCTTCATTCTGCTCTGCTGTTATTGCCATTCAACTCCCCACTTTTGCTTAATGTTTAGCAAATGAAATAGTGCTGAGCTGACATAGCATGGTAAGTAATTTGAATTACTGCTAAATTAGGAGAAAAATATTTTTAAAATATAATTTACAAGTTGCATTGTAGTTGCTGTCTTCACCAGTATGCACAGAAGGATTAGGGTTTACTCCTATGCCCACACCTCACACTGTGCAGCATCAGTGATGTCATCTGGGCATACCCAACAAAGGCCCTAAAGAACCAGTACTGTACAGGCAATTACACAAGCAAAAAGCAAGACAAGGTGATGCAAGTGGAAACTCTACAAACAACCCAAACAAGCAAACAACAACATGACCAACAAAATAAATCATGTACTCATACAAAAACTCGCAATTAATACTAATATTGTTTAGTCAATGGAATGGACTAAATATCAGAAGAAACTGTGACAATCATGGCACAATGCAGGGCAAACCTCTGTCTAGTTGTTCTCTGAGTGACGTATCTGTTCTGTGCTGAATCTGCTTCTTTTGTATTTCCTTTTACCCACATAGAAGAGGGTGGAGGCAGTGACTCAAAGCTGGCATACTCTGCCATAAGCAAATGTCAATGGCCAGGTTCCCATCTGCCAGAAGCAAAAATGTTGCACCCTCTGCATTTATTTATTTATTTATTTATTTATTTATTTATTTATTTATTTATTTATTTATTTATTTGATTCTTATACCACACCATCTGACCAATGGTCACTCTGGGCAGTTTACAAAAGTTAAGACATGGACAATGCAATGAATAATACAATTAAAAATATACTGTTCAATGTATAGGCGAAAATAAAACTAACCAATCGAACATAATTAAATCTGATAATAAAGCAAAAATAATAAATCAAATACATACAAAAATATTTATTTAGTTACTGTATTACAGCTCATAACGTCTTGCACAGGGTTATTATGAGAACAACAAAGAGGCAACAAGGGCTGTGTAGACGGCCTTGAATTCTTTTTTAGAGGACGGTGTAAATGACAAAACATGTCTGTAGGCTGGCCTTCTCAAGAGACCCTCACTGGACCATAGCACATGGAGACAAATCAGGGCATGGGGGAGGTCTATTATGTAAAAGGGGACAGAAACAATGAAGACAGGTTGGTTGGTCCAGTGGAGGCAGCTTAATATGTTTCAAGTTATTTAATTTATATTCGTGATGGTCATCATATATAAGTTAAAGATAAATGGCCAAGCTTGGGTACTTTGTACTCAATGCCTTTTTATATATCCACAAATTTAAAAGGATTAGAACCTCTCTTCCATTACAAAAGGTAATTCTTTCTTTCTTTCTTTCTTTCTTTTTCCCATAATTGTTAGACTCTCTTCTGGAAAATATACATTAATGTTCCAAATACATTTATTAAATGGTTTCTTTTTCTTTGTTTCTTTGTTTCTTTGTTTCTTTGTTTCTGTTTCTTTTTCCTATCCTCCCATTGTCTCAATTTTGTTTTGAAGCAAAAGGAATTTCCTCTTCTAACAATAGGTAATTTATAGGGTATAGTTTGGCATTCTGTCACTTAAGCTGAAAGTGTCAGAATCCATATCAACTGTAGCTAGCGACTGTATCCCATTGGCCCTTTCTTTTATGTCCACTCTCACCTACTAATCAGAAACCAGTAGCTGATACAATGCTGCTCCAGCCAAAAGCATATGCCATTCATTCAGTTTAGCCCTCATCCTTGACACAAGTAGATATACAGAGAATGAGAATGAGAAGTTGCTGTGTATGCCTCTAATCCAACGCAATGGTTCCCAGCCCTGGGTCCCCAAATATTCTTGGACTGCAGCTCCCAGAAACTTTAGCCAGCAGTGCTTTTGGTGAAGGCTTTTGGGAATTGCAGTCTAAGAATGTATGAGCAGGGCCGGCGCTAGGTTTTTTTGCGCCCTAGGCGAGGGTCGGGGTGGGGTGGGGTGGAGACGGGGGTGGCAGGGGGCGGTGGATGACGGGGGACGGCGATGGACATGGGGGGTGGGCGGCGATGGGCGTGGGGCGGGGGCAGACGGTGACCGGCGGTGGGGGGATGGACGGCGGTGGCCAGCAGTGGTGGGGGGCGGGGGGGCAGCAGGCTGGCCAGCGCCCCCTCTCCATTTTGGCGCCCTAAGCAACTGCCTGGTTCGCCTTAATGGACGCACCGGCCCTGTGTATGAGGGCCCAAGGTTGGAAATTGCCACAATGTTACCAATACTGGTTCTCCTGTTATGCAAGAAAACATAACAATTCTAACATGTCTTCCTCAGCTAGACCTATGTTGTTCTCTGAGAGGAAGTAACAGTGCTGCCTGCAGCTTCTAAGAAATTAACATGAAAGGGGCCTCCCATCCTGTTCGTCCTTCCGCAGCAGAATAGTCAGAGTCTGTACTTTCTGCTACCAAGCAACGCCTCACAAGTATTTCAGGCCAGAGAAGGGATGGAGTTCAGGCAGGGCAGAAAAGGCCAAAGTAAGATCTGAGAATGCCAGAACTTCACAGCATGTATCTGTTTCCTTTAACCACCACCACCACCAACAACAACAACAACAACAAAAATGTTTAAAACAAAACATTATGATTGATGCCATACAAAGATAGGAAACTCATACCAAAAGTCAAGCTGGTCAAACCATGGATGCATGGAGGCACCGTTCTCACACATTAATCTCCACCCCAAATAATCTCTGAACATAATCGGACTAGGCACTCCACTCTGTATATACTGCATCCTTAGCTGGGTGGGCAGCTGAAATGAAAGTGAAATGAAAGATGTTAACATAAGAATAGCCTTGTTGGAAGAGGGCACAGCCAGTCCAGCATTCTGTCTCACACAGTGGCTCACCATTTACTTCAGGCTATTCCCAAGCAGATGTCTTCGCCTGCTTTTGATTCCCTGCAAATGGCATTGAGAGATATCATGCTTATCTCACCAACCCGGAGGTCTCCCTTAGGCATCCATAATGATAGCCATTGATACCCTTGTTCTCCATGAACTTGTCTACTCCTTTCTTAAAACTGTCAAGGCTCACAGCTGTCACCACTTCTTCTGGCAGGGAGTTCCAGAGACCAGTGATCCTCTGGGTGAAAAAGTACTTTCCCTTATTTGTTTGAGATCTAGCACCCAAACGTTTCATGGAGTGCCTCCTATTTCTCGTGTTGTGTGGAAGGGAAACAGCTTCTCCTTATCTACTTTGTCCACATCATGCATGATTTTATAAATTTCAGTCAGGTCCTTCTTAGGCACCATCGTTCAAGAGTGAAGAGACCCAGCCGTTGCAGCCTCAGATGGTAAGGAAGGTCTTCCAGTTCCCTAATCATTCTGGTTGCCCTTCTCTGCACTTTTTCCAGTTCCCTAATATCCTTCTGGAACTGTACACAGTATTCCAGATGGGGCCTCACCATAGATTTATAAAGAGGCAAAATGCCCATATTTTCTATATCCTTCCTAATGATCCCTAGCATTGAGTTTGCTTTTTTCACTGCTGCAGCACACTGGGTTGACACCGTCATTGAGCTGTCCACCAGGACACCAAGGTTCCTTTCCTGGTTTGTTGCAGACCGTTCAGACCCCATCAGTTTATAACTGTAATTGGTTGTGTTTTTTTTTTTTGCCCCAACGTGCATCACTCTGCACTTACTAATGTTGAAGCTCATTTGCCACTGGTTTGCCCATGCCCCCAGTATCAAGAGATCTCTCTGGAGCTCCTCACAATCTCTCTCAGAATGCTGGACTACCCTATATAATTTAGTGTCATCAGCAAATTTGATTACCTGCTATTTACGAGCTAATCAATTTCATTACCAGGCAAATTGTCCTGCTATTTACTCTTACTTCTAGATCATTTATGAAGAGGCTGAAAAGCAGGGGGCCCAGTACAGAACCCTAACCCTTTACCTCCCTCCACTTGGAGAAGTGTCCATTTAGTGCTACCCTCTGTTTCGTGTTACATAGCCAGTTGCTGATTCAGGACAAGACTTGTCCCTTTATTGCATGATTGGCAAGTTTATTCAAGAGCCTTTGGTGCGGGACCTTGTCAAAAGCCTTCTGAAAATCCAGATAAGCAATGCCAACTGGATCTCCCTTATCCACATGCTTGTTGACTCTCTCAAAGAATTCCAAAAGATTAGTGAGGCAGAAGCCATGTTGGCTCTCCTTCAGAAGCGCCTTCTCTTCTGTGTGCCTATTAATTTTATCTTTTACGATGGTTTCCATCAGTTTACCTGGGACACATGACAAACTGACTGGTCGGTAATTTCCTGGATCGCTGCACGGTAAATCAAAAGGGTTTGCACTGGCCGAGTTCAAAAGTAAAGAAAATTCTCTTTCTCTGAGACAAAATACTCCAAGACATCTCCACCTTCTGATTTACTCTTGGGTTCTTTTCAAAACAAGAGGCCACATTACTTTTTAAAAGTTGTATTTTATTTTCTAGTCTTAAGATGCAAAAATAAAAATTCAAAAAACTCGTGGATGGATGCCGTCTGGTCCTGGTGATTTGTTAGCATTTAGTTTGACAAGACATGCAAGGACCTCCTCCCTGGTTATTTCTATCTGGCTTCATTATTCAGTTTCCCTCCCTATGAAGATAGGCTCTGTTTTGGGCACGTGGTCTCTGTCTTCTTCAGTGAATGCTGAAGCAAAGAATTCATTGAGTCTCTCTGCAATCTTTGTTTCCTCTTCAATAATCCCTTGCCTTCATTGTTGTCTAATGGTCCAATGGCCTCCCTAGTTGGGTTCATATTTCTAATGTACTTAAAGAACTCCTTGCTATTACTTTGAGTAAAGTAAGGGCGCTTTTACACGACCTCTAAAATCCACTGGCAAATTAAATTCGGACCAGAGATCGTGGGGTGTTGTTCCTCTTCTTGTGTTCCCACCCTTCCAACCTCAATTGCTCCTGTTTGCGTGAGGGGAGGGAGAAAAAAAGGGAGAAAAGAATGCAGGCTCATCTCCATCTACCTTCCGAGCAGCCTCAGCAGCCCCGTAGGGATTCCTGTCTCTTAAAGGGCTGGCAGGGAAGGGACAAAAAAACAAACAGAAGGCCGGCGTCCACAGCTTTACAATCCGCATTGGAAGATTTTTTTACCTCCGGAGACCAGGTACTTTTAAAGTGCACAGGGGTGCGCGTAGGTGAGCGTGGTCATACTTTATTTTGTTTAAAGTTCGCAGCTGGTGGGAAAACAACTTTAAGCTCTGCATTTGGGAGCGCTTTGCCTCGGATTTTAGAGGTCGTGTAAAAGTGCCCTAAGTCTCCAAGTCTTGCTTTGCTTTCCTGATTGTAGTCTTGCATTTGTTCTGCCAGAATTTATGTTTCTGCCTGTTGTCCTCGTTTGGGCAAGCCTTCCATCTTCTAGATGAGCTTTTCTTGCTTCTGATCACTTCCCGAAAAGCTCCTGTAAGCCACATCAGACTTGGCACTGCCCTTTTTCCTTTTGGGTATCCATTCCACTTGGGCCTCTGTAATTGTTTTTCGTGAACAGCCTCCATGCCTCTTGGAGTGTTTGGACTCTCTCAATTCTCCCTTTCAGCTTCTTTTTAACTAGTTTCCTCTGAAGGCTATGAAACAGGCCTATATATATAGCTATTTTAGTAACCCCCAGCATATCACAATATAAGCCACACAAATTATATATTTAGAGGTAATGATGTTACTAAGCATACATATATATATTTCATTTATATTATTATTCACACATGTATTCTTTATTCCTGCAAACTTTGGACAAGCCTTAAGAGAAAGGGCCCCTGTTATAATATTGGCTGAGAAAGCAGAGATAAGACTTAAAGGTCTAATTATTTTTCTATGTAGCTTTGAATTGCACATAGCTAAGCCAGCCAAAGAAAATCTTATCTCTTCACTCAGCCGAGGCAACAGCAGCTGCAATCCATCACTTGTCAAACTCCAGGGTCATAAAACGCTTGCAGCTCCGTGAAGCTCTGTACTAGTCAGTTCAAACAAACGCTCCAATTAAAATATTTAGCTGTTGCCAAAAAGTGCAAAATAATGACCGAGAGTACAACCTATGCATATGACGTAAGATGCAAATGGGAGGGGGAAAGAGTGCTGGAAAAACCTTATAAAATATATCTCCTTTCGCTTCTCGGGTGGACTCCCCACCCGATCTTGCATTGAGTGAGGGCTCCCTTGATTGCAATCAATAAATCTTCTTTTCTGTCTACAAAAGACTCAGACTGCTCATTGCATTCTGTAAAGCCAATAGCACGCCGGCGACGAACCCCATAAATTCAAATCATTCCTTTCACCTCATCTTTGGGAAATTGCCTTTTTGAAAATTTAAGGTCTCTGTTAGATTTTATCAGTGATTGGCACTCCATGATTAAGTTAAAAGTAATTTTGTTGTGGTCACTGTTCCCTATTGGAAAAGTCACATTAATATTTTGCACCAGATCCTGTGTATTACTCAGGAACAAGTCAAGGACTCTTGTGCCTCTAGTTGGGTCTTCAACTATCTTCCAGGGAACAATCATTTAGCATATCTAGGAACATTATCTCTTTATCATGTGCTGAACAACAGTTCACCCAATCTATGTGAGGGTAACTGAAGTCCCCCATTATAACCAGGCTTCCCTTCTTGGATGCCTCCTTTACAACATTCTCCAACTGCCAGTCCTCCTCCAGGGCTTGGATCAGAGGCCGATAGTATATGCCCCATAAATTCAAATCATTCCTTTCATTTGGTGGAGATGCCGGGGAAAAGTGCCGCTGCTAGGAGGCTTGCAGAGTCTGATTCAAGTCACGGTAAGGAGTTTGTGCTGACTGACTGATCCTAGTCCGGACCCTCAAATTTGTGAGGAGGATCGCTCTGTCAGCATTGAATGGGCTACCGTACTTGAGAGAAAACCAAGTGCCGGCAGGAGGAGGAATTGGAGAGGACTGCGCAAAAGAAATCTGGTAAGGTAGAAAACTAGTTGTGGGGTGGCGTGAGTTCGAATCTAACAGCTCTGTGGAGTGGAGAAGATTGCGGATTCTTATGAGTCGGCCCCGGGGAGGGAAGGAGACGAGAAGGGACAATTGTGTGTCCCTAGCATCCCGCGAACCAGGGAGGACGAAGAGTTGAGAGACTCTGAGGTCCCCCAAGGGTGGAAAAGGGCTCCTCTCTAGTAACCCTAGCATTCACCTCCCCAAGTGTTTGAAGAATTAGGAGCAGAGCACCGCTCTGGCATCCTCAGAGAATTTATAAGTGTTTGAATATATGTGTGGGTATTGAGTTGAATTCTTTTTGGTAACCACAGGGAAGTGGCCATTCCCTGTGTCTAAGCAGGGGCAAGGACTGGCAATCTTTGCCCCAAATTACTACCAACGGAGCACCACCATCTCCGTTTGACTTTAGATAGTTAATAAGATTTTTCCCTAGGCAGGGGATCGCAGTTACGTGGGGAGGACGGGAAAATGTGGGTGATTTGTGTGAATCAAACGGAATCAGTGATTGATGTGTATGAATGAGCCGGGTTGATCTCTAGGACATAACCCTCAGCGACCTGCGTGTGGACGCGCGATTCCTAAGCCAGGGCGACCTACTTAGGCCGCGTCAGTATCACATGTTGTGTGTATGGTGTGATTAATTAGGAGCGATTCCGTTTGGCGTTGTGGGAGAATTTATAGGCACACAGTTAGACCTTTAAAACAATCCAATGGGGATGAATTAAAGCAACTTATGCACCCCTTTTTGATGTGCACTGTGGTAACATTGGAATTCTGCCACCAGAAGTAATGATTTTAGTATTAAATGGAACGTAAGTAAGCTTTAAGAAGAACCCCTCTAACTAGGATAAGGCAGGACTTTACCATCTCAAATTAAGATTCTAGCCCTCAAGGAGGACAGACCAATTATGACCTGCTAGCAAGAGGTGTGTGAATTTACAAGGACGTGCTTAGTTAATTAATATAGAGACTAAAAACTCTGCCAACTAGAAGACCCCGCCAGCAATTTTGATAATACCAGGGGAATATGGGCAGTGAGAAAATACTTTTGAATACTCAGGGATAAACAACATCCCGCATATTTTGTGACTGGCTGGTCACACAACAGAATTTACCAGCTGAAGGGATATTTTATAAGGAAAACATCATAGGGTATCTGAGTAATGCACCCTATTCTTTTAAACTGGTCTTATAAACCCGAAAGATGATGGAAGGGAAGGCAAGATAGTGAACTGAAGAAATATAGAAAGAGACAGATGGATAGAGCAAGTGTAGTAGAAGGGAGCAGCAAGATAAAGATGGGAACGGATAGAGAGGAGCCAGAGGAAAGGAGCCTTAAACAGAACTAATGTTGGCTATGCGCCACATGAGGAGATAGGTAGAGACGTTATTTCTGAACTCTTAATAATTAAAAGCAGGGAAATCGAATCAGGGGCTGTACCATTTCTGGCAGCTGGCAAAGGCCACGACAAAAAGTAGAATGAATGCCTTTTTTTTTCCTTCTCCAAAAGCAGTTGAGAACATTTGAGAAAAGACAAGGCAATTTAATTTCAAACACAGGGAGCTGTCTCAAAAGGCGCCAAAACTGCGCAAGTCTACCTTTTTTTTTTTAGACAAAGGAAAAGTGGGGAGAAGATCTTAGACTCTCTCTCTCTCTCTCTCCCCTGGAACAAACTGGTGTCTCAAAATAAGCAGGAATTTTTTTTTCCTAACTGTGATTTCATGTTCTTCATAAGGACTTAAGTAACATCTAGGCATTATTTGCCTCCCCATAGATATAAGGGTGAAGGAAGAGAGAGAAATTCTACATGTCCACCTAAGATTTTTTTTTCTTCTTTCCCCTCCCGATTTAAGTGGCTTTGTTTATTCATTACAAAAGCCACGCTTTTCAAATTAGGCTTAAGCAGACAACAAGATCGACAGCCATAGAAATGGTGGATTGCTCCTTTGTTCCAGTACAGAGTAATTAAAGGAGATTATCTGCTTGCCTCAGGCTGTATAAGGCAGCCTGCGGGGGAATTTAAAAGTCTACAGCCCCTCCTTTCTTTTTCTGCTCTCGCCCCCGTGCAGGGCAAGGCAGGATAACAACTCCCAACCCCTCCTTTCTCTCCCAAGCCACTTGATAGAGCTGGGACGCAAAACTTATATTGAACACACCAACCAAATGAATGCATAACGAAGGGAAATAAACTGACCCTATAAACTGACCCCTAAAGCCACAAGCCAGTAAATTTTGTAGGCAATGGCCTGAAGGTCTCCCCTCTCCACTTACGGGAACTACCACAACTTTCCGTGCCGCCTTAAAAGCATAGAGAGGTGGCTTCTAGCCGACTTGCAGCATTTTTTTTCTTCCCTGGATAGGGAAAGAGAGAAAGGGAGTCTATTGTTTAGAAAAATCCAGGGCTTCGGCCCCAAAACGGAACGTTTTAATTTAATTAAACCCTTGGAATCAAACACAACTTTCAGGTATTTTTGCTAAACAATAAGAGGCGAAAATCTTGTTGTCAAAAACTTTCTTCTTTTTTTTTTTGGCTTCGAAAAACAAAAGGACACAAGAGAAACCTGACATTTTTTTTTAGGATGTGACAGCAAGCTAAAGCCCCTCTCTTTGTAAGCTTTCCTGCAACCATATTTTTTTTTTTTGCCTTTGAAGTAACGTACAAGTCAATCCCAAAGCGTTACATTTAAGGCAGGCTTAAACAGTAGAACTTAAGAGGAGCCTTGCTTGTCCAACACAGTGCACACATTTCTTAATCAGGCTTTTAGAGGATATGTTCAAACGCTACTGGGATAGTGAATTTATTTGCGATTTCAATGACTCTTTCTAACTAAGTCAACACAGGAGAATAAAAGAATTATTTTTTTTTTTTTTTGCCATAGGCGATAACAGGCTCGCCTGGCCATTAAAATGTGCATAGCGTGTTGTTGCAGCTTTTCACCCACACCTGGTCTCAGGAGCTCCCCTGAGGAAAATGAGGCTTATTTTCTTTTTAGAAAACAACATGGACTTAACGATTTTCTTTTCCTTTTTTTTGTGCACATGAAACCTGCATGTAAAGGGCTAGATTCCCTATTTTAAAGGATGGCTCTGTAGTGCACATTATTAATTTGTTACAAATTTCACAGGGAGCCTAGTAGCATGACCATGGAATATTGTTCCGAGCTGAACTTGTGAAAAACTACTGAAGTGCAGCTGTGTACTATGGCCAAACGACTTTTCCAAAAATTTGGCCAACTCCCCATTCATATGCTTGTTTCACATAGAGGAATGCCCCACTCTGCAGGACATTTGCTTTTTGTGACATTTTTTTCTTTCCCCTTCTCGAGAACAAGGCCATGATCTGCAGATTGCTTGGCCATTTTTGTGTGTGTTTGTTTGTCTGTTTGTTGTGTGTGTGTCTGTCTCTTTTCATACAAGTACACCCTGGAGGAAACACTTTCCCTCCTGAGGAAGGCTGACGGCACTGTTCGTGCATCGGGCATCGCCAGACGGAGAGGTTCCAGCCAGCGTGCGATGAGGCTCCAGTGGAAACCACCCCCTCTCTGCTGTCCTGCTGCCCAAACGCCGTCGTCGCGATGACTTCACCCCGTGGATTTTTCCAACGCACGTGTCTCGGGCCAGCGACATCGGCACCTTTGGCCGCAGTGAACCAGACCAGAGGAGGACCAGACCTGTGACGCCCTTCAGCATCGACCAGGGCAGAGGGACGCCACAGCGAGCCTGACCTGTGGTCATCGCATCCTTGCCCATCCCTCCCCAGATGACAGCGTGCGTTTGACACTTCGGAGGGTCCTGAAGCAGCCTGCGGATTCACTTTCAACTCAGGTTGACAGATTAAACTCCTGTCTTCCTGCCTCTCTTTTTTTTTCTTTTCTTTTCTGTTTGTTTATGGGGGGAGAGAGTGGGTCTGAAACAGCCACTGACTCTTATTTTGGATTGCGGCCAACAGACTTCACGACCGCAATTTAACCCCTTTTTCACCGGGACAGAGACTTGGGGTTTAACTACTGCTTTCAGACCTTCATCGATGCCTGTGTGCGTGCCCTGGGCCACCATGAACTTGTGTTGCCACACACGCACACACCAGCTTCCCAGCATCCGACAAGTGAGCGCTTATTTTTTTTCCTGCGCACGGTAGGCTCCAGAGCAACTTTACATATTTACATTACCCTGTGCTCGATCTAGCAGGAAAATGCCCCGCGGCCTTAGAAGCCTTGCAAAGGGACGTTAATTATTGATCACTATTTATGATATTGTTCATTGTCTATTATTGATAGTCACTGTGAAAACTCTTACTGACGTGCCTCCCTGGATGTGCCTTTTATGTAATGATCATGCTTTGCCACTGAAAATGCTTTTTACTCACAAAACATTGAGTGCCAGAGATTATGACTTGCCTTTCTATGCAATTTGTATTGAATGAGAGACATTCTGGTGCCCATGGGTGTTCACGAGCCTTTATACCAAAGGGAAAAAAATGGCTTTATGAAGGAGCTATATCTACATTATTTTCTTCACCAAAGACACTGATGAACTAATCTTGGCCCCATGTTTACGGGGCAGATTTTTTTGTGTGTAAACTGCCAGCCACAGAGACATTTCTGACCGGATTTCAACGGCTCATTCATGACTTTACCATGAGAATGTATGGCGCACAGTGGGTTTTTCTAAGCACCATCTAGATGTGTCTTATGCCTCTTTTAGCCTTCATGATATGTATATTACCTTTATTTAGTATCATTGCAAATGTCTATCATTTGAGAATGCAAACACAACTGGGTAATTCTGAGTTTCAATGCACACCACACACCTGAATAAGGTTGGAAATCATGTCATGATTTTTGTTTTATGAAATCATGTACTAATGTTTGTGTATCTCTATGAAAGATGACAGTATGAAAAAATCATATTTCAAGGTCTAAAGACATTTGACAGCAAAAAGGAAGAAAACTGGCAAAGTAGCCTTGCCCACATTTTTACTTGGGCAAACACAAGGGAATTGGTGGGCTAAGAAGGGCATATTTTCCTTATAAGTATTTGGTTTGCAAAATGAACCTACAGTGTGGTGCTTTGTTAGAATTCAGGGTTCTCAGCCTGACTACCAAACACACAAGCACGATATCTCACATGTGCACTGCTGTTGCAGGCAAATTTATTTGGGTTTCACGATTGTCCTGAAATAAGGTACTGAACAAATCTGCTGTTTAAAGCATGTTTAGTTATCGCTTTGGAACGGGGATCTTGATATCCAAGTCTATCACAATATTATCTAAAATTCTTATGCCAGCCCCCTTCAAAAGTTGAGAATTTGGGATCTTTGAGAAGTGTACAACATGTCCTGGGAGGTTCCCTTATACTGCTGTGACCACGTTGCATTTCTCCAACAGGGGAAACTTAAATGCTGTGGTCCGTGGAACACATCCATCCGTTGCAGTCTGTGGGTCTGACCAGGGGGGGGGCAACCTTTGGAGAATTTACTGGCGTAAATTTCCTTAACACGTCAGGGGGGAGTGAAGGCTATGAAACAGGCCTATATATATAGCTATTTTAGTAACCCCCAGCATATCACAATATAAGCCACACAAATTATATATTTAGAGGTAATGATGTTACTAAGCATACATATATATATTTCATTTATATTATTATTCACACATGTATTCTTTATTCCTGCAAACTTTGGACAAGCCTTAAGAGAAAGGGCCCCTGTTATAATATTGGCTGAGAAAGCAGAGATAAGACTTAAAGGTCTAATTATTTTTCTATGTAGCTTTGAATTGCACATAGCTAAGCCAGCCAAAGAAAATCTTATCTCTTCACTCAGCCGAGGCAACAGCAGCTGCAATCCATCACTTGTCAAACTCCAGAGTCATAAAACGCTTGCAGCTCCGTGAAGCTCTGTACTAGTCAGTTCAAACAAACGCTCCAATTAAAATATTTAGCTGTTGCCAAAAAGTGCAAAATAATGACCGAGAGTACAACCTATGCATATGACGTAAGATGCAAATGGGAGGGAAAAGAGTGCTGGAAAAACCTTATAAAATATATCTCCTTTCGCTTCTCGGGTGGACTCCCCACCCGATCTTGCATTGAGTGAGGGCTCCCTTGATTGCAATCAATAAATCTTCTTTTCTGTCTACAAAAGACTCAGACTGCTCATTGCATTCTGTAAAGCCAATAGCACGCCGGCGACGAACCCCATAAATTCAAATCATTCCTTTCACCTCATCTTTGGGAAATTGCCTTTTTGAAAATTTAAGGTCTCTGTTAGATTTTATCAGTGATTGGCACTCCATGATTAAGTTAAAAGTAATTTTGTTGTGGTCACTGTTCCCTATTGGAAAAGTCACATTAATATTTTGCACCAGATCCTGTGTATTACTCAGGAACAAGTCAAGGACTCTTGTGCCTCTAGTTGGGTCTTCAACTATCTTCCAGGGAACAATCATTTAGCATATCTAGGAACATTATCTCTTTATCATGTGCTGAACAACAGTTCACCCAATCTATGTGAGGGTAACTGAAGTCCCCCATTATAACCAGGCTTCCCTTCTTGGATGCCTCCTTTACAACATTCTCCAACTGCCAGTCCTCCTCCAGGGCTTGGATCAGAGGCCGATAGTATATGCCTAGTCTTAAACCATCCTTGTGGCCTGCTGCTCTTAGCCACAGAGTTTCTAATGGTGACTCCAAAACACCTGGATATTCCAATTCGTATGATTTTATCACTTCTTTGACATACAAGTCTACACCACCTTCCATTTGCCCTTTCCTATTCTTCCTATACAGTTTGTAGCCTGGGATAACTGTATCCCATTGGTTATCATCCATTTGCCAGGTTTCAGTGATGCGAATAATATCAATATTTTTATCTGTTGCTAAGTATTCCAGCTGCCCAATTTTGTTCCAGAGGCTTCTGGCATTTGCATACAAGCATTTATAGCTGCTTTTCTGATGCAGTCTTTTGAGTCCAGTTGCATCATTAGCCTGCCTCTTGCACCCTTCTGCTGGAGTGCTGGTAACTAGCTCCTCACTCTGCTCGGTAATTATTGCATCCTCCTCACTACTCAAGTAGACACTTTCCCAAATCGGATGCTGCCCAGCTCCTGTCGGCTTTCCCCCGGTTATCAGTTTAAGAGCTGCTCCACAGCCTTTTGGATGCTGAGTGCCAGCAATCTGGTCCCATCATGGTTCAAGTGCAACCCGTCCCTCCTGAACAGGTTTGGATTATCCCAAAATGTTCTCCAGTTACTGACAAATCTGAAGCCCTCCTCTCGACACCATCGGCAGTTTGTAAATATTGGCTCTGCCAATATCCACAAATGGCAGATTTGCAGCACATCTTATATACAATTCAATCACCCAAATAGTCCAGTCTAACTTATCCATATTTGGGGAAGAACATTCATTGAACATTAGACCCATGTTCAAGGGCCTAAAATGCACTTAACCATTTGTTTTTCTCTTTGCGGATAGGAGCTAACTGTGGCTTCCTTGACATGTTGTCAGTGGAGTTCGGGCTCTGACCTGGCAGCTGCTGAAGAAAAGACTATAAAGCCTGCTTAAGACAGACACCAAAGGCCATCCAGCCTCTGCTTAAAAACTCCAAAGAAAGAGACTCCACTACCCTCCTTGGCAGCATATTCCACTGCTGAACAGCTCTAACCGTCATGAAGTTCTTCCTAATGTTCAAATGGAATCTCTTTTCCTGTAGTTTGAAACCATTGCCCCGAGTCCTAGTCTCTGAAGCCATGGAAAACAAACCAGCCCCCTCTTGAATATGAAATCATTTCAAATAGTTCATAGAATCATAGAATCATAGAATCACAGATTTGAAAGAGACCTCAAGGGCCATCTAGTCCAACCCCCTGCCATGAAGGAACCCCACCACAATATTTCCAACAGATGGCCATCCAGCCTCTGCTTAAAAACCTCCAAAGAAGGAGACTCCACCACCCTTTGTGGCAGCATATTCCACTGCCAAACGGCTCTAACTGTTAAACATAGTTATCATATCCCCTCTCAGTCTTCTTTTTTGAAAGGCTAAACATTCCCAGTTCCCTAAGCCGTTCCTCTTAAGACATTTCTTCCAGACTCTTAGTCATCCTGGTCACCCTCCTCTGTACCCACTCGAGGTTGTCAACATCCATCCATCCAGTATGTAAGGGAAGTAGATATCAAGGGACAAACAGAGTGGTCATTCAAAAGAAACCCATCCAATAAAAAACAGAAATTAAGCCATCACTGCCTGGCTAAATCAGTGAATCCCAAACTTGGGTTGCCAGATGTTCCTAAACTATAAATCCCAGAAATCCTGGCCAGCACAGCTGCTTGAAATGTAACTTAGTGAGTATAGGCCAAATGCAACATGAGACTTCCTAAGCCCCTTTTCATAGTCTCCCAGTCTTTCCAAGAAAAACGGTTAAAATACTGTATAATGGCTGATGACAAACTACTGAATCTATAGAGGAACCTCAATAAGAGTTTAAGGTAATCTTTTTATCATTGTGAATGTAAGTAGGAAACCTTCAGTTACTACTCTATTCCCTTGATTGTTGGTTATAGATTTTTTTTATTAAAGAGCTTAAGTTTATTAAGAGTCCTAAATCTAAGGCAAAGAATCTTAGATCTGTAATTTACTGCTGCTGCTGCCTTATTAAAGTAATAGTGATCTACCCCATCTCAATCTGAAAGAAACAAAAAACATATTATTAGTATATTGCAAATATATTTAAAATGTTATTTAAAATAACATTTGCAGCAGCAGCAACAAGTGGCTTGCATGAGGGCAAGCAGGCATTACCAACTTGTGTTTGAAACTTTGTCCTGAGCCCACCCACCCTTGCACTGGCTGTCTCTTACAGCTGCTTGCCACTGACACCATCAGTGCTTTTTTAAATAATTGTTTTATTTGTTTCTTTATTTCGAACCAAGATAGCACTAGATCAGTATTACAGGTAGAAAAATGTATATAGGAGATCAGACTGCAATCAGAGTTCTCTGTATTCTGAAACCTGTGATCCTGAAATCCATTATTTGACAGATCCCACAGATACAATTTACTCTAACACAGGCAAGCACACATGGCAAAACAATTCAAAATAAATCATGTCCACAATTAAATTAAAATAGACAGCCCTTTTGAGGCTATTTAAAATACTTCACTTTCTGAACAAAAAAAAGCATGCTTCCTGCCCTACTCCACACACAAAAAGCACACTCAGCTGTATCATGTAAACAGATATTTTAAAAGATATTTTAAAATCATTTTCAAGTGTGCTGTACCTGAAGCAAAGCTATCCGGTGTAACCACACCCTCATACAGTCTTTTCTGTTGTTCATTCTGCTGTACCTTACTCTCTGAAAGGGATTTTTACATCACAGCAAGGAATATTCCTCATGAAGGGTATTCTATAACTTTCCATCACTGGATGCATTAATACTGGGGGAGGGGGGGAGAGAGAGAGAGACAGCCCATCCCAGGGAATCTTTCTCTTTGCAAGCTTTTGTCTGTTTGACCTTCTCTCCTGTATGTTTTTCTCTCTGCCTGTGTGTTTTCCTTATTGCAGAGATGTTGCCACCTTATTGCTGGCATGTCTGTTCTTCTGGTTTGCAGAGTATTTTCAAAGACCCTTGAAGGGGAGAAACTGCCAGAGCCTGTGTTCAGACACAGCCTAAAATGCTCCCACAAAAGCTCACAATAAACCAATGCAGGCCAAAATTCTCAGCGGTAAGAAGTAGCTTGTTTTTATTAGAAGTCCCAAAGCACAAATATCAATATTTCTTGAGAATGTAAGAATCCCCTGACTGGACTAGACAAAGAGTCTATATATATAAAAGGATTCTGTTTCTTTCATAGCTCAGACAAATACCTTTGGACATCCCATAAGTGGGATGCAGACTCTTTCCTATGTATCTTTCCCTCAGTATCATCTGTTCACAGCTCTACCACAGAATTTCCATGTTATTATTACTAATCGTCCTTTTCAGGAGATCCTACATTAATGTGTCAAATCTTTTTTTAAAACCATCTAAGCTACTGGCCAGTATCACAGGTAGTAGTGGTGTGTTTCTCATGATACAGTTCGCTGAATGATCCTCTTCTTTTGAGAGGGAAGAGAGGGGAAATCTCCACATCCTTCATAATCTTTTCAACTCTTGCATCTCTCTCTTTCATTATTACTGCAGGATTGGTCAGTATTATTACTACTGGGTGAAGGAGCAAGGTGGAAAGAACAGTGACTACAGTACTTGCCTAAGGCCACCATTTGCATTTCTGGCTAAGGCAATGGTTGCACCTGAGATGTCCGTCTATCTCCTAGATCTCTCTCTCTCTCTCTCAGCCACCTAATTATACCACTTGCTGAAGACAGTGCTTTAATAAAACTTCCATTGCAAGCCTTTTTGGGGGTGGGGGAGCAAGAAGTTAGGTTCTTCCTTCAGAGAATCAAGTGGCACTCAACCAATTACCTACAACCAGCATTTTCCAGGAGTTACCTGCCTCCAAACACAGCTATTTAACATTGTTTGCTCAAAGTCCTTCAAAGCTGTGAGCTAAATAAGCTGCCCTCCCCACCAAAAATATATCTTCCCCCTCAAATCCTCTGGTTGTCTCTGATCTGTTGATTTGTGTTGTGAGTTCAAATTTTAGATCTACCCACCTCTTATGTTCTCTCAGCCCCGACATGTGCAGCTGCTGGCTTCATAGCAAAATCCCACAATATGACAAGGAGCTGCACTGTTTGGTCTTAACACCTTAGGGAAAATTGTAGGAGTGCCCAGGCTTCCTCAGCCCTCTTGTCTGTGCTGGTAGCTGGTAGAACAAGACTACTGAGGTGTGGTAGGGTGTGGAGGGAGCTGCAGATTCCAACTTGTTTCTGCAACTAGGCCTTTATAATATCAGGTAATAATAATAGTAGTCAACTGCATCATCGTATTGAAACAAACTTCTCAACATTTTACTGATGAAAATAGAGAGAATTTCCTTTTCCACGTGTATCTCTCTTTTCCTCACTATTAGTACAGACTATTACTTTTATTTAAACATTTATCTATTGTTAAGCCCACTGGCCTGAGACCAAATGCTAGGCATCATTTCAGCTGACTCAGTGAATTATATATGATCGTAATTTTTAATTCAGTTGTTGATTCAATGGGTCTGATCCACCTGAGACTAGTAATTGGATTTAGGCCATTGTTTAGCATTGGATTTAGGCCGATGCTGATGTTTTGCTTCTGGAAATTGTGGAAACCATGGAAAGAGGCTAGCTCAGGCGTTGAGGTATCTGGCTGTGGATCCAGAGGCTGGAGTTTGATTCTCTCTTGTGGCTCCTTGACAGGGGCTGAATGAGATGATCCCTAGGGTTCCTTCCAGTTTGTTTGTTTGTTTGTTTGTTTGTTTGACTTTTATCAGTTCTGCAGTTGATGACATCCTGGGTTGAAAATTGAAGAATGGTGTCAACTCCTTTGCACATTATTTTTACTTCTCTTTAAAAAGTGGTCCCCACCTATTCAGATCAGTTTAATAGATCTGCATAACATTACAAGAGACTCCGATCTATCCTTTCACTTCCTTCCTACTTCAAGATTATTTTCTTTCACATGAGAACTGTTTGTTTACTTGTTTGGTGGGTCAGCCTGATGGGGCAACCTATTCTGTTTCTTTGTCCAGAACAAATCCAGTTACTGTGGGGTGTGTACAATTTGAACTCCTGAGACATCAACTGTGTTGTAACCTGTGGGTGTGTCCAGTCTCTACTTTGGTGGGGAAAAGACAGGGTGCAGACAGGGTATAGAATGGAAAAGGTATGGGGAAGAAGAGATGTGGAAGGAGGAAAAAGTGTTCTGCTTATGTACCGCCCTATACCACTTCAAGTAGTCTCTGGGTGGTTTGCAGTTTTAATTATAGTATGCAGACTACACATTCCCCACCCCACCCCCAGCAAGCTGGGTACTCATTTTACCGACCTCGGAAGGATGGAAGGCTGAGTCAACCTTGAGCCTGCTACCAGGTCGTGAGCACAGTTTTAGCTGCAGTACAGGCATTTAACCACTGCGCCACAGGGCTCCTAGATATTACCAGGGTGTGGCAATTCAAATTGGGATAATTCCTATTACATTGAAGAGAAAATTAAAACAGGTTTGGAAGTTTGGAGTTAGTGAATATGGTCTTACAGGATAATGTTGTATATTGGTTGAAATCCTGTTGTGCAGGTCTATGTGTACAACTCTGATGGTGGCAGCAGCAAACCACTACAGATTAAAGGTTTCCTTTGAGGATTTTGGGAGGCATAGAAGTTTGCTGTTTTGTGTACAAGTCACATAACCTCCAAAACTGCCTTTAATCAGCTGCAATCTGTCTTTATTTGTCAGCTATTTGCCAATTACAGTGACATCATCTCCACTGTGCACACAGATCTGCTCAACAGGATTTCAGCCACTATTTCTATATACAGCTCCCAGGACATACAGTAATACCTTGGTTAACGAATGCTTCTGATAATGAATAATTCAGGTAGTGAATGGAAATTTTTGGGTATAGGCCTGCCTTGGAAAATGAATATTCCCTATGGGCTGCCTCCAATGACAACTTTTTCATCATGCCTTGCAAAAAAAGTGTACCCAGGATGTAATGCACACCCCCACACACCGTTTGTGGAAAGGTGAGAGGAGTTAGAGCATTTTTTCATGGTGTTTTGGAGTCATTCTGGACATTTATTGCTGAGGGATTTGGACCTTCCAAACTTGGAAAAGTAGGGAGCTAGCTTTTATTAATCTTTGCATTGCTTTTCTTTGCATTTTGATGGGAACAGGCTGGGGTAGTCTTGCTGCTTTCTTCTGTCCATGTTTGCAGTCTTTTCCATTGCTCTGCAGGCAAGAACAGGCTGGAGTTCTCATGCTGCTTTTGTTTGTGTATGTTTCAATTTTTCCCCATTACATTTTGGGCAGGAACAGGCTGGGGTAGTCTTGCTGCTTTAATTTTTCCATGTTTGCATTGCACTGCAGGGTGGGATGGTTTGCTGTGTGTGTGTTCCAGCACTGCATGCCTTTAAAGGGTACTTTATAAAGAGGTCTTTTAAAAAGACCCAACTTTTTTGCCTTTTTTTGGAACTCCAGAATAGATTGATCAGTTTCCCATTCATTTCAATGGGAAACCACATTTTGGATAACAAATTTTTCAGATAATGAATTGCCTCAGAGAAGGAATTAATTTTGTTATCAGAGGTACCACTGTATCAGTAATCTTTGTCATCTCTTGCTAGGTTAGAAAGGGGCCACAAGGGACTTAAAACTCACTTGTCATGAACAATGCTATTAGTTAAAGAACTCAACCATGTAGGCTGGCCAGGTGGCAACCAGGTGGTGTGCTCCAGGCAGAATTTTCAGCCTTCATGTTCTTTGTGGCATTTAGGGCTCATTGTGGCTGATGAAGGTACAGCAGGCCTAGCTGGGTGAAATTAAGAATAGCAAGCTGCTTTTACCAGCTGTTGCTTCCCTCTCTTCCCTGTCTTATTTGTCTCTCCCTCATATATTGAATGGGGTAGTATAGAAGTTAAAATAGACAAATAAATAAATGTTGAGGCTGGAAATAGAGCAGGTGGAAATTCAGGTGGGATCTTGTATTTACGGAGGTGGGCAGCTGTGTGCTGTCTGGGGTTGGGTAGCTCCTCAGTTGCTCCAATGAACCAATCACAGCTTGATTGCTCTGCTGATGTGATCCCTAGTGATGCCGTGCCCCCCCCCACAATAAACTGCATTGCTTGGTTTGAGTGGTCAGAGAGCAAGCAGCAGGGAAGTGTTGGAGGACGTAATTGTGTCTGCCACTATATGCATTCAGTGCCCCTTTAAACTGCCTGTTATTCCCAGCTGTCATGGGTGATGAGTGTTCATATGGTCTGTTATAAGGTGGGTGGGGAAAACCATCCGGGATGGGAAGTTACAGCTTGGGTGAACGGGAAGCCCCTCAATGCATTTGTGGATACAGGCTGTAGTTGCTCCTTGGTGCGAGGGCCACTGGAGGGGCCAAAACAAGGGGAAATAACTATCTGATGTATTCATGGGGACCTAAAGCCTTGTAAAATGGTAGAGGCCCGGGTAGAGATAAATGGTCAATGCAGGTTATTGCAGGTGGGGGTAGACCTGGGCCTGGTATGCGAGATGCTCTTGGGGAGAGACTGGGATGGAATAGAGAGGTTAACCCAAGGAACAGTTGAAGATGAGGGACCTGTGGTATTTACCAGTGGTTATGTTGTAGAAGATCTTCATAATGTGTCTAGAGAGCAGGTCAGGGTTTGGCAATAGGATGACTTTACTCTGCAAGCTGCACTGAGAAAGGCTAGCCTGGAGAGTTCCCTTGGGCCAGGTGAAGAGGGATTTGAATTGCACAGCGGACTCCTGATGAGAGTCACCCGAAACCAGCAGGGGAAAATGTTACCTTGGTAGTACCCCAACACCTGAGGCATGAGGTGCTGAGGCTAGCCCTTGGCTGGTCATTTGGCAACCGAAAAGATGCTAGCCAGAATTAGGATATTTTATTGACCTGGGGTACACAGGGATGTGGAGACATTTTGCCAGACATGCTCGGCCTGCCAGAAAGGACAGAGGTGACCTAGTCCCAGAGCTTCCATGATACCAATGCCCTTGGTAGATCACCCCCCCTTTGACTGAATTGGTCTTGATATGGTTGGCCCCTTATCCAAATCTTCTGCCAGACATACACACATATTAGTGTTGGTGGACTACACATCTAGATACCTGGAGGCAATCCCATTGTGGTCCACCACAGTGAATATGCTGGCCTAAAAGCTGTTGGGAGTTTTTTCCACAGTCAGATTCCCTAAGGAGGTAATTACTGGCCAGGGCATGAATTTTATGAGTAATACATTTAAGCAAATGTGGTCTATGTTAGGGGTTCACCCCTTGAGAACTTCTATTTACCATCTCCAAACGGGCTAGTAGAATGGTTTAATAAGACATTAAGGGGATGCTCTGTAAGTTGGTCCAGAATAAACCAGGACAGTGGCATCTCTTGTTGGCCTCCCTGATGTCTGCTGTGAGGGAGGTCCCTCAGGCTTCAACAGGGTTCTCTCCTTTTGAGTTGTTATACGGGCAAAATCTGTGTGGGGGTGTGTTGAATGTTCTGAAAGAACAATGGGAAAGGGAGACCGATTCCCCTTAGTCAATAATTAAACATGTCCTGGAAATGAGGGAATGGTTGAGAACCACCAATGAACTTGCTTGGGTGGCCTTAGGGACGGCCCAACTGAAACAAAAACAGCAATACTATAAAAGAGTGCGAGGAAGGAGTTTCTCACCGGGAGACAAAATATTGCTGCTCTTACCCAGCAACCTGTCCAAGTTGTTTCTGCAGTGGCAAGGCCCTTTCACTGTCGAAAGGAGAGTGAATGAGATTATGAGATAATAATAATAATAATAATTTATTGTCATTGTGTGTATATACACAGTATACACATACAACGAAATTCAGACACCCAGAGACCAGATTCACACACACACACACACACACACACACACACACACACACACACACACACACACACACACACACACACACACACACACACACACATCTCCAAACACTCTCACACACATTAAAAAAACCCTTCAACACACACACACAAAAATCCCCGAACACTCCCCCACCCACCAACCCCCCCACTCCCCTAAAAACACAAGCATCTACACAACAGGCTAGGTAATCCTGTCCAAGTGCTCACTGCTGGTGGTTTTTGAGTTCATTATTAAGTGCAATTATAGCTCTGGGATAAAAACTGTTAAGACGTGTGGTCTGAGTTTTAATTGTTCTGTATCTTCTGCCAGAAGGCAACAGTTCAAAGAAATTGTGAGCAGGAGCTATAATCCACAAATAACAGCCTTGCATATGTTCCCTGTTGTTCTAAATGGTTCAGTACAGTATGGACAACAATGGATATAGCATCATCAGTGGATCTGTTACTCCTGTATGCAACTGAAACTGAAACGGGTCCAGAGTAGATGGAAGTCTAGCCTTAATATAATCTAGCACCAATCTCTCAAAACACTTCATAATAACAGATGTTAAAGCTATTGGTCTATAGTCATTGAGAGATGCCACTACTGACTGCTTAGGGACTGGCACTATAATAGATGTCTTCAGGCAAGTAGGGACAGAGCACTGCAACAAAGATAGATTAAAAATGTCTGTAAATACTCCAGCTAATTCTGCAGCACAGTCCCTAACAACTCGTCCCATGATTCCATCCGGTCCAGCTGCCTTCCTAGCATTAATATTCTGGAAAGCGCGTTGCACATCAGAAATCTGCAGTAGAAGTGGTTGTCTATCAGTAGTAGATTCTATAGGTGTGCTGTTGATAGTCGATGCTGTAGTGATAGTGGTTCCATTTTCCACCTCAAAACGGCTGAAGAACTGATTCAGCTGCTCAGCCAAAGACTCACTGCTGCTAGACAGATTATTTTTAATATTCTGCCCCGTGATTTGTTGCAGACCTTGCCATACCCGACGAGGATCAGAGCTCTCAAAATGATGTTCAATCCTCCGACAGTACATAGCTTTGGCATCCCTGATGCCTTTTTTTCAATTTAGCTCTGGCCTCTCTGTACTGTAGTGCATCACCAGAGTGAAAAGCAGCATTTCTGGCCTTTAACAGAAGGCGCACATCTCTATTTAGCCAGGGCTTGTTGTTAGGAAACACCCGTACTTGCCTGGTGGTAGTGACAACATCAATGCAGCTTTTGATATAGAACAGTACTGTCGAGGTATATGTATCAACATTGTCCTCCTCAAACAGTGTCCATTCAGTGCTCCTAAAGCAGTCTTGAAGTTGCTCAGATGCACCTGCTGGCCACACTCGTATTTCTCTGGTTGATGGTCTGATTCTATTAATGAGAGGTCTGTATGATGGGATCATGAACAGAGATATATGATCTGACTGTCCTATATTGGGCAAAGGCTTAGTCTTGTATCCATGCATGATGTTACTATATACTTGGTCCAAGGCATTTTCCCCTCTGGTGGGACAGTCAACATACTGATAGAACTTAGGGAGAACAGTCTTTAAATTGGCTTGATTAAAATCACCTGCAACCACCAGAGCTCCTTCTGGGTAAGCCTGCTGCTGTTTGCTAATAGCAGTTAGCAGGTGACCCATAGCTGTAGTAGTGTTTGCATCAGGAGGTATATATACTGCAGTTATTATAACAACATTAAACTCACGTGGCAAATAAAAGGGGCGGCATTTCACTGCTAGATATTCCAAATCAGGAGAACAATGAATATCCATTTTTTTAACATCTGTGCTCCAGCTGTTATTTATGTAAACACAAATCCCTCCACCTCTGCTCTTCCCGGATTCAATAGTTCTATCTGCTCTAAGTGCTGAGTGTCCTTGTAGCTGTATAAGCTCCTGTGGAAAGGAAGAATCCAGCCACGTCTCTAAAAGGACCATAGCACAGCAATCCTGGATATTTTTCTGCAGAGAGATAGTAAGTTCCAACTCCTCGATCTTATTGGGAAGAGATCTCACATTTGAAACAAAAAGACTTGACAATGCAGGCTTGTAAGGATTTTTACTTAGCCTCACTTGAAGTCCGGCCCTGCAGCCCCTCTTCTGCTTGCGTTTCCTCTGTTTTCTTTTCTTTCTGGCAGGGAAAGCAGGGGGAGTAGCCCAAGGATATGCAGGCCCTCTGATAAGCTCAGCTGGAATGTTGTAAGTTGTAACCTCCTGGCTGCAGCCTTCTCTGCCGATAGTTAAAAGCTCTTGTCGACTGTAAATTATGTGTGCCCGAATGTGCAGAGTCCATAGTAAAAAGTAGACAAATAAAACATTAATTAAAAGATACCGATCTCTGGAGTGTCAAGCCGCTGCAAGTGCTTGTGCCGCCATCTTTGGCTGCCACACATAAAGATGCCCAACAGGAGAAACCCATTGGAAAATTTTCATGTAAACCTATTGAAGAAGTGGCATGAGCAGCAGGCTTTGTTTGAAATTGTAGAAGAAGGAGAGCTAGGACCAGATGCCAAGGATTACTTGGGGTTCCCAACTAGAGTTGGGGTTAGCAGAGTGCCTTTCCCCTGATCAAGTTAAAATGACCCAGGCCCTCCAAGGAGAGTTCCTAGACATTTTTGGATAGACCCAGGCATACTAAACTGGTGGAGCATAAGGTTATTACCCCTCTGGAAGTAGTCACCAAGGCCATGGAATGACACTGGCCCTGTCATTTGAGACACACCATAGAGGATGAGGTGAATAAAATGGTTTCACTAGGAGTGATTGAGCCCTCCCATAGTCCCTGGAGTAGCTACCCAGTTCTTGTGCCTAAGCCGGATGGCATTACGTGCTTCTGCATCGACTTCCGTAAGTTGAACCAAGTTTCTCAATTCGATGCTTATTCAATGCCCAGGATCAATGAGCTAGTAGAGAGGTTAGAAGAGGCAAAGTTACTAACCTCCTTAGACCTTACATTTGCTACTGGCAAATACCACTGAGGAAGGAAAAGCGGCCTTCTCTACTACGAAAGGCCTATTTCAATTTAAATGCATGCCATTTTAGTTACATGGAGCTGCAGCCACGTTCCAAAGACTTATGGATGTGATACTAGAACCAGTGAAAGCATTTGTGGTGGCCTACATAGCTGACATTATTATTTTAACTATTGGGAAACCCATGTAGACCACATAAAGTGAGTCCTATATGAGGTCAGGAAGGCTAATGGTGAACCCGGGAAGTGTAAGGTAGCCATGAACAAGGTCAGTTATCTGGGTTTTAAGGTGGGAGAAGGGCAGATAGAACCCTTGCCTGAGAAGGTGACGAAGGTATCATCCTGGGTATGCCCCAGGATGAATAGGGAGGTGCAGCAATTTATCGGGTCGACTAGCTATTGTTGCCAATTCATACCACACTTTATTGAGATAGCTGCCCCATAGAATCATAGAGTTGGAAGAGACCTCAAAGGCCATCTAGTCCAACCCCCTGCCATGCAGGAACCCCATCACAATATTTCCGACAGATGGCCATACACAGCCTCTGCTTAAAAACCTCCAAAGAAGGAGACTCCACCACCCTTTGTGGCAGAATATTCCACTGCCGAACAGCTCTAACTGTCATGAAGTTCTTCCTAATGTTCAAATGGAATCTCTTTTCCTGTAGTTTGAAACCATTGCCCCGAGTCTTAGTCTCTGAAGCCATGGAAAACAAACCTGTTCCCTCTTCAATATGACATCCTTTCAAATATTTAAACATAGCTATCATATCCCCCCTCAGACTGATTTGATTAGAAAAGGGAATCCTAAGATAGTCAAGTGGGGACAAGAACAAAAGAAGTCCTTCGAGATGTTGAAGGATAAGCTTTGTTCTTACCCAGTCTTACACCAGATTTTGAACAGCCATTCGTTGTCCAAACTGATGATTCAGAGAGAAGTCTGGGAGCTGTGTTAACCCAAGAATTGCAGGGAGAGGAACATCCCATTTGCTTTCTTAGTGGAAAATTAAATCCTAGAGAGCAAAGGTATGCTACCATAGAGAAAGAGGCCCTGGCTGTAAAGTGGACTACTCATGCATTGAAGTACTATCTGTTAGGGGCTACTTTTACCTTGGTGACTGACCACACTCCCTTGAGATGGCTACATCAGGTGAAGGACACTAACCCTAGGTTAACAAGATGGTATTTGGCCCTACAACCATTTTCCTTCACAGTGCAACATAGAAAAGGGGCCAGTCATTCTGATACTGACTATTTCTCTCATCAAGGACCCTGGGCATGAGGATGAACAGAGGAGAGCGCACGTTGAAGGAGTGTGTGTGAGGAAGGAGGTGCGCCATCCTTGCTTGAGGGTCCTACTGAAACAAAAAACAATGACCATAGAAGGGAGGAAAATGGGAGATAGGCAGGCATGAGGAGGAAGGGGAAAGTGTTGGCCGGTTGGGAAGGGAAGTCAAGCTGGGAGGAATATGAAGACAATGTCAGAGTTTATTTTCTTGGGCTCCTTGATCACTGCAGATGGCGACTGCAGCAACTAAATTAAAAGACGCTTGCTTCTTGGGAGGAAAGCAATGGCAAACCTAGGTAGCATCCTAAAGATCAGAGACATCACTTTGCCAACTAAGGTCAGGATAGTCAAAGCTATGGTTCTTCCAGTAGTGATGTATGGAAGTGAGAGCTGGACTATAAAGAAGGCTGATCGCTGCAGAACTGATGCTTTTGAGCTGTGGTGCTGGAGGAGAGTCTTGAGAGTCCCCTGGACTGCAAGGAGATCAAACCTATCCATCCTGAAAGAAATCAACCCCGAATGTTCACTGGAAGGACAGATTTTGAAGCTGAGGCTCCAGTACTTTGGCCACCTCATGAGGAGAGAGGACTCCTTGGAAAAGTCCTTGATGTTGGGAAAGACTGAAGGCAAAAGGAAAATAGGACATCAGAGAATGAGATGGTTGGACAGTGTCATCGATGCAACCAACATGGATTTGACCAAACTCCGGGAGGCAGTGGAGGATAGGAAGGCCTGGTGAGCTCTGGTCCATGATGGGGTCACGAAGAGTTGGACACGACTGAACGAATGAACAACAACAGCAGCAACAAGTGAAGGAAGATCCGTGGACGGGAGAGTGGGTGACTTTCAAGCTCCCGTGAGAAGCAGCAGAGCGGGAATGAAAGGAGAGGAAGGTGGTAAAATCACCATATTGAGGACAGATGGTGGAACTCGAGGAGAGGCGTAAAGCACGGGAGTTCTTCGAGCGCAAGGCGAGGAGGCATGAAAGGCAAAAGAAGTTAAGAAGAAAGTGGGAGAAATGTTTAGGTACCCATGGGGAGGATTGGCAAAGGACCCGGGGCCATGTTCTTAGGACTTGTGAGTGTGAACACCCGAGCTTCGGGAGATATGACTGGGTCTACCCTGAGCCTGGGATATAACGTGAAAGGGGTTTTTACAACCGCCAAATGGATAGTTGAATCCGAAGATTTGGGCAGACTGGTTGAAGGACGCCTTTGATCCAGAAATAGGAAGCTACAGAAGTTGAAAATGTTCATCCTGTTATGTTGAAAAATAAAACCTTGAATCACGTTGCTGAGCCAGGAACTTCTTTGAAGGTGCTTGCTGAGGAGTTGAAGGAGGGAGGGAGAGGGGGTGCACTCACGACGGTGTACTTGACGCCCAGCCCAGACTTCTGCAACTTGGACCCACGTGGAGGGATATTTGGCACCTCAGGCTGCCTGTGCAATGGGACTTCTCTTGCCATGGATGGCTGTGAGCTGTTGTGTTGTGGCCATGGCTTCCGCACCACTCAGGCAGAAGTGGTGGAGAGGTGTAGCTGTACATTCTGCTGGTGCTGCTTAGTCAAGTGCAGGCAATGCCAGCACCCAGTGGAAGTCCACCACTGCTTGTAGGAGGGCAAGGCAGAGGCATGAACAACTTGCCAAGGACGCAGAAGTTGTGGACAACTAGCCAGCCCACACAGAAGAGCTGAGTGAGTCACCAGAAGGGGTGGGTGGGGAAATCCTTTGCACACTTCCAGAGGTGAGGCTGAGTAACTGTGCACCACCATTGCTCTGCCAGAGGGGGTGGCTCTGAGCCAAATGATAAAACATGGCTGTTTTGATGAGCATGTTTTTTTACCACAATGGGCATGTAATCAGCTACATTAGGAATAAATTAACTTTACTAAACTGATGTGGGTGAGTGCATATGCATGCATGGCAGCACTAGAAAGGGGAATCTGGGCAATTGTACTGCCAAGATGGATACAGGTGTAGATTTTAATAGGCATGCTCAAAAGGTTTCCTGCTCTGTTTTCTCCTACCCTTGCAAAACATTCAACTTATGTATTTGTCATGGATCTGAGTACAAATCAGTTATTTACTTTGATCCCTCCCATAAGCTCAAAAACAAGACCAAGGTGCCTGTTCAGCATTCTAAGATGAGTCCATTGCTTTATTTGTTTTGGTTGTTTATGAAAAGGAAACCACTTATTAAAAAGCACCAAAACTACTCAATGAATGATCAAGAGGGCTTCTGATGTTGCAGCCATCAGCCAGTCAGGGCTGTGCAGAGCCAGTTTCACGAGCAAACTGGAAGAACTGGTTTACCTTGAGATTGACATTGAGCCATGCTACATGGTGAGTGCAGTTCCTCAGCATTTTGACTGACTGAACAATGTACCTCTCAACAGAACCAAGTCCTAGTTCTGCACAAAAAAGGCTTATTATCAACAGGAATTCAAAGCACATCCTAGGGCAATAGCTCCTGGATGAGTATGCAGATGAGGGGTGAGAGATATTAAGCATTGTTTGAGAAGGAATTACGATTCCTCACCCACTGTGATCATCTCCTGGATTTGGTTCCTAGGAGCCCAACAAATTCGGTAAACTCAGTGGCTACTCAGATGGTATACTGTAGAGTGCAGTCCTTGGGAGGCAAATTTAACAGCAGAAATATCCATCATGGACCCACGCTTACTGTGAAGCAAAACAGCTTGTCATACTTAAACAGCACAGACCATGCAGTATGGGGTATCCTTCAGAAGAGAGAGTTTTCTGCCATTCTCTCGCCCAATCGTATGTCACAGCTACTCTCAGTGCCTTCACTCATCAGAAAAGCTCAAGAATTTCTCTTTCCAGAGCAGCTCTTCCTCTTTCCCTTCCCCCTTGCTTAGCACATGGTAAGTGTCATTTTTCAGGCAGCCAGTTCGCATCACCTGAGGACAAAGTGTAAAATAATTAGAATAGCAAACCGTGGTAGTTGCCTTCTTCACTGCCAATGAATCAGCTTGCCCCACCACAGTCTCAGTGGAGCTGGCATCCATCCCCTGTTGGAGACAGGCATTACCGAGTGTCCACCAAGGCCTTCACCTCTGCCAAAGGTGAATGCCAAAGCTTGGAGACCCTGGCTTTGCTCCCCCTCCCCTCTGCGGTCACTGCTTCTTACACCTGCCATCTCTGAGCACACACATAGTAGCACCCATTTGCCTTTGCAGCTTCCCTTGAGCACGTATAGATTAGGTTCTAGAGAGACAGGTATTTTCTGGACAAGAAACTACACTGTGTGGCATGCTGCAGTAAAGATGGCAGCAACATAGGTCTTCTCCATTCCCATCCTGCTTGTTTCGAAATAGCTGAGTGTGTAGAAATAACAGAAATATTTATAGGTAAACATAGATATGGGGAAGACAGAAAAGATGCCTCAGCCCAAAACTTTCAATGTCTCCTCTCAAGAAGAAGATCAGCATGATTTTGTGGAATTCTCCCAGGAAGACACTGGCACCATGAAAGCCGGTAAGTCGAGAGGGAAAGGGAGAGCGCAGAATACGATAAAGAAAACCAAGACAGTGGGTGACCAAAGTGGAGATGATAGGAAAGCTGCAGTGGCTCCACTGAAGGAAACACTGTCAGAGGTTAAAATTAGCACTGGAAAAATAAGTAAAGGTTGTGTCCAACTCTAGGGGCGGTGATCATCTCTGTATTCAAGCTGAAGAGCCAGTGTTGTGCAAGTCCATGGCCACGTGGCCGGCATGGCTGCAAGGAAACACAGTTTTTTACAGCTGTATCTATTTATCTACTGGCATTTACATGCTTTTGTACTGCTAGGTTGGCAGGCGCTGGGATTCGAACCACTGAGCTGCTGACTTTGCAGCCAACAGTTTTCGGAGCCTTAGTCTGCTGAGCCACCACACACCTCCTGCATTCATACATGTGCCTTTTTCAGTGAGGATTTTAATGACTAGTTTTATTCCTCTTGCTAACTCTTAGATTAGGTTTTTGCTGATGACTTTTTGATACAGTGTCTGATATTTCATTGCTATCTGACTCTCTCTTTTGATAAGACACAATGGGTCTCAACACAGAGACAGACTACTCAACGGTGACTCAGTTCCTACCTCTGCCTTATGGGGAGTGTTGTAGGGGGAAGCAGGATTTATTCCTTGCCAGATGGGGTTTATCTCTAAGTTAAAAGCCATCCAGTGGGGACCTCTGAGTGGGAATGGATATTGGAGATGGGCACAAAACACTAAGATGGCATTTTGTTTCATTTTTCATTTTGTTTTTCTTTGTTTTATTTCATTTAAAATGAAACATTTTTTTAAAAAAATCATTTCATTTTTCATTTGCATCATTTTTCATTTTTTTTCTTATCGCACTGACCAGCTGGCCCGTGGGCCAAGTCAGTGCATTTTTAAATTTACAGTATTTTTAATTTATTTTTTCTTACAGCAGTGACCAGCTGGCCTGTGGGCCGGGTCAGTGTGTTTTTTTTTTAATTTCCTACCATGCTGACCAGCTGGCCCGCAGGTCAGGTCAGCGCATTTTAAAATTTATTTTTAATTTATTTTTTCTTACAGAGCTGACCAGCTGGCCCGCGAGCCCAGGTGGCGTGTTTTTTTAAAAAAACTTATTGTAACAATCAGCTGGCCCGCAGGCTGGGTTGGTGCGTTGTTTTTTTAAATCCACCACCTGATCATGCCCGATCGGGTGGGGGAAAGGGTAGGCTTTAAAAACTTTTTTCCCGGCAAAGCCCCGCATTACAGCTGATTGGCAGTGGCTTCAGCGGGAAAAGAAGGCTGCAGTTTCCCCCACGTTTTGTGTGTGTGTGTGGGGGGGGGAACTGCCAGATTTTTCCCATAGGAATGATTTGCTTCAATGCATTCCTATGGGAAAATGAAAAACGAAGTGAACGAAACAGAAATTTCCATTTCGTTTTGTTTCATTTTTCTTTTATGTGTCTGTTCGTTATTCATTTCATTCTGTAACAAAATGATGATGATGATGATGATGATGATGATGATGATGATGATGATGATTAATCCTCACCTTCTTTTTACTGAGGCTGTACTCCCGACACTGGTTGCTCTTGAATGCACAATAAGTAGGGTGCTGAACTTGCTCTGAGTCACAAATCTGGGAGAAATGAAATAACATGCAGAAGTGGGGGAGGGAAATGAAAAGAACAATGAAACATGGAACAAAGATCAGGTACTTTCTCAGTTCTCACCTTCTCTGGAAAGTCTCCTTTATGAAACAAAGAATATTCTGACTGCAGCCAGAGAGCTACACGATAGTCATCACAACCATGAGTAGCCAGGCGATCACACCAGTACTTGGCCTGCAAGCCTTCATACATCTCAAGTCCATAAAACTCTGTTAAGGCTGGGGAGACCTAGTGAGAAAGATGAAGGGGGCTGTGACAAAACGGTGTATGCCTACAAATTAATATTTCTGCAGTAATTCAGTAACCTAATCTTTACCCCACCCTGGTGACCGTGGCTTTGTGCTGGGCCAAGATCCCCGGATTGATGTAGTCTGTGAAGTTGCCGTTGTGACAGTGGACTCGTTTCAGATTGGCGGCCCCTTCACACTGCTCTGTCTTCAAAGAGCAGAAAGCACACTCAGAACACAGGTCTTCATGGTGGCGTCCAAAGTTATCACATACCTAGAAAGCAATGAAGCCATGAAAAGGTCCAGCTCCAGTTTCTGGAACAATGTACTTCTGACTCTCCTAAGGTCTGCAGCAAGACAATGTTGGGCTGGAAATGGGCACTGGTCCTCCCCAATATGGTCTTTGTCATAGAATCATAGAGTTGGAAGAGACCTCAAGGGCCATCCAGTCCAACCCCCTGCCATGCAGGAACCCCATCACAGTATTTCTGACAGGTGGCCATCCAGCCTCTGCTTAAAAACCTCCAAAGAAGGAGACTCCACCACCCTCCGTGGCATCATATTCCACTGCCAAACAGCTCTAACCATCATGAAGTTCTTCCAAATGTTCAAATGGAATCTCTTTTCCTGTAGTTTAAAACCATTGCCCCAACTCCTAGTCTCTGAAGCCATGGAAAACAAACCTGTTCCGTCTTCAATATGACATCCTTTCAAATATTTAAACATAGCTATCATATCCCCTCTCAAAAGCCTAAACATTCACAGTTCCCTAAGCCATTCCTCCTAACACATTTCTTCCAGACCTAAATCATCCTGGTCACCCTCCTCTGTACCCGCTTGAGGTTGTCAACATCCTTTTAAAATTGAGGCACACAGAACTGGACACAGGACTCCAGGTGGGGTCTGACCAGAGCAGAATAGAGTGGTACTATTGCTTTCCTTAGACACAATGGTTCTGTTGATGCAACCAAGAATCGCATTGGCTTTCCTGGCTGCCGCATCACACTGCTGACTATTTGTGGTCCACCCAGACTCCCAGATCCCTTTCACATGTACTATTTTCCAGCCAGGTATCTCCCATCCTATATCTGTGCAATTCATTCTTTTTACCTAGATGCAGTATCCTACATTTCCCTCTGTTGAAACCCATTCCGTTAGCTTTGGCCCAGCACTCTAATCTGTCAAGGTCATTTTGGCTTTTCATCCTATCCTCTAGGGAATTAGCAACCCCTCCCAATGCTACTGATGTTTCTTATCCCAGGATTGGACCTCAAGGTAGACTTGATTTACCCATTCCTTTGCTTTCCTTAATGGATAATCTACCAGTTGACACAGGTATCAGAGGAAGGGCTGGAGATGTGCAAATTTGCTAAGGATTGGAATCATGAAGGGAGGGTGAAACTAGCATCCATTGTTGAGCCTTACCAAATCTCCAAATCCAAGAGTTTTGTCCTCCATTTGCTTCCAGGCCTTGCTAACAGCTGAGGATATGCAAATATCTTGCAGCACCGAATAACAGAGAATCACCAGAGCTCCATCATTGTCTAGAGCAAAGATGCTAGTGAACAGGGAAGAGAAGGAAAGGAACAAATTATGGGAGGCTGTTAAGGAGGTCCATTTTGATTTTGCAATTTCGATCTGGAGGATCAGGTGAGAGTGGAGAACAACAGTAGCGTGACGTATCTTACTCCAGGATCAAGAGAAGGGCTAGGAAGTATTTGGACCTCCAGATGTTAATGAACAAATAAATTCCTGATCTTTCACTGCTAATGAGGTTGGCTAGGACATAAGAACATAAGAACAGTCTTGCCAGAACCAACCACAGCCCATCCAGTCTAGCATTTTGTCTCACACACCGGTTCACCATTTGCTTCAGGGTATTCCCAAGCAGATGTCTTCACCTGCTTTTGATTCCCTGCAAATGGCATTGAGAGAGATCCTGCCGATCTCTCCATCCTGGAGGTTGTCCTTAGGCATCCATAATGATAGCCATTGATACCCTTGTTCTCCATGAACTTGTCCAATCCTTTCTTAAAGCTGCCAAGGCTGACAGCTGTCACCACTTCTTCTGGCAGGGAGTTCCAGAGACCAGTGATCCTCTGTGTGAAAAAGTACTTTCTCTTATTTGTTTGAGATCTAGCACCCAAAGGTTTCATGAAGTGCCCCCTAGGGCTGTGTGATAGGGAAAACAGATTTTCCTTATCTAGTTTGTCCCACACCATGTATGATTTTATAAACTTCAATCAGGTCACCTCTTAGGCACCGTAGTTCAAGCCAAACATTGCAGCCTCAGATGGTAAGGAAGTTGTTCCATTTCCCCTAATCATTCTGGTTGCTCTTCTTGCACTTTTTCCAGTTCTATAATATCCTTCTGGAGTAAGGTGACCAGAACTGTACACAATACTCCAGATGGGGCCTCACCATAGATTTATAAAAAGGCAAAATGACACTTGCTGATTTATTTTCTATACCCTTAATAATAATCCCTAGCGTTGAGGGTGGATGGGTATTGGAGTCCATCTGGGGGAGTTTCCTCATAATTTTCATCTGTCCTATTTGTGACAATTATGTCCATTCCAAGCCTCTGTATATATATTTTCTGTATATGCAAACCTGTATCAGATATTTGAGCTGCTTACGTTGTGAATGACCCTGGACAGAGATGAATGTTGATTTGGTAGAATAATTGAAAGGTTGCTGCTTGGGGTGGGCCAGGTGTCTGGTGAGAGATAAGCTGACATATGGGAAAGGGAGGTCACAAATGTTAGAACTGAAGAGAGTTAGAAACCCAAGAGCTAGTGGTAGAATTTCTGAAGAAAAGTCTGTCTATAGTGGTTAGAAAGTCTATGTCAGAATGGCTGAGAGTCCATAAAGATGCTTGTTTTAAAAACTTCAAATACAATAGAAGTTATACTTAGATCTTACTGTTGTTTTAATGTTTATCATTCCACGAACCTACCTTGCCCTTCAAGTCTATTGTTTATGGTTTCTGAACCAAAATCCCATTTGGCTTTATTCATTTCTTTTCTCTCCTCATCAAATCTTTGGTGTTTATACCCCATATCAGATCATCTCTCAACTCCATTCCCAAAAAGCGAAACCCCAAAACCTGTTCCACACACTTTCCTTCAATAACTGGCAGAATGTTCAATTTGCTTTTCTGAAATCCACAATTATCTTTTTTGTTTTTTAATTTTTTTTAAATTTCTCTACACTACTCCGTCAACATCTTCACCTCCCCGTCCCCAGCAGTAATCAGACCAACCACAGTTGTATCGTCTGGAAATTTAATGATTTATTATTATTATTATTATTATTATTATTATTATTATTATTATTATTATTATTATTATTATTATTATTATTATTATTATTATTATTATTATTATTGTTTAACCAAGAATAAGGAACCCAGACCACTACTGAATGAAAATACACCCATCTCATGTGAAGCTGTGCTTTACCAAGAGGAGCACAGCATTTTATTAAGAACTGTTTCACAGAACACCTGCATATCCTAAGATACTGTCTTGGGTCACTGGGGGCTCTGGCTGCAACCCAAAAATATTTGGAAGGAGTTTTGAGATGGTGGTCCATCTGTCTTGCAGTTTAAGACCTTTCTTTAGTGGCACCAAGGAGTGGCAGGTAAGACTTCAGGTGTAAAAGGCTGCCTGGAGGATCATAGAATCATAGAATCATAGAGTTGGAAGAGACCTCAAGGGCCATCTAGTCCAACCCCCTGCCATGCAGGAACCCCCATCACAATATTTCCGACAGATGGCCATCCAGCCTCTGCCTGAGGAGTGCATGACCCAGCTAGTATGAAAATTAGTGGAAAGGCTGGAGCATCACACTCCTCCTCTCTGTTCTGGAGGGATGAAGATAGCTTGCCATCCCCTTTATTTGGCCAATCAGAATTGCACAACAATTATTGTGTTTATTCAGCCAATCATTTCAATCTGTCGAGTGGATGGATAGCAATTTGGCCTCCCTCTTTCTGCTGCCAATGCTCCTTGATCTAGGCATGAGGCTGACAGTGTAGGTCACAAAACTGCACACTAGCGGTGAAAGAGACCTATGTCAGGGAAGGCAGTGTCAGGTATCCTGCTGGACTCCATGCTGGGCTTTGCCATTACCTGCCATTGGGACTGTTCCCTGAAGTTGCTTCCAGGTCATTCAGATCTATTTTGGTTTCCTTGGTATCCTGCGTGTCCTTTGAATTGAGGGCCTGTTCCAGTGAGAACGCCTTGTCAATCAGACGGTGGATGCTTTGGTGGAGCTGCTGGTCGGTGAGACTCTCTGTAGCTTTGGTGTCTGAGGTGGGTGTCTCAGTAGAGACCACAAGATGCAAGTGCTTTGCCTGTTCTGGCTCCGTGGGTGTGTGGCTACTGTCTGGAGCGGAGAAGTGGATCCTAGGTGCAGGTTCCTCACCGGAGACTGCGAAGGCATATTTCAAAATGGCATCAACACTGGAGCGGAGACAGATCTCAGGAGAGAGGGAAATCTCTGTTGGGGCCTGGACATGCCTCTCACTTGGAGCAGGAGAGGGGACCATGATCTCTTCCGCAGGCGCTGAAGTAGGGCATATGATTCGCTATCCAAGAGGCGGGGGGGGGGAGGAATTGGGAAATATAAGTAAATTGTTTTGTGCAAATAATCCTCCCCCCCCGCCACAGCCTTCCATTCTATGAGAAAAGTTGGTCTTCAACTTTTTGTCCTTAATTCATCAGCTGGCATTGCCTTCCTCACTCGGTTCCCCATCTTTTAAAGAAAATCACAGAATAATTGGGTTCTCCAAAACTAGTTAAAGGTAAAGGTTCTCCCTGCACATGCATGCTAGTCGTGTCTGACTCTAGGGGGCGGTGCTCATCTCCATTTTCAAGCCAAAGAGCCAGGGTTGTGCAAGTCTGTGGCCATGCGGCTGGCATGGCTGAATGCATTTCTGTGCATGAATCACTGTTTAGCTTCCCGCTTTTTACCGTGGTTCCTATTTATCTACTTGCATTTACATGCTTTCAAACTGCTAGGTTGACAGGTGCTGGGGTTAACAGAGGAAGCTCCCTCTGCTGTGTGGCAACCAGGATTCGAACTGCTGAGATGCCAACTTTGCAGCTGACAATTTCAGCATTCTAGCCCGCTGAGCCACCATGCCCCTAAACTCCTAAAATAAAGTTGGTCAGTTCAGCCATTCTCTTACCACACTGCTGGTATTTATGGGATGAGCCAATTGTCAGTCCAAAAGTACAGCAGTAGCAAGCCACACCTATGAAATATGCCTCCAATAATTTTGGTAGCACCCTGGTTCTGAAGGCTCCTGAACTCTTTCAGCTAGAATCTCCCTCTTTGTGGAGAGTCACTCAAAAGGCTGCAGAATGGAGGAAGAATGAGAGAGCCTTGTTCTTTTGGACTCAACAGGACTCCATCCCTCAAACTGCCCATTAAGAGCCCTTCTTTTTTAGGCTACACCCAGAGTCTGTTCTAGTTGGTATGGCACCTTAGTTTGTTCTGGGCCTCCATGCTTCCCTGCCCTTCCACCGCTCCTTGCTTGCATTCTTGTTCCAATAGTGTTTCAGCTCTAGACAACTTTTTAGCTCAGATAATATCCTTGGTGTAGCTGTTAGTTTGAATGGACCGTCCTGCAGAGTATAAATATTGATGGGGATGGGGGCTATAACAATATCACAAGCAGATAGAATTAAGAAAGGGGAAACAATTCTTCACTCTCCCTAAATTTAGTTAGGTCATGTTCTCCCTGCTTTCTTAAGAAAGTAGCAATAGGTTCCTGGCTTCTGTTTCATTTGTGCACTAGCTGATAACCTATAACTTATTTTCCCCTCACCTTGGTGTAGAAAGTTCGAGTTAAGCACCGAAATTGTGCAAATAGACAAAAGGTATCAAAATATATGCTCTCAGGCAGGTCAGCACAAATGGGACCTGAAAGCAGAGGATAAATTAGCATGACCACTACAAGAGCAAACAGTACAACATACTGTGTTTTACATTAAACCAGGGCAAATCAGTGTAAAACACTCAGGTTTGAAGTGAGTAAGAGACCTTACTACTAAGGTGGAGAAGCAACCAATGTCTTAAATTCAACAGCTTCCATGAAGGCTAAGAGTGCACAACACCAGATAATATTTGAAATACTAACTTCCAAAAAGAAATTTCCTTAAATACAAAGGCAGGGTTTTCACATTATAATATAACCATCTACCTCACAGATTGCAGCTTCTTGGTATGTTTGTAAAAGGACTGAGCCCATTCTTAAGCTAATAAATTACAAGGTGCAGGGATAGAGTTTTGTAGTGAAAGCAAAAAGATCACAGGTCTTCACAGGTCTTCGCCTCATCAATGCGTGGATGAGGCAATGGTGTCAAGAGGAGGGCTTCAAATTTGTCAGGAACTGGAGAACATTGTGGGACAAGCCAAACCTGTTCAGGAGGGACGGGTTGCACCTGAACCACGATGGCACCAGATTGCTGGCACACAACATAAAGGCTGCAGAACAGCTTTTAAACTGATAATGGGGGAAAGCTGACAGGAGCTGAGTGGCATCTGGTTTGGAACACCTCATCCCCGTGGAACGAGGTTGGAGAGGGTAGAGAACCACAAAGTGATGACAAAGGAGGTATTAGCACTGGGAGAATAATGGGATGTGGTAGTTTGTCTACTGGAATTAAAAGTTGCGGGGGGGGGGTGTGGGGGGGGGAGAGAACAAAGAAGCAGCCGTTCTTGGGGAACCCACTGTTGCGGTGTGTGTGTGTGGGGGGGGAGAGAACAAAGAAGCAGCCGTTCTTGGGGAACCCACTGTACAGGTACTTCTCCGCAACTGCTCGAACCCTCTGAGCAAAGATGGGAGAACTTGAACATTTGGTAGCTAGGTATAACTGATATAATAGCCACTATAGAAATCTGGTGGAATACAGAGAACCAGTGGGATACTGCAATCCCTGCCTATAAACTCTATAGAAGGGATAGAGAGGGGCGGGTTGGTGGTGGAGTGGCCATCTAATGTCAAAGAAGGGGTAAAATCCAGCACAATAGAGATTCACGGTGGGTCTGACTCCACCATAGAATCACTGTGGGTTAAACTACCAGGTCCAGCAATGTGATAGTGGGATGTGCCATCGTCCACCAGATCAAAAACTTAAAGGGGACCTTGAAATGAGGAGACAAATCATGGAGGTCTCTAAGAGGGATGGGATAGTAATCATGGGGGACTTTATTTATTCCCACATTGACTGAGCTAATGCAAGCTCGGGGCAAGAAAGAGAAATCAGGTTTCTTGACATGCTGAATGACCAACCTGTCATGGAGCCCACCTAATAACAGACAACACTGGATCTGTGTGATACTCAGGACCTGGTCAGGGATGTGAATGTCACTGAGCCTCTGGGGAACAGTGACCATGGTTCAATCTCCTTTGCCATGCATGTCGGGAGAAGAGTGTCAAGCAAATCAGACACAAAAACCCTTGATTTCTGAAGGGCGCACTTCCCTCAGATGAGGAAACTAGTTAGAAAGAAATTGAAATCCAATCTCTCCAGAGAGCATGAAGCCTGTTTAAAATGACGGTAGTAGAGGCCCAGCACTAGAGCATACCATAAAGAAAGAAAAAGAGCTCATCTAAGTTCAGGAGGGCACTGGCATGGTTAACAAGTGGAGTTAGAGAGGCTCTAAAGTGCGAGGAGGGGTCTTTCCATAAATGGCCCTCTGGATGGTAAGGGAGGAAAAGGAGAGGTAAAGGAGGACTTGGACATTGCAGAGAAATTAAATGAGTTCTTTGCATCTGTCTTCACAACAGAAGACCTTGGGCAGATTCTCTTGACTAAAGAATTAAATTAAATACAGGTTAAAAGAGAGGATGTTTTAGGTTTAATTGATAAATTGAAGACCCACAAGTCAATGGGCCCAGATGGCATCCACCCAAGGATTATTAAGGAACTGAGACATGAAATTGCGGATCTCTTAAAGGTAATATGCAACTTGGCTCTTAAAACGGCCACAGTGCTGGAGGACTGGAGGATAGTGAATGTCATACCAGTTTTTAAAAAAGGAAGGAGATGGGGGACCCGGGAAACTACAGGCCAGTTAGCCTTACATCTGTCCCAGGGAAGATGGTGGAAAGCCTCATCCAAGAGAAAATCTTAAAACACACAGAAGAACAAACCTTGCTGAGGGAAAATCAGCATGGCTTCTGTAAGGGTAGGTCTTGTCTGACAAATCTTTTAGAATTTTTTGAAAAAGTCAACAGGCATGTGGATTTGGGTGAACCGGTGGATATAGTTTATCTGGATTTTCAGAAGGCTTTTGACAGAGTCCCTCACCAAAGTCTGCTGAGAAAATTGCACAGTCAGGGGATAAGAGGGCAGGTCATCTTATGGAATGAGAACTGTTTGAGATCCGAGAAACAAAGAGTAGGTGTCAATGGGCAATTTTCACGCGAAACTTTTCTGTGTGATAAAAACCAGAGAAGATATTGAACAGCTCCAGAACGATCTCTCCAAACTGGGGGAATGGGCTGCCAAATGGCAAATGAGTTTCAATACAGGAAAATGTAAAGTAATTGCGGCAAAAAATCAAAACTTTATCTATCACCTCATGGGCTCTGAGCTATCCATGATGGATCAGGAAAGAGATCTTGGTGTGCTGGTGGATAGCTCAATGAAAGTGTCTACCTGGTGTGTGGCAGTAGTGAAAAAGGCCAATTCCATGCTAGGGATTATCAAAAAGGGGATTGAAAAAGCCAACATTATAATGCCATTGTACAAGACGATAGTAAGGCTGCACCTGGAGTATTGTGTACAATTCTGGTCACTACATCTCAAAAAAGACATAGTGGAACTGGAAAAGGTGCAGAAGATAGTGACTAAAATGATTACTGGGCTGAGGGACTTACCTTATGAGGAAAGGCTAAAACATTTGGGGCTCTTTAGTCTGGAAAAAAGGCACCTGAGGGGGGATATGATTGAGATGTACAAAATAATGCAGGTCATGAGTAAAGTAGATAGAGGTACACTCTTCTCCCACTCACAAAATACCAGAACTAGGGGACATCCACTCAAACTGAGGGCTGGGAGAGTGAGAACAGACAAAAGAAAATATATTTTTTTAACCAGCATGTTGTTAGTCTGTGGAACTCTGTGCCACAGGATATGGTGATGACATCTGGCCTGGATGCCTTCAAAAGGGGATTTGACAGATTCCTGGAGAAAAACTCCATCACAGGTTACAAACCATGATGGAGATGTGTAATCCCCAGGCTTAAAACCAAGGTACTTCAAGGGCCAGATGCAGGGGAGTGGTATCAGGAGACAGATATCTAGTCTCATGCGCTTCCAAAAGCATCTGGTGGGGCCACTGTGAGATACAGGAAGCTGGACTAGATGGGCCTTTGGCCTGATCCAGCTTGGCTCTTCTTATGTTCTTAATGCCCTAGTATGGGCAGGGCTTTGTCATTATTGTCTGAACGTCCATGTCAGCTTTGCTGCCATCCTCATAGTAGCTGTTAGATAAACTGATTTCCTCAGGAAGCGTAAACTGTTTGGTTTCCTGGTGCCATGTTCTCTTGAAGAGGCCTGAAGACAAGTTGCTGGAAACCTATCTACCATTCCTACATTTTTCAGAGAAAGGAATTCTATAAAGTCAAATGTCTGCTGTATAAGATAATATCTTGCGGGGTGAAGTGGGGATGACAAAGGAATCGATGGAGGGGAGAAGACAGAGAGCAGGCCCATATAATTGTTTTTTGAAAAATGTTCAAAATTGGCCTTGTATTTAAAGATCATTCTAAGGTTGTCTCTAGGCCAGTGTTGGCAAACCTATGGCACAGGTGGCAAAGGTGGAATGCAGAGTCCTTTCTGTGGGTACACAACAGCACCCCCTCATAGCCATGACACTTCCCCTTCCGCTCGGAACACACCACTGTGCCCCATGCGGAGAGCCTGGGTGAAGGGGAGGAAGCGGCTTCTGGGCATCCCAAAAGTGTCGTGGCTGGAGGGTAAACTGGGCCTATGAAGGAGCCCACAAGCCACTGCCACTCCCCTTGGCTTTCCAAATGATGCAGCACCCCATCCACCTCTCTGACCAGGGCAGAGAGGCAGATGGGGTGTTACTCTTCAGGAAAGCAAGGATCGAAGAGCAGGTTAACTTTCCTGAAGGCTAGCACCTCTGCTCTTCAATCCTCACTTTTCTGAATGGTAGCACCCTTTCAGAGAGCGAGGATCAAAGAGCAAGGTTTTTAGTTTCTGGCAGCCACAGCGAGGGTGCTGTGGCCATGGGAATTCAAAAGCCTGCTCTTTGATCCTCACTTTTCTGAAGGGTAACACCTGAAACATTTATAACCCGGAATACCATTGTATGTAGGTTAAATTGCCATATTGGCACTTTGCAAAAAATAAGTGGGTTTTGAATCGCAGTTTGGGCACTCGGTCTCTAAAAGGTTTGCCATCACTGCTCTAGGCCCATTACTCCCTTATAGGCCACCAAGACATTCAGGGACTTCGTTAAACCACAGGAAGAGTCTGAAAAACTATCTACAGATATAGGGGCTGGAGGGAATGTGGCACACATGACAGGGATTTGCACTTACCCTCTGGGATGTGGCCATGATTCTCAAGCAGATCCAGCTTCATTATTTTAGGATCATAGCACCCTTTGCTATGCCGGATCTGACATACTTGGCTTGCTTTCCATGTGGGCTTCAGAGAAGAGAAAAAGACATCATATTCACCCTCTGAGAGGGGGCTGCCTGGGGCTCCAGACAATGTTTCTGGAATCAGCTGTGACAGAAAAACTAAGAACCCTGTAAAAAACAAGAGTGCATGGAAATAGAGAAGTTGAGAGAAAACACAGTAACGCACCATTCAATAAAAACATCTCATGGTCTGCCAAGAGCACCCTCACCTATGCCTCTTTTGATAAAGAGTGCTATTAATGGTCAAGCGTACACCAAAAATGATGGGGCTCTAGAAGATGGACTTCCTCTCACAGAAGAAGAGTTCATGGGAAGACGACGACACAAGTGGATCCCACTGTCCACCAGTACTCACTTTGGGGTTGTAATCTCTTGCACACTTTCCTGAGAATAGACCCCACTGAATGCAGTGGGTCTTTCTTCTGAATAAACATCATTAGGGCTTCACTGTCAGCATAAAGAAAATTTTAAAAGCTGCTATTCCTTTGCCCACATAAGGCAAATTTGTTCCTTTCCTCTACTCAGCCAGGATATAATTTGCCTAGATGTATGGTAGAAGAGCGCCACCTATTGACTAAAAAGAGACATTTTCTGCTAGAAGATTTATCATAATAGCTGAGTTTGAAGGAAGAACTACAGTATATCACAGTACACTCCCTCACAGTTTGTAAATATTTTAGGATAACTTTTCATGTGACAACACTGAAGAAATGACACTTGGCTACAATGTAAAGCAGAGAGTATACAGCTTGTATAACTGTAAATGTGCTGTCCCCTCAAAATAATGCAACACACAGCCATTAATGTCTAAATCTCTGGCAACAAAAGTGAGTAACACCCCTAAGTGACAATGTGCAAATTGGGCACAAAGTGTCAATATTTTGTGTGGCCACCATTATTTTCCAGCACTGCCTTAACCATCCTGGGCATAGAGTTCACCAGAGCTTCACAGGTTGCCACTGGAGTCTCCTTCTACTCCCCCATGACAACATCACAGAGCTGGTGGATGTTAGAGACCCTGCGCACCTCCACCTTCCATTTCAGGATGCCCCACAGATGCTCCATAGGGTTTAGTTCTGGAGACATGCTTGGTCAGTCCATCACCTTTACCCTCAGCTTCTTTAGCAAGGCAGTGGTAGTTTTAGAGCTTTGTTTGGGGTCATTATCATGTTGGAATACTGCCCTGCAGCCCAGTCTCCAAAGGGAGGGGATCATGCTCTGCTTTAGTATGTCACAGTACATGTTGGCATTCATGGTTCCCTCAGTGAACCACAGCTCCCCAGTGCCGGCAGCACTCATGCAGCCCCAGACGACACTCACACCACCACGCTTGACTGTAGGCCCGACACAGTTGTGTTTGTCCTCCTCACCTGGTTGCCACCACACCCACTTGACACCATCTGAACCAAATACATTTATCTTGGTCTCATCAGACCACTGGACATGGTTCCACAAACCGATGTCCTTAGTCTGCTTGTCTGCAGCAAACCGTATCCAGGCTTTCTAGTGCACCATCTTTAGAAGAGGCTGTGGCGAAAAGCGAAATTTCATGAGTCTGGTTTAAATAGCCAATCACCAAGTTGGTGGGAGTGGTTAAGAATGTTATATATGGAAACCTAATAGGTGCTGGGGGGTTCAGTTAGAGTTAGAGTTGAGAGCAGTTCAGTTCAGTTCAGCTGAAAGGCTGAGAGTCAGTTCGGATTGTCAGTTGGTCAGGTGTGAGATCCTGCCACTGAAAAGGGGGCTGGTTTCTAAAGGAAATACATTATTATAAGAATTCATGATTGCAATACAATAACATCAGCTAAAGCTATCATAATATTGAACTTCTATTTGTAAACTAAAAAACGTTTCAATGTTTTATTTTAAAACTATATAACCTGGTGTGACTCCCAAATTCATACAAGTGTCCAGTTAATCTGGTGGTGGCAGTGAGGGGAAACCCTGTGTGTGATGTGGTGTGCGTCACAAATACGCCCAAGAGGCTTCCTTCTGGGACAACAGCCCTGCAGACCAATTTGATGCAGTGTGCGGTGTACAGTGTGAGCACTAATAGGCTGACCCCCCACCCCTTCAACCTCTGAAGCAATTCTGGCAGCACCCATGCATCTATTTCCCAAAGCCAACCTCTGGATATGACGCTGAGTATGGGCTCTCACCTTCTTTGGTCAGCTGTGGTGAGGCCTGTTCTGAGTAGGACCTGTCCCGTTAAACCACTGTTTGGTCTTGGCCACCGTGCGGCAGCTCAGTTTCAGGGTCTTGGCAATCTGCTTATAGCTTAGGCCATCTTTATGTAGAGTAACCATTTGTTTTTTCAGATTCTCAGATAGTCGTAAGAACATAAGAAGAGCCATGCTGGATCAGGCCAAAGGCCCATCTAGTCCAGCTTCCTTATCTCACAGTGGCCCCATCAAATGTGTCTGTGAGTGCTCGAGACTAGATATCTGCCTCCTGATACCACTCCCCTGCATCTGGCCCTTGAAACACCCTGGTTTTAAGCCTGGGGGTTACACATCTCCATCATGGTTTGTAACCTGGGATGGACTTTTCCTCTAGGAATCTGTCCAATCCCCTTTTGAAGGCATCCAGGCCAGATACTATCACAACATCCTGTGGCACGGAGTTCCACAGACTAACAACATGCTGGGTAAAAAATATCATTTTGTCTGTTTTCACACTTCTAACCCTCAATTCCCTCTATCCACTTTATTCATGTCCTGCATTATTTTGTACGTCTCAATCATATCCCCCCTCAGGTACCTTTTTTCCAGACTAAAGAGACCCAAATGTTTTAGACTTTCCTCATAAGGGAGGTCCCCCAGCCCAGTAATCATTTAAGTCGCTCTCTTCTGCACCTTTTCCAGTTCTACTATGTCTTTTTTGAGATGCGGTGACCAGAATTGTACACAATACTCCAGGGGTGGCCTTACTATCATTTTGTACAATGGCATTATAATGTTGGCTGTTTTATTTTCAATCCCCGTTTTGATAATTACCATGAGGTGTCATGTGGAACTTCAAGTGACTAGTATGAGAATGAGAGCAATAACACCAAATGTGAGAATGCGATAACATCTGCTCCCCCTTCACACATGAGACCTTGTGACACTAATAGGTCTCATGATACCAGGGAGGGGAAATGGCTACTTGGGCCCAATATGCACATTGTCACTTAGGGGTGTACTGTACTCACTTTTGTTGCCAGTGGTTTAGACATTAATGGCTGTGTGTTGCATTATTTTGAGGGGGTACCACATTTAGTTAGATAAGCTGTAAACTCACTACTTTAAATTGTAGCCAAGTGTCATTTCTTCATTGTTGTCACATGAAACGATATATTAAAAGATTTACCAAATGTGAGGGCGTGCACTCACTTCTGTGATACACTGTATGTCCAAATATGATTTTTTGTTAATTACTCTATATTTTCCTATCCCCATAAATGGCAGAAAAGGAGCATTTTCTTAATATGGAAAGTGGGGAGGGTGTGGGTGGGAATTGCACCTGTGGAATCACTGCCTGTCATGAAAGGGCTAGAGATGGACAGTTTCTGTAAGATGGAAACCTTGCCGCTTGGGAGGAACAACTCATTCTATTAACTTAAAGTATGTTTCTTTTAAAGCACACAACAGGGTGGTTTTTTTGTTTTGTTTTTTGCAAACTAGATGCCGAGATGTTTTACTCTGCCTGCAGACATTATCAAGGAGGGGGTCATATTGTTTAACCCCAAAACGAAGGTTCAGCATCCGACGTACACTGTTGCCCAGCCCTATGTAGTCTGCCCTGTTTTAAGGGCGGTGGTCGACAATGAGGGTCTACCCAAGAGGATCAAGAGCCTCCATCTGGGGTGTTTGCCACCTTCGTGTTAACAGGAGCCATGACATGTGTCAAACACAGGTAGTTAACCATAACAACCAAGGCAGCCAGGGATAATGGCAGCTATAAGGCTAACTAAATTTAATGAAATGTAACAGGCTAGCTAGGTTTTCTCTCAGGGTAACCATCACTCACCCACCACCAGAGCCCATGTTGGAGCCGGGAGTCTGAGCCCTGGCATTTGGCCTGTTTCACTTCAGGCAGCCCCACGTCCCACGGACATACCATCCCATTTCAAAGGCCAGGAGCTGCCGGAATGAGAATGCAGTGACATCACAGTTGGAGGAGCTATTGCAAGACAGCAACTGGCTAATACATATAAAGAGGCAGCGTAGATATATCTCAAGCCATAGGTATTGATTGCCATTAATAACAGCCAGCAGATCTCCTCTGCCAACCCCACTGAAATGAATGAGAGCTGCTTAAGAGTAGTAGAGGCATACGCCTGTTCACTTCTGGTTGGTTTTCAGGGAGGGACCAGTGCATATACAAAGGTTTGTGGATCATTCCCCTTGTTAATGATGGCACTTTTGGCCTTTGCTCTTCTAGTATCAAGTTTTCTTTGATCAGATAGTAGAACACTGGAGGCAAAAGACAGGCTGTGAATGAATTTAAATGGCACAGCAGAGAGGAAAAGTGGAAGTATATAAAGCAGAGAGTATGGGGAATATAAGTTTAACACAGTAAGGCTCTTTATATTCAAAGAAGAACCATTGTTCCCATGTTTTATTGAGTGTTCCATGTATTCCTTCCTTTTACAATCTGCCATCCTGTCAAGCTGTACCACAACTCAGTATATTTCCCTTTCATTGAGATCTGAAAATGGCACCTTTTGTTAGGAATCAGCTTACATGCATGCACACTGAAAATAAGACAGTTACCAATTTGAGAAGTGTAATTTTAGAATAAAATGACATCCAGAAGACTTTTTGCAATTAAACCAGTCTTCCAACAGCTGATATAACTACATATGTCAAGTTATTTGGTATGTGATTATGTTCAACTCTGTCCTTTTGCCTTCACCCCACCGATGTGTCTATTTGTCTTCCAACAACCTGAAACATTTACATTTATTTACAGTAAAACCTACAGAATTAAAACAGTTAATACAGTTTGACAGAGTTAAGAAGATGGAACAAGACAATGTCAATTTTTCCACCACTGTTACCATTAGCCAAAATGTCACTTCAATGACCACTGTACTATCAACTATATAGGATGTTATACTGTACCCAAGTTGAAAGCCAACTCCTTTAGCAAGTCCAGTTTGACTTTGACCCAGCTACTTATGGAAACTGCTCTCACTGCTCAGTGCCCTTCTCCAAGTACCCCTGACTTTTAGAGGCAAGGCAGAAGAGCAAACAGAGAGAAGACAAGACTGTTCCAGCCTCGACCCCTTGTCCGTGGAACTCCATTTACATGAGGCTTTACGGCTTCCTAGCAAATCTTTTATGGACAGGCAGCAAGCAAAGTCTTTACTATTTTCCCAGGAAACCGTTTTGCAAAGTCTGCATTTTTTTCATTATCATGCCATTTAATGTTTTCTCCTTGTGTGCCACTGTAGAACTTTAGTTTTTTTAATATGCTGTATACTGCCAAAGAATCAATAATGGATAGTATAAAATAAATATGTAACAACTAGATATTGTTTTTATTTATGGGAGTGGGGGGAAACCAGAACTTCCACTTTAAAAACAATAGGTGAGCTCCAACATTTGTTTTTCCAAAGCGAAAAGATCAGCACTTATTAAGGACTAAGGCCATAAAAAACAAGACCTCTATTCCACAAAGACAGACCGGGCTAGTGGACTAGTTGTTAAGTGACAGACTAGGATTCAGGAAACATAGGTTCAAATCGCCCTTTGCCATGGAAACTCAAGGTGTGTGGGGTGTGTGGTACTGATAAACCACGCCTTAAATATCTCTCTTATTTTGAAATCCCTATTTGGGTTCACTTTAAGTCACTTCTGATTTGACAGCACAGAAAACACAGAGTAAAAGATGACCTCACCGTGAATAGGGCTGTGATGCAGATCTCCTGCTTAGGCTTACACCATCAAAGCCAATTCCAACTCAGTTCCTCCAGTTCCTTAACAATGTAGTACAGAAGGAACAAATATGGCTAGTGGGATTATGCTGGAACATTTATTTGTGGGAGAAGATATCGGAAGAATGCATCCATGTGCCTATATTTTGAGTGAGAATGGAAGTTAGTCTGTGGTTTGTATTCCTCACTTTTGGAGGTTAACAGCTGTCACTGTAATTTTTCCTTTTAAAACAATGCCCCCTTTCCCTTGGGATAAAACAGTGGCCAAAATCTTGTGACACAGTTACATAAATGTTGTAACTTTTAGCAGAGAACTGCTGTAAGTTAAGAAATGTCCATAGGCATGATCTGTTGTAAACAGAGTCATGTGACGCAGCATGCAACCGATGCCTAGACATTGCTTAACTTACAGGAATGCACCACTAAAAGTTATGCCTTTTCCATAACTACATAACAGAATTTAGGCCAATATTTAACACGAAGGAAACACATTACAGAACCAGGTATTTTTCACAAGTTAATCCTACCCAAAGAACAGGAGTTAGAAAAACCACAGTTCCATCCAGTTACTGTACTCTAGACCGGTGGTCCCCAACCCCCGGGCCGCGGACCGGTGCCGGTCCGTGGACCGGTCGGCACCGGGCCGCCTGGGGAGGCCGGGGAGGCTCCTCCCCTTTTCCTCCGTCGCCCTCCTCCTCCTCCTCTTCTGTCCCGCGGGCGGCCGGTGGAGGAGGAAGGCTGGAGGAGCGCAGGAGGAGCCGCCGCCACCGCCTTTGCCTCCCTCCTCTGCCCGCCGGCGGCGGCGGCGCATCCTCCTCCTCCTCCGCCCTCCTCCTCCTCGCCCTCCACCACCAGCAGCAGCAGCAGCCACGGCGGTGGTGGCGCGTCCTCCTCCTCCTCCTCCTCCTCTTCTCTCCCACGGGCAGCCAATGAAAGAAGAAGGCTGGAGGAGCGCAGGAGGAGCCGCCCGCCGCCCGAGGGACAGAGAGCGCGATCATGCAGCTGCTGCCCCGGGCACCTCTGCCGCCTTCGCTTTTGCCCCCGCCGCCGCCACTGCGCTTCGCTGGCCTCCTCCTCGTCCCCGTCGTCATGTTCCCTGGTGGCCTTTGCGCACCCGGTTCTTAGAGCAGGACGGTGGGGGGTTGGGTTGGGAGGAGGCGAGGAGGGGCGAGCGGGCCAAACGGGGTTCGGAGAAAGGAGAGCCCCCTTCCCCCTTCCCCCTTCTTGGCTGGGCTTCAGGTCCTCCGGCGCCTCCTTCCCTCTCGCGAGAGACCCGGGACGATACTTGGTGAAGTGGGTGTTTGGGGCAAAGGAAAGGAGCCGCGGGCCGGGAGGGGAGGGGGAGAGGGAGGGGCAAAGGGAGGGGCGCCTCATAAGAACACAGCCGGGCAGGCAGAGCATCTTCCACACACACACGCGCGCGCACACCCCCTCCCCTCCAGACCCCCGTTCCACCCCCCGGGGGGCGCATCCTCCTCCTCCTCATCAGCCCTCTTCAGCCCCGCTGAAGGAAGGGGGCGCGCAGGCGGGCGGGCGGAGGTTTCGCCGGCTCTGCCTTCTCACCTCGCCCGGCCCGGCGGCGCTTGACAGGCGGCGGACGGAGGGAAAACAGAGGGGGCGGCGGCGGCGACTGACGCTGGTGGTGCTGGTGGTGCACGCCAGGGCATCCTCCTCCTCCTCCTCTTCCTCCTCCTCAGTGCCGGCCGCCCTTTCTCCTGAGGGGGCAGCAGAAGTAAGTGGGCGGGCGTGCGCGTGTGTGGGGGGAGCTTCTGAGGCACGCGGGGTGCGGGGTGGGACTGCACAGTGGTGGGCGAAGGCTTGGCCGCGTCCAGGCGGAGGAGGTGGAGGAGGAGGATGTGCCCGGCCGGCTAACGGTCCCCTTTGTCTCCCTCACTCTCTCTCCCCCCGCTCACGCCTCCCCCCACCCGCCCCTCCCTCGACCCGCCTCCTCCTCCTCCTCCCCCCCTCGGCCAGGCTCTTCTCCGCCCGCTGCCTCCTGCCCGCCGCCTTCTTCTCCTTCGCCTTCCCTCTCTCGTGTCCTCCAGCGGCGCCCAGCCCCGACGACCTGCGAGCCCGTGGCCGGAGAGGGCGGCCTGAGTCCCCCAGCAGCCCGTGGCCAGCCGGCCGGGTGCCGCCTCCTCCTCCTCCTCCTCCTCCTTCTTGGCTGCCCGAGGGACAGAGAGCGCGGTCATGCGGCTGCTGCCCCGGCGCCTCCGCCGCTTTCAAGCCGCCGCGTTTCACCCTGGCCGACAGGAGGAGGAGGCGGGGCCCCGCCCGCCCAGGAGCCCCGGGCTCCCCACCCCGCCCGTGCGCGCAGTTAAGGCACACACGCCAAGCCCCCGCACCCCCTCCTCCCTCCCCCTCCCCCACCCCCACACCCTCCCCTGCCCCCTGCCCGACCCCCGCACCCCCATCTCCCCCTTGCCACCCCCAGCCCCGGGCCACGGAAAAGTCATCAAATATTTTCCGGTCCGTGGGGACAAAAAGGTTGGGGAGCACTGCTCTAGACTGTCCATCTGAATGAAAGGCACAAGTAGAGATGTCAAGCTTTCAGGAACCAGCACAAATGGGGGTAGAATCACAACATCAATGCACAACAGTCAAAATAAGAATGTTGCTTAAAAGGAGAGAGACCATTAATTTCTGTGAGGAAGATAAGTGGAAACCTCTCATCAACCACAACAATACAACGCAAGGCTCCTGATAAATAATTATCACACCCCATCCTGGTCACAGATAAATGGGCAGACATGTTTTCAGAATAAATTATTGCAGGTCAAAGGTGTACATTCCTCAGGGCACATTTTGTCAGTCCAAGAACTGGTTGCTGATAATCAATTCAGTTAATCCACCTAAAACTGAGAATCACTCCCAAGATTGTTGAATTGTCTTTATTTATTTAATGCTATATTTTACACCAGGGGGTTGCCCCCCAAAACAAGCACCACCAAGAGAGGAGTGGAGAATGGCTGGCCTCTGTTACAAATCCAGAGACACTTCATGGAGCAGGCAGAAGGGAAATCCCACCTTGCTGAAGACTTTCCCCATGAAGAAAATGAGACACATTCCAGCTGGTTCTAAATGATTCCTCTCCCTTTGGGGGGGGGAATGGAATGTTGTGGAGGGAGGGAGAGAATAAGAGGCCCATCTTCTAGATTCACTTACTGGCCTGGCTGCCCCTCTTCTGGGACCCAGCTTAACAAAGTTGGAAGGAAGACTTTGCTTCTTCTATGAGCTATTCAGGAAGCATTCTTTCTCCCACCAAGAAGTCTTGGTTCCTTTAGCTCATACAGGCCTTGAAACCTGTGTTGGGTAAAGGGCTGCAAGTAAGAAGAGGGCTTTCTCCATCTCCCCTTCAATAGCAAAACGTGAGTATTTCAGTACACACAGGAACCATCATATGAATACAAACCATTCACAGGTAACTCTGTTCACCCAGGGTAAGACCCCCAAATAGGAGGCCCCAGGAACTGGGAGAAGAGCACTGAAGTCCAGGGGCAGGGTGGGGTGTTCTGGCACAACTGTCATGAGCTAAGAAGACATAATTTTTTATTTCTTCTTCCTCTCCTGAGAACAGCGAGGGCAAAACCTGCAGAAAAAATAATAAAGTAGAGCAGTAATTGGGAAACAAGTAGCATTTATAGGATAAATATGGAAGCTTGAAATATGCTTTAAGAAAATTCAAACATTCAGGTAGAAGATCAAGCCATACAACTTGTGCATGATATAAAAATTAGGTATATTTAAATACCGGTACATAAATAGCATGGCCATGAAAGACTACAAGGCAGTAACTCAGTTTGGAGGTGCATGAAAGGACAGTGTGGTGGAAGATGCTCACATCAGGCATTTTAGGCAAACCATGCTCTCCCCTTCACAGGTATTATTAACCAGAGGAAACAGGAACTGTGTTCAGATTTTCCTCCTTAGTAAGTGGAATGTCTCAGAATGGCCTGTTCAGATATTTCCTTAAATTATGTGTGTTCTTAGAAATATCTAAGACTTTTTAAAAAATCATATATAACTAGACATTGAGACCCCTAGGTCACAAAACAACAGCTCTAGCTCAAAGCCTTTGCAAGACTCTGAATTCAGCCACAGTTGAGACCAGGGGGGCATGGCCTCCCAGATGTTACTGGACTGCAGCTCCATCATCTCGGGCCAGTGCAGAAGTGTGTGTGTGTGGGGGGGAGTACAAAACCACACTTGTGGCAATTACTGATGTGATGGCAAAATGTAGTCTCCAATTAATAGCCTGGGCACCTTGGTCCTCACTAGGTGCACCCACCAGAAAACCTTACAATGTGAGATCCTTCAGCTATCCATCTTGCAATTCTTTCCTCAATGAAGTAGGCTCAACAATGCCTACTTCAAAGGAATAATTTCCTCTACCAAGATGGATGGCCATCTTTTGGAAATACCGTGATGGGGGTTCCTGCATGGCAGGGGATTGGAATGGATGGCCCTTGAGGTCTCTTTCAACTCTCTGATTCTATGATCTAAATGTTTGTGACTCATGTACTTCAGGCAGCAGTAGGCTGGGCACAGCAATGTACAAGAACTTTAAAGAGCCACTCACCATTTCCCTCTTGGTTTTGTTGTTAAACCCACACAAGCAAAATGGAACCATTCAATGGAACACTAGGGAAGGGTTCAAAGAGCACAGAATGCCAAATTAGTATTTCATTAGTGGTTTATCATTATTATTTTGTAATATAGTTGTAATTTTCACTCCCTTATGACACTTCCTGGACTCCATACTCTTGACCTTTCAAAAACACCACCAGCAGCAATTGAATCCGATACTGGTCCTGTGAGAAGGTCATGCAATCAAGGATATGACCACCATATTGTGGTCCTTGTATATAAATGTGGAGAATACTAGCCTAAAAGTTTATACTGTAGGGAAGTATTTGAATGGATGAAACTAGTGGGCTGTGAGAAGTATGAAACTCCAATGAAGAGAAGCCCAGAAGCTTCCTCTTAGCCATTTATCCTGCCACTTGTTACATATTCTTAGAACAGGAGCCAAAAAGAGGATGGAGACCTGTGACTACAGGCTGTTTTTCTAAGGATGATGCAAAATTTGAAAGTTTGCAGAAAGAGACAATGCGGGGATTATGCTCCAGAGGATTATGGGCTAGAAACAAAATTTAACAACTCTTTCCTCACGGTCAAGCATACACTTAGAGCAGCTTCAGACATTACACCATTTGCATTCACAAACTGTGCATACACTCATGCCTCAGTGTTTCAGTGGAGGACCCTTACAGCTCTAAAACCAAAAGGAAGCGTTGGTCAGCTCTGGGCGTGCAATGAGTGACCACAGGAGTGACAATGAATGAATGTGGCTTGATATAGCCTCCAGCTGCAGCTTCCTAGGAAGGCAGGGGTGCCAAATTGTATCAAAACGTCATGTTCTGCCATCCTGATTTCTGCAAGCATTTGTCAAGGCAGTCTACCTGCTCATATTTGCAACTTGTTTACACTGTCTAAAGAAAGAGAGAGAGAGAAAAAGAACCTGGCCAGTCTGATTTGCACATCTCCCCAATTCCCAACCATTATTCCCAGGAGAGAGGCTCTTACATCAGGGTTGTCGCAACCAATCATCTCTCCATAGGAGACCTGGTGGCAGAGGCAGTAGGTGGGCTCATTAGGATCCACAGGCATGTCCAACACATCCGAAGGGTGCACATTGCCAAAGGTAACGGATGGCATCCCATACTCTGTGCTTCTTCAAAGGGGGGAAATAGAGTTAGTAGGGTCACCAACGACAAAAAGCTTGAACTAATCCTAGACCAAAATCAGTGAACTTGCAAACCCTTCCCTCCAGCCTCTACCACTTTGATCTTGGCCAGACAGAAAGACCTCCCCAGCTGGGCACTCCCCACTAGGCTCTCTCCTGCAATCCCAACCTCTCAAACTTGATCCAGCAATGTCCATCAGCTGGGTGAAACTAAGTGAGGCCAGACAAGGCTTCCACTTGACCAAAACCGGATTACACCTATCAAAAAAGATTAGTGGTGTGACAATTTCCTCCCAGTTACTCACGTGCGGACTAATTTCAGTTTTTTCTGGGCTGTCTTTGGTGTCTCTTCATCAGAGTTTTTCCCCTTGGAGCGAGCACGGGCAGCTTTCTTCTCTTTCTGGGCCCGGCCTTCTGTGTCCATAACACAAAAAGAAAGAGGACAGCAAGTCAACTACCTCTCTAAAGGACTGGTGGAGCTTATGTGGATGACTAGAATGCTTGTACATTATACAGCCCCTTGAATCCTCTATACAGAAAATAAATCCAGTACTTCTCCTTCTTACATCTATCCAAGAGGCCAGAAAACAGCTGATATCCATGTCCCAAACCTTTGCTAATGCTAGACATTCTGTGCCCAAGGAGCCTACTGGGCTTATTTGTGGCTCTAACCAAGGCCAGCATCTCTGCTTCTCTCAGTAGTTTGCCTCTGCAGATTCACATAGTCACTTTGCTATGTTACCATCCAGCAGTTAGTATTATATGCCATAGTAATTCTATCACAAAGTCAATGCTGCGTGTTTGGTCTGCTTTCCTTTGTCTCTCTAAACAGAAAAAGGAAAGTACTAGGCAGAACACACAGCACTGACTGACTTCTCAAGTTTCACAGGGCTCTGCCAAATCCAAACTTGCAACAAGGGTGGTGCTGGAAATGCCCCCTTTTAAACACCATACTTATATAAACCTGGAGTATGTTTCTATCTGCAGGAGGCATTTTGACTCACTGAAATACTCCACAGAGAGGTTAATTTAACCCCCAACTATCCCGATTACCCTTTTCTCTTTTCTGCACACTTTCCAGCTCCAGGATATCATCTCAGAGAAGGGGAGGATCTATAGACACGATCATGGCATCATCAGTTCCTTCAAACATTGTAACACTGGTTATATTAGCATGGATTCATATAGGCATTGCAAGATTAGTCATTTTACTTCAATTCCAAAAACACATAACTTGGAGGTTTGTTACCTATGTATACACTACAGGGATCAGAAAGGAGGAGATCTTGGGGCCACCATGATTTTTTTTTAAAAAAGCTACATAGTGTATAGCAAAAACACTATAGCCGTGAGACCTACTTTTTTCTGACTCCTTCAGTGTGCACACAAGTAGAACACCATCACCTTGAACTTTCATCCTCTCCTAACTGGGGTCAAAGAACCCCTCAACAGCTGGTCTAAATTAAAACTACTGTATCATTGTTTGGATGGACAGCAGCAGTTAATCTTACTATACTACCAAATATTAGTTACTGCAAACTATGCTGGTATAATCGGAAACAGTGCTAAACAATTTTATTCAAGTGGGGTAAATGTTTGAGGACTTCTAAGGCAGCTAAGTAGCTAAGATTACTGAAGTTAAGAAGCCTTGGTATTCCTTATGTTAAAACTTACCACAATGTATTTCAACTAAAACAACTGATTAGAATTATTTTGGTGATCGTATATTTGACTACCTCTGAGATGTCAGACTTAAATGCTGATTATTAAATAATTTGGTGGTGGGGAACTCTCCTTTTCTGTTGGACCTATCAAAAACAGTTTCCAAAATTCACAACCCTTTTTTTAAAGAACACATTTGTAAGATGGCTAGAATGCATGGAAAAATGAATTCCTGTTCCCTTTCTGTTGACCTTGTTTCTCACCCGCCCTCTCTTCTTTGAGTAGGACAAATGTGTTCAGTTTAAAGAATGGAAAGGAAAAGGTCTTTATTGGTTGCATAATCTTTTATTAATCAAACTCCAAAAACAATGGAACAAATAATGAACCAACTAGAAGGGGTGAAATATTCTTGGTTCCAAGCAGCTCAGATGACAATGTTTAAAGAACTACCAACCATCCAGAGACAGGCGAATACACACATTCTTCCCTTTGAAGCGTTGAGTACCCAGCTTGCTGGGGGGGCAATGTGTAGCCTGCATTCTGTAATTAAAAATTGTAAAAACCGCCCAGAGACTACTTGTAGTAGTATGGGGCGGTATATAAGCAGAACACTTTGCTTTGCTTTGATAAAATCAGCACTTGAGAAGAAGGTGCATTTTGCTTTGCAACTGGAATGTTCATATTTTGATTCTGTATGTAATCAAAGAGGGGTTTAAAAAGGACTTGAGGAAGTTCTGGAATCTGGAAACCAGCATTGATACCAACATCTGGGAGTCAATGTGAAAGAAAGAAATACCTTAGAAAATATCAACAAAGGTAAGGGAACCCCATTTCTGATTAATACCCAGGTGGTATTTGACACCTCCGGGATTAAATCAAACTAATATCATATTCCAAGTACTGGAGAAGGTGTTACATGTGGTAATTATGGTCCAAAGTTCAATTTTTTTTTTTTGAATAAAGGATTTTTTTCAGAAATGGAGAAATTATAAATAAATAATTCAAGGGGGTTCAAGGGGGAAATGCAAAGGTACTTCTTGCATTGGAAAGGCATTGATGAACCAAAATCTAGTATAGGCCTGCCCAACAGGGAGACCGCGGGCTACTGTTAGCCCGCGAAGGATTCAAAAGTAGCCCGCCGGCCATCAATAAAAAAGTGAGGGGATAAGTTCTCCACCCCTCCCTCCCCCATCCCAAGGACCACCACTGCCCCAGCAAAGTTCTGGGTCTGCCAGCCCACTGTCTCAGCCGAGTGGAGCAGTTCAAGGGCCATGGCACACTGAAATCTGTTCCCTCTAGAATGGATTAATTGGTTTTCATCTATTCCTATGGGAAACCACTGCTCTACTTACAAAAGTTTTTACTTATGAGCATGTGCTTGGAACAGATAAAATGTGTAGGTAGAGATTTTAGTGTAGTTGCCCTCAGGCAGTTTGGGCTGGAAAAAATAGACCTTGGCCTGTTCAAAGTTGAACAGCCTTGATCTAGTATATAGGCCTTACAGGCAATCTAGTTGTTCACATCCAGGCTGTATAAGGATGTGGTAATGGCAAGCCATACAAACTTGGTAAATTCAAATGAAGATGATGCTTGTGCTCCACTTACATGCCAAAATATGGAAATACTTACTCTGCATTCCTTTAATTTGTCCTGTGAGATCGTTCCCTTATGAACTGGATGTTACATGTTTTGAAAGTAACAATAATTAATAATACAAATAATAATATAGTTAAAAAGTGTATCTAAATACACAGGGTATTTTTGTCCTTGATGTGCATTACTTACAATAATTCTCACATGCCATCCACTCACTGCTACTCAGATTATAAAGGGTTCAAAAAGACTATCAGCCTGAATATTTCAGTGTTATCTATTCACCTACTTTAACAGTTCTACCTTATTAATTCCTGATAATTTATGAACAAACAAAATACCAGTGGTCCCAATGAAGGAACACTTAATGCACTTTGTCTGTTCTTGAAAATTTCCATTTATTTCTACCCTCTTCTATGCCCAGTTACTTGGCTAAGAGGATTGAATCACTAGCTTGCTATCTCTTGACTGCTGTTTTCTCAAGTACCTTTGATGAGCGACTATGGCAAATGCTTTCTAAACGTCCATAAATATCAACTGGCCATTCCCCTCTACAAGTTGGACACATATTTGTTTTTAGTTTCTTTTTTAGAATTTTTAGAAAATTCTTTCTAATCGGATTTGGAATGGAAGCCAAGCTTTAGCAGTGCTAATCACTCACCCATGGCTTGGCTTCCGAATCCAATTAGAATTTTTCCTAGGAGCACCCCCTTTGTACCTTAATGACTCAGCTCTCTGACCCGTAAAGCTTTCCAAATTTCAGGGGCTGACAGGAAAGAGCTTCAGGAAGCTCCCCTGTCATTTTGGTGCATCTAGGACCCAGGGGAGCATAGTGTTTCGTTTCATTTTGTAACAAAACTACTTTATAAATTCATTATTTATTTATTTATTTATTATTTATTTATTACATTTATATACCGCCCTATCTTCTGAAACGGAACTCATGGCGGTGTACACTAAAAACAAACGAATGAAACGAAAGTACAGTAATCCCCCCACCTATTTTGCGGGGGTAGGGACTCGACCCAACCCGCAATAATTGAAAATCCACGACAGGGGAATGCTGAGTCAGACCAGGACTGGCATGGCACTGCCCTGAACGGGCCTCCAACGGGCTTCCCGGGGCCCCAGAAGTGGTGTCTTCCAATCCAGAAATCACTTCCGGTTTTTTGGAAGTCACTTCCGGTTTGTCAGAAACCACTTCTGGGGCCTTTGACAGGCCTGGGAAGCCCGCTGGAGGCCCATTTCGGGCAGCCTGTCAGGCCTGGGTTAAGTGCAAGAGGCCTCAAACGGGCCCAAGCAGCTGACCCCAGGAGCCCTTGCCTTTCACATACTGCAGTCCCGCAATATACTGGGACCACAGTATATAACCTGTGAAATGGCGGGGGACCACTGTACTAAAGAAGCAAAATGGAATGCTATTTTTCTGCTTTATGCCCATCTCTAGTTGCCCTTATAAAACAAACAAGTTCCACAGTCACATAACTGAATATTGTTCAATATTCAATTGAATAGATGATTGAATTATTAGAAATACGGAGGGATGGATTTGTGATGTGCATGATAACCGTACGGTGACTTGCCTGACAGGTGCAAAGGTTGCAGACATCACGAGAAACCTAGATAGTTTATTAGAGAGAACTGGGAAGGAGCCAGTGGTCATGGTACACGTTGGTACCAATGGTGTTGGGAAGGCCAAGCGGTCAGTTCTGGAAGCCAAATTCAGGGTGTTAGGAAGACGATTGTAGTCCCGGACTTCCAAGGTAGCATTTTCAGAAGTGCTGCCTGTTCCTTGTGCAGGACCTGCCAGGCAGGCATAGCTCAGAAACCTCAATGTGTAGATGAAGCGATGGTGTCAAGGAGGGCTTCAGATTTGTCAGGAACTGGAGAACATTTTGGGACAAGCCAAAGCTGTTCAGGAGGGATGGGTTGCACTTGAATCATGATGGGACCAGATTGCTGGCACTCAGCATCCAAAAGGCTGCAGAGCAGCTCTTAAACTGATAACTGGGGGAAAGCCGACAGGAGCAGGGCAGCATCCCGTTCGGGAAAGTGTCAAATTGAGTAGTAAGGAGGATGCAATAATTACTGAGCAGAGCCAGGAGTTAGTTACCAGCACTCCAGCAGAAGGATGCAAGAGGCAGTCTAATGATGCAACTGGACTCAAAAGACTACATCAGAAAAGCATCTATAAATGCTTGTATGCAAACGCCAGAAGCCTCCGGAACAAAATAGAGGAGCTGGAATACTTAGCAATAGATAAAAATATTGATATTACTGGCATCACTGAAACCTGGTGGACGGATGATGACCAATGGGATACAGTTATCCCAAGCTATAAACTGTACAGGAAGGGGCAAACGGGAGGTGGTGTAGCCTTGCATGTCATAGAAGTGATAAAATCGTACGAATTGGAAGATCTAGGTGATTTTGGAATCACCATTAGAAACTCTGTGGGTAGAGTATCAGGCCACAACAATGGTCTAACAGTAGGCATATGCTACTGGCCTCCGACTCAAGCCCTGGAGGGAGACTGGCAGCTGGAGAATGTTTTAAAGGCGGCATCCAAGAAGGGAAGCCTGGTTACAATGGGGGACTTCAGTTACCCTCACACAGACTGGGTGAACTGTTGTTCAGGACCTGATAAAGAGATAAAGTTTCTAGATATGCTAAATGATTGTTCCCTGGAACAGATAGTTGAAGACCCAACTAGAGGTACAAGAATCCTTGACTTGTTCCTGAGTAATACACAGGATCTGGTGCAAAATGTTAATTTGACTGATCCAATAGGGAACAGTGACCACAACAGAATTACTTTTCACTTAATCAAATCACTGATAAAATCTAACACAGAGACCTTAAATTTTCAAAAAGACAATTTCCCAAAGATGAGAAAACTAGTTAAAAAGAAGCATGGAGGCTGCTCACAAAAACAATAACAGAATGCATGCTCAAAAGGAAAAAGGGCACTGCCAAGTCTGATGTGGCTTACAGGAGCTGTTCAGAAAGTGATCAAAAGCAAGAAAAGCTCATTTAGATTATGGAAGGTTTGTCCAAACAAGGACAACAGGAAGGAACACAACTTCTGGCAGAACAAATGCAAGCCAACAATCAGAAAAGCAAAGCAAGACCTTGAGGAGTGTATAGCTAGAAATAACAAGTTCTTCTTTAAGTACATTAGAAGAACCCAACTAGGAAGACCATTGGACCATTAGATGACAATGGAAGGCAATGGATAATTAAAGAGGAAAGAGAGATTGCACAGAGACTGAATGAATTCTTTGCTTCAGCATTCACTGAAGAAGACAGAGACCACATGCCCAAAACAGAGTCTATCTTTGTAGGGAGGGAAACCGAAGAATTAAGCCAGGCAGAAATAAACAGGGAGGAGGTCTTTGCATGTCTTGTTAAACTAAATGCTAACAAATCACCAGGACCAGATGGCATCCATCCACGAGTTCTCAAGGAACTTAAAGATGAAATTGCTGAGGTCCTAGCCAAAATGTATAAGCTTTCCCTCAAATCAGGCGTTGTGCCTGATGACTGGAAGGTAGCGAATGTAACTTGCAGGATAACGTGCCGCAGCAGTGAAAAAAGCAAACTCAATGCTAGAGATCATTAGGAAGGGTACAGAAAATAAGTCAGCAAGTGCCATTTTGCCTCCTTATAAATCTATGGTGATGCCCCAACTAGAGTATTGTGTACAGTTCTGGTCACCATACATCCAAAAGGATATTATAGAACTGGAAAAAGTGCAGAGAAGGGCATCCAGAATGATTCAGGAGCTGGAACACCTTCCTTAGCATCTGAGGCTGCAACGGCTGGGCCTCTTCACTCTTGAATGACGGCGCCTAAGAGGTGACCTAACTGAAGTTTATAAAATCATACACGATGTGGACAAAGTAGATATAGAGAAGCTGTTTCCCTTATCACATAACACAAGAACAGGCATGTCCAAACTTCAGCCCTCCAGATGTTTTGGACCACAACTCCCACGGTCCTTTGCCACTGGAAATACAGGCTGGGAATTCTGGGAGTTGTGATCCAAAACATCTGGAGGGCTGAAGTTTGGAATGCCTGCACTAGAACTGTGGGGCAATCCATGAAACGTTTGGTTGCTAGATCTCAAATAAAGAGAAAGTACTTTTTCACTGGTTTATGGAGCTCCCTACCAGAAGAAGTGGTGACAGCTGTCAGCCTTGGTAGCTTTAAGAAAGGATTAGACAAGTTCATGGAGAACAAGGGCATCAATGGACAACCTCTGTGTTGGAGAGATAGGCAGGATCTCTCTCAATACCATTTGCAGGGAATCGTAAGCATGTGAAGGCATCTGCTTGGGAACACCTCGAAGCAAATGGCAAGCTGCTTTGTGAGGCAGAATGCTGGACTGGATGGGCTGTGGCCTGTTCCAGCAAGGCTGTTCTTATGTAACAAGTTTACAGTAGCTCTCCAGCTGTGATACAAATCCTTTAAAGACTTTTATTTAATTGCCTATTCCCCTTTGGTTTGAAGATAACACAAAAGTCAAGCCCTAGAAAGTATCAAATTTATGGGACTATTGTACAGAGGCTGGTTCTATTTGTTGTTGTTCAGTCGTTCAGTCATGTCCGACTCTTCGTGACCCCATCATGGACCAGAGCTCGCCAGGCCTTCCTATCCTCCACTGTCTCTCGGAGTTTTGTCAAATTCATTTTGGTTGCATCGATGACACCGTCCAACCATCTCATTCTCTGTCGTCCTCTTTTCCTTTTGCCTTCAATCTTTCCCAGCATCAGGGACTTTTCCAAGGACTCCTCTCTCCTCATGAGGTGGCCAAAGTATTGGAGCCTCAATTTCAAAATCTGTCCTTTCAGTGAACATTTGGGGTTGATTTCTTTCAGGATGGATAGGTTTGATCTCCTTGCAGTCCAGGGGACTCTCAAGACTCTCCTCCAGCACCACAGCTCAAAAGCATCAATTCTGCAGCAATCAGCCTTCTTTATAGTCCAGCTTTCACTTCCATACATCACTACTGGAAAAACCATAGCTTTGACTATCCTGACCTTAGTTGGCAAAGTGATGTCTCTGCTCTTTAGGATGCTATCTAGGTTTGCCATCGCTTTCCTCCCAGGAAGCAAGCGTCTTTTAATTTAGTTGCTGCAGTCGCCATCTGCAGTGATCAAGGAGCCCAAGAAAATAAACTCTGTCATTGCCTCCATTTCTTCCCCTTCTATTTGCCAGGAGGTGATGGGACCGGTGGCCATGATCTTAGTTTTTTTATGTTGAGCTTCAGCCCATTTTTTCACTCTCCTCTTTCACCCTCATTAAGAGGTTCTTTAATTCTTCCTCACTCTCTGCTGTCAGAGTAGTATCATCTGCATATCTGAGGTTGTTGATATTTCTTCCGGCAATCTTAATTCTGGCTTGTGATTCATCCAGACCTGCCTTTCTCATGATGTACTCTGCAGATAAGTTAAACAGGCAAGGTGACAGAATACAGCCTTGTCACACTCCTTTCCCAATTCTAAACCAGTCAGTTGTTCCATATCCAGTTCTGACGGTTGCTGCTTGTCCCACAAATAGATTTCTTAGGAGACATATAAGGTGGTCAGGCACTCCCATTCCTTTAAGGACTTGCCATAGTTTGTTGTGGTCTACACAGTCAAAGGCTTTGGCATAGTCAATGAAGCAGAAGTAGATGTTTTTCTGGAACTCTCTGGCTTTCTCCATAATCCAGCGCATGTTGGCGATTTGATCTCTGGTTCTATAGGATAAGTATACACGGTGTGTCCGTGTTAAACATGTGTCTCCTTTTTTATTTACATATGATGTACTAAGTTATTTATAATTATTATATTTAGTGACTCATTTTATATGACATATGCATTGTTGCACATGATAAATATTTGTAACATGCCCAGAGACTACTTAAAGTGGTATGGGGCAGTATATAAGCAGAACACTTTATTTATTTATTTATTTATTTATTTATTTATTTATTTATTTATTTATTTATTTATATGCTGCCCATTACCCAAAGGTCTCTCAGCGGAACACAATTCATAACAATTATAATTAAATGTTAATTCTCCCCTCAGATTTATTCATAGTATGGGGAGTGTTCCTTTTAGAAAAGCCTTCTTATCTGTTCTTTAAAGAGTATTTTTTCTATTGGGATCAACACCGCACTCTTTCGTCACGATGTCGTTTTTAGGCTACAGGCGATACCTTTATAGGCCAGTAATAAAAATTAAAAACATTGCAAGCTTTTGAGTGCAAAACACTCTTCTTCAAAGCAGGTCCCAAAAAAGGGCCACATGGCTCAAACCCCCTATTTTGCTGTAAAAGTTTTTTTTGCTTTTGCTTTGCTAAAAAAATTAGTGTTACTGCTGATTTAGAACTGTCTCGAGCAGAAAGAAGTGCCCAATTCTCCGTGATAATAATTCAGTGTACTGTATCTCTTATAGTCTGCCCACTGTAACAGCACTATATACTATCTTCTAACTATGTTTTGGATTTGTCTTTGATTTATTTGTGTTCCTAAAATCTTTTACGTTAAATGAATATATGTTATAACCATATCCTTTTCAACTTTCTTGTATCTTGCATTAGTTTCAGTTCCTCTTCATCTTCCAGTCAGTTACAGTTACTCTGCCTTATTTACTTAGTCTCTCAAATCCTTAAAAGCTAAATATCATCATTAGTATCAAGGGATATTCATGTGTCATCAATTGTTATTATTGTATCAACCTTCCCCTCCTGTCCTTATAGCATGCTTTTGTGTTTTCCCAGTGCCAGGTACGAACTTTTGCTCTCATGAACTGGGATTTTCAGATATGCACTTTCAAAGGTGCAATTCTATTTGTATGGTCTCTCTAAATAGCTCCAGCACTTCTGTATCTTGCCAAATTCAGCCTATCTTACAGTTAATAATGTGAAATTCATTGCAAGGCACATACTGTCAAACTTTAATCCAATCTTCACTTTAAGACCAAATTTTAAATTTGCTGTGGAATCCTTCTGATGGGCTTCAGGAACAGTGAAAGGTTGTTAGGATGATGGGTGGGATACTTAGACAGTTAATCAAGTGCCACCACAGCATTTAGAGAGCACAACACTCGGTACCTCACTTATTCAGCACACAGTGTGAGATTTCGGTTTCGCCATGGACCAACCTTGGCACAGCACAGTAGGCCCACTACCACGTTTACCACAATGGTTATATAGAGATTTGAATCCACAGTCAAGGGAATCACTCTCTATACAGGGCTCTAGAGAGTTTGCACACCACATTCCTTTCTGGAGCTCTGACTGCTAACATTCCCTCAGGCACTCATCAGGATAACTTGCCACAAAACTCTATTTGATCTACGTGAAGGACTGAAATCCTGTTGTGACAAGTGGTGACCCTCTCACACTTTCCCTGGTCCATTTCAGCCTCTCCCATCTCTAGAGAAATCAGGACTCACTCTTTTTGCCTTTGCTAGACGAGCTGTCATAATCACTTGATTCAATCTGTTTCTCTTTTAAGTCAGCTTCAAACCTGGCAAGATCTGTATCCAGCCGCCGTATATGCTTATCCACCTACAAACACAACAGAGAATAAAAGAATTATTTGAGCTAAGAGGCTTCCTATGATGCTGAAGGCAACAAGGAGTGGAGGGAGCTACGGTCTGTAGAAAGGCACAGTGGCTGGGAGCAAAAATATGCCTACCAAAGTAGGAAGAACAGAGTTAGGCCATAGTCATGCACTTTTCATGGTACTTAAAGATCATTTTGCAAATGGAAAATACATCCCAACCAATCCCATCTCAACCTATCCCAGGATCCCTCCTTGCACTCGTACCATTTCATATGTCTGCATAGCTAGCTGCACTTTGTCATCCCCAAACTCCTTGCATTTTCCATAGGCCTCTTGGATTTGCTTAAGAAGACCCAGCTTCTCCTCTGAAGACAGTGTTCGTGCATTGCTGATATATTCTGTGGCCAATTTATCAATTTCTGATTTAAGATCTGAAACAAAAGATACAGTGAAGTGTTATAATACGAACCATGATGCCATGGAGAACATCCAGCTCTCCAGATATTTTGGACCACAGCCCCCAAAGTCCTTTATCATTCACAATATAGGCCCAGAGTTCTGGGAATTACAGCTCACATTTGGAAGGCTGGAGGTTCTTCTATACCCGTCTTCTATACCATGACCCCAGAGCCTAACAGAGACATGAAGACAACACATGCTTTGCAAAGAATAAAAAGAGCCAATAAAGTAGGCCAAGGCATTGCTTCTGGTACTTCCTCCAACCCACCTTCTGTTCGCTGGTCTAGGTCTCGCATAAGCTGAAAATTTCTCTGCAGCTCAAATGGCAAATTCTCAATACCTAGGGGGAAAGGGGCAGAGATCAAAAAATGAGAAATGTCTGGTCAGCTGGGGTCTTGCCTCTGCTATGTTCTTTTCAGAAATAACATTCATACAATCCTACTGTATGGCCAGTGTAAATTCTGAACAACTACAGGAACCATTTTGCACCATATAAATTCAAATGGCTGTGCAATGAAAGACAGGAAGGCCACTCCACGCATTTAAGGACAAAATAACCCCAGGTTCCCCACCTAACATACTCTCCACAAAGCTAATCCAGAAACACACCTGTATTTCCTTAAATCATATTTTACAGTGATATCCGAAGCATCCCCTACAACATGCACCCAATGTGTATGTTTCAATTGCTCCTATCTTCCAATCACACCCTCTTCCGCTAATAAAGTAAAAGCTTTTGATTTGAACCGGGAAAAAAACCCACCACATGTCCATGAAACACTGTAGTGTTCCACATTTTTATTAGAACCAAAACACACTGCTGACATGAAGGAGACAGAGAGTTCTGCAAGGTATTTTAGTATCCTGCAAGTTTTACCCTTTAAAAAAAAGTTTTATTAAAGACAACACCCAGCAATTCTTTATCAAGGACCTCTATTTTCATCACAGAATACTTGACTGCCATGGGGAATCGTGTGGGGAATGAACAAACTCGGTGGCCATTAATGGATCACATTTAACATTCAGGTAATTTTTTCCCAAGACGCCACTCTTGACGATCCGAAGGAGCCAAGCAACAATGAAAGGTGGGGAAAGGCCACGCCCGGGGTGGGGGGGGTGGGGGGCACGCGGAGCCTGGTCTACCAACAATCGTGTCAAGCTCGGCTGCATAACGTGTGAAACGGCCGGAGGAGGCACATCTTAGGAGGCCCTCTCTCGATTCAGCCGCTTCGCGGCGACGCCAGGCCGGGAGGCCCAGCTGGGCTTTCGGAGGTTCTCTTCCGAAATCCGGCCGCTCTCGCTTCCACCCGCCTCGAAAGAGGCCCGAGGCCTCCCCGCGCCCGCTCTTACTATCCAGGTAGTGCTCCAGGTACATCCCCGCCGCCATCTTGGGCCCCAGCCAGCCAACCGCACGGAGTCTTTGCCCCGCCTCCTCCCCCGCCTCCCCCTCCTCCCCCCCGCGCCCGCGCCCGCGCCCGCCCCCATTCCGGCACCACTTCCGCCCTTAACCAGAGCCACTTCCTGTGGGCGGCCAGCGTCCCTTCCGCCCGGTCCGCCTTGCTCTCCCTCGGGCCACCCGCGGTCGTGGCAGGCGAGTTCAAACGCGGGAACTTCGGGCGCGGGTTTGCAATGATACGGAGAAGATGCGAGATTCTTCTTCTTCTTTCTTTTTTTCTTTTTTTTTCCCCAAGAAAAGGCAGAAGGGTCACTTTTGTGCGCGTTCAGAAGTCCTCGGCCCTTGCATCGTTTTTCTTTTACAGAGGAAGAAGCCGGTTTAGGCGATGTCATCTTTGTAAAAGCCACAAGGATCACTGCGAAACTACGTACAGTTGTTGACAGTACTGTAGTTGTGTATTAAAAGCCCTATGTTTGTGTGAAGGTTATTTTGGGTTGGGGTTTCTGCTGCAGTGTCGACGTAACAGTTTGTACCCAGGTGTATAGAATGGCTCTTGCAAACGAATGCTTGATTGGAATAATTCAAAATATTTTCAAGCATCGTCACTCAGGATGTAGATGTTTTCTGCGGAGATGGAGCCACCGTCAGTCATAATAGGCAATATGGAGTTAGACGAACAAATAGATTACAGTAGACCCTCGTATAACAAACGGTTTGTATAACATAAGATCTGTACAACATAAAAACATCCCGGAGATAGGGGAAATTTGCTTAACAGAATCGCCTATGGGGCGAATCCGTACAACATAAAATGGTCGCGATTAGGGATTACTCCGTTTTCAATGCATTCCTATGGGAAATTTGTAGAAAGGAAAATTTGCTTAACAGAATTTCATTTGGAACGAATTAATTCCTTTATACAAGGTACCACGGTAATTTGCTTTAAGGGAGCCTCCTACATTTACTTATTGGATCATGTGGCCTTAAGATTTTTTTTTATTAAATTCAGGTTCTTTCTGAAGTCCTGTACAGTATTCCTCTGTTCCAGGGAGGGGAGCTTCATCTCACATCACTCATCCTCCCCACACCCTCCTACTTCCGAATCCATACTATAACCATGTGTTACATTAAAGCTGATGAAATGTCAACTGGATAATTCCAAGTTCATAAAGTCTATAAAGTGACCCTGCCTTCTGAGTCATAGTCCAACACTATATCTGCTGTGCTACACAATTGTAAGTAGCTGTGTATTCTTCCATACACAAAGAATTCCGGGACTGATGATTTGGTGAAAGAACTGAGGATGCTTCAGAGACTGCAACTTCTATCATTGCCTGAGTGAGGGGAAATGACTACTGTAGCTTAAGGTGCAAATACAGACCCACAGGCATTCTAGATGTGACACCGATTCAAAGGAAATAGCACATTAATGCCACATATTCCATACTCCCACCTAAATCACAGGCTTGTTCAATTTTTATTTCCCATGGTGTAGGCAGTGTTGATGCTTGTCTGCATTGGGAATCTGCACTTTTTGTGGTTTGTTATCAGAAGCAAAAGTAGGTGCCAGCTGAGAAGGAAATGTGGAATATTTATTTTTGTGTATTTTTACCTCAACTTTCTCCTCAGAAAAGGACCAAGGTGGCTTACAGTAAGGAGAGACAATATACAGTCCATTACAATTAAGACATATTTGGTTTAAGAACAGGGAATTGACAGCTATCTTACAGCATTAGAAGAGAACATTAAAACTAACAATTGATAACACAGATTCATATAAGAGACACAATAGGTAGTCCACCATTCAGGAAAAGCTTGCCCGAAGAGAAAGTCTTTGCCTGTTTCCGGAAAGGCAGCAGAGATGGGGCAGACCTGGCCTCCAATGGAAGGGAGTTGAGACTGTAGGCGCAGTAGCCGAGAAGGCCCTTTCATGGGTTCCCATGAGACATACCTGTGAGGGTGATGGGATGGAAAGAAAGGCCTCTCCTGATGACCTTAGCACCCGAGCCAGGTGTTTTTCAAAGAGTGTGCCTTCTTTGAAAGGCTGCCGCAGAACAGAAAAAATCAACAGTGTCACACTTCCCACGGGACCTGTGCAACGAGGAGGCCATTTCCCCCACCTACATGTCGGGACCCAGGCCATCGGGTCTGGGAATCAGGCATCAGATGGATATTTCACAAAGAGGTGTGGCTGGAGGATCAGAGAATCCATTGGATGGGACTGTTGGTTTAGCGCTTGTTGTGTCGATTGTGGAAAACCCCGAGTAGTCGTTTGGGACAGTTAGATTTGTGGTTAGAGCCTCAGCCTTTGGTTGAAGTGGACACTCGGAATGTTAAGGAAGTTTCTCTGTTGGAAAGTTCTTTTAATAAACCTGTTAAGGTGGAATACATGTCTAAAGCATCTGTAGAAAGGTTGCAGGCACCAGAGAGTTCTCACAGCTTCTGAGAATTTGAGTCCAAAAACATCTGGGCCTCCATATTTGGAAAACACTGTTGTTAGTCGTTCATACATATGCCTCCAGCTGCCTTGTCCATGTGAGAGTTAGAAAGAACCTTAGGGGGTGGGGTGGGGTGGGGTGGGGAAATAGAATTATTTCAGATTGTCTTGGAGGTTGGTAGGTGGGAGAAGAGGGAGAGAACCCACAGTACCAGGAGATCATTTCACCGAGTAAGGACAATAGACAATTCCAAGACTGAACTTGCTCAGTGAGCCTACATTGCCACTTCAAATTTGAACCACTTTAATATTTTTCATGTTAATAGCCCTTTACATGGATTCCAAGGGAACTTCAGTTCTACAAAGATGCTAGGAATTCTTGAGAAGAAAATGGGTGGAATCCAATGAAGTTTTTCAGCTGACAAAATTATTTCTGTTAGTGGAATACAGGAGGGGACATGTGTCTTATGTCTTCCATGCCTCCCTATCCCATTTCACCCTCAAAGTCTATATCAGATGATGGGATAACAGCTGTGGGAGAGGGGGAATATTCTGCTGCATATGTGGAGTTTCATTCATCCACAAAACTCTACACCCCATGATTCTTTTCAGGAAGCCAGAAAGGTTAAGACAATTTAGAATTTCTAGCTCAGAACTTTCAAGAATAAATGAAACAGGGCTGTCTCCCACCATTGGGCAATGCTTCTCAGATGTAAATAGCAAGCATCTCAGGAATCCTCTGATCGGGCTAGCCTTTCCCCAGGTGTCAACCTTACAATAAATCAACCGCAGCTAATCTATGCAAAAATCTGGAGACTATCAAAGCCCTGTGAGTTCAGATCTATTTGACTTCTTAGCCAGAGTTTGCTATGAGCCTAGACTTTTCCCAAAATACTTCCAAGTCACCTTTAAAATAACTAAATGCATTTCTTTAGTCTATTAGAGATTACACACAATATTGCTCCTTTCTAGAAAACAACAAAATGATTCCTACTCTAACTTCATGAGGCCAAGAAGCGAAAGCCTCCCTCTAATTTGTAAACGACATTTCTAAGTTTGTCTTGTCCTTATGCTCAGCCATAAAATCCTTTTTGAAAAAGTCTCTTCTCCCCTCAGACTGTTCACAAGCATGGGAAAAGACAGTCACATATTGCTTTCAGACCATTCAGGTTATACCTTCCAATAACTGCATTCCAATCATAAGTCTCATCCCACCAAGTTTCAGTGATGCCAATTATGTCATATTTATTTTGTTCTAATAGGAGTTACAGCTCCTCTTGTTTGTTCCCCCATGCTCTGTGCATTGGTGTAGAGACATTTGAGGCTGTGTGTGCTTCTTAGTTGTCCTTTGCTTAACCTGTTTTTCCTCTCACTGGTTGTCTGTACTACTCCTTCTCCTGCTCCTATTGCAACATTTGGGTTAACTTCCACAACCCCTTCTGGATCTCTACCTTTAAGAAAATTTTCTCCCTTCCCCTGCAAACTCAGTTTAAAGCTCTCATTAAATCTACAATCCTCTTGGCAAAAAGATTCTTACCATCCTCACCCAATATCCCATCTGAATGAAATAGCAAACCATGGTCCAAGAATCCAAATAGTTCCTGTCGGCACCATCTCTGAAGCCAGTTGTTCACCTCCAGTATTGTTCTTTCCCTTCATGAGCCACGTCCTTCTACAGGGAGTTGGCCACCCAGGTCCTTCAGCTCCCTACCCATCTCTTCCTACACTTTTGTGATATCCTGAAAGACCTTGTCTGATGTCCTTATACACTACACTGGCTCTGATATTTCTTAGAAAGACGGAAAAAGCCCACAAACTAGAACAAATCAGTGCTTCTCTGCTGGGTTTAAGACAAAGGACAAAGCTGCATAAGAAATAAAGGGAAGAACAGTGAGAGTTGCCACGTGCAGAAAGGTGGAACATGAGCATTCATACATGCAAGCAACATACTGCAAATGTAGGCACCTGGGAGTGCCACCCTGCCGCCATGATCTGATACAGAAACTTAAGAGTAGTATGAAGCCAGGTGAGACCTCGTTAGGAACGTGTATTTGTTGCTGTAACTTTCAGTCTATACTGAACCTAGAGAATATTTATATTATAACATCTAACCAGTCCTGCTTATTAAACAGAATTTAACAACACACACACACGGTTCTATGAAGGTTAAGATGGCTTTTGGAATTTATTCTTTTTTTTAAAAAAGGTAATGAAATGAAATACAAAAAGTTCTAATGCAATATTAAGGTTGGAAATTTAAAACACCCCCTTCCTTTGGGAAATGCAACATGAAAGCTTCTTAGCAAAGCAGAAAGTTATCCTCATTGAAGCCATGTAGTAGTAATCTCAAAAGGTATGAGCAAACAGGAAATAGTCTATCTTTAATATTCACTGACCCAAATTCCTCAGGCACTCTTCACTGAAGAAATAAAATTATCCAGGAAATCACAAACACAGCCTTGTGCTTCAAAAACCATTTGGCAGTTCTTGACTTGATGCTTTTTCACTGGCTGCTTTTAATGCTGCTTCTGTTGAGGGCTTGCTCCGTATTCGCCATGAAGAAATGTGTGTGCCATCGACTCAGTCGATTTTTCTTTAATCTCCTTCCTCTCTCATGTGGCAGAGAAGTAGGGTGACTGATCAGAAAACTTCAGATAATGCTTGGAAGGGCACAAGATGGTGCTGGCAAGGAAGAAGGCTCTTCCCTTCCGAGCAAAACCCACTTACAGTGGTACCTTGTATAAAGGAATTAGTTCCAAATGAAATTATGTTAAGCAAAATTTCCTTTGCACAAATTTCCCATAGGAATGCACTGATAATCTCTAATCACAACCATTTTTCTGTTGTACAGTTTCGTCCCATAGGTGATTCTGTTAAGCGGTCCCCCCCCCCCATCTCTGGAATTTTTTCCCTTTAAGCAGATATTTCTGTTAAACAAACCGCTTGTTATACGAGGGTCCACTGTATTTCTACAGCCCATACTTACTCAGTCTGATGAACTGCAGCACTTCCAAACTCATTAATTCCAAGCACTGTCAGGAAGAGCCAATTCTTGTAATTCCTTCTCAGGCATCAATATCTGATGCAACATGCCCCTCTCAAGTCTGCTGACAAGTGCTAAGCACAGTGGCCCACTCCAGAATTTTGGGCTCCACTTGGATTATGAGACCTCTTAATCCCTCATCCCTGCCCTCTCTTTGCCAAGTGCACAGGGAGAACAGGCTTTCCATCAAAGCTTGCATGGCATGATGATGAGAAGTGGCACATTCACTGTTCTATGGAGATGCATAAGGGAATGCATAAGTTCCCATTCTCACATTCCCTCCCTCATCTGTGCCCACCTCCAAGTCATAGTGCAGACTTTTCTTATCCTTTAATTTTTCAACCAAGTCACCAATGAGTGCTTCCAAGTCATTTTTCAGAAATCTGAAAGTATTATGAAAGCATCACTGGTGCCCATGGTACACAAATCATTTTTGCCTTGTTCTGGTCCAACACATTCAAAAATTGTGTAACTAGGGGCTAGGTGTTTAATAAAAGAGGCATGGATGTATATCTACCACAGGTATAAACAGTGACCTCACCTAGCAAAGTTGTCCCCTCCACACAGCCTTAGACTCCTCAGTGACCTGTCAAGAAGATTCATGGTTCATCAGAGCACCAGTCTGTCCTGAAACAGAAAGAGCTCTGGGCTCCCAATTCTGGAAAAAAAAAATCACCCACAGCAAACGTCTCCCATGAACAAGAGAATCTACTGCCAAATGTACACAAAGAGGAGAAGCTGGAAATACACCCCTTCTTCTGAATGGACACTACTCGAGGACTTGAGTCACTTCTCAAAATCATATCTAGGCAAGGAAATGTTGTTTGCCAGTCTGAGGAAGTCAATGCTCTCTAGTCCATGATTCGATGTATGTCTTGCACACAAAACAGGCAACATAACTTCCTGCAGCCCCAACAGTTCTTGAAGCAATGATCAGACATTTATAATCCGGACCAGGAAATCCACGCCTAGAGAGGGAAAGGCAGGATTCTGCCCAACATGCACAGACAGAAGTCATACCCATGCCTAACACAGAGACAGTGTGCATGCACACACTCTCAACTTCACCCGAGTAACACAAAACACTCTCTCAAAAATATTTATGCACCCTTTTGATTTCAGTGGGTCTGTGTGTGGGCTGGGGGGGGGGGGAAAGAGAGGAGAGGAAGGAAATGTCTGGTCAGTCCAGGTCCATTCGGAGGATGCAGCATTATCAGGTCACCTGGAGGTTTTCCGCACCCAACCAATCCTTTCTGCACTCCAGGAACTTGAGCATGTTGGACAAAAGCCCCTCCACCAAGCTGGCTCTCATGAAGAAGGGAACATGCAAACATCACATTCTTTATTTGGGCATACTGCCCCAAACTGCCACTGCCTTCACCCAAACAGAAAGACATCTAAACCAATGTATTCCCAACCTCCCAACCTCATCTCCATGGTATTTGCATGCCTGCGAAGAGCATTCTTTCCACCAAAAATCCCAACTAGCTTTTGTGTGCCGCATTGAAATGATGCCCAGGAAACCACAACGAAGGGGGGGGGACTTCAAGATGAAAAATACTGTATGGGAGGTTACAAACAAACAAACCAAATATTAAAAATAGAAGTGTACAAGGATAATGCAATTTATAAACACAGATAGAAACAGTTACAGCAAGGACAGAGCAGGCTAGATGGGGTTGGGATGTGAATAGATATATCTATCTATCTGTATATATATTTATAATATATATATATATATATATAAAATATTAAATTCATAAGGGGAGGGGGCATGAGTCTGTTTTGCGGGGGGTGGGTGGGATTTCCCCCTTCCCCTTGGTCTCTCCGTGAGCGGGTGGGGTTGCACCATCTCCTCTTCTTCGTCACTGTCCACCCTCTGGAAGATTCCTCTGTCTCTTGCTCTCCAAGTGTCACCACCACAGCCACCTCATCCCCGTCTGCCTTGGCAATAAGGAGAGTGAAGGAAGCATCTGGATGATGGATAGAGAGGAGCAGATCAACAGTTCCCTTTTCCCACTGGCCCCTCCAAAATGTCCTCCTTTAAACCTGGGGTAGCAGGCTGTGATACTTGGGGTGGGGTGGGGGGGTGGGTTAGGAAGATATAAGGATCACCTCTCCTGCTGCCCCCTCCCCATATTGTTGTTGGGAGGGGGGAGGACATCATGTTCATTTTGGCACTGTTACCACTTACTGTGTTTTTGGTTCAAAATCTAGATTCTTGCTTACAGCAGGCTCATCCTTTTCCTTGAGGTTCAGCCCTGGAAGGGTGGCAGCTACAACTTTACCCCCACCCTCTCACTTGGTAACTTGGCAGCCACTTACAGTACTCGACTGGGCCGAAGGGTGTGGGAAGAACGAACAGGGAAACGTGATGGATGGGATTGGGGCCCTTGTGGCTCAAGAAGCAGCCCTGGCTCCTTTCATGCTTCTGCTTCCCCAGTTTTTTCAGAAGTTCCCTGGTACCAAAAGGTGCTCTTTCATCTGATAAAATGAGGGAGAAATGAGGACTTTCCCTTGACAAACTAAAGATGCCTCCTGAGGGGAAGGACCCTCTTGCAAAAAAAGGGGCTCTCTCTCCCTTCCTCTCTACACAAAGGAAGGCACGGCACCCTCGGAGGCACCAAGAGGGAAGCCAAGAAGGAGTGGCCACTCAACAGGTGGAAGAATCCCATTCCCCTCCCCCATCCCCAAGGGAAGCTGCGTCATAGAAGAGGCCAGAGGTGGTTTGCATGAGGAGAGGCCATCACACAAGAAATGTGTGCCTTGGGCACAGATTAGGCATGAGAAGTTTTCTACTCCCCTCTGCCAAGGTCTCTAGGAGCTGGAAAGATGCTCCACTTGGATGGTGCTGGTGCTAACCGTGAGACAGATGTCTTTGTGATGCTCCGAAGTCTTGTACGGGCTAAGATCAAAGGAACACTGGGGTGGGGCATTGGGGGTGTTGTCTGCAGATGGCCCCCCAGCTGCCCCTGTGCCCTGCGACTGGAAGTGCTGCGGCTGCTGCTGCTGCTGCTGCTGCTGCTGCTGCGACACCTGTGTCTGAGCCTGGACCTGGGCTTGAACTTGGGCCTGGACTTGGGCTTGCACCACGGCCACCTGCTGCTGGGGGTCAGGGATGTTGTGTTTCCGCATATGCTTCATCAGGTAGGTCTCCTGGGGAGGAAGAGAGATGAAAGATAAACCAAGAGAACCGCCAACCACCTCCATGGTAAGATAGAAGCTCGGAGGGAACCAGTCTCTGGTGCAGAACTACCCGGCCTGATTCTCCTGCTGCCTCCTCTCCTGTGGCCCCCTGCCCAAAGGGTGCTTCTTACCGAGGTGTAAGCCCGATTACACATGGAGCAGTTGTAGATCTTGGCATGCTTCACTGTGTGGGTGGCCAGATGAACCTCCAACGAGGTGGCATCTGTGTATGCCCGGTGGCAATTGTGGCACTTGAAGGGTTTGTCTTTGTTGTGCTGCCGTCTGTGGGACTGCAGAGGTGGGTGGATAGGAAAGAAAAGGCAAGGACCGAAATGAGGCTGAAGGGCACTGTTTCTACCTTCATGTAAAGTTACCACTAATCACAACCACATTGGGTCGGGTACAGACTAAGCAAGTAATTGAAATTCTGTTTCACTGAACTAAAATCAAGCCACAGATGCTCTAACTCCAAGGATCTCCCAAGGAGTTTTCTTGTTTCTCTTTCCTCCTTTTTTTGATTAATCTGTTTGCCCCTCTTTGGACCTTAAACTGAAAAGACAAGTATTAAGTACTGCTTACAACAACAACCACTCCAATCCATTCATCCTTGCACTAATTCTGTCCTTCCAATTCCTGCCCTTTACGTGATACAAGAAGACAACTTCTCTGATCATGAGACAAGGGGGTCAATAAAGACTGTCCCTGACTTGATGCTAGAGCAGCAAGAGACGCCTCCCTCTGTAATCCCAGAAAAGGATAAAATAAAACACGGGTCCTGCGGCCAGCTAGCAGAGAAGGGACAAAGCTCCACCTCTTTTACAGCACCTTACTGGTTTTCAGAGCTAAGCACAGAGGAAAAGGAGGGATGAACTGCCTACCCCTCCATGGCCTGTACACCGTTTTCTGTCACCTGTGGCTGTTGCATAACACGGAGGCATCAATCCTCTTTGACAGAAATCCCCCCCCCGAGGCAGAACACAGAGCTCTCCCCTTTCAGAGGCCAGTTGGATGGAGTTTACACTCCTACCTGCAGGTTGGAGAGCTGTGTGAAAGCCTTCTCGCACCCAGGATGTGCACATTTGTAGGGCCGGTCTCCAGTATGGATCCTAAAAGAGTTAAGAGAAAAGCACCAATGAAAGATTAGGAGTGGTAAAACCCCAGAAGAATCCCACTCCCAGATGCTCTGGAGATGCCCCACAGCTGAGCTAGAAATGCAAGAGATGCACCACCCTCCACCAGGCACATGGATTCATTTCTCTGGGGAATGCACTGGCCACCTCCTTCCTAATCCCACTGAGCTCAGTAAGCTAAGAAGAGATGCATGCAAGATCCAAAAGAGAGGGACAAGCAACTCCTCATGGGCAAGAGGCAAGCTCACAGTTACTGCAGTCACCTGTGGCCGTGCCAGGGCAAGGAGAACAAGATCTCAGTCCATGCAGGTCAGTAGGTTCTTTTAGTCTGCCTCCCACAATGCCAAAGGATGATCCCAAGGATCCGCTCATCTGATTTCTAACACACAGAGGTACAACTTCTGGCCTAAACTTCTGGCTTGAGAAAGTCACGGACCACCCTCCTGCCCCGAGAAACCTGTGAAAGCTTCCACACCCTCTGTAGCCAAATCTTGTCACCCTCTAGTTCCCCATAGGATGGGAACCCACAAGCCCAAGACTCTCTCTCTCTCTCTCTCTCTCTCTCTCTCTTTCTCTCTCTGTGACCCGTTGGGGGGAGTGGGGGAGTGGAAAAGGGGTTCCCCCTGGGCCAGAACATGCCCACCTCTGGCCCCTGGCCAGGTCAGTGCCTCCTCGGCAGCCCCCACTCCATCCTCTCTGGTGGGCCACATCTCTCCAATTGACAGGGCCAGCCACGTTCCCCCACCCATCCCATGCATGCCAGTCGTGTGTGCTCCAAAAGGTGCATGCTGATAGTACGGGGGGCCAGGCTGGGCCCCCAGCCTCCTTGGCCCTTACCGCGTGTGCTGCTGTAGGTGGGAGAGCTGGCGGAACGCCTTCTGGCAGTAACGGCACGTGTAGGGTTTGACCCCCGAATGGATGCGGAGGTGCTGGGCCAGGTAGGACGTGTTGGCGAAGCTCTTGGAGCAGTGAGGGCACTTGTGTGGCTTGACAACCGCCGTGTGGAGCTTGGAGTGGATCCTGCCGAAGAGGAGGAGGAGGAGGAGGAGGAGGAGGAGGAGGAGGGGCAGGGGGGCAGGAGTTGGACATGACTGCCAGCGGGCTAGCAAGGACAACCTGAGGAACCGCACCATGCTGTCTGGCTACAAGGAAGGAAAACCAAGTGGGATTCTTGCCCTGAACTCCGCAAGAGGGAGTGAAAGACCAAAACCTTGCTACGCCAGGAGGCCAGAGAGAGGAGGAAGTGGCGGGAGAGGAGTGTGCAGGGGAAGCTCAAGGCGGAAGCAGGGCAGCAGAGAGGGCGGCTGCTCCCCAAGTGTATTATTAGCGGCAGGGGAAGCTATACCGGCCCTGCATCCACAGACATCCATCACCCCTGCAGAAAATGAATCCCTGTCTTTGATGGCAAAACAGCCCCTCCTAAGCTGCCCTTTGGCAGAGGACCCCATCTGATGGGGCATCCTTGCTTACTCTGCAGTCTTTGCACAGAACCACTGGCAACAGATGGCAGAGCGCCCCCCGAGCGGTCTCCCCACGGGCAGCTGAGCCATGCTAAGAGGCTGCCTGCATGCAACACAGACTCCCCCCCCCCGCCCCCGCAACCTCCTTGGCCCTTACCGTGTGTGCTGCTGTAGGTGGGAGAGCTGGCGGAAGGCCTTCTGGCAGTAGCTACAGGTGTACGGCTTGGCCCCTGAGTGGATACGTATGTGCTGGGCCAGGTAGGAGCTGTTGGCGAAGCTCTTGGAGCAGTGAGGGCACTTGTGTGGCTTGGCCTCAGTGTGGGATTTGGAGTGGATCTGCATCTCCGACTTAGAATAAAATGTCAGGGAACACATCCGACACCTGAGACGAGGATGAGAGGAACAGGGAAAGACAGAATTATACCATGACAACCAGACGGATCAACCCAGGGAACCAACAGCAACAGAGCTGGATTCCTTGACATTTCCTCAATTATTTTATTTTATTTATTTATTGGATTTTTTATACCGCCCACCTGGCAGCAGGGCCACTCAAATAGTTCTCATGAGGGTAGAATTATCCAAGCAGACTGGAGGTAACTATAATAATTACCAATTGTGTACCAGAGCCAGGGCTCACAAGGCTGAAGCTTGGGCACATTGGGAGCAGCGATCTGCTGTCACCTGCTAGCCTCCAAAGGCTTCCGTGCTTCCGCTGAACTTCATTAAGACTCTCAGAGTATGTGGGAAAGAAATGGATTTGCCCACACACTATATATCATTACAAGCTATTCATATTATAAAGCCAAGCATCCGAGCATGGTTTTCATCAACTTTCCCTGTAAGGCATGAACTCACAGAATATTAGCGGTGCACAGCAGCAGATGAAATCAATGCCTATTTACTTCCAGGTTTTGGCTGAAATCCTGGCCCTGACACACAGATGGACAAGGCTCCCATGCAGCGGGGGGGGATTGTCAGTTTGGGTCTCGAATAAGCAATTGAGAGCCAGCAACCTTACAAAAGATTCCCTCCTTAAATAAGGATAGGGATTGATCCAGACCCCTGTGTTTTTGGATCCTTCTGGAAGGGAGAGCTTCACTACGGGAACTGCTGCTAAGAATATCTATACTTCCAAATGTACGACTGCCACCACTGGCAATTATACTTGTATGTAGATCAGCGATAAGTATCAGAAACTGTCAAATACCCTACACAAATGCACTTAAGAGGCTTCCAGGCATATGATATGCTTCCTAGAATTCCATGGTAACTTACCTCAGCCACCATGGGAGCTGAGTTCACAACTTAGAAGAGTCTTCCCTAAACTGCCATGCTCGTCACGCACAGAACTGCAACTCCTCTGCTCCCCAGCCCTTAGGGTCAGGGCCACAGAAAAAGTAAGTAGGTACTAGTACACGGCAAGGAGCACATTGGCTTAATGTGCCCTCCAAGGGTGAAATGAGTGTTAGCAAGTGGCCCAGCTGCCTTGAGCAGTCTTCCCGTGACTATGTAATTAGTAGTTGGGAACTGGCATCCAGTCTATGTCTGACTCAATAATGTCTGAATGTTGTCAAAGGTAACTAGCCCAAACATCATAAGAACACTGAGGAATCACCACTACACTGTACATTTCCACTGCTTGTGAAGAATGAAAGACTATGTTGACTTTTCCACCCTGTTCTTTTCCAGTATAAACTGGGTTCAGTGATGCAGAGCAGCAGGAGGTGGGCAAAAGGTGCCCCTGGGGCCCTTTCAGATCGTCTATGGGGGGGGGATTTTTTTTTCCAGCTGAGAGGTATACTGTCCTTTATATCTTGTTAAGACAACTTTCCATAATTCTACAGGAAATCTCGGGTGTCCACTATCTGATGTTACATTACTTCTGAATTACAGTGACAGAAAACAACAACACTTTATTTGATAATTCATATTTTATTGATACAAATGCTCAGGGCAGTTCCATGTCTGCGATGAGAACCACCACCTTAAACAAAGCAAAACTGCACATAAGGCAACGGGCACGCTCAGGCATCATGAAAACCTTACCAACAAACTGCCAGGCGAGCACACCCGGCTCACAGACCTTATACCTGTGATTAGTTTAAGGTTATGTCCAACCTGGCAGGAGCCAGCACTCTTGTTCTCCTCATGCAACTGGGCAGAAAAACAACCTTAGAACAAACCATGGCTCCTCCTTTTTTGAGCTCATCATAGTACCTGGCTGGTATGGAGGCCAGGCTAAAGAAACTGTGGGAGGAGAAACTGCGGACTGTTGAGCTGCTGGGAGTGTTTGGGCAGAGAGTACAGCAGCTTGCTATTCACCACCAAGAGGCTGCCATTCCCACAGAGCCATGACATTCAAACTGGGGCATTAAAGTGGCTTGAGACAAGAGAAGTTTTGTCCCACTGTTTCTTTTCTCCTGGACGGACCAATTTGGGCTAAGGTTCTCATAAGGAAGTCACCTTGCTAAAGCTAAGTAGGCCTTGGCTCGATCACTGTCCACCTAGGAACAGGTAAGAAAGCCTATGTGTCCTACCTGGTGTTTCCTAATGGAAGAAACATGTCGACCAAATAGACAATACTTCGTTAGGAAGCTGGTCACCCACCAGTGTTCATTTATATCTGTAAAGTGTTGGGAAAAACACCCCCACTGGGAAATCGCCACCCCCCCTTCAGTTTTACACCACTGAACTTAAACAGGGGCCATATTGTGCACCTGTTCCTGGACAGGTTTGACCTGGCCACAGTGGCATGCACTTTAGTTTATACCTTGGTTGGAGTAGCTCATTTTCCTGCTTTGAGTTCATTATGTGCCTTTAAGGAAAAGATGAGCTAACAAGTTAGCTACGGCAAGAATTGTCTATAGCAGCTCCATGTTTGATATCTGAAACCTGCAGTCCAGTTGCTGTTCATATGTGTCCAGTCTCCGTTTTAAAGTAGTGCTTTTGTGTCCGATTGTTTAGTTGTTTAATGGTAGTTGTTTATTCGTGTCCGCTTGGTCTCTAAGTTTCTATGACGCCATTTGGCGTGCTGGGTGCTCTAGGTTTTTAAATGGTTTTATTCTATGTCTTTTCTGTTTTGTATTTGATGTCGAATTTTGTGTTTAATTGGCGCTAGCCGCCCATTGTGAGCCGCTTAGAGTTCCGCAAGGAAGATAAGCGGGATATAAATATAATAAATAAATAAATAAATAAAATAAAGCTGGCCTACAGGAAATTTTGTACAGTACAAGCATTCCTTATGGGACAATGTGGAAGACCAAAAACAGCTGAAAAAGATCACTTTCAGTCTAGGATCTCCATACACTCTCGTCAGCAATTATATAAATTCCCCGTGTTTATTCCTCGTAATTCAGAAAGCTTGTGCCACCCTTACAAACAGGCAGTGACAACCACTGAAGTCTCTTAGGCAGGCAGGTTCGTGGCATGAAATCCCAGCCACACATCTCTATTAGCAATATCCCAATCAGAAGTATAAAGATGGATGTCATTGGAACATGTCTTCCTATACATCAGTGCCAGTTTTGAGGCAAGTACCAAGGGAAAACAGAAAAGTGTAATTATGTAACCAAATACATTGTTGCTTATTTGTCTGTGTGCCTGAAATGAAACTGTATCTCATAGTACTTAGGTCAGCCACCATGCTGTTGACAACACAGGTGTCAAGAGGTTCAGAAGCCATGGGTTCTGAAATCTGGAGCCACAAGGACAGAGCTTATTAGGTTAGCAGAAGACCACAAAGGGGCATCTCCTCTGGATTGCCCATGTTTTGCAAGTATCCACATCTTTACGCATGGAAAGAACCCTAACTGTGGTTAATAGGTTTTGTCTGCGATGGACATGCACTGAATATCAGCATACACTGTACCCCCGCCCTTTTGCGGTTTATATACTGTGGTCCCGGTATATCGCGGGACTGCAGTATATGAAAGGCAAGGCCCCCTGGGGTCAGCTGGATGTACTTAGCCCAGGCCTGGTGCTGCCCCGAACGGGCCTCCGATGGCCTTTCCTGGGCCTGTCGGAGGCCCCAAAAGTGCTTTCTGGCAAACCGGAACTGACTTCTAGATCGCCCAAAACCACTTCTGGGACCTCCAACAGGCCCAGGAAGGCCATCGGAGGCCCGTTCGGAGCAGCACCAGGTCTCAGGTAAGCGGAGAGGTCCCCAGGCTGCCCCCCCCCAGTCCCGACCCAACCCAGCATCCACATATCATGGATTTTCAATTATTGTGGGAGGTTACGGTATATCAAATGTGTGGTTCTCTACCCAACTAAAGTCTTGGGAAACAATCAGAAGGATGACAGTATAAACCCTATTTTATACTGACTTTGTGCTTTTATGCCATTCTTGATTTTCTCTGTACATGGTACCTTGACTTAGGAAATTAATCCGTTCTGAATGCATTTTTGTAAGTCAAATTTTTTGTAAGTCGAAATATGGTTTCCCATAGGAAGTGAAAATCAATTAATCCGTTCCAGAGGTTGGAAAAAGGGCAAAAAAGGGGAATGGATAAATACATTCCTGTGGGAAGCGTGCCCAGACCCAGCAAAGCAGGGTTGGGGAGAAAGCCCTGCAATCAACCAGCAGGGGAAGACTGCTCCTCCCAGCCCGACACCCAGCTGATTTTGACAGCTCCAAAAATCATCTGGCTGTTGAGGAGCAGCCTTTGGCCGCTGGTTGATTGTGGGGCTTTCTCCCCAACCCAGCAAAGGGAGAGGGGGAAGCTTTCCCCCTCCTTTGCTGGGTTGGGGCAGGCTTGTGGTCATGAGTGTTTGGCTGACCCCACCTTCTGCTGTGGCGGGCGCACAAAAGGGGAAAGGCAGTGGGGCTTTTGTGTCCACGGCAACACAAGACTCCCACCTTGTGTTGCACCGGGCATGAAAGCCCCGCTGCCTTTCCGTTTTCATGCGCCCACCACAACAGAAGGTGAGGTAACCCAGAGAGCCTTCTGAAGCCCACACACACACACACACACACACACCTCTTCCTCCTCCTGACTCTGCAGTGTGTGTGTGGGGGGGGGGGGCTGAAAGGTAACCATTGAAACTGAAAAGTAATAATGATTGTCTTTCATAACTCGAGGTTTTCATAACTCCAGTTCCAATGATTACATTTCGTAACTCGAATTTTTCGTAAGTAGAGTTGTTTGTACGTCGAGGTACCACTGAATATGTATAACCCATTCTCATCTCCCTGAAGAGAAGTATAAATCTTACTGGGGAATTTATACCAGCATAAATTCAATTACACAAACTGCAGCACCAAATTGCTGCTAACTATCACGTTGCTGCTCACATGCATTACACAACTTGGTTTGAGACTAGGAATGTGAGCAATATCTTTCTGATTGGCAGAAATATGTGGCTGCAATTTACACAATTCTATTTACTTCTGGAAATTTCTCCAGTAGGATTATGGCCACTAAAAACAAATAAAGGAATAAATGAACAGAATCTTCTAGCAAGCATAAGAACATAAGAAGAGCCATAATGCTGGATCAGGCCAAAGGCCCACCTAGTCCAGCTTCCTGTATCTCACAGCGGCCCCACCAAATGTGTCCGGGAGCGCACAAGACTAGGTATCTGTCTCCTGATACCACTCCCCTGCATCTGGCCCTTGAAACACCCTGGTTTTAAGCCTGGAAATTACACATCTCCATCGTGGTTTGCAACCTGGGATGGGCTTTTCCTCCAGGAATCTGTCCAATCCCCTTTTGAAGGCATCTAGGCCAGATGCCATCACCACATCTTGTGGCAGGGAGTTCCACAGACTTATCAACGCGCTGGGTAAAGAATATTTTCTTTTGTCTGTTCTCACTCTCCCAACCCTCGGTTTGAGTGGATGTCCCCTGGTTTTGGTATTTTGGGAGAGGGAGAAGAGTGTCCCTCTATCCACTTGACTCATGCAAAGGAATGAAACAATGCCCTGCATTATTTTGTACAGCTCAATCATATCCCCTTCAGGTGCCTTTTTTTGAGACTAAAGAGCTCCAAATGTTTTAGCCTTTCCTCATAAGGAAGGTCCCCCAGGCGAGTAATCATTTTAGTCACTCTCCTCTGTACTTTTTCCAGTTCCACTATGTCTTTCTTGAGATGCAGTGACCAGAATTGTACACAATACTCCAGGTGGGGCCTTACTATTGTTTTGTATAATGGCATTATAATGTTGGCTGTTATATTTTCAATCCCCCTTTTGATAATCCCTAGCATGGAATTGGCCTTCTTCACCGCTGCCACACATTTGGGAGACACCTTCATGGAGCTGTCGACCAACACACCAAGATCTCTTTCCTGATCCGTCACGGATAACTCAGAGCCCATGAGGTGATAGATAAAGTTTTGATTTTTGACCCAATATGCATTACTTTACATTTGGCTACATTGAAACCCATCTGCCATTTTGCAGCCCATTCCACCAGTTAGAAGAGATCCTTCTGGAGCTCTTCACAATCTTCTCTGGTTTTTACCACCCGGAAAAGTTTCGTGTCATCTGCAAACTTGGCCACCTCACTGCTTATCCCTGTCTCCAGGTCATTTATGAACAGATTGAAAAGCACCGGCCCCAGGACAGATCCCTGCGGCACACCGCTTTTCACCTCTCTCCATTGTGAAAATTTCCCATTGACACCTACTCTTTGTTTCTCGGATCTCAACCAGACCTGTCTTCTTATCCCCCGACTGGGCAATTTTCTCAGTAGTCTTTGGTGAGGGACTGTGTCAAAAGCCTTCTTAAAATCAAGATAGATAATATCCACCGGTTCACCCAAATCGACATGCCTGCTGACCTTTTCAAAGAATTCTAAAAGGTTTGTGAGGCAAGACGTACCCTTACAGAAACCATGCTGATTTTCTCTCAGCAAGGTTAGTTCTTCTATGTTTTAGGATTTTCTCTTTGATAAGGCTTTCCACCATCTTCCCTGGGACAGACGTAAGGCCCTCCTTCCTTTTTTAAAAATTGGTGTGACATCCGCTATCCTCCAGTCCTCCGGCAATTAAACCTAAAACATCCTCTCTTTTAAACTGTATTTGATTTAATTCTTTAGTCGTTCGGGCAGCGAAATCTGCCCAAGGTCTCCTGTCATGAAGACAGATGCAAAGAACTCATTTAATTTCTCTGCAATTTCCAAGTCCTCCTTTATCTCCCCTTTTCCTTCCTCATCATCCATAGGGCCAACCGGTTCTCTGGCAGGTTTTTTACTTCTAACATATTTAAAGAAGCTTTTATTATTTCCCTTTATATTGCTAGCCATATATGCCTCAAAGTCTTTCTTTGCCTCTCCTATCATCTTCTTCATTTCTTTTGCAAGAGTTTGTGTTCCTTTTTATTTTCCTCATTTGGGGAGGATTTCCATTTACGGAAAGACCTCTTGCTTTAGAGCCTCTCTAACTCCACTCAATGATGCTGGTGCCATCTTAGACTTAGAGGAGCTCTTCTTTCTTTGCCGTATGCACTTCCACTGGGCCTCTATTACCGTTGTTTTAAACAGGCTCCATGCACTCTGGAGAGATGGGATTCTTTTTACCTTCCCTTTCAATGTCTTTCTAACTAGTTTCCTCATCTGAGGGAAATGTGCCCTTCGGAAATCAAGGGTTTTTGTGTCTGATTTGCTTGACACTCTTCCTCCAACATGCATGATAAAGGAGATTGCAGCATGGTCACTGTTCCCCAGAGGCTCAGTGACATTCACATCCATGACTAGGTCCTGAGTATCACACAGTAATAGGTCCAGAGTTGCCTGTTCTCGGGTGGGCTCCATGACAAGTTGCTCTAAGGCACAGTCATTCAGCATGTCGAGAAACCCGGTTTCGGTTTCTTGCCCCGAGCTCACATTGGCCCAGTCAATGTAGGGATAATTGAAGTCCCCCATGATTACTATCCTGTCCCTCTTAGACACCTCCATGATTTGTCTCCTGATTTCAAGGTCCCCTTCAAGTTTTTGATCTGGTGGACAATAGCATACCCTAACTATCACATCTCTCCTTGGACCTGGTAGTTTAACCCACAGTGATTCTGTGGTGGAGTCACACCCACCATCAATCTCCATTCTGCTGAATTTTACCCCTTCTTTGACACAGGTGGCCACTCCACCTCCAACCCGACCCTCTCCATCCCTTCTATAGAGTTTATAGCCTGGGATTGCTGTATCCCACTGGTTCTCCGCATTCCACCAGGTTTCTGTTATGGCAGAGAGGGAGTTGAGTTTAATGAGCTGAGAAAGATCATACATATCTCAGGTGGTTTAAACAGAAGTACACTGATATAATGCCGGGTCTCTAGAATAGTGACAGAGAACACATGCCTAGTATGCCACAGTTATGCACAAGGCAATTTTTAGCATGGTTGGGAAAGATTTAGTGTCAGAGGACTCAATGCAAGACAGAGTAGAGTAAGAGGATCAATATTCTAGTTTAGGGAAAACAGCTTCATGCCCCCCCTTTATGCCCATTACCTTACATTCCTAGGTGTCTAGGCTCAGCTCTGTTAAGCCAAGATTCATGAGGAAGAGTCAGAGAAGGCACAGATATAACACTAAGTACTGGACTCTGGTAAGGACTAGCAAACTTCAAGAATAATGTTGGTGTTGCACTATAGAAATCAGTGTACTTAGCAAGATCTAGTACTGCAAGCAGTCACATAAATCCTTGTAACTCTTATGAGGCAGACCAATATTATCTCCATATTTCAGACAATAAGCTATCACACGATGCTTAATGAATACTGAATTGGACAGCTTCTGCTTACAGAAACCAATGCACTGATGTGGTATACATTTTAGATTCACAAACTCTGTTTTAGGCACAGAAGTCTTCAGTGTCACAAAAGTCATAATGGTGACTCAAAATGATTCCAGAAGAGCCGAACTGAAATGGTAACCACAATTTATAATGAATGTGCTCTTCACTGAGATGACCTTTCAGAGAAAGAAGTATGAACAGAACTGCAACATATTTATCAAAATGAAACTTTTCATGATCCACTTCAAGGACTGAATCATCTTTCTCAGGAATCTTTGGGCACTAACTCTAGTTTTCCATAAATTTAGAGATTGTGGGTATTCTAAGGAGCAAGAGAATGCCTGTTATCTCCCTTAACTCACATCCACATTCAAGTAAAATGACTTTTAAAAATCAAGTCAAATTAATTCAAATTATTGATGCATCTGAAAGGAACACTCCAGTTTGACAGATACCATAAACATTCAAACACAGTACCAACCAAGAGACTACAAGCACTCAAAATACAACAGAGTGCAGGAACAACATCTGAGGGGACCATCATGGATGATGAATCAAATATCAGCTTCTCTTCCATCCTATGTAAGAACACCAAGAAAAAAGCTCAGGATCTGCAACTCAGTACTATATTAACTCCACCAGCTAGCAATGGTCCAAGGGGGCCTTGTCACTCAAGATCTCTAGCATTCAACATTACTAGAGTCCACAGGTGTCCCATAAGGATGCATTGGATGCCTGGAGAAATGATTCTTGGGACAAGCTCCAAAGAAGGCAAGCAAATATTTGTTTCTCCTGCTTGACTCATCAAACAATTTCAGGTTCAAACCCACTGCAACTATCAGGACAGCAAACAAAGTCACTCTCCTTGTCTATTGTTAACAAGCACTTAGCTGCCAAAGACTATTCTGCACCACCCTTCTTTACTACCTAAGGGGATGCAGTTTACACAGAGAAAAGGAAACTCAAGAGCAACACAGTAGCATATGACATGGTAATAGGATATCGTTTTATGCTACAGTGCTACAACTTACCATACCACCTACCATTTAGTATAAGTCTCAGATGCAGTATAACCTTCAGCTGTCTACTTCTACTACTGCACTGAGTTATTCTTTACAAGTACTGTACATCCTCACAGAGCAAGTTTTGGCTGTTTTCTAACTGGATCTATTCCCAGTAGAGGGATGTTTCCTCCTGCACTCAATATATCTCCTCTGCTGAGCTGCTTGTCTAGGAGCCTCCATGTACACATGTAGCTTTATCAGACCAGAGCCAAAAGAACAAATGGCAGTTTTTATTTGGAAACCCTGCCCAGCACTCTCCAATATGATACAAATATGGAAACTAACAGCAGCCTCTCTACAACCACTCACAAGTACATAACAACTACTGTAGTTGAACACAAATTCTGCTTTGAATCAAACAGCGCAAGGATCAAAGGCAGGTGAACCAAGATAATTACTGCCCTCCAATCAAAAAACCAAAACTGGCCTACAGCATGAAGACGCTGGACCACTTTGCGAGGCCGTCTTTCGTGGAGAAGGACTCTGGGTCCACTAGACATCAAGTGCCTCATTCCATAGCCAAATCATATTACAGGGGCAGTCATTCTCATCTGAGAAGCACTTCCCTAGTGTTCCAATATGTTCAGTCTTGCTATGCCAACACACTGAAAGTGTGTTGTTTTTTTTATTAGTGGCGTAAAAAGGTATCACCTATAGCCAAGTCTTGCATCAAATATTCAGAATCTACCACAGGACAAGTAAGGTAATATCATCTAACCACTGCTGTTTGTACTTCACTGCCAGCAGAGTTATATATTATTTTTGCAAAAGATTAAGCTTTGGATGATTGCTCACATTGGTGTCCAATGCCCTAGAACAAAATCACAGAAACAGGGGGCAAGCAGCTTCTCCTGGTACCACTGCCTGCCAAAGAGTACTCAAGTATTAGAAAGTCAACATCCAAGGACTGGTAGCTATTACTGGGAAAATCCCAGTGTTATCTGAAGGGAAAAAATGCACTCCACACAACCTGGATACAATTATTGGCAGGCCTAAATTCCCAGCAGGATTGAGCTGCTCAAGAAGTTTGGGCTGATGCACAGCTATGTGGCAAAATTAGCAGCTGTCTTAAGAATTGAGCTGGAAATTGTATTTCACTGGATAACGTTCACATCCCATGTTCCAGAGCTGACAACAGAAAATCAGACTAAGTGGTGAGAGCTAGCCACGAGATGTTCTATCTCTCTCACTCTATTGCAACTATGCCTCTTCCACCTGTCTACATTCTCACTAGAACAGAACCAAAGTGGCACACTGAAGGAGAACACCACACAATGCAACACACACAGTATAAAGGCAATGCTAGTTGATCACAGGCAAAGTCATCTCACCGTCTCACCTGTACATCTTGCCATCCTTGGGCTGGTCTTCATCATCCTCGTTCGGTAACACAAAAGGGTCACTCATCTCGGGCAGCCCAGACTCCGGTAAACGCTTCTTTTTGCGACCCCGAGGGCCTTTGTGGGTTATCCCTCCAGCAACACTCACGGCCCCACCTTCTGAAAGGAGAGTTGCGCCCTTCTTGGAAAGGTCAGGTACTACTTGAAGAGCTGCCTGGGAACCAGGGGGAAGCGCTGAGACGATCATGGGGGCTGAGATGGGAAAAGTCTGCACAGAAGAGGCTGTAGTCACTAGAGACCCAGAGGGAGAAGTGATCACCAGACCAGGTCCTGCAGTGAGAGAATGAAAGAAGAGGGAAGGGGTCAGATACCAGCCCCACAGAAAAGTAGATTTATCTCTCATTAGGTCCAAACAAAAACATTAACATTAAACTAGGATTTTGGAGACCAAAGTTCATACAGCCAAAAATAAACCTTAACAGACAACCTCGGGGTTGACTCTCATTCTCACTTCTCAAGTTGCTAAGGGACAAAATTGGAAGTAGGAGAGGAGGCGGGACAAAAATGCAGACTTAAAAAGATCCACTCACCTTTGCAAGTACAACACTATCTTTTGACAAGCCCAGTTTCCTTCCAAAAAACCTAGAGCTGCAAAAGCAAGAAGTTTGCCTAAGGTACGCCCCCCCCACCTGGAAGGTAGGCAAGGAACTGTTCAGCAGCTTCCATGCTCAAGGTTCCTTGCAAGCCTTGGCAACAGAGAAGGAAGCTGGCACATTCCAATGCCGGCTCACTGGCCTTTCCTGTGCCAAGGGTGGGAAAGAGGACACATTCAATAGCATTGGGGAACCACTCCATACATGACTTATCACTGGGCAGAAAGGAAGGACTAGTTGGCAATGGCTGAAGGCACACTGGACCTTTAGTCAAAGGCAAAGATCACATGCTGTTTCTGAAGGCTGGTGGGCAGAGATGAGGACTATAATATCTAGTTTGTCTGAACAAGGCCCGCTAACAACATTAGACATTTGCACCCAAATTACTCTGAGTTGTTAGAGGAAACCCGGTATACAATAAAAAAATAAATAAAATGAAACATAACAAAAACCAAGACCAGAACATAACTACTCCATGTTCCTCTCACCTGTCGTCATGAGCCCAGCAGACTGCACGGGGACTACAGTAATGTTCTGTGTCACAGAGGCCTGGCTGTGTGGTGTTAGCTGTTCTGGCTTGGTGTCAGAATCCATAGAAATGTTGGTGGGAAGGGCCACAGAGGTGGGTACAGTCAGTAAGGTAGGATAATGGGGGGGAGCAAGACCGCAGCCCTTCTCCGAGGGCAACAGTTGCTCCTTCATCTTGTTAATGAACATACTGTTGTCAATCTAGAGTGAGAAGATGGAAGGTACAGAGAGAATTTTTAGAATATCTGTGTGTCAACCTTCACATAAAACATTATAGGATACAGAGATTTCTTTACCTGTCCTGAAACTGTGGGCACTCCTGGCCAGAAATATGGTGAGGAATTGAATTGAGATTCTTCCATTCTAGCTGGAGGAAAACAAAACACAAGGCCTAATGTCAAATTGATATTCAGATCAAAACACACTATTTCTACAGTCACAAGTCTACTTGTGAGAACACATGAGCCTGCTAAACAAACACGAGACTCATGTTAGTCTCGTGTTTAGAAACTTCAAAAGTCCAGTTATCCTAGAGCACATGAGATTCAAAAGCACTTTTCCACAATGAGAGAAGGCATACTAAATAGAAAACTGACGCAGATTAAGTAATACATTTGCCCAAGAAAACATGCTTTGAAGCAGATTAGAAACAGCACGAAGATTTTGATAGGAAACTATCCCCCTGAGCTAACATCCGCTCTAATTTTTCCCCTGCTGTGTATAGCTTTGTTTCATGTGCATGCACGAGCACAACTTCACCCTGTGGATTCTGTCACAAGTGGAAGAAAAACAGTTGCGACAGATGCACAGGGGTAGAAACCTGTGCACTGAGGGGGCAGAGGCATTTATGGCTGTGCAGTTTACAGGGAACCTTGCCCTGAAAACAGTCACTGGTTTATAAAAAAGGCTTTTTACAATGGTCATACCTAGAAAAAAGCCAGTGGGGAAAAACTGCCAATATCACATTGACCTCACAAATTTACAATGTGATCATACTTTAAAAACTATGCAGAATTCTGGCTACCACATCTAGCAAAGTATACTGCAAACTCACAAAAAGTATAGGGAAAAAGCAACCTAATGCATTAACAGGCAGGATCTACCCTTCTTAGAAAAAGCTTTACCTTGGGGAAAAGGAGAGTAACAGAAGACATGATTATAAGTGTATGCATAGCAAAATACAAATAGGAAGTATTTTTCTCTCTGAATCATAATTGTAAAATCTAGGATCACCCACTGGTCCTGAACAACAAAAGATTCAGGTCAAAAACGATGGCTGTAATAAGGGAAACATTAACCTATCACAACTCCAAAATCAGTTTCTTTGTCAGACACTCACCATCTCATATTCTATCAAAGAAACTCCCCCTACATATAATGTAGTGATGACGACAAACAGGAGACTTAGATGAATGTATAACGGATATGGCCTTCAGCAGTCCCTAGTTATGAAGGCTATCTACTCTCTACCTCAAGGAAAAGAGGTAGCATAGTTCTATATACAAGATAATTAGGAGCATGTGAAGGAAAAGTGCTATTCTATTCATATCCTGCTTGTGGGCTTCGCATAGTGAGCAGGCAATATATGGGTCTTTAGTCTGACAAATAAGGACACTTCCGCTCTTAGACGCAATACAAATAAGATCATAGAGCCAATGCTAAACACCCACAAGAAACTGAAAAAATATAGGCACTGAAATTTCAAGTTTCTGACTTACTACAAATTACTGTTACTCACTGAAACCTCCAATTGTTACTTGATAGAACTGATCTCTGGGTGTTAGCTGAGGAACGAGTTCTGGATTCTAAGAATAATGATAAAGCAAGAGCTAGTATTCTTATTTAGCTGCCTAGATGCCCTAAGCACCTCCGATCTCGTCTGATTTCGGAAGCTAAGCAGAGTCAGCCCTGGTTAGTACTTGGATGGGAGACCACCAGGGAATATCAGGTGCTGTAGGTGCCTAGAGCAGGAACTGGCAAGCCACTCTAGTATTCCTTGCCAAGAAAACTCAATGGACATGGGGTCACGAAGAGTCGGTCACGACTGTAATGACACAACACACACACACATTATTCTTATTTACAGATAAAACATAAACTGGACCAAAACTCATTAGGACTGAATGAGACAAGAGGTCAAAGGGCACTATCTTATCTAGGGCACTATCTTATCCAGGTTTTTTTTTTTGTTAAATACAACACACATCCAGTGATAGGAATCTAGATACAGTACTAGCACATGGTACCAATGCTAGTTTCAAAGGAAGTAGTTGAACTCTGGGGAAATATAAAGGGTAATATAAAAGGCTCTGTTTAGTTAACCTGAACAAAAGAGCTAGTTGTAAGGCTGTAGATATTCTGTAATATGCTCCTCTTTCTAGGAACTTCCTGCCCCAATTTCACCCTGAGAAGTCTTCTCCAATGTGAAAGTTTGGACCTAGACCAAGACTGCTAAACTATGTTTTTTGCAAACCAAATCAGATGCGATATTCTGAAGGTAAAATTAATTCAAGGGGTGTGTGGCCATAGGAATATGTTGTAAGAAAGTTAGCTTTGAAGAACTTAACGGAAACTTTGTTGGATCAAAAACAGGAGGTCCAGCTCCATGACTCAAGAAAGAAACACAAGCAGGCAATAAGGGCACCCGCTTCTCCTTCCTACCTGCCCCTGGAACGAACCTATTTCCGAATGTGTGGCCCCAAACGGTTAAAGGCTAAGAGTCATGGACGACGCAGCCTTCTCTCAGAACTCGACCATCTGACCCTTTTAAAGCCCTCTGGAAAGCGTTCTCAACCCCATGTTTGTGGGTGCAAAGGCCTCCAGGGAAAGGTGCCCCATTGGAAGAATGGCGTTCTTTTTTCAAAGTCCTCCTGGATCCAACAGCCACCCAGTCCACCCCTTTCCCCCCCCCCAACCACCACCTCCCCCCCAACCACCAGCCACCACCACCAGCCACCACCTCCTCCTCCTCCTCTTCCTCTTCCTCCTCCCCTGAGAGGAACCGCAGGGGAACGACTAGGGACCGACCAAAGGGGCGGGACGGGATGCTGGGGGAGACCAACCCACCCCCGGCCCCGGCCCTCCGTCGGATGTGGGTGGGAGGGTGTGTGGGTGTGAGGGTGTGGGGGTCCCCCTTCTCCCCTCCCCCCCTCGCGCCCTTTCGCTTGCACTGACCCCGCCCGCGGCCCCTCGCTCTCCGGCCCGCCCTCCGGCCGGAAGGAGGGAAGAGCGGCCGGGCCGACGCGGAGTCCTGCGGCGGAAGGGACCACAGCGGCTGAGAGGAGGAGGAGGAGGAGGAGGAGGGGGCCGCCCCCCGCCGCTCGCCGCTCCCCGGAGAGCCAGGCGGAGAGCAGGCAGCCCTTGTCTTCCGCTTCCGGGTGACCTGACCCCGGAAGCCCCGCCGGTCGAGGAAAGCCGCTCCTGCCCTCCCGCCCGCTGCCCATTCCTCCGCCGCCGCCCCCGGAGGAGGAGGAGGCGGCAACCCCCCAACCCTCCACCCCAGGCCCGGCTCTGGCCCAAAGTGGCGGCGGCGGCGGCGGCGGCGGCAACAAGGAGCGGGCTTCACTTCCGAGGGGAAGAGGCGGAGCCCGCGCTAAACACTTCCGGGGCCGACCCGCCGCTGCCGCCGGTGGAGGTGGAGGTGGGCGAACCGGGGAGGGGAGGGGAGGGGGGGCCCTTTCGAAACGGGAGGGCGCGGGAGGAGTCCCGCCGCTCTCCTCCTTCCCCATGGGGGGTGTGTGGGGGGTGAGCGCGCTTTCCAACCCCCCCTCCAACCCCCCCGCACCCCCCAAATGCCCCCGAACCCTCCTGGAAGCCACGCGTGGGCGGAGGGGGGCGGGGGGTGGGCGACCTCCCGGGGCGCCGCCTTCATTTATATCAAGGCGGGGGCGGGGGCGGGGGCGGGGGCGGGGTCGTCCTCTTCTCTCTCCCGCCCCTCTTTGGAGCCGGGACCCCTCCAGCTACGGCGACGCTTGGTTTTTTCCAGCCATGCCTCCAACGTTCGGTGCAGCGATGACAGCGACTGAGTGGCCTCCTGATGCCCGACGTTTGGTTTTCCGGTGCGTGGACGGGCCTTCTTCCCAGGCGCCCGGCGGTCCTGTCACCGCTGTATTTGGCTGCAAAACGCAGCCCCCGCGGAACTCCAGGAGACCCAGGAGTCCCATGGACAGAAGAGGCTGCAGGTGCCCAACCCCCAAACCCCCCCGAAAAAAAACCCCGGGTATCTGGCGAATAATCCCTTCCAGCCAATAATGTTAAAGTTGGGCATTCGCTTCTTATGCAAATTGGAATGGAATGGAAGGCGAACGACGGAACTTGATGATACTGTCTATCTGTATAAAGTCGTTTTTCCTAGGATACACTGTATTTTCCCGCCTATAAGACAACAACCCTCACTTTTTCAACCCCAAATTAGTTTCATAGCCACAGGGTTCTCTCCACACCTTATGTCTGTGTATAATAAGACGACTCTCATTTGTAGTCTTAACCATTTTGGGGGGAAATACAGTCTTATACAGGGAAAAATACTGCATGTATGTTCATTTAGTAAGATAAATTGGAGGGCACAAAGATTTGTCTTCATTGTCAATTTATTTTCATCAGGGTAAGCTCATAAGCAAAATCAAGATAATTGTCAAGACTAGGGATCTGGCATTTTGGAATTTCTCTTCCAAATCATATACTCTTAACAGTAATCTGAGTTTTTGACTTGGTAGTGTTTGCAAATTGTGTTGCACATCACACCTGTTGTAGATTATAGTAATTCGATTCGGGTTAATTTCTGAACCCTTTTTGAAAGGTATCAAAGTTAGGGCAATTACCTTCCTTTTTACAAATTTTTTTGTAAGCTCCTGGTTTCCAGCCTTTGGGTAACCCAGGTGTTCTAGGACTGCAGCTCCCAGAAGCTTTTATCACTAGGTGTGCTCTTTGGAGTTTTTGGGAATTGCAGTCCAAAACTCCTGGGTTATCCAAAGGCTGGAAACTGCTGCTATAAGCAAATTATGTTCTCATGCCTGTTGTTGCAGAATTTCTAAATTAGAAAATGGATTTCAGATCATTTTGAGAGTCGGGAAGAAGCTCTGGTATCCCTTTTGGTAGTCTACTCAATTCCTTGTCACAGTGATCCCCGAGAGAATTCAAATCCAACACAATATTCTTTTCTGCCAAGGTATCCTGGTCAGTAATCAGGCATTCCTCCATGTTTACACCTGGTGAGAATTTAAGACTGGAGTGTGATTCTGTCACTGTACCAGCTCACCTTCTCCTTAACACAGTCATCCGTTTGCCTGACCTGGCAGAAATAGAGTACCCCAAAAGGCTGATGATATTTAGTGACTTAAATGTCCATAATTAAGCTACTCTGTCAGCACAAGATTTCAAGGCTACCATGTCAAGAACATGCTTTCTCAGATGGTATCTGACTCAACATATGAAGTAAGAGGAATTTGATTTACCATTTAAATTAAGGGTTACAGTTTTATAAGAGAGACCCAGTATTGTCTCTTGACACTGGTGAATGTCTCTTTCCAAGCATCTATAATCTTATAAAGACTGTTGAACTAGGTTTTGTGGTCTGCCCTGGAAGATATACAGATTGGGAGTTTTGCTGGACTCTGTTGGGAATTCTCAAGTGGCAGTGGTGGCCGGGAATGTTCTCTATTGCCATCTTAGTTTTGTACACTAGCTATGATCTTATCTAGTAAGTAGTATCTGTTGGTGCATTTTCAAGCCTAGTACAAAGGACCACCTGCTTGGAAGCAAACTACTAAAGACCTTATGGCAACTATGTCTTTGAGGTTCCAGATCAAAATAACGCTTGTGTGGCCACTACCAATGGCCATATTGGTAGACATGAGAAAAAGAGTTTGGTCAATCACCCTACATTTATACAAATAAACTAAGAGTGGTCCCAGATAGCAGATGAGTTCATCCAAAAAGTCCCAGAGCCAGTTGCGGGGGGGGGGGGTCAAAGTATACCTCACAGCTAATGTGCGGTAGGTTAGATTGATATCCTACTGTTCCGTCTCTGAACGTTTATGAAGCCAGTACATGACTTGCAGTTCCAGTTGAACTTTAAAGGGACTGTACAGGAAAGCTGCGGTTCATTCTTTCTATCTGTACTCAAACTTTCTCCTGCTAAAGAAACCCATTTGACACAAATGTTAAATGCAGCTGAAAATACAAAGCAAAAGTGAAGCAAAGTGTTCTGCTTATATACCGCCCCGTACCACTTCAAGCAGTCTCTGGGCGGTTTACAATTTTAATTACAGTGTGCAGGCTACACATTGCCCCCCCCCAGCAAGCTGGGTACTCATTTTACTGACCTCGGAAGGATGGAAGGCTGAGTCAACCATGAGCCTGCTACCTGGGATTGAACCCCAGGTCACGAGCATAGTTTTACCTGCAGTACAGGCATTTAACCACTGCACCATGAGGCTCTATGCCACAACAAATTGCACTATTGTAAAGAATCACCATATTTTCCCCGTCTATAAGATGCCCCCATGTATAAAACAACCCCTACTTTTTCAACCCAAAATTATAGTTTTGCAACTGTGCAGTTCTCTCCTTGGCTTACCTCCATGTATATGGTGACCCTCAATGTTTAGTCTAACAATTTTAGACAAAAATACAGTCTTATACATGGAAAATATTTTAAATATATTATACATTCAAACTAGTGGCACAGATCTTAAAGCCTGGGAGGCAGTTATGGGGAAGTGTGGTCTTCCTGATAACCTGAACCCAAATCATTTATATGTGAAAAGCTTCACTTCTGTTTGTGCCCCGAAAGCTAGCAGCTAGTAAAGCTGTAACAAGGCATTTGGATTCTCCACGTAACCAGAAAAGAGAAGAAAATTGCAATATTTCGGTCACAAAATGTGTAATAACAAATACCATCTGCTGCAGGTTATCCTGCAAGGCCGAATAGATGAGAAGTGTGGTTTGGGGCGTAGAACAACATTCTAGCTTAAGAATTTAAGCCAATGGTTTGCAGTGGGCACAGCTTCTCTATTTAGAATAGATTTATATTTTTTTAAAAAATGTACTACAGATCACCAAAGTTCTATGAGGACATGGCACTTAGATGTTAGATGATAGGCCCCCCTCCATGAAACTTTTGGGTGATAGATCTCAAACAAATAAGAGAAAGTGCTTTTTCTTCCATAGGATCACTGGTCTATGGAAGTTCCTGCCAGAAGTGACAGCTGTCCACTTTGACAGCTTTAAGGATTGGACAAGTTCATGGAGAACAAGGGTATCAATGGCTATCATTATAGATGCCTATGGACAACCTCCAGGTTGGAGAGATAGGCAGGATCTCTCTCAATGCCATTTGCAGGGAATCAGAAGCAGGTGATGACATCTGCTTGGGAATGTGTGTGTGTGTGTGTGTGTGTGAGAGAGAGAGAGAGAGAGAGAGACAGAGTGTTGTGTCATTACATGAAGCAAATGGTGAGCAATTGTGTGAGACAGAATGCTGGACAGGATGGGCTCTGGCCTGGTCCACCAAGGCTGTTCTCATGTAAGAACCTTGGCAAATCCCACCCTGCTGCCTGATCCAAGATTTGATTCCTTTTCGAAGAGTGGGAATCTTAAAGAAGATTTGCCCTCTGCCCTGGTCTTGTAGTTTCTGTACAGATCTGTTATGTCTGAGAAGGAAGAGGGCTGTGAAACTTTGAAATGGCATAGTGGCAGTTCGTGAAGGAGATCAGGCCTGCTGGGGAAGTGCCGTTTAGGGACCCTGCAGGTAAGGTCTCCTGCCGGTCCTGACTCCTGATTTTCATCTTTCATAAGATATGAGCAGCTATTAAATCTGAAAAGCTGAACTAAATCAACCCTTCATATGAGCTGGGAAGATCAGTCTTGTGTTTGTAGACCTTGTTTTAATGCCTCAACAAGCCTACTGGCTGCCATTTTGAAGTGGGTATCAGGGTGATCTCTGCATCTGCTCTGCTAGTATCTCTGCTTTCATCAAGTAGATGTACTTCAGAGCAAATCCATACATAACTCCACCCTTAGGAGCACAGCAGATTATGTTTCCTAGGCACAAGCGCCACCTGGTATCAGCATGAGAACATTCCGGTCCAAAAAACTGGGGCTGATTCTGTTGCATAGCATTGCAAACATATCACTGTGAGGGTACAAGGCAGCTTCATGGGATGCTTTCACAAAAAGATGTGATTGTTCATCAGTGTATGCTTCTGTATGGAAGGATCCAAGAGAAGCCATCTCAGCTTATTTCCCTTCATTAAAGCCAGTTGTTTTAGGCACACACAGAACAGACAGATGCTACTCCCGAATGAGGAAGAGAAATACACTGAATATGCTTGTCCAAGAAGCAATGCGGACAAACGTGAATCAGGAAAAATAACATATCTATTGTGGCACAAAAGCTTACACCATATTAGTATGTTGTCTCTGAAGGTGTCACAATATTGTCACCACGTCAGAGGCTGACCCTTGAGAAACTGGACCTTAGAAACTTCCATTTCAATTGCTCAATGATGAAGTCCACGTGGACAGTCATTTTTCAGCCTCCATACTCCACCTCACCACTACATCAAGGGAAGGGGGATCTTGGATGGAGTCCACAGGTCTTTTCAGAAGAAAACTCCTTTCAGAGAAACAAGACGCGTCTGTGATTGAGGCTGCTGGTGGATTCCTGCTCTTGAGAAAAAGGCATAACTTATCTGAGCATGGCAAAAACATTCCTCTCCTTATGGAAAGGCTACCCAGGCGTAATTTTTTTTTAATTTTTAAAAAAATGTTGTGAAACAGAGAAAAATTATACATGAAATATTGATTAAAATGTGGGTTGTTTGGTTTATGTAAAACAGACCTGAAAAGATAGAGGTCTACAATATAAAGAATGGGCAAGAGTAGATAATATTGATCCATTTGTTATCTTTGCTTTCATAATAATCTCTGTGTGTGAGTTCAGTGAATTCTGAAGGGGAAAATGATAGAGGCAAATGCTTTTTCTTAAAACACATCTTTATCTTATGACAAGTGAGACAAACCACAGTGAGGAAGCAAAAATAGATTAGATATTTTGTATGAATAATGATTGTATCAACAGTTAGATGCAAGAAAAATTGCAAAGGAAATGGCGCTCTTTTGGAGCATAACCCTAAGAATGATGGATATTTAGAAAGAAATTTCCCATGGACTTGTTTCTCTGTCATCATCAATATTTTAAAGTTGTTACCTTTCACTTTAATAAATGTATTAGATATAAAAAGGAAAAAAAGAATGCATACATTTCAGCATAAGAGTAAGCAGCTGATATGTTTTAACTACAGAAAGCAAACATGAGGCCCTCGTATATTGAATATTAATGTCTAGCTACATTAGAAATCTGACATTTAGTTTATTATCACATTATTACAGATAAACTGCTGCTCAGCATCAGTTAGATGATTAATGGGCCTGGTTGGTTTAAAATTTGCAGACAAATACCTAATACTGACTGTCATCAAGAAGAGGTGAAAATGAGGATATTTAACAACGTCTTTATAACTAGGCTACAAGTGTTGTAACTGAAGCAAATAATCTATACAAAGTGGGCAGAGCGATTGCAAACTTTAAAGGCCATGGCTTGACGAAAGGCTTAGAGAAGCAATGAAATGTTGCATTTTGAACTACGAATCCAGGAATGTCCCAGCCAGCCTTGCCACTGGCCTACCCAAAAGATGTTGAGAGCTCTAACCCAAAGTACCCCCCCACCCCCCAGGTTTGGACTGATGGGACAGCAGGCTGGGGTAGCTAAAACGTGAGACGAAGAGCTATAATCGTTATCATGTGCTGCCAAGAATAATTCTGACTTCGTGGTTTTCCAGGTGGTGGATAGTCAGAAGTGGTTCCCCATTCCCTTCTTCTGGGGGGCATCCTGGGACTGCGCAGTTGACCCAAGGCCACCCAGGCTGGCTCTTCTTCCAGGAGGCACAGCGAGGAACTGAACTCCCAACCTCTGGCTCCACAGCCAGATACCTAAACCACTGAGCTATACTGTTCTGATAATGAAAGTCAATTCTTGATCGCTGGTCACAGTAAATGAAAAAAGAATACGCTCACCCCTTCTGCAGTATGGCTATATGTTAGAAGTTATTTGTAAGGGCTGATAATGGAGGGAGATATTGCCTATTTTAAATGCTGGTCCCTGGTGCATCCTTGTGTTCTGTTGTGGTTGCTGAGGTGATGACTAAGTAGACGGGAGAAGAGTATTTTAGTCCCACAGGCTACACCATTAGGATATTTTTAAATAAAACTACAAAGGAAGCATTTTAGCCCCATTTGAAAGAACAGAAGTAACTTTAAAGGCATAGCAATGATCATAACAATTTTTAAAACAAGATAAAGTTCTGAGTTCTAATCATTGTATTTGTCATTTTTGCAATGGTAATAGATTGATGTTTGACATATTTTTTTCCTTTCTTTAGGGAGTACTAGGATATAAGCAACAACAATGATAACCCTCCATTGCATCTTTTCTGAAATATCCGCTTTGGGGGTGGAGGATATTTACCCTCCAAATTTATATTGGTCTTTCTGTGCCCTTGTCATGGCTCCTTACAAAGGAAATCTAGGGGTCTGGGCAGGTTGGTGCGTTAGGTACCTGGCTGCAGAGCTGCAGGCGTGGAGTTTAATTCGACCCTGTGGGCCTGTCTGAATCGGGGAATTTGGAGAGGTCTGATTTGCACTTAGCAAATCCTTATCATCAGTGTGATCTGTTTTACTTCTCACTCGAGGGGGTTGTTCTGTTCACAGTGGAGATGCTGATCCTCCTGGGAGGAGGGTCCACACTGGCCTTTCAATTGCCCGTGTACTTGTGAGTAAAGTTCACCTAGTAGTTTATTCAGGAGTCAGGAGGCGGTGGCAGCAGAGGACAGTGACAACAGGGCAATCTTATGGCAGTGGTACTGGTGCAAGGGGAAAACAATGGGTTAAAGACTGGGGAGGGCAGGCAACCCCCTCCCCATTTTGTCACCTTTCTCTTTATTTTTTCTCACCTTTCTCCACCCTTCTGCTGGGGTTGTGCTGCCTTGAGGGGATGGAGATCATAGTGTTGACATCGTTCCTCCCCTGCCTTTTCTAATAGCTGTCATTCAGCTGCAGTGGGTTGAATGGGTTGCACACATGCACCCCTTTGCGGGTTAATTAAAATAAGTGGCATATTGTGAGAACAGGGACAAAGAGGGATCTTTCCTCTTCTGAGTGCCATTAAAAGACCATTAAGGTCCTGAAGGCCAAAAGGGGTGGTGTGTGGGTGTGGGTGTGAGAGAGTTCCTAGTGTAGCAATTGAGAAGGGACAGTAAAAGGAAGAGCGAGGCAAATTGACAGGAGAGGAGGCTGAGAGAAGGAGATGAAGGTGACCGGAAAAGCCTTCCAGTTGGATTGAGAAGGAGGCGAGGAAAGTGAGAGTGGAAAGAGCTTGGGTGGAGACGGAGAGTGAGAAGGAGGGAAGAGGCAGGGACAGAGAGGAGAGAACCCTGTAGGACCCCAAACCGTTTGGGATCAAGAGCGCAGGAGATCAGAGAACAGAGTCTCCGCTGATGATCCCTGCTCCCGTCACCACCAGAGCTAGAGCTAGAAGACTGGCAGTTGGCAGAAACTTGTGATGTTTGGGATAAGGGTACGGACACCTGGTTCTTGGTACAAGATCATAACACTTTCTTGGCACTGTTGATAGAAGAGATTTCTGACCTGAAGACTAATATACCTGGATTCTTAGATGTTCCAGAAATAAATGTAAACTGTTTGCAATCCAAGCCTGGGACTCAAATAGTTGATGCTAAAAGAGAACCAGAAGAAGCCAAGGGAGAGAAACACAAATCCTTGCACACATCAAAGCAGCAATGCTTCAGCCTGGCATGGTTTTAGAATTGCACTATGTCAGGGAAATATTAAAAGAAGAAAGTAAGAGGAATGGGCTTCTCTCTCTTACCTTTTAGTGTTGCAATCCACCGATTACATCACAGGATCGACCCATAGCTCCACTTGGGTGCAGCCTAACCATCCATGCAGGCTACACAACGGCTAACTAGGACCATGCTGAACTGCACCAAAGAGAATACTTTCCCTCTTGCTGTGCCAGGAAGGAGTGTGAGACCTCGTAAATAGGTAGGATGGATCCATCTCAGTAGAAACTCATGGGGGTGCCATTTGGTGTGAACC